>JAOANR010000002.1:30291431-30914245 GCA_030278955.1 Hygrophila difformis | reverse complement strand
TACAAGGCAAGTGTATGCTTAGAGTGCCAGAATTGTAAGAGTTGGAAGAGAGCTTAACAAATACGTAACAGTGAGGAAGTAACTTTGCCGAGTTCAAAACAAGCATCTCAATTAATGAGGTTAGTGCCAAGGAAATATAAAATCATTATCCCCCTGAAAGCCTATAGCCAAATGCACTGGAAAATACTATGTGGGGTAGTGATTACTATGTGGGGTAGTGATTACCTGATGAACTAGTAATATAATTTCAATACTTTAGGACCCAACTATGAATCTGTGCTGCACTACAAGTGTATTTATACCAGATTTTCAAGACAACTTCAACCTAGTTGACTCATTGAGCTTGGCAATTACTAATAAGCACAGAACCTTATTGAATTCGGACCAAAAAGTTGTTCACAACTTTTCCAGATTCCATGTCCCTAAAGCCCTGGACCTTCATTGCAAAATATCTAAACAGGAAATGGTCTCTGTTAACCTGTCAGAAGTGTTAATTAACTTTTATACCCGCCGCTTTATAGATATAACTTTTCTACCCGAAAAGACGAAAAACCCTTGGTCTGGACGCTTGACTCGGATCCGGACCAAATAAAAGACCGGTCCAAGGCTTTAATTACTAAACATGATTAGAGTGAAGACTTGGTTCGGACTACCCACTTGGTCCGCACAATAATATAAACTGACCAAGTTAGGGTTTAGGGTTTAGGCGGACCAAGCTAGGGTAAAGGGTTTTTCCATTTTTTCTCTTTTTTTTTCCCGTTTTTTCTTAGTTTTTCTTTTTTTTCCTTTTCTTAATTTTTTCTTTATTTTATCTTTTGTTTATTTTAATTTTTTCCTTTCTTTTCATTTTTTCTCTTTCTTTTCCTTTTTTTGTTTTTTTTATCATTTCATTTTCATTTTATCTTTTGTTTTTTTTGCAATTTTTTTCTTTTTTCTTCTTTTCTTTTTTCCTTATTTTTTTTTATTTTCTTCATTTTCTTCTTGTTAATTTTTCTTTTTTTTATTTTTTCTTTCATTTTCTTTTTTTTCCCTTATTTTTCCTTTTCTTTCATTTTTTTATTTAATTTTTTTCCTTTCTTTTCATTTTCTCTTTCTTTTCCTTTTTGTTTTTTTTCGCAATTTTTTTCTTTTTTCTTCTTTTCTTTTTTCCTTATTTTTTGTTTTCTTCATTTTCTTCTTGTTTATTTTTCTTTTCTTTATTTTTTTCTTTCATTTTCTTTTTTTTTTCCCTTTTCTCTTCTTTTGTTTTCTCTATCGTTTCTTTTGTTTTCCTTATTTTATTTAACTTTTAATTTAGTAGTGAAGATTATTGCCTTGTAAATTGATTAGTATAATTGAATAAATTATATTAAAAAATTATTATTATAATAATAAATAAAAAACACTTATTATTCCACTTTTTCTCCAGCATATTGATCCGTTATAATGTATGGTATTGCATAAAGCCCCATCATTGATTACTTTTTGGAAATGGAACATATATAATAAGCCTTCTTCACAACATATCCAGCGAATAAGTCTCTGTCCTAAATGCAATATAATGAAACTATAGTTGCCGAATCCTCATATTCCCCCCACATATTGACGAATGATTCGAAAAATAAACTACATTTAAAGAACCTGTTGTGCAGCGCGCCTTCTGTTATAGGATGCCGAATCTTTTTATTCTCACGTAGAAGATGCTTCAAACTGTACTTCATTTATAGTTGCTTCCGAAGTGTTATTCGAATCGAAAGTTAACGGTAGCGGTTGATCACGAAGCTTAACAGATTCTCATTCCCAAAAAATAGGCATGATATTCATAATGAACCTACACTTACACAAGCAAACCAGAGTAAATAATAATAATAATAATAATAATAATAATAATAATACAACAAGAACAACAACAACAACAACAACAACAACAACAACAACAACAACAACAATAATAATAATAATAATACTAATAATAATAATAAAGATAATCAACCTCACGGCGCTGAGTTGATATTGTGATCAATCCGCTACTAGCATTTTCCTTTGGCATCTCGCATTGTGCACTGAAAGGCGTCATGTAACAGAACCCACGGCTTGGGTAACTTCCTGAAAGCCTCATGCTTGCGGTACGAAAGGATAGCTCCCGAACGAGTAATCTTTGGAACGTTGTGTATGCCCAATTTTAACTTGGCCATTCTAAATGTTTCGAAAGGAGTAATATTTGAAATGTGACGATCGCAACATTGACGTTGATGATGTGATCATGCTTACCGTTGATGCATGCCCAGTGTTCCACAACAGCAACATTCACCCTGATGTGGCGCTTGTGATTCCGAATGTGGCACTCTTACCGATACCTCCCATTCCCCTGAAATGGAACTGCCGACTTGCAACATTAACCTGCAGTGAAGCATCCAAAATATATAAGCCATTAGACTGAATTGTTGTTAATAATAATAATAAATAAATAATGATAATAATACAACAAGAACAATAATAATGATAATAATAATAATAAAGATAATCAACCTCGTTGTATAGTTGGACACCATGCTTCATTATGTTCTGACTTGCATTTATTCTCCCTATGTTCAACCTCTCTCAGCCTCCCTCCAAAAAGATTGGCTTAGAGTAGCAGGTTGATGCAGCGGTAATATTTGCCGAATTCGAGCTGAGCGACTCCTTTTTTGGGGGTAATATTTCTTAATATTTCCCTCTTTCATTCTTCGCAAAGGCCGAGCGATGCCATAGGCTCCCGATGGAGCGCAACTTGCCGGTCGTTGTGGTGGATCAGAGATATGATAATTGCCGATTCCTCGCATTCCTCGCCAGTATAATTACTTTTGTAACCCTATAGGGGGAAAATTAATTTTACAAGTAATATTAGTAATTGCACTTTTATTAAGTATATATTTATAATTATAGAAATATTATTAATAGTAATAGTAAGTGTATTAATTATAATAATTTAAATAATATTATTACTAAAAGGATAAGTACTCATTAAAAATAATATTATTAGTAAATAATTATTAATTATTAGTTATTAGTAAGCATTATTAGTAAATAATTATTAGTAAATATTATTAGTAAAAGGATAAGTACGCATTATTAATTATTAATTATTAGTTATTAGTAAATAATTTAAATAAATAATTGTTAGTACGCATTAAAATATTATTACTATTAATAATAATTTAAATAATATTATTAGTAAATTAATAAATTATTATAATTTAAATTCTTATAATAATTTAATAGAATAAATTATAAATTATTTAATTTTTATCAAATAAATAAATTAATAGAATAAATTAATAAATTCATAAATTAATAAATTAAGAAATTAAGAAATTAATATAATTTAATTTATAATTTATTATTATACAAACCCGAAATGAAAGGACCAAGCATTTGAAATTAACGGGTAAGGGAGCGGACTGTAATACCCGAGAATTTTCCAACATAAAATAAATACCATAAATAAAATAAATACAGTAAATAAATAAATTCAGCAAATCAATAAATAAATTTAATCGAATGAGAAATGGAATTTAAATTAAAAAAAGGAATCAAAATTTCGAGAACCCGGGAAGCCGAAGACAATTTAATCAAATAAATGGTCACACGTGAACCCAACATCGATGGACTCAATAACTCGAGTCCACATGTAAATTTAGACCCGAATAAAATGACGATAGGAAATGGGAGCCCGAAGATATCCCGGAAATCCGAATCCGAGAACATAGAGGGATAGAAGTCCGAAAGAGAGGAGGAAAAGCACGACGGATCGCACGACCCGCCCGGACCGGAGTCCAGGCGTGAGTGGCGCGCTGGCCGCGCGTTTGTTGGCTTGGGACCGCGCCACGACCGCGCCAACTGGCAGAAACGCCCCGTGCGAGATTTACTCGCCCGAATCCGGATTTTCCGACTTCGGTTGAACACCTTGCGACTCAAGACATCCTAGGGCTGCCTTTGGACGACCTTTAGGTCCTTTCCATCTATAAATAACCATCCTAATCAGCCCCAACTTTTTACGAAACCCTACGAAATCTCTCTACGCACAAAACCCTAATTCCGGAGTCCTCGGAGGCACGAAACCAATCGAGGGACTGATTTGGACGAAATCAGAGTCTCCTAAACATCGTGGTAAGTTCCGATCCATTCGTCTCTTACGTTTTGATTCGAAAATGAATCCTAACCTTCTTATTTTCCTTTCTACACCCCGAATCGGATCTAGAACGTAGAACCCGAAGAACGGAGAGGATAGACGGAGGACTGGAAGCCACGCCTTCGAAATAGACGATCCCGGATATCTACAAATCAGTAATTTAATACTTACATGGTTTTGGGAGTAATTAAAACACGAAAACTAAAAGCTTAATCGAATCTTTCAAAGATCTGTCATCTTGTGATTTCTACCGGCGCAACAGTTTTGTCGAATTTTTCCAAACCTTTAAAATTCTTCAAACGGAAAAACTTAAAACACAAAAAACGTTCCTAAGGCTTAGATCTATCTATTGTAAAAGTTTCAGAATTTTTCATAATGATCTGTTATATGAAATCCACTCGAAACCGAACTGCATTAAATCTGGATCTTGGAATTCGTGAAAGAACTCTAGTTCGAATTTGTTGGTTATTTTTACCTTAGTTCTAGACTGATCTAGGATTGTCATTGAACATAAGAATTGTAGATCTATGGGTTTAGAACATCTCTGTAAAATTTTAGAATTTTTCGTTAAGATTTGGACCTCCGAACCTGAGCCGATCCGATCTGCGTTCGTACCGAAATCAAGAAACTTGGACAGAATTAGTTTCGAACTTGATGACGTTTTAGACATTAGATCTAAACCGATTTGGAACTTTAGCCGAACATGAAAGTTGTAGGTATATATCTTAGATATCTCTCTGTAAAATTTCATCAAATTTGGAGTTAGTTTGCTATGGTAGATCTTGAAACCTTGAAACTGATGTCAGAATTTTCGGACAGATTAATATCCTGTTAAAGGTTGACATTTTTCACCTACTTCCGTATCTCGGATTGAAAAACCTAAAACATGAACTTGTTCATCTCTGTGTTTCGGAGTTACTGGTAAATTTTCAGAATGATCCGGCTTAAAATGAATTTTTAAATATTTTTGGAGCAAAAGAGCGACTAGTGAAATTATATATTGAAACTTGTGAAATTTGTGAAACTTGTTTTGACCTTGCGGGTTCGATTCCCCAGTGTGTTTGTTTTCCTGCGGGTTCGATTCCCCAGGATATCTGTGTCAAGCCTTGCGGGTTCGATTCCCCAGGGTGTATGTTTTCCTGCGGGTTCGATTCCCCAGGATGTCCGTGTCAAACATTGCGGGTTCGATTCACCAGGGTGTATGTGAGTTCTTGCGGGTTCGATTCCCCAAGGGCGATTGTCTGTCTTCCTGCGGGTTCGATTCCCCAGGATATGAGTTGATTCCTATGGGTTCAATTCCCTAGGATGTATTTGAGTTCTTGCGGGTTCGATTCTCCAAGGGCGAACTATACTAGAAATATTGAACAAAAGTGGAAGAATGGAATCCTGAAATACTTGAATATTTTCCCTATTTAAATTATGCCTTTAAATTATATCTTGCAATTATTTTATCATGTTGTTGAATTATGATCTTATGGAAATCCTTGTCTTTTAAATTATGCAATTATATTATTATTAGATGGATAAAATTAAATCATGTCTATTACGCACATGTTTTCTTTAAATTTAATTAAAGGCTTGAAACCCCATAATCATGTATGTGTTAACTTACTCAGCAAGTTTTGCTGACCAAACCATATTGTTTCCCTTTTTCTTTCAGAGCTGAAGAATATGCATCATCATATGCATACATGGGGATTTTGGGGAACACTTTATTCTTAAATTTTGCTTTAGACTAGAACTTGCATGAACGGGCCTGTTTAACCCGTGATTAGACCATGTTGGCCCTATTTTTATATTCCGCTGCATTATTTACGTGGATATTATTTTCCGCTGCAACTGTAATGACATTATTTTTAAATTATATATGAATGGGCTGTTTGTATGTTTTAAATTCTGAAAAACCATAGCCTTGCATCTCTTTAGTGAGCTCGGAGAAACCGTGTCTTGCTAGAGAGGTGTGGCGGTGACATCCCGACCTGGGTGACCAAAAACCGGGGTGTTACAAGTTGGTATCAGAGACCGGATATTTTTAAACTATTATTTTTAAACCATTATTAATTTTAAACTATTATTTTTAAATTATTATTATTTTTAAACTACTATTTTTAAACCGTTAGTATTTATATTATTATTGTAGAAGCCCAAATTTATTATTTTAAAATTTCATAGCCCAAAATTGTTTTTGAGCCCAAGTTATAATTATTTTTGACCCAATATAGAGGTCCAAGGATTTTAAATATTATTTTAAAGCATTAATTCCATGGATTAAATTTTTTATTCTTTTTTTTTTAAAACCCATGGAAAAAAAATAAACATAATGCATGAATTATTTTTGGGGAGAAATCATCATTTTCATTTGCATATTGCATTTCCTTTATTTAAAGAACTTAGAATCTTGGCGAATTTTAACTTAGAATCTTGGCGAAGTTAACTTAGAATCTTGGCGAAGTTTAACCTAGGTCTTTTGCTTGCACTGGATAACATAGAGACTTGATATCGAATTAGGAACGCTAACTAGAGACTGATCTTGCCTTAGTTCTAGATCGCGTTCATCTAAGCGCACGCCTAACCATAACAAATCTCGACCTTAGCCATTCCTATCCTTGTACAAATTAGAAAATTTCCTTATGTGGAACAATAAAAATCAAGTTTTATTAAAACACTCTTTATTCCAAAAATCTTGTTTGGTTTCCCAAACGACAAATCCGAAAATTCGAAATTTGAAATTTACAAAACGTCTTGTTCGAGCGATCTATCTAAACAAAGATAAGCTAATCTATACACGTTATCACAGAAAATGGCACCTAGGAGAAAACCAAGGAAGGTGAGTCCAAACGGCACTGACGCTAACCTTTCCAACACACCCAACAACAGTGAGAGTCCTCAGAACCTAGGAGAGCAAGTGCCTCAAGCGCCCAATAATATGGAAGCACGTTTAAAAACGATTGAGGGAATCCTAGTAGCATTAGGAAATGCGGAGGTGCATAGGACACCTGCAACAGTACCTCCGCCCGTAGCTCAAACCAACTATCTAGCGTTGGTGAATCCCTATCAACCACCACGTTATGATGGGCAGGAGGATCCCGCCAAACTAGAGGGGTGGATCCGTACATTTGATAAGCTCTTGGATGCTATCAAATGTCCTGATGAGGCAAAGCTACGAGTAGCAACCTACTACTTAGGAGGCGAAGCCGATGAGTGGTGGCAAAACCTCCAGAGGAATTTAGAGAAAGCTGAAGAAGCTTATTCATGGACTAAACTTAAGGAGGATCTAAGGGACCGATTCTACCCCATGAGCACCAAGGCGGCAATGTACGAAGAGTTTTTATCACTGAAGCAAGAGGGACGGACGGTGCAGGAGTATTACACCCGGTTTAAGGAGTTGGTGCGATTTGCTACGAGGATAGTACCAACCGACTCTGACAAGGCTCAGAAATTCGAGATGGGTCTGAACCTTAGTATCCGGGAGATACTTGCAGTAGGACAATTCACGAACCTGCAGACGGTTTACGATCGAGCTGTAGCAATTGATCGAGTCCAGCAACTGAAGCGTAAGGAAAATGGGGAGTCGAGCAAGGACTCGCAAGGATTTGATAAGAAGAATCGGAGCAATAACGGTGGACAAGATAGGAACGAGAATAAGGATTTCTATAATGGGAGAAATGGCATACGTCGTACAATCGTACCACGTTGCCCACAGTGCCATCAAGCCCATCTGGTGCGCGAATGCCCAACGCGCGTGAATTGTTATAGATGTGGTGGAGGAGACCACATGATTAGAGAATGTAATGTTCGAGAGGAGATGATCGAGAAGAGGCTAGATTTGGTAAACCCTCAACAAGGAGATCAAGGAAGAGCGGTAGGACGATGAAATGATGTTGACCAAGCTGACGTGCCAACTCAATGAGATCGAAGGCAATGATACCCGAACCTTTTGAGAATAATAAGTAGGCAGTTATGGGGACATAACTGAAGTCCTAAGGGGGAGAGGATGTAATACCCCGTAAGATAGACATTTATTTTTGACAATATGTATTCCGAATAAATAAATAAACATATTCAAATTATTTTGAACTACGTTATGGCTTGATCCCTTCACAGGGTACGTAGGCAGCTTAGAACTTTTAATTCTAAGTTCAGTCACAAAATAATAAAATAAACAAAAGGATTCGTTCTTAACACGAGAAAAGCCGAAACACAACTTCGAGGACGAAGTTGATTCTGAAACACAACTTCGAGGACGAAGTTGATTCTTAAGGAGGGTAGACTGTAATACCCGAGAATTTTCCAACATAAAATAAATACCATAAATAAAATAAATACAGTAAATAAATAAATTCAGCAAATCAATAAATAATTTAATCGAATGAGAAATGGAATTTAAATTAAAAAAAAGGAATCAAAATTTCGAGAACCCGGGAAGCCGAAGACAATTTAATCAAATAAATGGTCACACGTGAACCCAACATCGATGGACTCAATAACTCGAGTCCACATATAAATTTAGACCCGAATAAAATGACGATAGGAAATGGGAGCCCGAAGATATCCTGGAAATCCGAATCCGAGAACATAGAGGGATAGAAGTCCGAAAGAGAGGAGGAAAAGCACGACGGATAGCACGACCCGCCCGGACCGGAGTCCAGGCGTGAGTGGCGCGCTGGCCGCGCGGTTGTTGGCTTGGGACCGCGCCCCGACCGCGCCAACTGGCAGAAACGCCCCGTGCGAGATTTACTCGCCCGAATCCGGATTTTCCGACTTCGGTTGAACACCTTGCGACTCAAGACATCCTAGGGCTGCCTTTGGACGACCTTTAGGTCCTTTCCATCTATAAATAACCATCCTAATCAGTCCCAACTTTTTACGAAACCCTACGAAATCTCTCTACGCACAAAACCCTAATTTCGGAGTCGTCGGAGGCACGAAACCAAGCGAGGGACTGATTTGGACGAAATCAGAGTCTCCTAAACGTCGTGGTAAGTTCCGATCCATTCGTCTCTTACGTTTTGATTCGAAAACGAATCCTAACCTTCTTATTTTCCTTTCTACACCCCAAATCGGATCTAGAACGTAGAACCCGAAGAACGGAGAGGATAGACGGAGGACTGGAAGCCACGCCTTCGAAATAGACGATCCCGGATATCTACAAATCAGTAAGTTAATACTTACATGGTTTTGGGAGTAATTAAAACACGAAAACTAAAAGCTTAATCGAATCTTTCAAAGATCTGTCATCTTGTGATTTCTACCGGCGCAACAGTTTTGTCGAATTTTTCCGAACCTTTAAAATTCTTCGAACGGAAAAACTTAAATCACAAAAAACATTCCTAAGGCTTAGATCTATCTACTGTAAAATTTTCAGAATTTTTCATAATGATCTGTTATATGAAATCCACTCGAAACCAAACTGCATTAAATCTGGATCTTGGAATTCGTGACAGAACTCTAGTTCGAACTTGTTGGTGATTTTTACCTTAGTTCTAGACCGATCTAGGATTGGCATTGAACATAAGAATTGTAGATCTATGGGTTTAAAACATCTCTGTAAAATTTTAGAATTTTTCGTTAAGATTTGGACCTCCGAACCTGAGCCGATCCGATCTGCGTTCGTACCGAAATCAAGAAACTTGGACATAATTAGTTTCGAACTTGATGACGTTTTTGACATTAGATCTAAACCAATTTGGAACTTTAGCTGAACATGAAAGTTGTAGGTATATGTCTTAGGTATCACTCTGTAAAATTTCATCAAATTTGAAGTTAGTTTGCTATGGTAGATCTTGAAACCTTGAAACTGATGTCAGAATTTTCGGACAGATTAATATCCTGTTAAAGGTTGACATTTTTCACCTACTTCCGTATCTCGGATTGAAAACCTAAAACATGAACTTGTTCATCTCTGTGTTTCGGAGTTACTGGTAAATTTTCAGAATGATCCGGCTTAAAATGAATTTTTAAATATTTTTGGAGCAAAACAGCGACTAGTGATATTATATATTGAAACTTGTGAAATTTGTGAAACTTGTTTTGACCTTGCGGGTTCGATTCCCCAAGGGCGTCCGTGTCCCTGCGGGTTCGATTCCCCAGGATGTCTGTGTCAAGCCTTGCGGGTTCGATTCCCCAGGGTGTATGTTTTCCTGCGGGTTCGATTCCCCAGGATATCTGTGTCAAGCCTTGCGGGTTCGATTCCCCAGGGTGTATGTTTTCCTGCGGGTTCGATTCCCCAGGATGTCCGTGTCAAACCTTGCGGGTTCGATTCCCCAGGATGTATGTGATTTCTTGCGGGTGCGATTCCCCAAGGGCGATTGTCTGTCTTCCTGCGGGTTCGATTCCCCAGGATATGAGTTGATTCCTATGGGTTCGATTCCCTAGGATGTATTTGAGTTCTTGCGGGTTCGATTCCCCAAGGGCGAACTATACTAGATCATATTGAACAAAAGTGGAAGAATGGAATCCTGAAATACTTGAATATTTTCCCTATTTAAATTATGCCTTTAAATTATATCTTGCAATTGTTTTATCATGTTGTTGAATTATGATCTTATGGAAATCCTTGTCTTTTAAATTATGCAATTAAATTATTATTAGATGGATAAAACTAAATCATGTCTATTACGCACATGTTTTCTTTAAATTTAATTAAAGGCTTGAAACCCCATAATCATGTATGTGTTAACTTACTCAGCAAGTTTTGCTGACCAAACCATATTGTTTCCCTTTTTCTTTCAGAGCTGAAGAATATGCATCATCATATGCATACATGGGGATTTTGGGGAACACTTTATTCTTAAATTTTGCTTTATACTAGAACTTGCATGAACGGGCCTGTTTAACCCGTGATTAGGCCATGTTGGCCCTATTTTTATATTCCCCTGCATTATATACGTAGATATTATTTTCCGCTGCAACTGTAATGACATTATTTTTAAATTATATATGAATGGGCTGTTTGTATGTTTTAAATTCTGAAAAACCATAGCCTTGCATCTCTTTAGTGAGCTCGGAGAAACCGTGTCTTGCTAGAGAGGTGTGGCGGTGACATCCCGACCTGGGTGACCAAGAACCGGGGTGTTACACGGACCAAGGATATATGAAAGGACCAAGCATTTGAAAATTTATGGAACAAAAAATAAGTGGACCAAGGGAACGGACCAAGGAGTTAGAGGGGCAGACCAAGTGTAATGCGCGGACCAAGCATTCCAAACGCCGCAAAGGTGCTTTACTCGGACGTTTAAATTAACGGTCTAAGTAAGTAAAGGTCCGGACCAAGTGATAAATGCCCGGACCAAATCGTGGCTTGTACAAGAATCTGTACGGATTCACTCTCTCCCCACTTTCCCCTTTCCCTTTCCCGCTCACGCTTTTCTTCCCCAATTAGCAGCGCCATTGAAGGCGGGCCAAGCATTACTTCTTCGCGGACCAAGTTCTTCCTTTCGTTTTCACGATACCCAAATCGTCCGTTCACCCTTTCTCCGGCCATTTTATTTTAACTGTTGCGAAAATGGAGGATGCGAACGTGGGAGCAGTTTCAAGCGGAATGGAATTGATGCCTTTGGATGCTGCGTTCTTCGAAGGTTTGCCGGAAACCACCGCGCCGGCACCGTCGCCACCACCACCGGAAATTCCGGCCCCCTCCGGCCATGACCTGTAATACCCGTAATTTTTATGATATAAAGTAGAATTTAATCCGATAAGCAAAGAGGTTTTGTTTTCGAGAACCCGTAAAGTCGGAAATGCACGGAAGTCAAAAGACGACGATTTAGAAGCCGACGAACCCAAAACTGACGGACTTAAGATTTCAAACATGAATGGAATTGAGTCGGAATAAATTTAGGGTAGGAATTATAATCCGAGAATAACCCGGAAAGAAATCGGAATCCGAGAACATAGAGGGATAGAAGTCCGAAAGAGAGGAGGAAAGGCTCGACGGATCGCACGACCCGCCCGGACCGAAGTCCAGGCGTTGGCCGCGCGCTTTCCGCGCGGGGTTTCCCTTTCACCGTGCCAACCCGGCGTAGAACCACAGAATGCGGCAATTCATGCGATTTTGGCGATTTCTTACCATAATTGTCGACCCCGACTTTGGAAACTCAATCCCGAAGGAGGGAAGGTGTATATGGTCGGCTCTAGGGGTCTTGAGACTCATTATTTTGAATTCCCAAACCCTAGCAGCCCTAAACACTCTCCAATTTCTCCCAAGTTCATCTAACACCCGAAATCACCAACTTCGAACTTTCCGATCACTTTCCGGCAACGAAAATTGACGGAGGCGGCGTGGAATACAAGATATTTAGTGCTCCAGATTGCAGTAAGTCGTTCATAGGTTTTAGTTTAAGTTTTCGAACCCGAGAACTCGATCTAACATCGGATTTCTTCTTTCGATTTGAATTCGTGGCCAAAGTTTGAAGCTTTGTGTCGAGGAGACCCGTTCGTGGTGATTTTTGGACGAGCCGAGCAACCCTAGGACAACCAAGAACATGAGTTGATGCCTTTCATATCAATACGGGTGGCTTAGGGGCGTCCGGATTAGTGTCTTTGTAACGAAACGTAAAAATCAAACCTAAAAACCCCAACTTGCACGTTTTCTGAAATCCGTTTGAAACTCATATTTCCAGAGCCCAATCCGAGAAACTCAAAACTAGACTTTTGATCCTAACACATTAATCTATGTTGTGTAAAAATTTCAGAGATTTTCATCAAAGTTTGCTATCTCAAATCGCATCGAACATAAACTGTTTTCCCAACTCTTTTCGAAAAACTGACAGTGCATATGTCCGAACTTGATGAGCGTTTTTCTATAATTTCTATTCCGATCTAGTCTTTGGAATGTAAAAAAAAGTTGTAGATAATCATGTCTAGTATGTGTATATAAAATTTGAGATTTTTTGGAGTCCGTTTGATATGTCAAAAAGTCGATTCTCTTAACTGTGTCAAACCTGAATCCTGACAGTGCATTGGTTGTGTATTAAACTCGATTTTTGACATGTTTCCTCACCTTATTTCGTAATCGTTAAAACACGAACGTTGTTTGTTAGGGTGTTTCTGATATTCTGTAAAAATTTTAGATTTTTCGGACTTGAATTGAATTTTTAAATTAAAAAGGCGTAAACTGTGACGTCAAACGTTTCTAAATTGATGAAATTTTGAAATTCCGAAACAAACGGTCGAAACCTTGAAATACGATAAATCTATAATTTTGAAAAATCCCGTTACACTAAATCGAAACGATATCGGATACTTAGGTAGAGGGTGAGTGCTCTTCAGGGTGCCCCTCTAGCCTTTTTCGGCGTGCCTATAATGCACGCAAGATACTTGAATGAAAAACTACGCCAAAACGGCATGAGATATATGGCCTACACTCTCGGGAATATCCGTATGGGTTTCCCGAAGCTCCGGAGTGTTACTGGGTATGACAGATACGGCTGCGGCCGCCGGACGACCGGCTACACAAGAAACTTACGAAATGGCTGCGGCCGCCGGACGACCGGCTACACTAAATATTATTGAGTGGTGACGTAACGGGGGAAAATAAAAGACTTAAATTCTTTTACGTATTTATTTATTTATTCATGTCTTTAAATTATGCATTTAGAATTTCGCCTTAAATTTTATGCCATGTTAAATTATTATGAAATTAAATGCATGTTTAAGAATACAAATGAAACTCTTATTTTAAATTGGTAAATGAATTGTTGTATGCATGCTTAGGAGTAAAGTTTAATTATTTAATTAAACCCCTTTATTACTATGTTAGGATCGACTTACTCAGTATTTTATAATACTGATAAATTGTTGTTTTTCCTTTTTCTTTCAGAGTACGGAGAAAATGCATGAGCATATGAATTCGGGGGACATTTTTAAACATTGAATTGTCGTTTTATTATGATACTTGCATATCGGGCCTGTATAACCCGAGTTTTGGCCACGTCGGTGTAATACCCGAGAAATCGACGTCGAGAATTTAAATCCAAAGAAATTAAGGAATTGGATTTAATTATTAAAACCGAAATAATTCCAAGAGAGCGGAATTAAATATTTTCAGACGATAGCAACTCGAAAGAGTTATCGGATTATCCAACGATCTCGGATAATTCCATATTATGATTTTTAGAATTTAAAATCATAATATTTAAAAAAAAAAGGGAAAGAAGCCCGCGCCGCAGGAGGCCGCGCGGCGGCGGCGCGCGGCGCGTGCAGCCCGCGCCGGCGGCCAGTAGGCGATGTTCCAAACGCCAAACGCGGTTTCAACCCCAATTTTCGAGATTTATCATTCCCAATCGATACAATTCCAATGCTCAGTCATTTAGGGGTATATTTGGACTCCTTAAGATAAGTTTTGAGTGTATTAATTCCCACAAAGTTGGAATAATGAGGATATATGAACAAATGAGATATTCATTGAACCACATGGGGACTTGGTGGGATGAATGAGGGTTAATGGAGTGGATTTTCGAGATGAACTGAACTAAATTACTTCTACCTTCCCTAGGGTCTTAATGGCAGTCAATGGAAGCATTAAACACCAAAGGTATTATCCAAACCAACCCCAAAATCACCCTCCAACCCTTCATTCCGAAAATTAGATCTCATTTGAGAGTAGTGAGTTTGTGTGGTGTTCTTCTCCTTGTTTCAGAGGCCTTGAACGATTTGGAAGGTTCCAATTCATTCTCCTTCGGTTAGGTAAGAGTTCCACTTCGATTCCTTGTCCTTATATTCGAATATTAAGCCCTAACATCAAACTTTCTCCATACAACCCCCAAAATAGGATTCATTCGGTAGATTGCGGAGGAGGGGGGCTGTTTCGGTCGATTTTGGAGCAACCAAGGAGGGGGATTTCGACTCTAAATCCAACCATAAGTAAGTTAATGATGTGCATATCAAATTTTAGAGCTTTTGGTTGAGTATTCATGGAGATACAACTCGAAATCTACTCCTTGTCAAATCTGTGATTTAGGGTTTCTTCAGGATAGTTTCTTTTGTTCATCTTTGTTCGTCTAGATCCGTTCGTTTTTGGAAAAACATTTCTAAATGAAAAATGTTCCTAACACCTTGAATTTGATCTCTGTAAATTTTCATAAATTTTGGACAAGATTTAGGCGACGAGAATTCATCTGGTATTTTCTGAAATCCTGTTGGCAGAATTCGTGTCATGGTGTAGTCAGTTTTGTTGTTCGTATTACTCCTATTTACGATCATTTTTGATGGATGGTTTCTTCATGAAAGTTGCTCATTTATGTGTCTAGTTTATCCCTGTAAAATTTCAGAATTGTTGGATCACTCGTGGAATTGTTATGAATTTTTAAAGGAACTGTGGTCGAAGTGAACAGTAAATTCCTATGCCTTTGAAAGATGAATTCTGAAATGATTTTTTTTAAGCCACTTAGAGTCCGATTTTGAAGTAGCTTATTTCTATGAAAAATGTTCATTTGGGAGTTTTCTAGTTCCTGTAAAAATTTCGGAATTTTTGAAAATGTTTTGCTAAGATTCCAAATGCTATTTCTGAAACTGCCAGTGGGCTACTCTTTGTCGGAAAATCGTACTTGTGTATTTTGATGATCTACGAGTCGATTGATACTCGTTTTTGGAAATATATGAAATCTGGAACATGTGGTATTGTAAAGTGTTAAAAATGCATTTTTGAAACTTTGTAAGTTTTGATCGAGTGGGATGCCCAATGTGATAGAGGGTAAGTGCACTTGGCGTGAGCTCGTTGGGCCGCCCCCTCTTTTTTGTGTGGCCAAAACGGCGCATATGATATTGTGGTTTCGTGTTAGTAAGAGTCTATACTCCTAGATGTATCCGTATGGGTTGTCTAGGGCTCCGGAGCGGTCTGTATAGGGTCACTGCTTTCACATCCCTCGTGGGTACGAGTCCCAGAGGTGGGTTGATCTGAAAAGGCTTCGGCCCAGGATCGTTATTATTGCCGGCTTGTGGACATAAGCGCCCAAGCGGATGTTGATCTGAAAAGGCTTCGGCCCAGGATCGTTATTATTGCCGGCTTGTGGACATAAGCGCCCAAGCGGATGTTGATCTGAAAAGGCTTCGGCCCAGGATCGTTGATACCGGCGGCTTGTGGACATAAGCGCCCAAGCGGGTAATTTGGATGTCCTCGATCAAAACAAACAATGGTAAAAGAATTTCTTTGAAATATGGGAACAATGGTAAAAGGATGTGTTTGAGCTCTTGCGGGTTTGATTCCCCAATAATGGTTGTTCTCGATCAAAAATGAGCAATGTTATATTATTCGTATGGCAAAGTGTAAGAATCTTCCGGAATTATTTTTACTCGACCTTCCTTTTTAAATTTCAAATTCTAACTTTAAATCGCTCTTCTAAAAACTTTAAAATTCGTTATGCTATACATTAACTTACGCAGTACCGTTGTACTGATAGATACGTTGTCTCTATTTTTTTTTCAGATGTTGAAGATTAGCGCATGGCATTTACACTTGGGATGGAAATTTCCGAAGACTTGTCGCACTTGTTTTTAAATTCTTTTATGAATCCCAAACTCATGTTTGGCCGTGTTTGGCCCTTAGCTTCCGCACTGTTTAAAATTATGTATGTTAGACTTAACTCTGATTTAAACCTTTGGGCACTTATTGAATGGTTTTTAAATTATTTTAAGTATTGGTACAACTTAGCCTTAGCATCTTCTCAAGTGAGCTCGAAATGGTTCGCGTCTTGCTTGGGAAGGTGTGGCGGTGACATCCTGGCCTGGGTTATCAAATCCGGGGTGTTACAGTCGGCCCATTTTATTATTTCCGCTGCGATATATTAGTATTATTATTATGTGTGGATGAGACTTTATTATTTTTATTAAATAAATTCCGGACTTGTTTTAAAACCTTTTGCAATACCTCTAGCCTTGCATCTCTTTAGCAAGCTCAGAGAATCCGTGTCTTGCTAGGGAGGTGTGGCAGTGACATCCCAGCCTGGGTTATCAAATCCGGGGTGTTACAGACCCAGTCCGGGTAAATTTACAGTTTCGCGCATTCCAATTACTTGCATTTGTGATGCTTTGCTTGGATTTAAATTTGTGCTTCATGTTTGCCAAGTTGGTTAATTTACAAGATTTTTAAATGTCTATGCTATTGGTGGTATATGATATAACCGTTAAAGTATTTGTTGGATTGTATGCGTGAATTGTTGAATATGCCTATTAATTTTAATTCGTGTCTTAATTATTTGCTCATATGATTTTATGTTGGTAATAGATTTTTTAAATTATGCCAAGTGTGATGGGGCACCAATTTTGTACTGAATTCAGATTATTTAAATCATGTTAATGATTACGGGGTCGAATTAGTATCGCCTAGTTGGATTCTTTAGGGAGATTGTTGAATTTGTCTACTGTAGTGTATTGCATATATTGAATGTCAAATTTTAGGTAATAGGTTGGTGAATGTGTAGCATTGGTCATGTTGAATAGTAGTAAATGGTATGATGTTGGAGTGCTATGATTCTAACTGTTGAATTATACTTTGTATGACCTAAATGGTGCGATCTTATTGGAGGTTGCTGTTTATAATAATTTGAAAATATAGTAAAATTAATAGGGAGAATAATATATTAAATTATAATAGTAATAATAAATAAATAGATGATGTAGATTAATAATATGTTGGAAATATTCATAATTTATAATATCAATAGTATTATTATTTTTTAATTTAAAATAATTGTAATTATAACTACAATACACTAATAATAATAATAACTTTATTAATAATGATAATTTATTTTAATATGTTGGAAATATACATAATTTATAACATCAATAGTATTTTTATTTTTTATTTTAAATAATTCTAATTATAAAAAATACTAATCTTAATTATAACATTTAGTAATAATGATAATTTATTTTAATAATATGTTGGAAATATACATAATTTATATTATGAATAGTTTTTTTTTTACTTGAAATTATTCTAATTATAATATTAATACTAATAATAACAATAACATTATTAATACAAAAATTTTATATTAACATTATTAAGTTTAGGAGTATTAGTAATTAGTAATAATTTAATGGTGGGTTACGGGAAAAATTAATCTATATTAACAATAGTGTTACTAAAACACATCCTCTTGAAAATCGAAGGGGGACTTCTACTATAGACGGGCGGCTGCCCAGGGCAAGAGCCCGAAGCTGACCAATTACATCTGGCACATTAAAGCGATCACACTCATCTTGGGGGAGTTAGAGGCGGCAACTCCCGATATGGTTGCAGAGTTGAGGGGGTCATGCTTCGGGTATATGTTTAGAGGAGTCAAGGGCGGGAAACGGCCTGCATGGTCGGAGACTGTATGTTGCGCACAGGGACTGGCGGCACTCATGTCCTACGAGGTGGCATTCCACCACTACGGTCCGGACGAGCCGTGGGGTGAGGACGATGCGGTATGGTTCCGCGTCTGCGGCCATTTTATCCGCTACAGTCGGAGGAGCACGCACTGGTGACATGCCTCCGATACGGGCCTTCTGACTTCGAGTTGTATTCTGTTGCGGATCCCCCAGCTGGCGGTGTGTATGATAGATATCGTGATATCCTTCAGAGCGGATTGATGGACACGATCCGTGGGCATTACAAAACGGGTGCTTTCCGGCGGGCACCCGAGGACACACTGAAGGTTGCCACGGTCCTATCCGGGTTTTACCTTGTTTTGGGACACGATGGCCACAGTCGGAGCCCTGAGCCATGGATGTGGCGCTTGGTGGAGGATAGAGCTGCCCGGAATGCATTCCCTTGGGGCCTTATGAGCTGGCAGGCGAGCCGGCAGTACATCCGTGACTACCCGATGACGGGGGTGACTGACAGGGCGACCGTCCACCAGTACGGCCACTCCATCGCATTTATGGTACGCTGCACATTGCTCACAATTTCATTAATCCCGTACTATTTGCCACTTTACATTATTGCATTGCGTAACATTTTTTGTATGCTGTGCACATACAGGTGCGGATGTGCGAGGCCATACCCGAGATCGGCCAGTTCTATCTTGGCTCCACCTCCGATGATCCAGATTTCCAGCGCTCCAGGATGCTGCGTTGTTCTTACAGGAAGCGGACGACCGGGCCGGGTTGGCTGACGTTTTACACCACCGAGGTTAGTTCGTTAAAGTCCTTTAACTTGAATGCACATGTTTCCAACTTGCTATTCATGATTTAACGGTTTTCTTTTGCCTCACAGCGAGTATGTTTTGAGAGACTAGTCCCCACGCTGGAGGAGCTACAGGAGCCATACATGACAGGGATAGATGTGCATACACCGGCGGGGCTGCGTTGGGTGAGGGCCCCTGAGCATCGGCCAAAGGGACGGAAGAGGAGGATGACAGAGCATGCCGACGACACGGAGGCCGATAGGATGGAGGGAGAGGGTGGGAGTGATGGAGGCCGACGGCAGCGCATGCGCACCCACAGGCGATCGGCGGCACCAAGACGTGGCGACGGCGATGCACAGACGCCGGTCGATGGCACCCCGCCGGCGACCATACGGCCCGCAGCAGAGACGACTGCGGCCGGGCCGACTCAGTCTGCATCGGCTACGACTGCGCCCAGGTGGCGGCAGTCCACGGCCGAGAGGTCTGTGCCCGGGCCGACGCAGTCCGCAGCCGATCCGACTGGGCCCGACCCGACACACCCCGCATCGGAGACTGGGACGCCCGAGTTCACGCACTCTGCACCGGCGAGTATGGACCCTGGGCTCCTACAGCAATTGGTGGATGGGGTCTCCGCAGCCGTGGAGGAGCGCGTGCTTATGAGAGTGGCGGACGTTGTCGCGGTGACGCGGTTTCAGTTGCGGAATGAAATAGAGGAGTCGGAGGTGCGCCTGAGGCGAGATATCGAGCGCGAGGCTGGTGCAGTGCGCGAGGTTGTGGCGGTCGAGATTAGGGCCGCGCTGCGCACTATTCTCCAGCACCTTGCCGTACCGAGTCCGGGGGTCCGTCCAGGTGGTGCGACGGACCACTCGTGCAGTTCGGAGGGACATGCCACCACCCAGGATGCCAGGGAGCGGGAGGAGCGGATGGCATCTATGGCACGGTTTTCCACCACCCACGCTCGAGTCCCTGAGACTGATTCACAGTCGGTGGATGTGTTGAGCGAGGGGCGACCGTCACATGTTTGCGAGCAGCCTGCTCCATCGGACACTATTTGCATGCCATTTCCGTGTACGACAGGAGGTATTGATCAGCTTCCCATCACTTGTCAATTAGTGTTTATGACTTTCTTTATCGTAAATTAGATAACTGTCATGGTTGATTTCTTTTACCCGCATATTGCATATATAGACGCACAGAACTTGCGCACGGACAACCCATCTCGACCCACTTCTCAAGTGTCTCCTGATGTTGCGTGCGCGGTTTCAGGTAAGAATCTCTGAATCTACCGTCTATCTCGTGTTATCAATGATTTAAAATAGGCCATAACAACTCTAATAACACCCAATGTCTCATGAACTAATATTCTTATTATTACCTTTGTAATACCCGAGAAATCAACATCGATTATTAAATCTGAAAATTAATTGGATTTAACTATCGCAACCGAAATAATTCCGGGAGAGCGGAATTAAATATTTTCGGACGATAGCAACTCGAAGAGAGTTATCGGATTATCCAACAATCATGGATAATTTATATTATGATTTTTAAAGATTAAAAAAAATCATAATATATTAAAAAAAATAGAAAACGCGCTCAGTGGCCGCGCGGCGGCGACGCGCCGGCGCGCCACCAGCGCGGCGGCGGCGGCAGGATGGCGATTTGAACGCTGAACGCGTTTTTGCTTCAATTTTCGAGATGATTCAATTCCAATCCATCTAAGTTCGGTTACCAGACCCTAAGGGGTGTATGGGGACTCTATTGGAGGAATTTGGAAGTCTCTAGAACCCTTGCAAAGTGGATTAAGTGAATACACTCACAAGTATAGAGGGTTGGTGGATGGATAGAGTCCAAGGGGAATGTAGGGGGGGTTGGAGGCTGGGATTTCGAGATTGACTACCATTACTCCACTCCCTTACTTCCCAGATTCACATTGGTATTGAACCAAGCCATTAACACTCACCAACTATTTCATTTCAGCCACCAAATCACCCTCCACTCCCTTACTCCAAAAATCTCATTCCTCTTGAGTGTTGGTGAGAGTTGAAGGTTATTCTCCTTGTTCCTGAGTTCTTGGACGAGTTGGAAGGCTTCCATCCATTCTCCTTCGTTTGAGTAAGTGTTCTCCTCCAACTCCTTGCCTTTAGATCCATTATCTAGGACTAAGAATTGAGAAACTCTTCCATCATCTTCATTTTTAGGAGAATTCGGGTGTAGCAGGTTGTTGTGCGGTTAGGAATCACTCTTGGACGAGTTGAACACGAGGATTTTTGATCTCAATCTGTTGGAAGGTAAGTTAATGATGTGCATATCAAATTTTAGAGCTTTTGGTTGAGTATTCATGGAGATACAACTCGTGTAATACCCGTAAATTTTAGAATATAAAAATAGGAATTAATCCAATAGGAGAGAAGGGTTTGTTTCCGAGAACCCGTAGACGCGGAAATGCACGGAAGTCAAAGGACGACGAATTAGAACCCGACGGACCAAAAACCGACGGTCTTAAGATTTCAAGCATGAAATCGAATTGAGACGGAATAAATTTATGATGAGAAGCATAATCCGGAAATGACCCAGAAAATCGAGCGCGGAAACGTGGAAGGATAGAAGTCCGAAAGAGAGGAGAAAAAGACCCGACGGATCGGACCGCACGGACCCGCCCGGACCGCAGTCCAGGCGGGGACCGCGCGCTGGCCGGGCGGGGTTTGGCCAAAAGGCGCGCCAACCCCGCGTGGCTCAACAGGTTTTGGCAACTTGCGCGTTTTCGGCGATTTCTTACCATAATTCGACCCCCCGACTTTGGAAAGCAGATTTTGGTCGAGGGGAAAGCTTTTAGGGCGACCTAGGGCTGCCTCCTCACCCTTTTCATCAGTCACAAATTTCCCTCCACTCTCCCAAACTCTCTCCAAAGCCAAAACACCTTCCGGCGACTTCCCGACGACTTTCTGATCACTTCCCGGCGACGAAAACCGACGGAGGAGGCGTGGAATACAAGATCCCTAGTGTTCTAAACTGTGGTAAGTCGTTCATAGATTTCCATTTAAGTTTTTGAACCCGAAAACTCGATCTAACATTGGATTTCTTCGTCCGATTTGAAATCGTGGCCAAAGTCGGAAGCTTGACGTTGAGGAGATCCGTTCGTAGCAAATTTAGACGAACCAGCGACCTTAGGACGACCAAAACTCCCTATCACTGTAAGTTGAGCCTTCCATATCAATACGGGTGATTTAGGGGCGTCCGGTATAGTCGTAATGTAACGAAACGTAAAAATCGAAGTTAAAAACCCCAACTTGCGCAGTTTCTGTAATCGGCCTAAAACTCATATTTCGAGGATTCAATCCGAGAAACTCAAAACTAGACTTTTAATCCTAACACATAAATCTAGGTTGTGTAAAAATTTCAGACATTTTCGTTAACATTTGCTATTTTAAATCGCATCGAGAAGAAACTGTTTTGACAAAACGTGTTTGAAATCTGCCTATGCACATGTCCGAACTTAGTGAGTCTATTTCTATATTTTGTAGTCCGATTTGATCTTTACAATCTAAATGAAAGTTGTAGATAATCATGTCTAGTATATGTGGTTAAAATTTCAGAATTTTTGGAGTCCGTTTGTTGTGTCAAAAGCCAATTTTTCCGAACTGTGACAAATCTGTTTTGAGACAGTAAACTGTTTCCGTATTAAACTTGATTTTTGACATGTTTCCTCAATTATTTCGAGAAAGTTAAAACACGAAAGTTGTTCGCTAGGGTGTTTTGCATAAACTGTGAAAATTTCAGATTTTTTGGACTTAAATCAAATTTTTAAATTGAAAAGGCGTAAACTGTGACGCCAAGATACTTTTAAATCGAAGGATTTTGAAATTTCGAAACGAACGATCAAAGATTTGAAATACGATACATCTATACTTTTGAAAAACCCCGATACATTAAATCTAAATGATACATGAGATACTTGGTGGAGGGTGAGTGCTCTGCAGGGTGCCCCTCTAGCCTTCTTCGGGCCTATAATGGACGAGAGAATTTGATGAGATATTACGCCAATCGGCGGGAGATACATGGCCTACTCTCTCGGGTTGTCCGTATGGATTACTCGAGGCTCCGGAGTGGTACTGGGTATGGCAGATACGGCTGCGGCCGCCGGATCACCGGCTAAACGAGATACTTACGAAACGGCTGCGGCCGCCGGATCACCGGCTATACAAAACACTGAGAAATGGTTACGTAACGGGGGAAATAAAAGATTTAATATTTTTAAGTATTTATTTATTTTTGCATCTCTTTAAATTATGCATTTAAATTATGTTTTTAAATTTCATATCACGTCTAAATTGATATTGTGGATTAAATGCATGTTCAAGTACACACTTAAAATATTATTCCCTTTAAATTTTGTGAATGCATGTTAGGAGTGAAATTTTAAATTATTAAATCCCTTTATTGCTATGTTAGGATCGACTTACTCAGTATTTTATATACTGATAAAAATTGTTGTTTTTCTCTTTTCTTTTCAGAGTATGAAGATAATGCATGAGCATATGCATTGGGGGATGGAAAAACTTTAAATTTGTTTTTTTGTTGCTTTTATGATACTTGCATAACGGGCATGTAAATCCCGAGTTTTGGCCATGTCGGCCCGCTTTACATTTTTCCGCTGCGATATATTATTACTACTACTATATGTGTGGATGATACTTATTATTATTTTTAAATAGATTCCGGACTTGTTTTTAAATCTTTTTGCAATACCTATAGCCTTGCATCTCTCTGGCAAGCTCGGAGAATCCGTGTCTTGCTAGAGAGATGTGGCGGTGACATCCCGGCCTGGGTTATCAAATCCGGGGTATTACAAGTTGGTATCAGAGCCCAGAATATTTTAAAGCTACTATTATTATTATTATTTTAAAATATTTTGAACTAAGTATTATTTTTAAATTTATTATCAGCATTATTATTTTTTTAGACTACTAGTATTATTATTTTAGCCCAAAATTTGAGCCCAAAAAAAAAAAAACAAATTTTCCTATCCAATTAGTATAATATTTTGAGCCCAAAGGGGGTTAAACTATTTTGACCCAATAATTATTTATTATAAGCCCAACCATTTCGGCCCAAATACCTATGCTTTTATTTCTAAGTCCAAATTATTATTTTTGGCCAATATAGAGGCCCAACTTTTTAAATCCATGATTAAATTTAAAAATACATTAAAATTAATTTTTGGGGGGATTGCATATGCATATTCATGTAGATTTAAATTCCTGCATATCTTGACTTTTATTCGAAACATGACCTGACTCTAACCTCCTTGTTGACATTAGATGGCCGCCCCAAACGCGAACATGATCAACCTACTAATGAGGTTGATTGAGGCGTACCTCGAATCTCCTCAAAACGTGAACAACTTCAGACTAAGGGTAGAACAAATGGGAGCTAACCTGGGTCACCTAACTAATCTGGGCCAAGCAGGACATCCAGATATAACCCAACTCCAAATCCAAATCAATGAACTCCAGACCCGCGAGACTGAACTTCGGACCCAGATGGACGACGTAGAGACCGAAGTAGGGGTCGTGGGACATCAACTGCATCATCTGAAGGACGATCTACTTCCACCTGCCCCTCTCGACCTGGGGACTCCTCCCGCAGCTAGCCCCGTAGTTGATCCTGACGCTGTCCCTACAGCCGCCCAACCTTCAGTTGTCGTCGTTGATCCTGTCCCGGCCGCTGGGCCCAATTGGCCAGCGAGCCCAGTATTCCATGGACCCCTTGGCTGGGGTACCGTTGAGGAGTCGAGTGATGAGGATGATCCCATGGAGGACCCAACCACCTACACTCCCTCAGCTTAGAGACCTTTTATCGCATTCTTTCTACTATTACCGTTCCTATTTTCCGAGCTATTCCTATCCTTGTGATCCCTACAGCTTGTATCAAATAACGTTTTCTATTGAGCAATAAAAATACAAGCATTTATGTTATATTCTACTTCCATTATCCATAGTGCCCACATACATATATATATGCACATATTTAAAACCGCCTTCCATATCCAAACGTATGGTGAGGGACTCAACAGAACAAAGGAACAAGGTATTAATAAGCAAACAACACATATAAATGTCAATCAAACGGGAGTACCTCGAACCCTAAACCCTGAAATCCCAAGTCATCAATTAACCGCAATTCTAGAGTTAACAACCGAAATAGATAATCATGGAGTAACACCACAAAAGCACAAACTACAAAACACAGAAATGGAAACCATCGTCTTACAGTCTCATAAGGAAACTACTTCTACTACGCACCCTAAGAGTACCGTAAAAACAAAGGGTCACTGATCAGGAGGCGGGAACTGGCGACGCATGTAGTCGTCCATCTGACGCATGTAGCCATACATGTCAGTCATGGTGGCCTGCTGCTCCGCCTGTCTCATAGCAAGCGTGTCCATACGATCCTGATAGAGATCCATCCTAGCATCCAAGGCATCGTAACGGGCCTGCCCAGCTGCAAACCCGGCATCTATACTGACACGCATCTCCTGCATCATCTGGAGCATCTGCGTCATGTCTTGACCCTGCGGTGGAACCCCACCCTGCTGTGGAACCATAGGAGGAGGAGGTGGCCGCTCTGGAGGAACAACTAAGATCAAACCACCATCCTCAGGCTGCGGGTGCAGTATAGCCCGAGGCGCTCCACGACGCAAAGTGCTGCGCCGGGCGGCATAAGACGGAATACGGTAGTGCTCACCTGGAGCTAAAGGATAGGGGTCCGTCTCGGGAGACGTGCGGATCCCCTGGGCAGCGCATAGCCCACAAATGAGGTGTGCGTGAGTGATCACCCTACTCCCTCGCCCCCGTCGTAAACCCCTCAGGTTATCCGCAATGCACGCGCCCACATTTACCCGACCGCCTCGTGCGATAAAGCAGATAGTCTCAAAGACATGATCTATGACGATATGACTCCGGGTGATCGGCCGAATGCGTCCTAACCAAAGCTGAGCAAGTACACGCCAAGGAGCATCCAAAGACGTCAGTCGTAGCTCGTGAGGGTATCCAGTCCGCGGGGGTACCTCGGTACACAAGACACCCCAGGCAGAAGCATAAACCCGTCCCTCCGGCTGTGGTCGGAACGCGCCATCATCTGGAAGGCCGAAATAGATGTTGATCGCCCGAGCACTGAAGTCTAGGTAGCGACCACGAACCCAGACTCGAGAAAGGTCGTCGTCTACCCCAAGACCGCTGATGTTGGCGATAACCTCCATAGCTAGATAGCCGGAGGCAACGCCGTCGGGATGACGTGCAAGACCGGTCCACTGGAGATGCCCCAAAAGTGCACTGATCCGGTCATCACCCATATGATCGGGGAACAAGCCTCGCTCGGGAATGTAAGCCCTCTTTCGACGAAGCTCGTCGAAGTAGAAGTCCTGGGCGGCCATCGTCGAGAAACGGAACCTATCATGCTGGCGAGGACGCACCTCGTCAGGGAGATCTCTGAGCCTCGGCACCCGCTCCTCGTCCTCCTCGGACTCACTGTCGTCACTGTCGTCAATATCCGGCATCACCGGAGCGGCAGAGCTAGGGTCGGCTGCATCACGTCGGGTAGCTCGTCTCTTGGCCCCCGGAAGGACCATAAGGAATGCCAAGATGAACCATAGGAAAAGCAACATCCTGCGAACACCCAATATCAAGGGTAAGGCTAATTTTCAACACATTAATTCATAAGCAAAAATACATAAAGACATCATAAATATAAAGTTCCAACAGGGGAAATCTAGAAGGGATTCAGACCCAATAGTTTATCAATACATATTGGGAGAGAATCAAACCAAGGAATGTGCCCAGATAAATTCAAAAACCCATTGTGGCATTCCGTCGAACACCTTATGTGCGCAATAAATTAAGTTCAAAAATTTATTTGTAAACACATGGCAATTAACCACAACACCAAACAATTGCTTGAACAACAAATCATAATCACAGGTGTCAACAAACAACACTAACGAAACCACTTTCACACCAATAACACCAACAAAATCGAAAATTTCATGGTCCCCCTAAAAATCCAAGTCCTAGCAGGAAGTCCCACAACTTAGGCATATATATTCATACCAATACTTCCTAAACAATAGAAATGGCACCAAAGTACTAAAACTCACTAATTCGCGAGAATTAAGCCGAAAATTTCAAAACCCCAATTTGCATGCCAAAACCCTAATTTCACAATTCAACCAAATTCTAACAAATCAAGGCATAAAACTTGAAATTGGCAAGTGAAATTAGAAGATACATACCTCACAAAGAGAAATCGAAGTCGGAACTAGGAGAATCTGAGCACGAGCGGACGGATTTGAGAGGAAGATGAGAGGAATTTCGGAAAGGGGAAAAGAAGAAACGGCTCGCGCGGGGCGCGAGCCCTATTTCTTCACCCTGGGGGCGCCGCGCGGTGGCCGCGCGCTAAACCCACAAAACCCGCCCGGACCCCGCGTGGGTCACGAAAAAAAAATAAAAAATAAATAAATAAATAAATTATTATTTCTCCTTTCCTATGTATTTACCCCTCCTCTGCTCTACGAAATACGAGTGGACGCAAATGCCGAAGCCCATTGAGCTGGGAAGAGGGCGAGAGGACTAGGGTAATCGGACCGCAACTTGTTGAGGACATGGCTCAACAAGTCAAAATAATCCAAGGAAAGATGAGAGCCGCGCAAGACCGGCAAAAGAGCTATGCCGACGTGAGACGGCAAGATTTGGAATTCCAAATAGGTGATAAGGTCATGTTAAAGGTATCACCGATGAAGGGTGTGATGCGCTTTGGCAAGCGGGGAAAATTGAGCCCACGGTACATAGGACCATACGAGATCCTAGAAAGAGTGTGGAATCTTGCATACCGACTAGCATTACCGCCACAATTTGCTCGTGTCCACGACGTGTTCCACGTCTCACAACTGAAGAAATACGTCCATGATCCGACCCACGTACTCCAACCGGAGGAAATTGAGCTGGACGATGACTTAAGCTACGAAGAAATTCCGGTGCGAATACTCGACAAGAAGGAGAGGGTAACAAGGAATAAGACCGTGAGGATGGTTAAGGTTCTTTGGTCTAACCACGAAGCCGAGACGGCAACGTGGGAGCTAGAAGCAGACATGAAGGATCGTTACCCAACCCTATTCCAAGACAGTGCAACAACAGTTATGGGGACATAACTGTAATCTTAAGAGGGGGAGGATGTGACAACCCGAATATTTCCGGATGTTTTATACGAATACTTTGTACCCCAAAGAAACAAATTCAAATTGTTTTGAACTACGTAATGACTTGATCCCTTCACGGGGTACGTAGGCAACTCGGAAATTTCAATTCTGGGTTCAGTCAAATAATAACAAACAACGACACACAATAATACAATCGCTTAATCAAACAATTCCCGAACTCGCGAGAGGATGAAGTGCAACTTCGGGGACGAAGTTGGTTCTTAAAGGGGGTAGACTGTAATACCCGTAAATTTTAGAATATAAAAATAGGAATTAATCCAATAGGAGAGAAGGGTTTGTTTCCGAGAACCCGTAGACGCGGAAATGCACGGAAGTCAAAGGACGACGAATTAGAACCCGACGGACCAAAAACCGACGGTCTTAAGATTTCAAGCATGAAATCAAATTGAGACGGAATAAATTTATGATGAGAAGCATAATCCGGAAATGACCCGGAAAATCGAGCGCGGAAACGTGGAAGGATAGAAGTCCGAAAGAGAGGAGAAAAAGACCCGACGGATCGGATCGCACGGACCCGCCCGGACCGCAGTCCAGGCGGGGACTGCGCGCTGGCCGGGCGGGGTTTGGCCAAAAGGCGCGCCAACCCCGCGTGGCTCAACAGGTTTTGGCAACTTGCGCGTTTTCGGCGATTTCTTACCATAATTCGACCCCCCGACTTTGGAAAGCAGATTTTGGTCGAGGGGAAAGCTTTTAGGACGACCTAGGGTTGCCTCCTCACCCTTTTCATCAGTCACAAATCTCCCTCCACTCTCCCAAACTCTCTCCAAAGCCAAAACACCTTCCGGCGACTTCCCGACGACTTTCCGATCACTTCCCGGCGACGAAAACCGACGGAGGAGGCGTGGAATACAAGATCCCTAGTGTTCTAAACTGTGGTAAGTCGTTCATAGATTTCTATTTAAGTTTTTGAACCCGAAAACTCGATCTAACATTGGATTTCTTCGTCCGATTTGAAATCGTGGCCAAAGTCGGAAGCTTGACGTTGAGGAGATCCGTTCGTAGCAAATTTAGACGAGTCAGCGACCTTAGGACGACCAAAACTCCCTATCACTGTAAGTTGAGCCTTCCATATCAATACGGGTGATTTAGGGGCGTCCGGTATAGTCGTAATGTAACGAAACGTAAAAATCGAAGTTAAAAACCCCAACTTGCGCAGTTTCTGTAATCGGCCTAAAACTCATATTTCGAGGATTCAATCCGAGAAACTCAAAACTAGACTTTTAATCCTAACACATAAATCTAGGTTGTGTAAAAATTTCAGACATTTTCGTTAAAGTTTGCTATTTTAAATCGCATCGAGAAGAAACTGTTTTGACAAAACGTGTTTGAAATCTGCCCATGCACATGTCCAAACTTAGTGAGTCTATTTCTATATTTTGTAGTCCGATTTGATCTTTACAATCTAAATGAAAGTTGTAGATAATCATGTCTAGTATATGTGGTTAAACTTTAAGAATTTTTGGAGTCCGTTTGATGTGTCAAAAGCCAATTTTTCCGAACTGTGACAAATCTGTTTTGCGACAGTAAACTGTTTCCGTATGAAACTTGATTTTTGACATGTTTCCTCAACTTATTTCGAGAAAATTAAAACACGAAAGTTGTTCGTTAGGGTGTTTTGCATAAACTGTGAAATTTTCAGATTTTTTGGACTTAAATCAAATTTTTAAATTGAAAAGGCGTAAACTGTGACGCCAAGATACTTTTAAATCGAAGGATTTTGAAATTTCGAAACGAACGATCAAAGATTTGAAATACGATACATCTATACTTTTGAAAAACCCCGATACATTAAATCTAAACGATACATGAGATACTTGGTGGAGGGTGAGTGCTCTGCAGGGTGCCCCTCTAGCCTTTCTCTTCGGGCCTATAATGGACGAGAGAATTTGATGAGATATTACGCCAATCGGCGGGAGATACATGGCCTACTCTCTCGGGTTGTCCGTATGGATTTCTCGAGGCTCCGGAGTGGTACTGGGTATGGCAGATACGGCTGCGGCCGCCGGATCACCGGCTAAACGAGATACTTACGAAACGGCTGCGGCCGCCGGATCACCGGCTATACAAAACACTGAGAAATGGTTACGTAACGGGGGAAATAAAAGATTTAATATTTTTAAGTATTTATTTATTTTTGCATGTCTTTAAATTATGCATTTAAATTATGTCTTTAAATTTCATATCACGTCTAAATTGATATTGTGGATTAAATGCATGTTCAAGTACACACTTAAAATATTATTCCCTTTAAATTTTGTGAATGCATGTTAGGAGTGAAATTTTAAATTATTAAATCCCTTTATTGCTATGTTAGGATTGACTTACTCAGTATTTTATATACTGATAAAAATTGTTGTTTTTCTCTTTTCTTTTCAGAGTATGAAGATAATGCATGAGCATATGCATTGGGGGATGGAAAAACTTTAAATTTGTTTTTTTGTTGCTTTTATGATACTTGCATAACGGGCATGTAAATCCCGAGTTTTGGCCATGTCGGCCCGCTTTACATTTTTCCGCTGCGATATATTATTACTACTACTATATGTGTGGATGATACTTATTATTATTTTTAAATAGATTCCGGACTTGTTTGTAAATCTTTTTGCAATACCTATAGCCTTGCATCTCTCTGGCAAGCTCGGAGAATCCGTGTCTTGCTAGAGAGATGTGGCGGTGACATCCCGGCCTGGGTTATCAAATCCGGGGTGTTACAACTCGAAATCCACTCCTTTCCAAATCTGTGATTTAGGGTTTTATCAGGATAGTTTCTTTTGTTCATCTTTGTTCACCTAGATCCATTCATTTTTGGGAAAACATTTCTAAATGAAAAATGTTCCTAACACCTTGAATATGATTTTTGTAAATTTACATAATTTTAAGACATGATTTGTGCGACGAGAAATCATCTGGTATTTTCTGCAATTCTGATGACAGAAGTCGTCTCATGGTGTAATCAGTTTTGTTGTTCGTATTACTCCTTTTTAAGATCGTTTTTGATGGTTGGTTTCTTCATGAAAGTTGTTCATCTATGTGTCTAGTTTATCCCTGTAAAATTTCAGAATTTTTAGATCACTCTTGGAATTGTTATGAATTTTTAAAGGAACTGTGGTCGAAGTGAACAGTAAATTCCTATGCCCTTGAAAGATGAGTTCTGAAATGAATTTTTTTTAAGCCACTTAGAATCCGATTTTGAAGTAGCTTATTTCTATGAAAAATGTTCATTTGGATGTTTTCTAGCTCCTGTAAAAATTTCGGAATTTTTGAAAATGTTTTGCTAAGTTTCCAAATTCGATTTCTGAAACTGCCAGTGGGCTATTCCTTGTCGGTAAAATCGTACTTGAGTATTTTGATGATCTACGAGTCGATTGATACTCGTTTTTGAAAATATATGAAATCTGGAATTGTGTGGTATTGCAAAGTGTGAAATTATGACTTTTAAACTTTGTAAGTTTTGATCGAGTGGGATGCCCGGCGTTTTAGAGGGTAAGTGCACTTGGCGTGAGCTCGTTGGGCCGCCCCCTCTTTGTGTGGCCAAAACGGCGCATATGATATTGTGGTTTCATGTTATTAAGAGTCTATACTCCTAGATGTATCCGTATGGGTTGTCTAGGGCTTCGGAGCGGTCTGTATAGGGTCACTGCTTTCACATCCCTCGTGGGTACGAGTCCCAAAGGTGGGTTGATTCGAAAGGGCTTAGGCCTCGAATCGTATTAATGGAGGCCTTGTGGGTGTAAGTCCCCAAGGTCATATTTGGTGTCCTCGATCAAAATGAACATTGGTAAAGATGTATGTGGTAAAGTGTTAGAATTCCAGTAAATTAATTCACTCATCTATTTTATAAATCAAACTCCTATCTTTTTATTACTCTTCTAAAAACTTTAAATTTTGTTATGCTATACATTAACTTACGCAGTACCGTTTGTACTGATAATTTGTTGTTTTCCATTTTTCGCAGAGTAAGTCATGGCACGACGGGATGGGATTTTTCGAAGAAAGAACTTGTCGTAATTATTTTACTTTAAATTTCTCGTATTGGACTTGGAACGTTGAACTTTGGTTTTGGCCGTTTGTTTGGCCCTATTTTGCTTCCGCACTACTATTACTTATTTTATGCATGTGATACTCTGAATTGATTTTACTTCGGGCATATTTGAATGGATTTTAAATTGTTTTAAAATTTGGTACAACTTAGCCTTAGCATTTTTCTAAATAAGCTCGACTTGGTTCGTGTCTTGTTTAGAAAGGTGTGGCGGTAATGCCCTGGCCTGGGTGATCAAATCCGGGGTGTTACAAAGTGGTATCTGAGCCCGAAAATTTTAAAGCTATTATTTTTCGGCCCACTACAGAGGCCCAAATTATTCAATACTAGTTTTAAGCATTTTGAGTATTATTTCCATGGAAAAAAAGGAATTTTTATTTTAAAACCCATGGAAAAGTATATCTCAGAAATTCGACAAGTCTTAAAAAAAAAAAAACTAGCACTATTTTGGGGGGAAGCAAGTGCATTAACAAATTATTATTTTTATGTGGCAAATCCCTTAATGTAAAAATTTGCATGTTAGATGGCCTTCCCAAGATTACAGGACTCTATCATGCGCTTGTTATGCTCTATGTCCGATATCAAGCATGAGCTTCGCCACATTACTAGGGATGCCGCGAATGATAGGAATAGGATTGTGGCATTGGAAGAGAGGATGGAGGCGATGACTATTAGGACTAACCAGATTGTCGCACGCCACGATGCTCTGGCAGCTGAGTTTGAGGATTGCCGTCATCATGTGCACATGTTACAGGGACGTATGTTTGCATTGGAGGAGGCAATAGTTGGGCTGCAAAACCAGCTCAATCCTGAGCCGGAGATGGAAGAAGAGGAGGAAGTGGACCCGGATGAGTTTATCAACATTGTGGACGAGGATCCCGAGGAGGTCGTGGAGAACCCTCCACTGCCTCTTGACACTGACGAGGAGATTGAGGCTGATCGCAGGATGCTCGGCTACTCCCCTGACTACTTGCTTTAGGCGTTGCACGCGATTTCCGAGATGGACTTCTTTACTTGCTTTTACTAGTATTCCGATTCCGTACTTTGCGTATTAGCGTTATCACATCTTGTTACCGTATCGTTATCATATTTTACGTAGTGGTAACCTAGTAGTATATCATGATGTAATCCTCGCTATCAAAGCATTATTATCTATTGGAATTTCGTACTTAGTGTTCTACCTTTCTTGCCATTTCGGTTTCTTTCGCACCTAGAGTTTTGAGATAGAATTCTGATCATAGTCTAACTCGACTATTAACCTTCATCTAACCGCGAATCTAACCTCTGCATGCTTGGTCATCAGAATGCCGCCCAGAGGGAGACCCCGAGCTGAGATTCCAGTGAACGCTAACGCTCCAGTTGGTGCGAACCCGCCAAACCCTGGAGGCCAACCTAATCCTGCTCCTAACACAATGGATGAACGACTGAGGACAGTTGAACAAGTCCTCATTGCCTTAGGAAACGCGGAAGTCAATCGAGCACAGGCAGCAGTGTCACCCCCAGCAGCTCGAATAAATTACTTGGCGATGGTAAATCCCTACCAGCCGCCTCACTATGAGGGACAGGAGGATCCCGCAAAGCTGGAAGACTGGATCAGGACTTTCGACAAGCTGCTAAATGCCGTCAGGTGTCCCGAAAACGAGAAAGTTGGAGTGGCCGTAAACTATTTAAGTGGAGAAGCTGACGAATGGTGGCAAAACCATCAAGAAGGGCTTGCCGATGGCGAACACGCCTATTTCTGGGAAGAATTTAAGGAGATGATGAGGGAAAGGTTCTATCCCCTCAGCACGAAAACTGCTAAGTACGAGGAATTCATCAATCTCCGTCAAGGCACCCAGACAGTTCAAGAATACTACGCAAAGTTTAAGGAGCTCGTCCGTTTCGCTCCAAGACTGGTACCGACCGATGCTGACAAAGCCCAGAAGTTTGAAATGGGGCTGAACCTCAGCATCAGAGAGATTTTGGTTGGCGGACAGCACACAACTCTGCAGGCTGTTTACGATCGTGCAGTGGCAATCGCACGAGTACAACAGCTGAAGCGCAAGGACCATGGAGAGTCGAGCAAGGGCCTAAACAACTTTGATAAGAGGAACCGGAACAATAACACTGGAAATCACTTCAGAAGGGGAAATGACCAAGGAAGAAATGATGGTCAGAAGAAGCCAGATAACAGAGAGTTCAATCAAGGAGGCCAAGGAAACCGGAGGCCGGATAACCAGGGCACCTTCATACCCAGATGCCAGAAGTGCAACATTCCGCACTTGGTGCGTGAATGCCCAAGACCGGGGTATTGTTACCGGTGTGGCCGAGAAGGCCATATGAAAAGGAGTGCTGGACAAGGGAGGACCGCATCGACAAGAGGTTGGACCTGTTGAACCGTCCTCAGGGAAACAGACCAGCTGGGCCAAACCAGCAGAACAACCAAGGACAGAGGTTCCCTCAGGCACAGAGGCCACCTCAAAATCCAAACCAGCATGGGAATCAAGGCAGGCCAGTAGGACGCCTGAATGTGGTCAATCAAGCGGACTTAGCTGCTCAAGGCGATGTGATCAAAGGTACGTTTACTGCTTTAAGCGGACCTGTCAAGGTCTTATTTGACTCAGGAGCGAGTTGCTCTTTGATTTCCACGAGAATTCTATCTGCGTTAGATCTACCAGCGCCAAATAACATTAACTTAGGAATCCAATTACCATCGGGTAAGGTAGTATCGTGCTCCAAACGATACGACGGGATCCCGATAGTAATCAAAAACACTGAATTCTTTGCGAATCTCATAGAATTTGACCTCAAGGATTTCGACATCATCTTGGGAATGGACTGGTTGACGCGATACAAGGCTATCATCGAGTGCCAAAAGCAGAAGATCTCGTTGGCGAAGAGTCGCGGGAAGAAGGTCATTTACTACATGCAGCTTCAAAGGAAGAGTGCTAAGGTGGTAAATGCTATGAAGTTTTGCAGTCTCATGCACAAGGGATACCAACTGTACGCATGCTACGTGCATAATCTGGAAGGCGAAGAGAGCAAGATCGACAGTATCCCCGTTGTGAACGAATACCCAGACGTCTTTCCGGAAGATATCCCAGGAATGCCTCCTGAGCGGGAAGTCGAGTTCACGATCGATCTGGTACCAGGAATCGAACCGGTGTCGAAGGCACCATATCGCATGGCGCCTGCTGAGATGAAGGAGCTGAAAGAACAACTCGAGGAGTTGTTATCGAAGGGATACATTCGGCCGAGCACATCACCATGGGGAGCACCAGTCCTGTTCGTGAAAAAGAAGGACGGCGGACTCCGATTGTGTATCGACTACAGAGGTCTTAATCAGGTAACAATCAAGAATAAATACCCGCTGCCTAGGATCGAAGATCTCTTCGATCAGCTGAAAGGAGCGGCTGTATTTTCAAAAGTTGACCTGAGATCGGGATACCACCAACTACGTATCGCCGAGCAAGATATACCCAAGACAGCTTTTCGAACAAGATATGGACACTACGAATTCACCGTAATGTCCTTCGGTCTGACTAATGCTCCCGCAGTATTCATGGACCTCATGAATAGTGTTTTCCGAGAGTTACTAGACTCATGTGTTGTCGTATTCATCGATGACATCCTAGTTTACTCGAGGAATGAAGAGGAGCATCGAAGTCATTTGCACCAAGTACTCGGACTTTTGAGGAAAAATCAACTCTACGCGAAGCTGTCAAAGTGCGAGTTTTGGATGAAAGAAGTCGTCTTTCTAGGTCATATAGTATCGGTTAAAGGAGTATCGGTTGACCCGGCAAAGATATCGGCAGTGTCTGATTGGCCGGCACCAACAAGCCAGACTGAGGTAAGAAGTTTCCTAGGACTAGACGGATACTACCAAAGATTTGTGAAAGGCATTTCAAAAATTGCGAGACCGATGACCAGTTGCTGAAGAAAGGATTGAAATTCGAATGGACAGCTGAGTGTGAGCAGTCATTCCGAGAGCTTAAGGAGAGACTCACATCAGCACCGGTCTTAGCATTGCCATCAGAAACTGAGGATTATGAGGTGTACAGCGACGCCTCGAAAGAAGGTCTTGGTTGCGTGCTAATGCAAAACCAAAGGGTGATTGCTTATGCATCAAGGCAACTCAAGCCACACGAAGGAAACTATCCGACACATGATCTGGAACTAGCGGCGGTAGTGTTCGCTCTTAAGATCTGGCGACACTACCTATATGGACGAACTTTTCGGATGTTTACAGATCACAAGAGCCTCAAGTATATATTTACTCAGAAAGAGTTAAATATGAGGCAGAGGAGATGGCTCGAGCTAATTAAGGATTACGATCTGGATATAGCCTACCATGAGGGCAAGGCGAACGTCGTTGCGGACGCACTGAGTCGCAAAACGAGGCACACGGCGAACACACTCATTCTACCTTCGGGACTGTATATGGACCTAACTAAGTTGGATACTGAACTAGTCCATTATGGGACCGTGGTAGAAACAGTGAACGCAATAACACTTGAATCTACCGTATTTGACGAGATTCGAGAAGCTCAACCGGACGACGAGAATCTCTAGAGAATCAAAGAAAAGATAGTTGAAGGAAAGGCGGTAGGATTCATAATCCATGAGGACGGAAGTATCCGTTTTAAAGGGAGATGGTGCGTTCCTCATAAGTGCGAGGAATTGAAGAGAAAACTCATGGAAGAAGGCCACAGTACACCTTATTTAGTCCACCCTGGTGGGGATAAGTTGTACAAGGACTTAAAGAAAATCTACTGGTGACCGCGGATGAAGAAGGATGTTGCCGACTTTGTGGCTAAGTGCATAACCTGCCAGAAGGTGAAGGCAGTGAGGCAAAAGGCATTAGGGTTGGTAAAGCCGTTGGAGATCCCAAGCTGGAAATGGGACAGCATCTCCATGGATTTTGTTTCGGGGTTACCAAGATCTCCCCGAGGAATGAATAAAATTTGGGTATTAGTTGATCGATTAACAAAGACCGCCATTTTCATACCAATGAAGGAAAATTGGTCGATGGATCAACTAGCTAAGGCATATATCGAGGACGTGGTCCGAAGGCACGGAGTACCGCATGATATTATCTCAGACCGAGATAGTAGATTCGTCTCCAACTTCTGGACTAAACTACAAGAAGCCTTAGGAACCCAAATCAAGATGAGCACAGCATTTCATCCAATGACGGACGGTCAGACTGAGTGCACGATTCAGACGCTCAAGGACATGCTAAGAGCGTGTGTACTCGAATTCAAGGGAAGTTGGGAAGACCACTTGCCGTTAATTGAATTCTCGTACAACAACAGTCATCACGCTAGCATTGGCATGGCACCGTTCGAAGCGCTTTATGGACGAAAGTGTCGCAGTCCGTTGTGCTGGATAAAAGATGATAATTCGGTAGTTGTTGGGCCGCAACTCATTGAAGATATGAACAGACAAATCAAGGTGGTTCAACAGAAAATGAAGGCCGCACAGGACAGGCAGAAGAGTTACGCCGACACTAGGCGGCAAGAGTTGGAATTTTAGGTAGGAGACAATGTCATGCTGAAAGTGTCGCCCATGAAGGGGGTGATGCGATTCGGTAAACGAGGAAAGCTGAGTCCTCGCTACATCGGTCCGTCCGAGATTCTGGATCGCGTAGGTACCTTGGCTTATCGTTTGGCACTTCCACCAGAATTTTCGCGAGTGCACAACGTATTCCACGTTTCTCAATTGAAGAAATACGTGCACGACCCAACCATGTTTTGCAACCCGACGTGATTGAGCTAGATGACGACCTGACATACGAGGAGTATCCGATCGAGATACTTGATGTCAAGGAAAGGGTCACAAGGAACAAGACTGTGAAGATGGTGAAGGTCTTATGGTCAAATCATGGCACTGAGGAAGCGACGTGGGAATTGGAAACGGATATGAAGCAGAAATATTCCAAACTTTTCCAAAGCGACTCAGGAGCAGTTATGGGGGCATAACTGCAGTCCTAAGGGGGAGAGGATGTGACACCCCGCATGAGAGTCGTCGCATACGAGGTAAGAATTTTAAATTGCAAGCCTCAATAATTTCTTTGTGCCAATTATTTTCCGAAGTACGACCCAACTTCGAGGACGAAGTTGATTTCTAAGGAGGGTAGACTGTAATACCCGAGAAATCAACATCGATTATTAAATCCGAATATTAATTGGATTTAACTATCGCAACCGAAATAATTCCGGGAGAGCGGAATTAAATATTTTCGGACGATAGCAACTCGAAGAGAGTTATCGGATTATCCAACAATCATGGAAAATTTATATTATAATTTTTAAAGATTAAAAAAAATCATAATATATTAAAAAAATAGAAAACGCGCTCAGGTGGCCGCGCGGCGGCGACGCGCCGGCGGCAGGATGGCGATTTGAACGCTGAACGCGTTTTTGCTTCAATTTTCGAGATGATTCAATTCCAATCCATCTAAGTTCGGTTACCAGACCCTTGGGGGTGTATGGGGACTCTATTGGAGGAATTTGGAAGTCTCTAGAACCCTTGCAAAGTGGATTAAGTGAATACACTCACAAGTATAGAGGGTTGGTGGATGGATAGAGTCCAAGGGGAATGTAGGGGGGGTTGGAGGCTGGGATTTCGAGATTGACTACCATTACTCCACTCCCTTACTTCCCAGATTCACATTGGTATTGAACCAAGCCATTAACACTCCCAAACTATTTCATTTCAGCCACCAAATCACCCTCCACTCCCTTACTCCGAAAATCTCATTCCTCTTGAGTGTTGGTGAGAGTTGAAGGTTAATCTCCTTGTTCCTGAGTTCTTGGACGAGTTGGAAGGCTTCCATCCATTCTCCTTCGTTTGAGAAAGTGGTCTCCTCCAACTCCTTGCCTTTAGATCCATTATCTAGGACTAAGAATTGAGAAACTCTTCCATCATCTTCATTTTTAGGAGAATTCGGGTGTAGCAGGTTGTTGTGCGGTTAGGAATCACTCTTGGACGAGTTGAACACGAGGATTTTTTATCTCAATCTGTTGGAAGGTAAGTTAATGATGTGCATATCAAATTTTAGAGCTTTTAGTTGAGTATTCATGGAGATACAACTCGAAATCCACTCCTTGCCAAATCTGTGATTTAAGGTTTTATCAGGATAGTTTCTTTTGTTCATCTTTGTTCGCCTAGATCCATTAATTTTTGGGAAAACATTTCTAAATGAAAAATGTTCTTAACACCTTGAATATGATTTCTGTAAATTTACATAATTTTTGGACATGATTTGGGCGACGAGAAATCATCTGGTATGTTCTGCAATTCTGATGACAGAAGTCGTCTCATGGTGTAATCAGTTTTGTTGTTCGTATTACTCCTATTTACGATCGTTTTTGATGGTTGGTTTCTTCATGAAAGTTGTTCATCTATGTGTTTAGTTTATCCCTGTAAAATTTCAGAATTTTTAGATCAGTCTTGGAATTTTTATGAATTTTTAAAGGAACTGTGGTCGAAGTGAACAGTAAATTCCTATGCCCTTGAAAGATGAGTTCTGAAATGAATTTTTTTTAAGCCACTGAGTCCGATTTTGAAGTAGCTTATTTCTATGAAAAATGTTCATTTGGGTGTTTTCTAGCTCCTGTAAAAATTTCGGAATTTTTGAAAATGTTTTGCTAAGTTTCCAAATTCGATTTCTGAAACTGCCAATGGGCTATTCCTTGTCGGTAAAATCGTACTTGAGTATTTTGATGATCTACGAGTCGATTGATACTCGTTTTTGAAAATATATGAAATCTGGAATTGTGTGGTATTGCAAAGTGTGAAATTATGACTTTTAAACTTTGTAAGTTTTGATCGAGTGGGATGCCCGACGTTTTAGAGGGTAAGTGCACTTGGCGTGAGCTGGGCCGCCCCCTCTTTTTGTGTGGCCAAAACGGCGCATATGATATTGTGGTTTCGTGTTAGTAAGAGTCTATACTCCTAGATGTATCCGTATGGGTTGTCTAGGGCTCCGGAGCGGTCTGTATAGGGTCACTGCTTTCACATCCCTCGTGGGTACGAGTCCCAGAGGTGGGTTGATTCGAAAGGGCTTAGGCCTAGAATCGTATTAATGGAGGCCTTGTGTTGTAAGTCCCCAAGGTCATATTTGGTGTCCTCGATCAAAATGAACATTGGTAAAGATGTATGTGGTAAAGTGTTAGAATTCCCATAAATTAATTCACTCATCTATTTTATAAATCAAACTCCTATCTTTTTATTACTCTTCTAAAAACTTTAAATTTTGTTATGCTATACATTAACTTACGCAGTACCGTTTGTACTGATAATTTGTTGTTTTCCATTTTTCGCAGAGTAAGTCATGGCACGACGGGATGGGATTTTTCGAAGAAAGAACTTGTCGTATTTATTTTACTTTAAATTTCTCGTATTGGACTTGGAACGTTGAACTTTGGTTTTGGCCGTCTGTTTGGCCCTATTTTGCTTCCGCACTACTATTACTTATTTTATGCATGTGATACTCTGAATTGATTTTACTTCGGGCATATTTGAATGGATTTTAAATTGTTTTAAAATTTGGTACAACTTAGCCTTAGCATTTTTCTAAATAAGCTCGACTTGGTTCGTGTCTTGTTTAGAAAGGTGTGGCGGTAATGCCCTGGCCTGGGTGATCAAATCCGGGGCGTTACAACCTTTACGCCGACTGGGTTAGGGATGGACGCGGAAGGCGACCACGCGGACCCCGCCGAACGAGCGGCGGATGCAGACTGCAGCACGGGTGCTGATGTTGAGACTGGTACTAGGAATACAATAATTCTCTATCAACACCTAGTTGGATGTTCTATTTCTTTTATTTATGTTGTCCTTGCATGAATTATAGTGTTCTTACGTACTTCTTTTCTCGCATCTATGACAGGGGTACATACGGATAGCCACGGGCCGGCGGATCCCGCGGCCCCGATGGACAAAGGATGCGCTCCCCACGTTACATATGTCGAGCACCGTGATGTCCCGGACCGTGTGACGCCGCAGGAGATCGGCACAGGGGATCGCGAGGATTGTACACCGATACAGGGTTTGTTCAAATTTATGTACATTATGAGCCTTCGTTGATTTTGCATAAATTACTTATTGGTATGAATTCTTGTAATTCCCTTGTTGTATGTAGCTCGGACATCCCGGGCGGAAGACATTATAGAGCCTGACGAGGACGGTGATCGAGTGGTATTGGTGAGGAGCGCACAACATCCAGACCCGGTCCCCTTCCGGACCAAAAGGAACGGGCAGCTCGCACATCGGTGTCGCAGTCCATTCATGCGACTTACCAGGCCGCGGGCCAATAAGCGGCTCGATGCGTTCAGGACATACTTAGAGACCGGCGATTACTTGTATGTTTATGCAATCCGAACCATCCAATCGTACAAATTTTATAAATCATTAGTAACAAGGTTGGGATGTCATTTATGCACAGGCTTGATGTCGGCACCACGGAAGCTGTTGGTCCCGAATGGTTTAAGGAATGCTGTACGGATGGGGTATTTCTTCAAGACAGCATGAGTGCTCATTTAAATACTTCGATTATGCGTTATGTATATGTATGTAAAGAAAATGAATTATCTCTATACGTTGCAGCACATAGATGCATACCTGGGTATTTTGCAGTTCAAGCCATCCGCCGTGCAGTGTAGGCCACGATCGGAGGGTGGCCCGTATGCCATTATGGATTGTAGATTCATGGTAAGTATGTATGTTTAGTCGTGTATGTTTCGTAACTTCAAGTGAATTAGTATTTTTATCATTTATGTGTTATAATTAATGAAAAAAGGAGCAATTTCACTAAATTTAAAAAACATAAAGGATACAGTGAATCTAGAATATCGTAATGGATAAACTTGGTCGAAACAAATAGATAAAGAATGCCAAAGTACCCTTTCAAAAAATAATTTAATTTTCATTAACTTCAAACGTATTAATTAATTTTTATAAATTTTATTCTCCTCCTAATTTTAATTCGATTAAAAAAAAACAAAGATGGTTTAGGCATTTATGTTTTTTCAGTTTAGCCAATTTGATCATTTTCAAAAACTTGCCTAAGTATTTCCCGAAATTAATGGAGTTTTCAATTTATATATTAATTGTAGGTTGACTCCGTGACACTAATTTTCATTTTATATAATCCTTCTTTTAAATAGACAGGGCTCCTGCGAGACTGATGAGACAGCAAGTTGAAGCTACCCATATTTGATGAGGGCATCATTGCTTCGATGTCGTAGTACGTTGTTGGGGCACAACCCCAGTGGGGTTCGACTGCACATTGGGCGGAGTTGGACGAGGTTAGTAGATCCGTTATTTATGTTACGCCGACTCGATATCCTAGTTCTCATGTTTATCGGGTTTTGTGTTTGTATCAGCTCATATGCCCCTGGCACATACGTCAGCACTGGGCCATCGTACGGATCCGATTGGACACCCATACGATATACTTCCACGATTCTATATGCACTCCCAGGGATGCGTACTTGCCTGAGAAGGAGGATTATTGAGCGCCCGTTTCGAGGACCTAGGTCCACTCCAGCGCATCTTGCCGGCATTGCTCGAGCATTCAGGATACTACCTGCACCGGCCCGATCTGCGCTCAGATCGCTGGTCCATCTCACTCCGGCCGCCGAGACCGTCTTCAAGTAGCATGACGCCTGCTCATGCGGCGTTCTTACTATATTGACCGCGGCTGCGATCGCGTCGGGATGCTTCCCCGACAAGTACCTTCTGCCTCAACAGCGCAGTAACGAGAGAGATGCAGGCATTTAGAGTATGGAAGTTCAGTCAGGACGTCAAAGGGGGACCTATTTACAGACTGCCCGACCCGCCCCCCCTACACAGTACGAGATTGAGCATGATGAGTGATACCCCTTTCCACTGTACATATATATATATCTTTGTATTTAGGGTGTAGATATTGTTTCTTTCATATAGTAGATCCGTTATTTTTCCTTTTTTTGTATGCAATCTGTTCCTTTCAGATTTGTCGTTACTCCGTTGGGAGATGTAGATATTGTTTCTTACTACATAAATTGACAAGCCCTACCATTCTTTTTTTTTTGCCAACTTGACTCATTCGTTGTGATTACCATTGACAGCGTATAACAGATCGGTCGTGAGGACACACGTGATCGGGAAGACACTCATCTTACGGGCCGACGGCAACAAGATCTGCCCGTATTCCCAGTTAAGGCCAAATTCGATCTATCATTAACATGCAACATCATTTGCCGGATCATCTCATGTGAGCCTTTAGTATTCTCACCCACCGATAGTTGAGCTTGTAAGGCTGTTCATTTTGGGTCAGCCTTTACCCAAGGCAATATCTGCAATAGAAGGCGAAGCGGTTAGTGACCTTCCGTGTCTGATGGCTTCAGTACGGCCGGTAAGAATCGGATACCGAGGAAGAGGAGGATGCAGTGTGGGACGACGTCTTTCGGCGTTCCGACTAAGGGCCACGGAGAATCAGGACGTCGACTAACGTACTATTACTCCTGGACGGTCCAAAACTTCTTCAGCATTTCTCACCTCGTAGATGCTCAAACTTTTCCAACTTCAGGTATGCAGGGAACATGCTTATCCGCGGGTGCCCGCTGACTCGTTCGCTCACATGCTCCTTGGCATGTTCTCTCGAGTCGAGATGCGTATGGAGGAAACCTGCGAGCCGGCCGTCCTTAGCCCACTTTTCCGGTAATCTCCATGGCCCGGAGGTTCTAGATTGCCCGATATGTTTTGATCAAACCTAGACATAACCCACATTGCATGATTAAACAGTGGTACTCTCGTTTGGAACTCCCAGTCCAACAAAAAATTAGTGTTCTTTTGTAACAAATTACGGATAACACAAAGGAACACTAATTTTTTGTTAGACTGGGAGTTCCAGACGGGCGTACCACTGTTTAATCATGCAATGTGGGTTATGTCTAGGTTTGATCGATACATATCAGGCAATCTAGAACCTCCGAGCCATGGAGATTAATGGAAAAGTGGGCTAAGGACGGCCGGCTCGCAGATTTCCTCCATACGCATCTCCACTCGAGAGAACATGCTAAGGAGCATGAGAGCGAACCAGTCAGCTAGAACTCGCGGATAAGCATGTCGCCTGCATACCTGAAGTTGGAAAAAAGTTTGAGCATTCGCGGCATAAGAAAGCTGAAGATGTTTCGGATAGCCCAGGACTAATTGTCCATCAGTGGAGTTCATCCTTATTCTTGACCCTTCGTCCGAACGCCAAAGTATTTCACCCCGCACCGCAACCTCATCTGACTCGGCAGCCGATCGTTCCAACATCAAAAGCAGCAATCACGGCTTTAGTTTTCAACCCACCGTACATATATATATATATATATATCTATGTATATAGGGTGTAGCCACGTACGTGTGCCGGATCATCTCATGTGAGCCTTTAGTATTCTCACCCACAAATAGTTGAACGTATGCCTGTTCATTTTGGGTTAGCCTTCAGGGCAGTCGGTAACAATCGGATAACGAGGAAGAGAAGGATGCGGTGTGGGACGACGTCCTTCGGTGTTCAGACTAAGGGCCACGGAGAATCGGGATGTCGACTGATGTACAATTACTCCTCGACGATCCAATACTTCTACATCATTTCTTATGAATACAAATGCTCGAACTCTCCCAACTTCAGGTATGCAGACAACCATGAACTTCGGCGAGGTATTGAGTAACTGCATCGCTCTCACGATCCTTGGCATGTTTTCTCGCGCCGAGATGCGTATGGAGAAGTATGGTAGCCAACCGTCCTTAGCCCACTTTTCCATTAATCTGCATGGCCCGGAAGTTCTGGATTGTCCGATATGTTTTGATGAAATCCAAACAAACCCACATTTCATGCAGTACTCAACATTCAGCATGAATTGTGTGTTTGGCTGGATTTCATCAAAACATATCGGGCAATCCAGAACTTCCAGGCCATGCAGATTAATGGAAAAGTGGGCTAAGGACGGCCGGCTACCATATTTCTCCATGCGCATCTCGACGCGAAAAACATGGCAAGGAGCGTTTCAGCGATGCAGTTACCCAAAACCTCGCCGAACTTAATGGTCGCCTGCATACCTGAAGTTGGGAAAGAGTTCGAGCGTTCGCGTCATAAGAAAGCTGAAGATGTTTCAGATAGCCCAGGTGTAATTGTCCATCAGTGGAGTACATCCTTATTCTTGTCCCTTCGTCCGAACGCCAAAGTATTTCACTCGGCACCGCAACCTCATCTGACTCGGCAGCCGATCGTTGCAACGCGACAGTTGGACTCGCGCGACTCGTTCAATGATCCTTATTCCATACAGTTGGCCTCGTGCAACGCACTCGTAAGGCAGGATGACCTAAATACTCTGGAAAAGCCGTGTAGACAGGTTGTAATATTGTTGCATCAGCACATTCAACCCTCTATGCTTGAACATTCAATGTCGGCACATCTCGGAGGCCGACACACCATAGAGGCCGTCATGATCTATAAGTGGATAAAAGCATCCAAAATGAGGAGCATGTCAAACACAACGTGAAAACCATCAACAATTCATACTCCAAGTTTCGTTCATGTAATTTTCCTGGATTGTGATCATTTCAGATGAGGGTCGCTCTTTTGAAGTTCTATCAGCAACTGCCGAACTCATTGAGTACAGTGAGTCCGGCTTTTGCTGGTACAACTGCAAAAGAGCGATCCTCTTCTGAAATGATCACAATCCAGGAAAATTACGTGAATAAAACTTGGTGTATGAATTGTTGATGGTCTTCACGTTGTGTTTTGACACGCTCTTCATTTTTCATGCTTTTATCCACTTATAGGTCATGACGGCCTATGCAGTGTGTCGGCCTCCGAGATGTGTCGACATTGTATGTTTAAATCGAGGTTGTTGCATAGACTGTGCAACAATATTTCGCCATGCCTCCACGGCATTCCAACGTATTTATGCCAACCTGGAAACCACTTAATATTAATAACTCATAGTGGAGAGTGCTACACAAAACTCGTTATGACAAGTATTTCCATACAGTTGGCCCCGTGCTATCCAAGAAGGATAACCATTTATGGCGACCCTGCACCATGTACGGGCATCGGAAGTATCCAGGGTGATAGGCCCAGACGGTTCAATCGCATGCTTCGGACAACGAGGAGTAACATATCGTTACACCTTATTGCTCCACATATGCGTCTTTATTTTATCCGTCGTGAGAGTAGGATGGCTGGTTGCTACGACATTTTCTTTGCACGCATAATGATCAGTAGGGCCAGCAGCAGGATATTGTGGTCGGGCGTGTTTTGTATTTACCGTGGGGGAATTATATTATTCGGCATGATATGAAACGCCATTCTGGAAGAACTGCGCGGTCGGAGACTGTGGGGAGTATGAAGCCCGGTTTGTGCCGCGGTATGTGTGCGCCCAGTGCCTTCGCACGAACACGGTGGACACTTCTACCACTACATGGCAAGAAGGTCATAGGTTCATTCTTTTTAGCCAGTACAACGATCAAGCCTCACATGGTAGTGAAGAAATGCATGCAAAATGATGAGCTTGTAAGGCCTCAAATGGTAGTGAATAAATGCATGCGTTTCTTCACTAACATGTGAGGCTCGCTCGTGGTACTAGCTAAAAAGAACCGACCTATGCCCATCCCGCCATGTAGTCGTAGAAGTGTCCACCATGTTCGTGCTCAGAGCACTGGGCGCACACGCACCACGGCACAACCGGGCTCCACATTCGCAAACAGTCTCCAAGAATACAGTTCTTATCATTATGTTGATGATATCATGCCGAATCTCATCATGCCCACAAAGTAAAATAAGTCGAGCCCAGTGGCAATATACTGTACCGGCGCAAAGCCTGATCATTATGTGGGTCTAGAAAGTGCCGAAGCTGCCCGCCAGCCTCTCGGTCAAAGCATGTTGGGTTCATTCCCGATTCGGTTTTGCCAGGTTGGGTTCCTTCCCGATTCCCAGGCGGTGCATGCGCTCTTATTGTATGAGCAACTGCTGTGCACTACCCTTTAGGCAGGATGACCTAAATACTCTGGAAAAGCCGTGTAGACAGGTATTAATATTGTTGCATCAGTACATTCAGCCCTCTATGCTTGAGCCTACAATGTCGGCACATCTCGGAGGCTGAAACAGCATAGAGATCGTCATGATCTATAAGTGGATAAAAGCATCGAAAATGAGGAGCATGTCAAACACAACCTGAAAACCATCAACAATTCATACTCCAAGTTTCATTGACGTAATTCTCCTGGATTGTGATAAATCCAGATGGCTCATGTCTCTCTCGCAGTGCTATCAGCAACTGTCGGTCTTACTGTACGCAATAGGTTGACAATTTCGTACAGACTGTTGGGCACAGTGCGTCTGTATGAAACTGTCAACACAAATTGCCAACAGTGAGTCCGGCAGTTGCTGATAGAACTGCGAGAGAGCCATCAGCCATCTGAAATTATCACAATCCAGGAGAATTACGTCAATGAAACTTGGAATATGAATTGTTGATGGTTTTCAGGTTGTGTTTGACATGCTCCTCATTTTGGATGCTTTTATCCACTTATAGATCATGCCGACTACATGGCGGTTTGTCAGCCACCGAGATGGGTCAACATTGTAGGTTTAAATCGAGGTTGTTGTATAGACTGTGCAACAATATATCGACATGCCTACACGACATTCCCAACGCATTTCTGCCATCCTGGCAACCATCACTCTTTAATGCTTTCAGGCAATCCGGTAATAATCGGATACCGAGGAAGAGGAGGATGCAGTGTGGGACGACGTCATTCAGCGTTCCGACTAAGGGCCACGAATAATCGGGACGACCACTGATGTACAATTACTCCTCGACGATCCAAAACTTCTTCAGCATTTCTTATGTTGAAAATGCTCGAACTCTGCCAACTTCAGGTATGCATGCGACCACCCTGTTCGGCTAGGTTTTGGGTAACTGCTTCGCTCGCATGCTCCTTGGCATGTTTTCTCTCGTCGAGCTGCGTATGGAGAAATATGGTAGCTGGCCGTCCTTCGCCCACTTTTCCATTAATCTGCATGGCCGGTAAGTTTTGGATTGCCCGATATGCTTTGATGAAATCTAGACAAACCCACATTCAGTGATACCTTGGAATGTGCAGTTTGTGTAACACCCCGGTTTTTGGTCACCCAGGTCGGGATGTCACCGCCACATCTCCCTAGTAAGACACGGTTTCTCCGAGCTTACTAAAGAGATGCAAGGCTAGGTATTGCAGTAATTAAGACATTTAAAACATTCAAAATAGCCCATACAATATTCGAAAACAATAATAGCATAGCGCAGCGGAAATATTTGGTTTAGTACAGTATCGCAGCGGAAAATATAAAAAGGGCCGACATGGCCAAAACACGGGTTAAACAGGCCCGTTCATAATATAGTCTAAGTACGAAATTTAAAAGCAAAATAAGTGTTCCCCAAAATCCCATGCATGAATCGTGCTCACACATGCTCATTCCACATATTCTGTAAGGAAAGGAATAAAAATAGTTTTGGTCAGCAAAATTGCTGAGTAAGTTAACGCATGCATGATCGTAGGGTTTAAAAGCCATGAATTTAATAATTTAACAAAAGCATGATAATAACATATTATTTAGTTTCATCTAATCCATATCCAATAGCATAATTTATCTCAGGCTCTATTTAATAACACATATCACATGGTTCAAGATAATAGCCATAATTCAAATAAAGCATTTAAATAATTAAATTGGACAACAACATAATTTAATCTAACTTAATTTAATTTAGAATCCCCATTACATCCCCGATTTGGTATTTCAAAGTTTCACGATAGCATCGCGATGTCAACAAGTTTAGCCGGTAGCCCGGCGGCCGCAACCGTATCAGCCATACCCAGTACCACTCCGGAGCCTCGGGAAACCCATACGGATATTCACGAGAGTGTAGGCTCTAAGTTTCGCCATTTAGGCAATCCATATCTCAAATTTAGCGCACGGGGTCACCATCGTCCATTACGGCACGAAGTGAATCGTTAGGGGGCACCCTGCAGAGCACTCACCCCTAATTTTAATTTATCAAGTTTGTAAGGGGATTTAGTTTTTAAAATCTGCCTTCCATTGCGTTTATTTAGAAATAATATCTCAATTCGTTTCAACCCTAAAGGTTAATTCCATGTTTCAACAAGATTTCAAGATTTCGTTTCGATAAATCACAGTTTACTCCAAAATTCGTCTAAAATCCGATTTAATTCCAAAAATTCCAAAATTTCATATCTGACTCGGAAACATCAAGATCTACAACTTTCGTGTTTTAACTTTTTCAATCCGAGATACCTAAGTAGGTCAAAATCACCAATTTTCGCATAAGAAGAAATCTGTCCGAGTGTAATATGTCACAGTTTAAAGATTTCGAATTCTACCATAGCAATTCAACTCCAAATTTAATGAAATTTGACAGAGATCATCTTAAGACATTTATCTACAACTTTCATGTTCGGCCAAAGATCTAAAACAGCCTAGATCCTATGTCAAAAACGTGATCAAGATCATTCCTAAGTTCTGTCCAAGATTTCAAGATCTAGATTCAAACAGTTCGGTTTCAACGGGTTTTCACATATCAAATCAATTCCAAAAATTCTCAAAAATTTACAGTAGCTAGATCTAAGTCTTAGGAACGTTTTTCGTGTTTTAAGTTTTTCCGTTTGAGTTCGTTTTAAGGTTCGGAAAAATTCATCAAATCTGTTGCGTCGGTAGAAAGAAATAATTGACAGATTTCGGTTTCTTGTTAATCTTTTAGTTTTGAATGTTTTAATTCATCCCAAAACCATGTAAGAGTTAACTTACTGAGTTTATGAACGTCGGGGATCGTCTATTCGAAGGCGTGGCTTCCCGTCCACCGTTTCTCCTCTCCGTTCGTCGGGTTCTACGATCTAGATCCAATTCGAGGTGTAGAAAGAAAGAGGAGATGATTAGGATTCGTTTTCGAATCGTTTATTGACAAAGATTGGATCGAGACTTACCACGACTATGGAGATCTGTAGAGAAATTCGTCCAACAGCGTTCGTCTTGGTTTCGTGCCTCCGACGACTCCGGGTTTAGGGTTTCGAATGTATAGAAGGTTGTAGGGTTTTGTAAACTTATATGGGGCTCCCAAGGGGCTTATTTATAGATTTCCCAAGCCTTAGGGCGTCCAACATCTGACCTAAAGGTCTTGGGTCGAGAGATGTTCAACCGAAAGTCGAAAAATCCGCGTTCGGGCGAGAGATTCACGCAACGGGCGAATCTGTCATGTGGCGCGGTCGTGGCGCGCTGTTCCTTGTTTCACCGCGCGGCCACCACGCGACACTCGCCTGGACTTCGGTCCGGGCGGGTCGTGCGATCCGTCGTGCTTTTCCGCCTCTCTTTCGGGTTTCTATCCCTCTGTGCTCCCGAATTCCGATTTCCGGGGTATATTCGGGTTCATACTTTCTCTCTAAATTTTTACTCGGGTCTAATTAAACGTTTGGACTCGAATCCTCGAGTTCATTAGTGTCGGGTTTCGGTGTACAATTTATTTACCTTTAATAATTCTTTTTATTTAATTAAATTCCTTTAATCCCTTTTTAAGTTTAAAATCTCATTTCTCATTTCCTTATCTTTATTTATTTATTTGCTGGATTCATTTATTTATTTATGGTATTTATTGTATTTATTATTTATTTATTTAATTATTGTTTTATTTAATGATGGAAAATTCTCGGGTATTACAGTCTACCCTCCTTAAGAATCAACTTCGTCCTCGAAGTTGTGTTTCGGCTTTCTCGTGCTAAGGGTCTTGTGTTTATTTTATTATGTTGTGACTGAACTTAGAATTAAAACTTCTAAGCTGCCTACGTACCCGGTAAAGGGATCAAGCCATAACGTAGTTCAACAATTTACAAAAGTGCACGAAAAATTAGGGGGTATGACATCCTCTCCCCCTTAAGATTGCAGTTATGTCCCCATAACTGTGTCGGTATCGGTTTGGAACAATGTCGGGTATCGTTCCCTCATATCGGATTCTACTTCCCAAGTTGCCGTCTCACTTTCGTGATTTGACCAAAGAACCTTGATCATTTTGACGGTTTTGTTCCTTGTTACTCGTTCCTTAGTGTCAAGAATACGCACTGGGACTTCTTCGTAAGTCAAGTCTTCGTCGAGCTCAATTATCTCCGGTTGAAGTACATGTGTCGGGTCCGGCACATACTTCTTTAGTTGCGAGACATGGAAGACATTATGAACTCGATCTAAGTGTGGCGGTAAAACCAATCGGTATGCTAGAGTTCCGACTCGTTCTAGGATTTCGTAAGGTCCTATGTATCGAGGACTTAACTTCCCTCGTTTGCCAAAGCGCATCACCCCCTTCATGGGTGATATCTTTAGCATGACCCTATCTCCCACTTGAAATTCTAGGTCTCGTCGTCTCACTTCGGCATAACTCTTTTGACGGTCTTGTGCGGCTTTCATCTTCCCTTGAATCACTTTGATTTGTTGAGCCATGTCTTCGATAAGTTGTGGTCCCACTACCACGGACTTATCGTTTTCTTCCCAGCTCAAAGGGCTTCGGCACTTTCGTCCATACAATGCCTCGAAAGGTGCCATGCCGATACTAGCATGGTAGCTATTATTATAGGAAAACTCAATCAAGGGTAAATGAGATTCCCAATTTCCTTTGAAATCCAACACACATGCTCTCAGCATGTCTTCTAGTGTTTGAATTGTTCTCTCGGTTTGACCATCCGTCATTGGGTGGAATGCGGTGCTCATTTTGATTTGAGTACCGAGAGCTTTTTGTAACTTCGTCCAGAAATGAGAGACAAATCTACTGTCTCTATCGGAAATGATATCATGTGGTACTCCATGTCGTCGTAGCACATTATCAATGTAGGCTCGGGCCAATTGGTCCATAGTCCACGTGTCTTTCATTGGGATAAATATGGCTGTCTTCGTTAGCCTATCCACAATCACCCAAATCTTATTCATGCCTTTAGGTGATCGGGGTAATCCCGAGACAAAGTCCATCGAGATGCTATCCCACTTCCAACTTGGAATCTCTAGTGGTTGCATCAATCCTAGGGGTTTATGTCGCACTGCCTTAACCTTTTGGCAGGTGAGACATCTTGCCACGAAATTTGCCACTTCCTTCTTCATTCCCGGCCACCAATAGATCTTCTTCAGATCTTTGTATAGCTTGTCACCTCCGGGATGTACGGAATATGGCGTGTTGTGCCCTTCCTCCATCAACCTTTGCTTCAACTCGGCACATTTAAGAGGCACACACCATCTACCTTTAAAACGGATGCTTCCATCCTCGTGGACAGCAAATCCTATTGCCTTTCCTTCGGCAATATACTCTTTTATCTTCTCGAGTTTCGGGTCGCCCGGTTGAGCGAGTCGAATCTCGTCTAATATTGGAGTTTCTACGACCATAGCATTGACCGTTTCTCTCACTGTGCCAGGACGCACAAGTTCTAACTCCAATCTCGCCAATTCCATGTACAATGCCGGCGGAATTACCAACAAGTTTGTTACGTGTTGGGTTTTCCGACTTAGGGCATCGGCTACCACATTCGCCTTCCCCTCGTGGTATGCTATCTCTAAATCGTAATCTTTAATAAGTTCCAACCACCTTCGCTGTCTCAAATTCAACTCCTTCTGAGTGAATATATATTTCAAACTCTTGTGGTCGGTGAACATTCGACACTTCCACCCATAAAGATAATGTCTTCATATCTTTAGAGCGAAAACGACCGCTGCCAACTACAGGTCATGTGTCGGATAATTTTCCTCGTGAGGTTTTAGTTGGCGTGATGCATAGGCTACGACTCTCGAGTCTTGCATCAAGACACAACCTAAACCTTCCTTCGAAGCATCGCTATATACTTCGAAGTCACCATTCTCTGATGGTAATGTTAATACGGGTGTGGTTGTGAGTCGTTTCTTCAGCTCTTGAAACGCAATCTCACACGCTTCGGTCCACTCGTATTTTGCTCCTTTCTTTAGTAGCTGGGTCAAAGGACGTGCAATCCTTGAAAAGTCCTTCACAAATCGTCTATAATATCCGGCTAATCCAAGGAAACTCCTTATTTCCGTTGGACTCTTCGGAGTTGCCCACTCCGTCACGGCAGAAACTTTTGCCGGATCCACTGATACTCCATCAGCGGATACTATGTGTCCGAGGAATGCCACTTCTTTCAGCCAGAAGTCACATTTGGACAATTTGCCGTATAGCTTATCGAGTAAACAGTAGAAGGTAAAAAAAAAATAATAAAAACAAATTTTAAGGCTCGCGCGGTGCCCGCGCGGTGGCGCGCGGCGACCGCGCGGCCATGGCAGTTCGAGTAAAAAGGCTCGCGCGGAGCGCGAGCCATTCCGCCCTATTTCCACTTCGAGGCTTCTTCTAGTTTTCTCTCAAATTCGTTCTCCCATCCCCCGATTCTCTCATTCCCGGCTTCGATTTTCCTTTGCCAGGTATGCGGCTACTACTTCTTCTTGTCAATTTATGATTTTATGTCTTGTTTAGCTTTAATCCTTGGGTGAATTTCGAAACTAGGGTTTAGGGACTAGAATTGGGGGTTTGCTGTTTTTAGACTGAATTTATGCAATTAGCGAGTTTGGGCGATACTTGGTGTTATTTTTGTTGATTAGTAAGTATTTGTGCCACAATGCATGCCTAGTTTGGGGAAGGTTTTACCAGATTCCATATTTTAAGGAAAGCATGAATTTCCCGATTTGTATTGGTATTGTGGGCATGCGGATGAGTTCATTGTCGTTGGTTTGTGCCCTATTATGATGATAAGTTATTGCCTAGGCCATTGTTTTGGTTTGGGGCGTTCCCCATGTGTTTACAAGTAACTATGATCTTGATTTACTGCGCACTCAACGTGTTTGACGAAATGTCCCAAAGGGGTTTGGGACTTTTCTAGACATAGTCTTGGTTTGGTTATCTTCTTGATCGCTCGTGTTAGAGCTCACCTTTCATGTTTTTGTGTTTTCTAATTTATGCTTAATGTGATTGCCGTGTAGGATTTATCCTTACATTTGGTATTGGTTGGATATCTGCAGGATGCTACTTTTTCTGTGGGTTATTTTGGCGTCACTCATGTGTCCCCCGAGGACCAGGAGATGAGTTGCTCAGCGCGATGAGGCTGGTCCTAGCACTGCCGCTCCGGCGTTGTCTGATTTTGATGAGAGCGAGTCCGAGGAGGACGAGGAGCAGCGGGGCCCTAAGCTCAAGGGTCTCCCCGACGAGGTGCGTCCCCGTCGACACGACAGGTATCGGTTTGCTACTATGGCCTCTCAGGAGTTCTATTTCGACGAGCTTCGTCGGAACAGGTCTTACGTCCCGGAGAGAGGCATATATCCTCGCCATATGGACGACGACAGGGTTAGCCCAGTTTTGGATCTTCTTCAGTGGACTGGATTTGTGCGCCATCCCGAGGGCATCGCTTCTGGGTACTTAGCTATGGAGGTCATCGCCAACATTGGCGGTCTCGGGGAGAACAGTGACTTGTCTCAAGTCTGGGTTCGGGGTCGCCATCTAGATTTCAGTGCTCGGGCGATCAACGTCTACTTTGGCCTTCCTGACGATGGCGTAATCCGGCCACAGCCGGAGGGTCGTATACCCCCGCCTGCGTGGGGCGTTTTATGCACCTTGACGGCTCCTCTACTCGAGCACGATCACGAGCTGAGGTTGACGATGATGGACTCTCCGTGGCGCGAGCTAGCTCAGATATGGTTAGGCCGTGTCCGGCCGATCACCCGGAGCCATATTGTTATAGACCACGTCTATGAGACCATCTGCTTTCTCGCCCGAGGTGGTAGGGTGAATGTTGGGGCTTGTATCGCAGACAACCTGAGGGGTATGCGCCGAGGACGAGGGAGCAGGGTGATTACCCACGTTCATCTTATTTGCGGCATGTGTGCGGCTCAGGGGATCCGTACGTCACCAGAGACGGATCCTTACGAGCTGTCCGCTGGCGGCTACTACCGTATCCCTTCCTACGCCCCTCGACGCAGTGCTCTTCGACGTGGGGCTCCTCCGGCTGTCCTCCGCCCGGAGCCCAACGGTGATGGTTTGATTCTAGTTGTCCCTCCTGAGCAGCCACCTCCGCCTCCCGAGGTTCCCCAGCAGGGTGCGGAGATGCCGCAGATAGTTCAGATGCTGCAGGGTATGCAGCTTAGTATGGATGCGGGGTTTGCTCGTATGGATGCTGGGTTTGCAGCCGGGCAGGCTCGCTACGACGCTCTGGATGCCAGGATGGATCTGTACCAGGCTCGCATGGATACGATCACTACGAGACAGCTGGAGCAGCAGGCCTCCATGACCGATATGTACGCCTACATGCGTCAGATGGACGAGTATATGCGTCGTCAGTTCCCGTCTCCCGACCAGTGATCCTTTGTTTCCGCATTTCCATCTAGGCTTGCTGTAGTAGTGTTTTATTTAGTTGTTTTCTTATGGACTGTACAAGGATGATATTGCTGTGTTTTGTTTCGTAGTTTATGTTCCCGTTGTATCCTTGTTCAGTTGTCTGATTTGACTGTTGTCGTTTAGAGAAAATGCGGTGGAACTGTTCCGGTTCGTCTCTCTCTTTTTTTTTTTTTTTTTGATAATTTTGGGCTGAAGGATTTCAAAAAAAATCAACTCACATTTTATTCCTTTAAAAGAAATTTAATACAAGTAATAGGATGCACAAAATAATTGTACTATCCAAGATAAAGTATCTAAAAGATCTCCGCGTCCTCTGGCAGAGTAGCGGGGTCTTCCATAGGGTCATCCTCATCAGAGACCTGGCCGGTGCCCAAAGGTCCATGAAACACTGGGGACGGTGGATCGGCGGCTTCCGGAACTGGGTCCGGTGTCTCCTCCGGATGGTTCTCCACGGGGCTCGGGTTTGGCGATGGGCGGACCATGTGGGGCCAGAGCCCAAGGGTTCCGTAGCGTCCATGGATAAGGCCAGACGGGCTCTCCACTGGGGGTGTTGGGCTTCGTGGTCCCATCAAGTGGTCTTCCACAGGGCTATATGGTACTACTATATCAGTGAGGTCAAGCAGGTCCGTCCCTAGATCCTCGACTCTATCTATCACAGCATCGCTCCATTCGGTGAGTCTTTGCACTTTAGTTTCTAAGTCTTTTATGCGATCTTGATCAGCGGCTCTCAAGTTCAGGAAGTGCTGGAGGTCAGCTTCCCTTAAGTCTCCCATTTAGTGCAGATTTGCCTCCAAGTGAGCTATACGATTTTTCATTTGTTGTATGGTTTGTTGGGTGTCAAGGTGAGCGTTCATCATCTTGATCATCAACTGCATCATGTCTTGACTAGCCATCTAGCGCAAGCAAGAGATCTAAGTTAATATTCGCCAAGATTCTAAGTTCAATTCGTCAAGATTCTAAGTTCAAGTTTCGCCAAGATGCTAAGTTCAAGTTTCCAAGATTCTAAGTTCAAGTTTCCAAGATTCTAAGTTCATAGCAGAGATGCATCATGCAGATGCAAATGCAAATGACATTTCCCCCCAATAATAATTTAATGCAATATATATATATATATCTTTTTTTTTCCATGGGTTTTAAAATAAAAATTTTTCCATGGAAATAATACTTTAAAATTTAAAATAATAGTCAAAATATTAATAATAGTTTAAAAATAATAATGGTTTAAAAATAATAGTTTAAAAATAGCCGGGCTCTGATACCAACTTGTAACACCCCGGTTTTTGGTCACCCAGGTCGGGATGTCACCGCCACATCTCCCTAGTAAGACACGGTTTCTCCGAGCTTACTAAAGAGATGCAAGGCTAGGTATTGCAGTAATTAAGACATTTAAAACATTCAAAATAGCCCATACAATATAATTCGAAAACAATAATAGCATAGCGCAGCGGAAATATTTGGTTTAGTACAGTATCGCAGCGGAAAATATAAAAAGGGCCGACATGGCCAAAACACGGGTTAAACAGGCCCGTTCATAATATAGTCTAAGTACGAAATTTAAAAGCAAAATAAGTGTTCCCCAAAATCCCATGCATGAATCGTGCTCACACATGCTCATTCCACATATTCTGTAAGGAAAGGAATAAAAATGGTTTTGGTCAGCAAAATTGCTGAGTAAGTTAACGCATGCATGATCGTAGGGTTTAAAAGCCATGAATTTAATAATTTAACAAAAGCATGATAATAACATATTATTTAGTTTCATCTAATCCATATCCAATAGCATAATTTATCTCAGGCTCTATTTAATAACACATATCACATGGTTCAAGATAATAGCCATAATTCAAATAAAGCATTTAAATAATTAAATTGGACAACAACATAATTTAATCTAACTTAATTTAATTTAGAATCCCCATTACATCCCCGATTTGGTATTTCAAAGTTTCACGATAGCATCGCGATGTCAACAAGTTTAGCCGGTAGCCCGGCGGCCGCAACCGTATCAGCCATACCCAGTACCACTCCGGAACCTCGGGAAACCCATACGGATATTCACGAGAGTGTAGGCTCTAAGTTTCGCCATTTAGGCAATCCATATCTCAAATTTAGCGCGCGGGGTCACCATCGTCCATTACGGCACGAAGTGAATCGTTAGGGGGCACCCTGCAGAGCACTCACCCCTAATTTTAATTTATCAAGTTTGTAAGGGGATTTAGTTTTTAAAATCTGCCTTCCATTGCGTTTATTTAGAAATAATATCTCAATTCGTTTCAACCCTAAAGGTTAATTCCATGTTTCAACAAGATTTCAAGATTTCGTTTCGGTAAATCACAGTTTACTCCAAAATTCGTCTAAAATCAGATTTAATTCCAAAAATTCCGAAATTTCATATCTGACTCGGAAACATCAAGATCTACAACTTTCGTGTTTTAACTTTTTCAATCCGAAATACCTAAGTAGGTCAAAATCACCAATTTTCGCATAAGAAGAAATCTGTCCGAGTGTAATATGTCACAGTTTAAAGATTTCGAATTCTACCATAGCAATTCAACTCCAAATTTAATGAAATTTGACAGAGATCATCTTAAGACATTTATCTACAACTTTCATGTTCGGCCAAAGATCTAAAACAGCCTAGATCCTATGTCAAAAACGTGATCAAGATCATTCCTAAGTTCTGTCCAAGATTTCAAGATCTAGATTCAAACAGTTCGGTTTCAACGGGTTTTCACATATCAAATCAATTCCAAAAATTCTCAAAACTTTACAGTAGCTAGATCTAAGTCTTAGGAACGTTTTTCGTGTTTTAAGTTTTTCCGTTTGAGTTCGTTTTAAGGTTCGGAAAAATTCATCAAATCTATTGCGTCGGTAGAAAGAAATAATTGACAGATTTCGGTTTCTTGTTAATCTTTTAGTTTTGAATGTTTTAATTCATCCCAAAACCATGTAAGAGTTAACTTACTGAGTTTATGAACGTCGGGGATCGTCTATTCGAAGGCGTGGCTTCCCGTCCACCGTTTCTCCTCTCCGTTCGTCGGGTTCTACGATCTAGATCCAATTCGAGGTGTAGAAAGAAAGAGGAGATGATTAGGATTCGTTTTCGAATCGTTTATTGACAAAGATTGGATCGAGACTTACCACGACTATGGAGATCTGTAGAGAAATTCGTCCAACAGCGTTCGTCTTGGTTTCGTGCCTCCGACGACTCCGGGTTTAGGGTTTCGAATGTATAGAAGGTTGTAGGGTTTTGTAAACTTATTTGGGGCTCCCAAGGGGCTTATTTATAGATTTCCCAAGCCTTAGGGCGTCCAACATCTGACCTAAAGGTCTTGGGTCGAGAGATGTTCAACCGAAAGTCGAAAAATCCGCGTTCGGGCGAGAGATTCACGCAACGGGCGAATCTGTCATGTGGCGCGGTCGTGGCGCGCTGTTCCTTGTTTCACCGCGCGGCCACCGCGCGACACTCGCCTGGACTTCGGTCCGGGCGGGTCGTGCGATCCGTCGTGCTTTTCCGCCTCTCTTTCGGGTTTCTATCCCTCTATGCTCCCGAATTCCGATTTCCGGGGTATATTCGGGTTCATACTTTCTCTCTAAATTTTTACTCGGGTCTAATTAAACGTTTGGACTCGAATCCTCGAGTTCATTAGTGTCGGATTTCGGTGTACAATTTATTTACCTTTAATAATTCTTTTTATTTAATTAAATTCCTTTAATCCCTTTTTAAGTTTAAAATCTCATTTCTCATTTCCTTATCTTTATTTATTTATTTGCTGGATTCATTTATTTATTTATGGTATTTATTGTATTTATTATTTATTTATTTAATTATTGTTTTATTTAATGATGGAAAATTCTCGGGTATTACAGTTTGTCTTTCATCAAAACATATGGGGCAATCCAAAACTTACCGGCCATGCAGATTAATGGAAAAGTGGGCAAAGGACGGCCGGCTACCATATTTCTCCATACGACATCTCGACGAGAGAAAACATGCCAAAGAGCGTGCGAGCGAAGCAGTTACCCAAAATCTCGCCGATAAGCATGGTCGCATACATACCTGAAGTTGGAAAAGAGTTCGAGCATCCGCGTCATAAGAAAGCTAAAGATGTTTCAAAACAGCCCAGGACTAATTGTCCAACAGTGGAGTACATCCTTATCCTTGTCCCTTTGTCCGAACGCCAAAGGATTTCACCCCGCACCGCAACCTCATCTGACTCGCCGGCCGATCGTTGCAACTTCAGCAATTGGACTCGCGCCTCAAATGACTCAAGATATTTCCGTACAGTTGGTCTCGTGCTCGCGGCAAGCGTTACCTTCTCGAACTGGCCTGAGCATGATGATGCACTTTGAGTTCTGTACCAAACCAAGAAAATTGCATGAAATGATGCTGCATCTACTAAATGCAGGAAGATTGTGTTTTAAGCACACAACGTTCGCACAGCTCTGAGTATGGCACAACACATACTCGGCCGATATCGGTATGTGGAAGCATGCAGCAGGGAATGCCGTTACTAACACATACAACCTAAAAACAATAATTAATATTAGCCAGATTAACTTGTACACATTTCTCATGCTTTGATCATCTCCGTAACTGATCATATTTGCGTAAAGCATCCGCAACCGCGCTGCCCGGAACTCTCCGTAATGTGTTCAAACGGACACTAATTTTTTGTTGGAATGGGATTTTTAGAGACGAGCAACACGTTCTTACAAAACTCGAGCCCGAAGAACGTGTTGCTCCTCTCTAAAAATCCCATCCCAACAAAAAATTAGTGTTCGTTTGTACACATTACGGAGAGTTCAGGGCAGCGCGGTTGTGGATGCATTACGCAAATAAAACTATTTACAGAGATGATCATAGCATGCCAAATGTGCACAAGGTAATCTGGATAAAATACTAACTATTGTTTTCAGGTATGTATTTGTCAGAAACGTCATTCTGGATGCATGCTTCCACATGCCGATGTTGCCCGACTATGTGTTGTGCCTCATCACAGGCATGTGCCAACGTTGCCTGCTTCTAACATAGCCTCATGCTTCTAGAGAGGCCGCAACATCACAACCAGCAATCCCAGCTTTCCTGCTAACTATTTATATCGTCGTGAGAGCTGGCTGGCAGGCTGCTACGGCATATTCTTGGCACGCATAATGATCAATATTCCTGGCCCACGGCAGGATACTGTGCCCATGCGCGTTTTAGTTTCTACCTAGTGGGAATGATATGATCCGACATTTATTGTCAGAAGGAATTAAGAAGTGCATGGTCGGGGATTGTTGAGAATGTGCAGCCCAGTTTGTGCCGCGGCATGTGTGCCCCCAATGCCTTGCGCACGAACATGGTGGACATTTCTACCACTCCATGGCAAGAAGGGCATGGGTTCATATTTTTTTTTTATCTAATACAGCGATGGAGCCTTACATGGTAGTGGAGAAAGGCATCCAGAATGACGAGCTCGCAAGACATCGAATGACCCTAATGTGCGTAAAGGTGTGTGTCCTCCCATTCGTTGACCAATGGGCATAAGGCAAGCTTTGTAGGAATTTTAGAAGCAGATTTTTGGAGGCACGACTACAAGAATTTTAAAGGTGTCATGCTTCCGAGAATCTGCTTCTAAAACGCCTACAAAGATTGTGTTAATGCCCAGTGGTCATCAACTGGCAGGATACACACCTTTACGCACATTAGAGTAATTAGAGGTCTTGCGAGCTCGTCATTCTGGATGCCTTTCTCCACTACCATGTAAGGCTCCATCGCTGTATTAGATAAAAAATATGAACCCATGCCCTATTTGCCATGCAGTGGTAGAAATGTCCACCATGTTCTTGTGCAAGGCATTGGGGGCACACATGCCGCGGCACAAACCGGGCTGCACATTCTTAAAAATCTCCGACCATGCACTTCTTAATTCCTTCAGGCAAAGCATGCCGAATCTTCTCATTCCCACCAAGTAAAATAAAACTCGCACGGTCACAACATACTGTCGCGGTGTAAGAGTCTGATCATTATGTGAGTCTAGAAAATGTCGAAGCTGCACGCCAGTCGCGTAAATAGGACGTGCCGAGTCATGCTGGCCACTCCAGTACATCTTACGGCTTGCATATTTCCTCTGTATAGGACGATGCGGTTAGTGACCATCACTCTCTAATGCCTTCAGGCAATCCGATAACAATCGGATACTGAGGAAGAGGGGGATGCGGTTTGGGACGACGTCCACGGAGAATCAGGACTTCCACTGATGTACAATTAGTCCTCGAAGATCCAAAACTTCTTCAGCATTTCTTATGTTGAAAATGCTCAAATTCTTTCCCCACTTCAGGTGTGCGTGGGACTTGTGTTTCGGCGAGTTTTCCTGTAACTAGTTCGCTGTCACGGTCCTTGCTATGTTATCATGCCGCACACCTGTATAGAGAAATGTGGCAGGCGACCGTCCTACGACGACTTTTCCATTAATCTGCATGGCCCGGAAGTTCTAGATTGTCCCCTCTGCCTAGATCAAATGTAGACATCTGGGTTACTCAGCGTGTAAGTCATAAGGAAATCAAGAACTTATTAATTCCTCTAGATATGACCATTTCATTATGAATTACACGCTTAAATACCCAGATGTCTACATTTGATCGAGGCAGAGAGGACAAGCTAGAACTTCCGGGCCATGCAGATTAATGGAAAAGTCGTCGTAGGACGGTCGCCTGCCACATTTCTCTATACAGGTGTGCGGCATGATAACATAGCAAGGACCGTGACAGCGAACTAGTTACAGGAAAACTCGCCGAAACACAAGTCCCATGCACACCTGAAGTGGGGAAAGAATTTGAGCATTCGCCTCATAAAAAAGCTGAAGATGTTTCGGATAGCCCAGGACTAATTGTCCATCAGCCCACCAAAAATGAATGAAATGGCATGAGCCCGAATCTTTCTCGCCATATCCACCGATATTCTGACGCCATCCTCCAACAACCGCGCCCGAAGTGACTCGGGTCCCATCGTCTCCGCCCCAACCGCCACCACATTCACATAATATGCCCCCAAGTGACTGGACGGGAGTCTCGTGTCTGGAATATTATCCGGGTCAACCGTGCAATTGTGTGGTACCAATCTGTATACGGTCTATATCGATGGGGTACCTCGCGCGCGTATCTGGAAAACGCATTCCTGCATTGAACAACGCACCCAGTATCGTGTTTTGTCCGACTTGCAAGTCATGTACCCACATCTCTCTCCGACCAAGTACTCGACCAATTTCTCCTACAACCGCCTCTTTGTCACAAACACTAATCCCACTGCCAGTGTTCTATCCACGGTTTCATCCACGTACGGGTCGACGTAATCTCCAGGCAGCTCAAGCGGTGGACGCAGCAAATTCCAGTTCCCGCGTGTCATTTCAGGAACCGTGAACCCTTCTGCCGGCAGTCGCCTCGCTGGATCGAGGCCAGCATCGAGTCCCCTTATAGATCCTCCCTCGCGTACAATTCTCCAGAAGGCTTTGAAATAGGTGAGTATCAAGCGATGCCCTGCCAAATCTTCAAAGTCTACTTCCTCTGCTGACTCACCCCATTCATCCTGCCATTCTCCCTCCTCACTCTCATCACTCTGGTCATCCTGTGCCTCATCCACCACGTTATCCTGTGGCCCATGTCCTCATGGTCTGATGCATTCGCTACATTTGTCTCACCCTCCTCTAGCCCGCTCAGGTATGCTGGATAACTTCCAGGGATGGTTGTTCCGTACTCATTACGACATTCGTGTACATATTCTGGTACGTGGCCACTGCTGCTAGCACCTGCGTTCGGAGCCCAAAACGGATTCCGCGACGGCGGATGACTGAATATGTAATCCGACCAACTCGTCGCCCCGGACCCGTAGTACGAACGACGGGGGTGTTGTGTGTAATTGGTTGATTCATTTGTACATTCTAAACATTTTCAACCATAAACTATTAATACATTTAAAAAAAATCTTTTCGCACATATTAATACAACACTACTTCTAAGCTACTATGATCACCATAAACTATTATTTTTATTACTGTTAATAGAAATAAAAATGTTAACGTATTATTGGTTTGCAGAATTATAATGATAAAAATAATTGTCCTAATAATTATCAACAATTCATAATATAAATATAAACGCAATTTCCCTTAAGTTATAGTATATTTTAAAATTTTCAATTTTCTACCATGACAAATTCTATTCATTTAATAGTACTAATATTGTAGATTTTTTAAATTTAATTTTTTATGAATTATTATACTATTATTACTTTAAATTTTTAATATATTATATTATTATTTTTTAATTTAATTTAACCTTATTAATTTTTTAGCAGGCGGTTGATGCACTAAATCTGAAGTTTGCTGCTGATACTACAAAGGGCTCCACAATTGTTGATTGTTGAATGCTACTGGTAGGAGATGGCTTTTATTCTACATGATGCTGTTCGAGGTAAAGACAAAGCACATTGAGGACTACTCTCCACATGATGAAATGGGCAACTGAAACTCTTGGCAGGATTGATGATTGCGTGCACTGAATTTTTAAGCGAGCTGGCAAATTACCCGACATGCTGGATGTGTCAAATTTCGACATATTTTGAGGGAAAGGAATAATCTAGTAGATTCTTGGGCGAGATGCGGGGCCTTGGGCGAGGGAAAGATCGAAGAATGGCACTGAGCTTTGCTGACGATATTTGGAAAGATGGTTTGTGATTTTTTGTTTTTTCAGGTAACTGATGTTGCGGGTGTTGAGCGAGGAATGCTGCTGAATGTTTTTTGGAGGAAGCTGAGGTAGATCAGTGTTCTAAATTGAGGGGGCCAATGCTTTTTGGAGGATGCTGCTACTAAAGTTATTGATGCCGCTGCTGGCCATTGTTCGAGAATGAGGGTGCCAATGTTTTTTGGAGGATGCTGCTACTAAAGTCTGAGAGAATGTTGGTGAGATGCGCGACTCTTATTGCAACTGGTGCATGACTTACTTGGTAGGGAAGAAGATGTGTGCATAAAATTCACAAAGCCTTTATCAAGCCAAACCAAAAGCTGGGCTAATTATGGGATTGGAAGGTCGATTGCTGAAGTGTTGATAGCTGCTATGAATGGATGGTAATTCCTACTCAATATGCTGAACGAACCAACCGATAAACTTACCGGTTGAGATCTGAGCTTGTTGCATCCTTTGTTGTTCGCTTATGTGGTGCTGATTTTGTTAATCTCGAACCTGCTTAATCACATATGTTCAGCTTGCATATATTTTATTCAGTGCACCGAAAAAGTAAAGGGCGATAGGAGTCTCTTCTTTTGGCCTACAGTTATACCTTACCCTTGATTACCGTCTTGTGAGCCATTTTGTGCCTTTTACATACCTCACGTTTGGTCCTGAACCTTTTAACCTATTCTGTACCTTTGGGAGTTTAAGGAATCACATATGAATTTCCACACAATAAATTCTTCTGGTGTTGCAAAGCATGTGTTGAGATCATCAGGGTGTTGGAAAGTGTGTGAAAGAGAGGGGGAGATTTGATTAGTGAGAAATTGGGTATGTGATTGATCCCATGTTTTGGTTTTTTGACAGTCTAGTGGTGGTCATGGCTTTCCCTTCTCTTGTTACTGGTATTCGGGCACCCCCTTGAAAAAAAAAAAAAAGAAGAAAAAAGTAGAAAAAATAAGATTGAAAAATCTTGAAAAAAAAAAAGAAAAGAGAGAAAAAGAGGAAACAAGAGATAGATTATTAAGGGGGTATGTGATTCACCGGTGTTGGAGACTGCCTATTAAAAGAAGCTACTTGAAAGCTGGTTCAGAGTGTGCAGTACGGTCTCATGTCCTCTTCTTTCGTGTTGATTGGTTAGGAGACCTCTGTGGGGAAATCTTTTGGCATAATGTATGAAAACATTGTGTGCTTATTCATTGATGATTCCTTATGTCCCTATAGCCGTATCCTCATGCCCCAACCTATGTTATAACCCATCTATACCTTTCCAAAGCCCTTTTGTTTCGATGCATTGGATTTGTATATTATAAGCTGGGATGTGTGATGTAGAAGCACGTGTAGGGATTATTACTGTGATTCACCACATGAGAGTTCATTCTGGTAGTGAGAGGATACAGTTTTTGAAATTGGAAAAGTTGATGCTATTACTCTTCAGACATTACGCCTCTTGCTCATGGCGCTAAATCGGTTTTGGGTTTGGCCGCTGCTGGACTTGGAGTTTTGGAATGATCAACGCCTTTGATGGAAGTAGTAGGATGACTATTGCATATTGGAGAATGATAAGGGAAAATTCTGATTTGGATGAACCAAATGGCTAGTCTGTGATGTTTTTGATTGCAGGATTTTAGTTCAATTAGGTGTTGTTTTGTTGCCTGAGATTTAGTTGATTAGCCATGTTATGGAGCATTGTCATGGAAAATAGTGTATTATACTTGACTGAATCTAGCAATAATATATCTTTTTCTCAAAAAAATTATTACTTTAAGTTTTTTAATATTTCTACACATATTCTTTTCATTTTCATTTTGGACTTCAACAAATAATAAAGTATTCATCCAAAAAAAAACAAATAATAAAGTAAATAATAATAATAATAATTAAATAAATTTTTTAAATTTTATTTTTTGAATTATTATATTATTATGACTTTAAATTTTTATTATATTATATTTTTATTTTTTAATTTCATTTAACCTTATTATTATATTATTATTACTTTAATCTTTTTAATATTTCTACATTATCTTTTAATTTCCATTTTAAACTTCAACAAATAATAATTAAAATAATAATAACATAGTAATAGTAATAATAATAATACTAATAACAAAAGTAATAAATATAATAAATCGGAAGCAGTAATACTATTTACTTATAGAAATCTATTAATATTTTATTCATACTGCAGACGGAATAATAATAACTTGTGTGTTCAACAAAAAATAATAATACTCCTCCAAAAAAAAGCAAAAAATAATAATAATAATTTATGTCGTCTTTCTTTTTTATTTGTTCATAAATCTACAATTACTATATAGCGGTAAAATGTATCCAAATCTATATCCATTTATTCTTGCAAACAAATAAAATAACAAATTAACAATGTGCATTAACGAAATAAATAATTAATTTAACATAATTATATAACATAAATCCACGGAAACAAGTACAACTAAATGAAAAAAATATGCAGGTACAACGCAAACACTAAATTTATAAGTAAATAGCACGTATAAATACTTACGATTAACTGTGTAGTCAATATCATTCGCAGCGTTTGCATCCCCTCCCAACAACCCTTCCGGACCAAATAACCACGACGAGTCCATTGTTGCGCCGGAAAAATACAACTGCGCACACTAAGAATATAAATAAAACAAACTTTACAATTTATTCAACAACCCAACAGTTTTTAATAAATGCAGCAATATATATATTAAATAAATATGCAACAATATATTTCAAAATATGCTAGGATCACCCATTATTGAACACATCAAGCTTGGTCCGTGTGCTAGGCTCGCCCGTAAATCACAATACATGCTTGGATCGCCCATTAAATACACTGCATAGTTTGGTCCGCATATTTAATGCATGGACCAAGCAGTAGGGTTAGGTTATGATAATGGACCAAGCATTAATGCACGGACCAAGCTTGGTCCGTATGTTATTATGCGCGGACCAAGCATTAGGGTTTAGGGTATTTTAAAGGTCCAAGCATTAATGCATGGAACAAGCTTGGTCCGCGGAATATAACACGCCGCATGCTTGGTCCGCATATTTAATGCACAGACCAAGTAGTAGGGCTATGTTATGTTATTGGACCAAGCATTAATGCACGGACCAAGCTTGGTCCGCGGAATATAAGCACACTGCATGCTTGGTCCGTATATTTTTTTAAGCGGACCAAGCATTGAACAATTTGTCTTTCAGAATCGCGAGTTTCAGAATCGCAAGGTTTAGCATTGAACAACTTGTTCCACGGTCCATAAAGAAAATCACAGAAATAATAACAATTTTTTCTATAGCAGGATAAAACCATAGATGTATCTGCGTTCGGATAAAAAAATTAACACTATCACACAAATAAAACCTTCGAAATTTTTTTAAAAAATCACAGAAAATCACAGAAACCTTAGAAAAAAATTAACACTATCACAGAAATTAACACTTTTTTGTATAGCAGCATAAAACCTTTGAAAATCACAGAAATAATAACACTATCTACTTAATCAAAAAAAATATAACTTACCAACAATAGATATATCCGCGTTTGGATCTTCAATGGAAATCGAACTTCTTCTAACCCTTCACGGCGGATCTGAAAATTAACAAGGAAAAAACCGAAGTTATACGGAACAAGGAAAAAAAAATAATCCACAACAACGACGATGGCCGGAGGATTAAAAATAATACCCCACCAAATTTATACGCACAAGGAAAAAAAATGGAACAATATAATCATACCCAACAACGACGATGGCCGGAGGATTAACGTCGGTCATGGAGAAAACCAAAATGGTGGTGAACGAACGATGTAGATCTAGATCTAGAAAAAAAGGGTTTTTTTGAACTGATATTATGAACGGGCGGGTGGTGAGGGAAGTGGGGGAATATATTCCATGCACTCACGAGAATAAATACAGACGTAATGACAAAGCGGTTGCCTTCCCGAGGCTTGACTCGGTGAAAAACGCTTGGTCCGCGCATAACCATGGGCGGACCTAAAGAATTAGCGGACCAAACAGCTTGTTCCGGAGGATGGTGGCTTGGTCTGCCCATTATTATATAGCCGGGTATAGCGTATTCGCGGACCAAGAGGATTGCTGTTGCTTGGTCCACGACAGCTCTATGCCCGAATATTAATAAATGCGCGGACCAAGCTTAATATTCCGAGTCAAACAGTCCTAATTAATATCATTTAGGATAATCCTTGATCAAGCTTCGACCGGGTATTTTATTTGGTCCCGGTCCGGTCCAAGTATCCGGGCCAAGTGGCTTTCCGTCTTTTCGGATAAAATACTAATATTTATAAAGTGGTGGGTAAAAAAGTTACTGCAAATCTCTGACCGGCCATAGTCATCATTCACCCATATCTAAACTTACTATATATGACTGCAATTGTACAACATTCAAATTCCATTCTCTTACCAGAGCACCATAGTATTTCCTATCAGACCTAGCTAGAAAACAACTAACAGACCTATAGTTTATATATGTATGATATATATACGCACTGGTAGGAATAAAAGGGGATGGAAACGGCTCAACCACTTGCTAAATTTATAACTACCTAATAACTTGCTGCCTCTGGCAAGCAAGGTCTTGTTGTATGTATAATTTGCAGCACGTAACAGTCCCAGAAGTTTTGAAGGACAAGTGGTTAAAGGCTACTTAGTATTTGGTGAAAAAGATGGAAATTGGGATGATGTGGATGTAGTGTCTAATGATTCCGAGGTCAGAATGTCAAACTTGTGTACTGAAGTGATTAATACTTGACCTGTGAAAAGAATGTCTCATAATCTCCTATCGACAGGAATATTAGGTGACTAAAAAAAAATCAACTAGTTGCAATGAATGCCGTTGAGCTAATTTCAATGTCACGAGGCCTCATTCTTGGGAATCTTTTTGACTCAGAGAAGGTCCGAACTTATCTTCATTTTCACACTTAAGATATACTCCAATTAAAAATTCTAATTGAAATATTCTATGTTTGGTATAACAATGCCAACAGGGATACAACAGAGAAATAAGATTTGCTTCTAAACATCCTGCCAATGAAATAATTAAAAAGATTGAACAAGCTGCAAAACCTCCAGGTTTTGACGTGCACAAGAAGAATTACAAGATACCAAAATTTTTTTTCATTGCAATTAGCTCTAAGGGAATTGGGGATAGTCATGAGGATTCAAGCTTTGCATTTTATTTCGTTTTTGCAAATATAACCTTTTTAAATAAATTCATGATGTTCTTCGGCACTATTTATTTTGGAACTAGGTATGCTGCGTGTAGGGGTGGCAAAACACGGCATACCGAAATACCGATACCGATACTGTACCGTACCGAAAATTTCGGTATGAGTAAAAACCATACCGATACCGATACCGAATATTTCGGTATACCGAAAATTGATATACCGAATATTTCGGTATCCTTTAATATATACCGTTACCAAACTGAAAATTATACCATACCGAATTTTCGATTTTTACCGAAAAATACCGAAAACTTGACCATACCGAAAATCGTTACATACCGTTACATATCGGCATACCGAACCATACCGAAAAGTAAAAGAGCAATACCGTGAGTATACCGAAAAAATTACATAAACTTTCCCTTCTAAGTTCCAAATATCTTAACACAACAATAAATATTAAAATTCAACACAAACATTGAAAATAAAACTTCCATTTGCATCTTCAACCTCCACCTCTTCTTTGAGTCTTAAAAGTTGTCAAACACAAAATCAATATACATCATTACAACAATAAGCATATCCCACTATAAACATGGGAAAAATAAATATAGCAAATCAAGAAATAAAATAAAGAGTATGAAATCAATATACAACATTACAACAATCAAGCAATGAGCAATGAGCATGTCCAACTCAGTTAATTTATACACATATTCACCAATCACCATCATAACCTATTCTGCTCCAGATTCAAGAAAACGTAGATGGTGGGCCAAACTAGTTTTACACAAGGCTCCATGTAATTCTACATATACGGATATACCTAATGAAGAATATACAAATCGACATATTTCCATTCAAGAATATGGTAGCTAGGATATAGGATTTTTATTAATTATTTGTAATATGCGTGTGTGTCTCCACTTGTGCAGTTTCTGCCCCTATATCATAATCAGAACTCAGACATACCATTCCCAGAAAATGTATAGTATAGCAGCCATGGTAATTCCACTTTGACTTTTTAATGTTGGATTAGATGATTCAAATTAAAGAGGGGAGAGTTTCCTTCCTTCATTTATTCACTGTCAATTAAAAAGATCATGGTTCATGCATAAAATTATAACATAAAATCTCTTCACTCAACCACTCTCTCCATCTATGTATTACTACTCTGTTAGATATAGATAGACACCGGCAATGAGTACTCTCAATAATCCAATAGGAAATGAAGAGTAAGAAATGAATAGAATCAATTGCATTAACAGGATTCCATCCTGAAACTCTCTCTACTGCTAAGTATAATAGTGCTTGGTTGTTCACCCATCTCAATTATAGTCATTCCCTAAGAAACTAGACTTGCTCCTGTTGCTTTGCTACATTTGTATGTTTCAGGTTTGTTTTTTATGTAATAATTAATTGTTGAAGCAATACCGTTTTGATTTTACTATATATACATACAGACACGAACAAACTGGAACTCCCATAACAATCCAATTACAAAGAACAGACATTTACAATCTCGTTTTCTAAAGCATTCACCCACAATATATATTACACAACAAATTCCATCAGAATCATCAAACAATCGGAGGGTAATATATAAAGAGTAGATCAAAATCATAAACTCAATAACGCATAAACTAAAATCATTAATATGACATATGCAGTAAAGACTTAAAAACATTTTCGGTCATAAAAGAAACAATGTTTACATACTAACCTTATGAGCAAGGAGACGAATGGCAACCACACGAGAGTGACGAAAGAACGCAGGGAGGGCTAATGCGAGGAGCAAAATGGAGAATCGTAGAAGAAGCAAACTAGGGCAGAAGCAGAACGAATTTGGGGGCTGGGGCGCATTGCGTGAAGAGTAAAGAGAGGCAAACTAGGGCACCATCGAACAACGAACAAAAGAGTGAAGAGTGTTGGACTGTTGGAGAGTAGAGATTTGGGCTTGGGCTTTAAAAAGTTTTAAAAAGTTTGGGCTTTAATAGATGGACATTAAAAATTTAAAATTATATTAAAATTAATATTTCGGTATAACAGCATACCGAAATGCCGAAAATTCCGAAAGCGCCATACCGTTACTGTATCGATTTTTTCGGCATACCTATATTTCGGTATACCTAAATTTCGGTATACCTAAATTTCGATATTTTTCGGTAATTTTCGATACGGTAAGCTCGGTATACCGAGTTTTCGGTAATTTTTTCCACCCTAGCTGCGTGTTTTGAAATAAAGTTTATATTTATTTTCTACAAGCCTTAGCATCTCTTGGTTTATTTTGCGTTGTCCAAGAGATGTGGCGGTAGCACCCCTTAATTTGGTGTTTTAAAATTTGGGGGTGTTACAGAACAACACGAAACACCCATTAAAATGCATTAATATAAACCATATGCATCCATTTTTTATATATTTTTACATATTTTGGTTTAACAAGGTGCATCACCAACCCAACAATTTGCCAACCACACACCATCCTCGAGAAAAAATATAACTCACCCCATCTATTATATCTCCATCGGAAAAAAGATTAAATACGTCTATTTTCTTTTTAAAAAATCCAAATCAATCATTTTTCTATTTTATTACCAAACTGTCCGCTACAAATGCTTATTATGTCCAAATCAGTCAACTTTTCACTAATTAAGCCCTAATTGCTGATATGGCAAAGGTTTAAATTTAAACCTGACACGTGGGCATAATATTAGTTATTTTTCTTTTATATTTTGCCAATTCAGTCCTAAAATTTTATTTTGTTCCATTTAGTCCTCTACCCAAATCAGTCATTTTTATATTAATTGGCCTCCACCCTTTCAAATTATTTCATTTCAGGTCCAAAACATTAAATTTTTATTATTATTAGTCTATTATCAAATAAATGCCCAACATACTTCCGTAAACAAAATTAAACACCAAACCTCATTCATACATTATGTTTTACTGCCTTGTTACCGGGTCTTCCAAGCTCCGGGTACGGGCTCCCTCCAACCACCCGACCGCAACCGATGGTTTATTGGTTCTGGTTTCCTTCAGCGACAATCAGCACAATCCTACTTTATTTCCTATCTTAGGACGTAGCAAGGTTTGAGTAAATGATTTAATTTTAATTTTTGGGTAAATAATTTAATTTTACTTTTTGGAAGTTTATGGATGCAGGAAGCCTAGACAATAAAACTCAGGCTATTTTTTAATATTTTTAATAATATTTAAATATTTTTTCAATAAAATCAAGGCTTCTTGTATCCATACCTTCCAAAAATTAAAATTAAATAATTTACTCAAACTTTGCTACGTCCTAAGGTAGGAAACAAAGTAAGATTGTGCTAATTGTTGCTGAAGGAAACAAAAACCAATGAACTATCGGTTGCGGTCGGGTGGTTGGAGGGAGTCATTGAAATCCCGGAGCTTGGAAGACCCAGTAACAAGACAGTCAAACCCAATGTATGAGGTTTGGTGTTTAATTTTATTTACGGAAGTATGTTGGGCATTTATTTGATAAATGGACTAATAATAATAAAAATTTAAGGCCCTGCCCTGAAATGAAATAATTTAAAAGTTTGGAGGCCAAATAATATAAAAAATGACTGATTTGGGTAGAGGACTAAATAGAACAAAACAAAAGTTTAGTACTGAATTGGCAAAAAATAAAAGAGAAATGACTAATATTATACCCACGTGTCAGGTTTAAATTTAAACCCTTGCCACGTCAGCAATTAGGGCATAATTACTGAAAAATGGACTGATTTGATATAATTAACATCTGTAGCGGACTGTTTTGGCAATAAAATAAAAATAAAAAAAATTAATTTGGATTTTTGGAAAAGAAAATGGACGTATTTAACCTTTTTTCCTATCTCCGTCAGCTATTCCTTCTAAAAACCCCAATATTGAACACTTAACGCGGCTGAAATGTGGCTCAATTCATACCAAAAATAAGGGAAAGATGAGTGAAGTAGAACATGAATTCAATATAATGGAGGAAGAAAAAGCTACATCAAATAACAATGTTAGCATTTTTAATTTCTTCGTATTTGATTCTTGCAGACATTCAGTTCAACTCTAGAGTTTCGAATACCATTAAAATGTTAGAAAAAATTTGCGAACATAATGACAGTGTAAGGGAAAAATGGAAAAAATTTAGAACATACAACGTTAGGAGAAAATTATACTACAATATCGATGTATTTAATTTATTATTATTATTTTTTTTATGTTTTGAATTGATACAAATGAATTTTTGCTTATATGATCTGTAATATCTGTCAAACAGGTATGTTTGGGGTGTTTGACAAATTTAATTAGAAGTTTGAATTTTTTTTCTAACAAACTAGGTATGTTCGAAATTTTTGTAGAACATATTAAGAATGTTAGAAAAAAATCGAATATATGAAATTTCTTAGAAAAAAAGTCGAAGGGCTTCGTGTTAACCCACAAAAATCTCAGGCTTTGGCATCATGTTCTGTCTCGGATGAAACCTGTCTAAGGATTACAGATATCTTTATTGTTGATTTTTCTAATGATCTAGGGAAATACCTTGGTTTTCCTATGTTCCATGGTGCGGCTCGGAACCATCATTTTCAGTTTGTTTATGAGGGGCTACAAGCTCGGCCGGGAACTTGGAAGCGTGCCCTGTTAAACAAGGCCGGGAGATTGACTTTGGCTCGGTCGGTGTTGGCTTCGATCCCGAATTATGTGATGCATTTGGCTTGGCTTCCTTCGGATTTGTGTGGAAAAATTGATTCCCTTATTAGCTCTTTCATTTGGAAGGATGCTTCTGGCCGAGGTATTCAACTTGTGGGATGGTCTAAGGCGGCATTACCTAAGTGTATGGGGGGCTTGGGGATTCGGACTAGTAGAGACATGAATGTGGCTTTGTTGGGGAAAAGCTACATAGACTTTATGGTCTCGGCTCCTAAACCCTGGGTGACGATTTTCACTTGTAAATATGGTACGCCTCAACCTGTCATGGCCCAGCGTCCAGTGGCTTCGTGTAACACCCCGGATTTGATCACCCAGGCCAGGACGCTACCGCCACACCTTTCTAAATAAGACGCGAACCAAATCGAGCTTATCTAGAAAGATGCTAAGGCTAAGTTGTATCAAACTTTAAAATAATTCAAAACTATTCAACTGTGCCCGACATGAAAATCAGAGTATCACATGCATGAACTAATAAAGTAGCGCGGAAGCAAAAACAAGGCCAAAACAAGCGGCCAAAACCCCTAAAACTTGAAATGCACAATACTAACTTACCTTGGGTGAGTTTAGAATCAAAATCCTCCTTGGTTGTGTCTCCAAAATCGTCCGGAACAGTCCTCTCTTCCGCAATCTACCGAACGATTCCTATTTTGGGGTTGTAAGAACAAAGTTTGATGTTAGGGCTTGAAGACCGAATCTAAGGACAAGGATTTGGGTTAGGAACCTTACCAACTTGTAGAAGGAGGGATTAGATCACTTGAATCTCGACCAAACTCCCTGGAAGGGTGAAGAACACTCCACAACTCTCAAACTCTCCCAGATGAAAACTGATTTTCGGACTTAGAGAATGAGGGGTAGGTTTGGGGCTGTTAAAGGCTTGCTAATGGAGGGTTTAGAGTTCCTATGGATACCATGAAGACCCTAGGAAAGTGGCAAGTGTTTATGGCCAGTTCAAAGAATGCAAAAATTGTTCATGTATCCCTCTTATTTCAACTTTGTAGATGTTTTAATACACCCACAATCTATCCAAGAGTGTCTAAATACATCCCTAAATATCTAATAATTGAAGTTAGGTCGATTGGAAATGTAAAACCTCGAAAATTGGAGCAACACCGCGCATGGCGCTTTGAAACGCCACCAGCAGCCGCCGGCGCGGGCTCCACGCACCGCCGCCGCGCGGCCTCCTGCTGGCAGGTTTTCTATATATATATATATATATATATATATATATATATAAATCATAATATGAATTATCCATGATCGTTGGATAATCCGATAACTCTCTTCGAGTTGCTATCGACCGAAAATATTTAATTCCGCTTTCTCGGAATTATTTCGGTTGCGATAATTAAATCCGATTCTTAAATTTTTGGATTTAATATTCGGTGTCGATTTCTCGGGTATTACAGTCTACTCTCTTTAGAAATCAACTTCGCCCTCGAAGTTGGGTCGAACTTCGGAAAATAATTGGCACGTAGGAATTATTGAGGCTCGCAAATTTAAATTCTTGAGGCTTGAAAATTTAAGTTCTTACCTCACTACGCGACGACTCTGTGCAGGGTGTCACATCCTCTCCCCCTTAGGACGCCAGTTATGCCCCCATAACTGCTCCTGAGTCACTTCGGAAAAGGTTGGGATATCTCTGCTTCATATCCGCTTCCAATTCCCACGTCGCTTCCTCGGTGCCATGATTTGACCAAAGAATCTTCACCATTCTCACGGTCTTGTTCCTCGTGACCCTTTCTTTGATATCAAGTATCTTGATCGGATACTCCTCATATGTCAGGTCGTCATCCAGTTCGATCACGCCGGGTTGCAAAACATGAGTTGGATCGTGCACATATTTCTTAAATTGAGAAACGTGGAACACGTTGTGCACTTGCGATAATTCCGGTGGAAGAGCCAAACGGTATGCCAAGGTACCCACACGATCCAAAATCTCGTATGGACCGATATATCGAGGACTCAACTTTCCTCGTTTGCCAAATCGCATCACCCCCTTCATCGGTGACACTTTTTGTAATACTCGAGATTTTTATAAAAAAGAAATGGAATTAAAATCGAGAAGGAAAGGAATTTTACTTCCAAGAACCGTGAAGTCGGAAATGATTTAAAGAAATAAATCATTGTACGGGAATCGAAAGACGACGAATTAGAAGCCGACAAATCCGAAACCGATGGACTTAAGATTTCAAACACGAAATCAATTTAAGTCGAAATAGATTTAAGATAGGAATCGTGATCCGAGAATGACCCGGAAAAATCGAGTCCGAAAATGTAGGAGGATAGAAACCCGAAAGAGAGGAGAAAAGGCCCGATGGGATCGCACGGCCCAGACCAGGCCGCGCGCCCTCCGCGCTGGGTTTGGCCAAACCCCGCGCCACTACCGAGGCAGCTGGCAACTTGCGCGATTTCGGCGATTTCTTGCCAAAATTTCGACCCCCAACTAAGGCAAGTCGATCTCAGTCTGGGTGAAAGCTTTTAGGTCGGATTTGACCAGCCTCCAACTTCATTCTTTCAGTCTTGAAACCCTTTCTTCATCCCCCCATCATCCTGCAACTCTCTTCCACCTCCATTCTTTCGAAAACCGTTGTTCTTGAAACTTTGCCACCCGTCCGGCGAGGATTCCGGCCAAGAGAACGATCAAGACGAAGTCCCCTGCCTTCTAGGACATTGGTAAGGTGTAGTGCAGTTTTATATTCGTCTATAATGCGATAATTTCGAATCTAACAATCAAAACTTTTTTACGAGTTCACTTCGGGGGCGAAGAAGAGGGAGATCGGTGGAAGATACCCGCTCGTCGCGACCCTAGACAACCCGAGAGAGCCCTGTGATGATCCTAAACTCTAACACTGTAAGTTAACTCCTTGCGTATCAATTTTGGAGTCCCTTGGTCGAGTATTTCGAGAGATCTAAATAAAATACTAAAATCTGTCACCAAGAACTCACCTTTGCGCGATTCTAAAATCCAACAAAAACTCCTATTTTGAGAATCCGAAACGAAAAACTCCGAACAAAAGATTTGTTCCTCACATTGTAATCTACGTTGTGTCAAATTTTCAAGTATTTTCATCGAGTTTTGATCCCCGAAAATGCGTCTGGTATTTTCTGAGTTGTTTTTCAAAACCGAAGAAGCTGACAGAATTTCGTGTCCGACATCTTTGACGTTTTTCTAAAGGATTCCTTCAAAACGAAACTTTGATGTAAAAAAGAAATTTGTAGCTAACTATCTAAATATTTTGTCCGTAAAATTTCGTGAGTTTTCGTTAACGTTTGGGCCTTCAAAATCGGTCTGAATAGTCATCAATTTAAAATGAAGTTTCTGAACAGATTTTCTTATCTAAATTGATGCGCGAAACTGATCTGATCCGGAGTGTTTTCGGATAAAATGCCTCTAATAAAACTTGTTCATTTTTGTGTCTTGTACGAGCCTGTAAAATTTCATAAATTTTGGAGTTCATTTGCTAGGTCGAAAATGAGATTTAAAAACAGTGCGTTGTTACCGGAAAGTTGACAGATTTCACTTTTTAAGAACATTGTAAAAGTCGACTTGTTTCCTTACCTAATTTCGAGAAACTTAAAACATGAAAGTTGTTCGTAAATATGTTTTTAAGCTTCTGATTAAATTTCAGAATTTTTGACTTTGAAATGAATTTTTAAATTAAAAAGGCGTAACCTGTGACGAATTGGATTTTTCGAACTTGAGAAAACTCGAACTATGAAATTCGACGTTGAATCTTTTGTACGATAAACCTTGAACTTTCGGAAAATCCCATTCACTAGGCTGAGCCGATCTTCATACAACTATCTTTGAGACTGCCTCGTTAGTGGTCTCCCTACTATCTGAGATTGCCTCGTTAGTGATCTCCTTACTATGCCAAAATGGCAATTGTGCACATGGCCTGCCAAAATGGCAGTTGATATACACGCCTGTCAAATTGACAGTAGATACACACGGCTTCCCAAAATGGCAATCGATACACACGGCTTGCCGGAATGGCAATCGAGATACATGGCTAGCCAAAACGGCAGTCAATACTGACATGGCTGCGGCCGCCGGATCACCGGCTAACTGATTTTGACTATTGAGATTGCCTCGTTAGTGATCTCCCTTATGTGGTGTCCTCTTCTTAGTTCTCGGGATAATATTAAAAGACATGTGGATATGTTTAATTAAGTTGTATTTACTTATCACGCTTTTAAAATTATGCTTTTTAATTATACCTTTAAATTTTGCATTCTAGTCTCGTATAATTAATTATGCTTTTCCACTACAAGTTAAATTATGAATTTTTAAAATTTCAATTAAGCCTGAGTAAAAGTATAATTTTTATATTAATTAAATAATTTTTAAAACCCCTTTATTGTTACGTTAGGGATTAACTTACTCAGTATTTTATTGTAACACCCCGGATTTGATCACCCAGGCCAGGGCATTACCGCCACACCTTTCTAAACAAGACACGAACCAAGTCGAGCTTATTTAGAAAAATGCTAAGGCTAAGTTGTACCAAATTTTAAAACAATTTAAAATCCATTCAAATATGCCCGAAGTAAAATCAGTTCAGAGTATCACATGCATAAAATAAGTAATAGTAGTGCGGAAGCAAAATAGGGCCAAACAGACGGCCAAAACCAAAGTTCAACGTTCCAAGTCCAATACGAGAAATTTAAAATATAAAATAAATGCGACAAGTTCTTTCTTCGAAAAATCCCATCCCGTCATGCCATGACTTACTCTACGAAAAACGGAAAACAACAAATTATCAGTACAAACGGTACTGCGTAAGTTAATGTATGGCATAACAAAATTTAAAGTTTTTAGAAGAGTAACAAAAGATAGGAATTTAATTTCTAAAATAGACGAGTGAATTAATTTACGGGAATTCTAACACTTTACCACATATATCATTACCAATGTTCATTTTGATCGAGGACACCAAATATGACCTTGGGGACTTACACCCACAAGGCCTCCATTAATATGATTCTAGGCCTAAGCCCTTTCGAATCAACCCACCTCCGGGACTCGTACCCACGAGTGATGTGAAAGCAGTGACCCTATACAGACCGCTCCGGAGCCCTAGACAACCCATACGGATACATCGAGGAGTATAGACTCTTACTAACACGAAACCACAATATCATATGCGCCGTTTTGGCCACACAAAAAGAGGGGGCGGCCCAATAAGCTCACGCTAAGTGCACTTACCCTCTATCACATTGGGCATCCCACTCGATCAACTCTTACAAAGTTTCAAAAATGCATTTTTTTAACACTTTACAATACCACATGTTCCAGATTTCATATATTTTCAAAAACGAGTATCAATCGACTCGTAGGTCATCAAAATACACAAGTACGATTTTACCGACAAAGAATAGCCCACTGGCAGTTTCAGAAATCGAATTTGGAAACTTAGCAAAACATTTTCACAAATTCCGAAATTTTTACAGGAGTTAGAAAACACCCAAATGAACATTTTTCATAGAAATAAGCTACTTCAAAATCGGACTCTAAGTGGCTTAAAAAAATCATTTCAGAACTCATCTTTCAAGGGCATAGGAATTTACTGTTCACTTCGACCACAGTTCCTTTAAAAATTCATAACAATTCCAAGAATGATCTAAAAATTCTGAAATTTTACAGGGATAAATAGACACATAGATGAACAACTTTCATGAAGAAACCATCCATCAAAAACGATCGTAAATAGGAGTAATACGAACAACAAAACTGACTACACCATGAGACGAATTCTGTCATCAGAATTGCAGAAAATACCAGATGATTTCTCGTCGCCCAAATCATGTCCAAAAATTATGAAAATTTACAGAAATCATATTCAAGGTGTTAGAAACATTTTTTATTTAGAAAGGTTTTACCAAAAACGAAGGGATCTAGGCGAACAAGGATGAACAAAAGAAACTATCCTGATAAAACCCTAAATCACAGATATGGCAAGGAGTGGATTTCGAGTTGTATCTCCATGAATACTCAACCAAAAGCTCTAAAATTTGGTATGCACATCATTAACTTACTTTAGAAGGGATTAGGATTGAAAACTCCTTTGGTGGTTGCCCAAAATTCGTCCTACAATGCCCACAAAGTCACTGCCTCCACCGAAGAACTCCTATTCGAAGAGATTGGAGAAAAGTTCCTAGTGAGAAGGGAAAAATCCGAGTTTATGGATCAAAGAGTGAATTGGAGACCTTACCAACAACTTGAGGAAGGGATTGGGATCCTAGAACTCGTCCAAGCCACTGCCCTCAATGAAGAACACCTCCAAAACTTTCTCAAGCTCACAAGGAGAAACTGATTTTCGGAATGAAGAATGAGGTAGGTTTGTGGGGTTGTGGGAGACTTAAAACTTGAATGTTGGTCTTCCAAAGCAGGCATTAAGGATTTAGGGAAGTGAGGGGGAGGTAATGGCATTCAAAATCTCGAAAATACTCCCCCCAATCTTATCCAATTCACCTAACACACACCATGGTTCACCAAACCAACTTTTGGTGCATGCACTCCCTAAAATCCAACCTTGGGTGGTTCTAGACCCTTCTAATACATCCCATGGAGTCCCAATACACCCCCAATGGTTTAAGGCATGATGGTGGCTTGATTCATGCATCCAAATTCGGAGTTAATAGCTAAACCACTCTTGAAACGCGTAGCAGCGTTTCAAGAGCTGCTACTGAGGTGGTGGCGGCGCGCCACCGCGCGCCCATCGCGCCACCACAAGGCTGCGGGCCTTTGTCTTTTTTTTTTTTTTTAAATATGATTTTTAATCTTTAAAAATCATACATGGATTATCCATGATTTTTGGATAATCCGATAACTCTCTTCGAGTTGCTATCATCCGAAAATGTTTAATTCCGCTCTCCCGGAATTATTTCGGTTGCGATAGTTAAATCCAATTAATTAATTTTCGGATTTAATACTCGATGTTGATTTCTCGGGTATTACATTTATATACTGATAAAACCCGTTGTTTATTTTTCTATTACAGAGTACGGAGCATGATCATGCATCGGGGGATCACTTTGGACATTTAGTTATTTATTTTACATGACTTGCATACGGGCTTGTTAACCCGAGTTTTGGTCATGTCGGCCCTACCTTTAAATTTCCGCTGCAAATTTATTATTATTATTATTATTATTATTATTATTATTATTATTATTATTATTATTATTTTACATGTGTGGATGATGTTATATTATTATTTTAAGCAAATTCCGGACTTGTTTTTAAAACTTTTTCCAATACCCATAGCCTTGCATCTCTTTAGTAAGCTCGGAGAATCCGTGTCTTGCAAGGGAGGTGTGGCGGTGGCATCCCGGTCTGGGTTATCAAATCCGGGGTGCTACAAAGTGGTATCAGAGCCCGGAATATTTTTAAAGCTATTATTATTATTTTTAAACTAGTATTACTTTTAAACCACTATTTTTAAAACCATTATTATTTTAGAACTATTATTTTTAGCCCAAAATTTTTCTAGCCCAAATTTTTTTTAGCTCAATACTTATATTTTTTTTAGAACCCAAAATTTTATTATTGGCCCAATATAGAGTCTCAAGAATTTTTAACTATTATTTTTAAGTTTTTAACGCATTATTTCCTTGGAATGAGTTTTATTTTAAAACCCTTGAAAAATATGTATACAAATTATTTTGACAAATCTAAATCATATTACATGAAATTTATTTCGGGGGGGGGGGGGGGGGATCCACATGCATACATACATATTTGCGCTAACCTTTTTATGTGAACTATCTGTGTTAAATAACATTCCTAGTTCTAGGTTTCGGCTTGACATCTACTTAGAGGCGCTAACTTGAGAGTAAACTTGCTTTAGTCTTAAATGTTGAACAAGAATGCTTAGCGTGTCCACGTCTATCATTTCCCCCTTACCATTCATATATTTTAGATCTTCTTGACTCTAACGTGCCTTAAATTAGAAGTTCATCTTCGTGTGCTTTTAAAACAGAGAATGGCACCTAGGGGAAGACCAAAGAATGTAATCCCAAACAACATTGACTCTGACCTCCCCAACATGCCAAACAACAATGAGATTCCTCTAAACGTAAGAGACCGAGCGCCTCCTATTCCCAACAACATGGATGAACGTTTAAGGACGGTAGAAGAAATACTCGTATTATTAGGAAATGCTGAAGTGCAACGTGCACAAGCGGGTGTACCAACACCGATAACCCGAGTCAACTACTTAGCCTTGGTAAACCCTTACCAACCACCCCATTACGCCGGCGAAGAGGACCCGGCTCAGCTAGAACAATGGATACAGACGTTCGATAAGCTGTTGAACGCCGTAAAGTGTCCCGACGGGGAAAATGTTCACGTAGCCTCATACTACTTAGGAGGCGAGGCGGATGATTGGTGGCGAGCCACCCAAGGGAAACTGGCGGAGTACGACGAGCCTACACATGGTCAGAATTCACGAATCTGCTAAGGGATCATTTTTATCCCATGAGCACGAAGGCTGTTATGTACGAGGAATTTCTGACACTGAGGCAAGGAGGAAAAACGTTCCAAGAATACTATAATCGTTTCAAGGAGTTGGTGCGGTTCGCGCCGAGACTGGTGCCAACTGATGTAGAGAAGGCACAGAAGTTCGAGATGGGACTTAACCTATCTATGAAAGAGGTGATCAAGGGTGAGCACTACCCTAACATATAAGCTGTATATGATCGTGCAGTAGCGGTTGCATGAGTTCAAGGACTGAAACGGAAACCGGTAGGTAGGACTAACCAAGGATCACAAGGAGGATACAAGAGGAATAAGGACCATGTCCGCAGAAACTCGAACCAACCACATCAAAACGACAATGGACGAAACAAGGGGATAGTCTTCAACCATGGTGACTATGCGCCACCATGTCCAAAGTGTGGTAAACCACACTATGCGAGAGGATGCCCTCAGCCTGGAGCATGCCTTCGGTGCGGTCGACATAGTCATCGGCTGCGTGACGGCCGGACGCGAATAGAAAACATAAACAGGAGGGAGGACGTGACCACTCGGCCCAAGCAACCGTAAGAAGTTTTCAAGCATCAATAACTGCATCATTTTTGAGTTCGACTCGACGAATTGTATCCAATAAAAAAGAATAAACAAATTCAAATTGTTTTGAACTACGTAATGACTTGATCCCTTCACAGGGTACGTAGGCAACTTGGAAATTTCAATTCTGGGTTCAGTCAAATAAAAACAAACAACAACACACAATAATACAATCAAGCAACCAAACAATGTCCGAACTCGCGAGGAGCTAACGCCCAACTTCGAGGACGAAGTTGATTCCTAAGGAGGAGAGGATGTAACACCCGAGAAATTTAAATCACGTTCAAAGGAATGGAATTAATTTCTTGTGGAAGACGTTTATCCTTAAGGAAGGTAGATGAACATACCCCAACATTAAATTGAGCCCAAAAGAAAGTGAGGGCGCAACTTCGGGGACGAAGTTGATTTCTAAGGGGGGTAGACTGTAATACCCGAGATTTTTATAAAAAAGAAATGGAATTAAAATCGAGAAGGAAAGGAATTTTAATTCCAAGAACCGTGAAGTCGGAAATGATTTAAAGAAATAAATCATTGCACGGGAATCGAAAGACGACGAATTAGAAGCCGACAAATTCGAAACCGACGGACTTAAGATTTCAAACACGAAATCAATTTAAGTCGAAATAGATTTAGTATAGGAATCGTGATCCGAGAATGACCCGGAAAAATCGAGCCCGAAAATGTAGGAGGATAGAAACCCGAAAGAGAGGAGAAAAGGCCCGACGGGATCGCACGACCCAGTCCGGACGCACGGCCCAGACCAGGCAACGTGCCCTCCGCGCGGGGTTTGGCCAAACCCCGCGCCACTACAGAGGCAGCTGGCAACTTGCGCGATTTCGGCGATTTCTTGCCAAAATTTCGACCCCCGACTAAGGCAAGTCGATCTCAGTCCGGGGGAAAGCTTTCAGGTCGGATTTGACCAGCCTCCAACATCATTCTTTCAGTCTTGAAACCCTTTCTTCATCCTCCCATCATCCTGCAACTCTCTTCCACCTCCATTCTTTCGAAAACCCTTGTTCTTGAAACTTTGCCACCCGTCCGGCGAGGATTTCGGCCAAGAGAACAATCAAGATGAAGCCCCCTGCCTTCTAGGACATTGGTAAGGTGTAGTGCAGTTTTATATTCGTCTATAATGCGATAATTTCGAATCTAACAGTCGAAACTTTCTTACGAGTTCACTTCGGGGGCGAAGAAGAGGGAGATCGGTGGAAGATACCCGCTCGTTGCGACCCTAGACAACCCGAAAGAGCCCTGTGATGATCCTAAACTCTAAAACTGTAAGTTAACTCCTTGCGTATCAATTTTGGAGTCCCTTGGTTGAGTATTTCGAGAGATCTAAACAAAATACTAAAATCTGTCACCAAGAACTCACCTTTGCGCGATTTCTAAAATCCAACAAAAACTCCTATTTCGAGAATCCGAAACGGAAAACTCCGAACTGAAGATTTGTTCCTCACATTGTAATCTACGTTGTGTCAAATTTTCAAGTATTTTCATCAAGTTTTGACCCCCAAAAACGCGTCTGGTATTTTCTGAGTTGTTTTTCAAAACCGAAGAAGCTGACAGAATTTCGTGTCCGACATCTTTGACGTTTTTATAAAGGATTCCTTCAAAACTAAACTTTGATGTAAAAACGAAAGTTGTAGCTAACTATCTAGATATTGTGTCCGTAAAATTTCTTGAGTTTTTGTTAATGTTTGGGCCTTCAAAATCGGTCTGAACAGTCATCAATTTAAAATGAAGTTTCTGAACAGATTTTAATTGATGCGCGAAACTGATCTGATCCGGAGTGTTTTCGGATAAAATGCCTCTAATAAAACTTGTTCATTTTTGTGTCTTGTAGGAGCCTGTAAAATTTCATAAATTTTGGAGTTCATTTGCTAGGTCGAAAATGAGATTTAAAAACAGTGCGCTGTTACCGGAAAGTTGACAGATTTCACTTTCTGAGAATATTGTAAAAGTCGACTTGTTTCCTTACCTAATTTCGAGAAACTTAAAACATGAAAGTTGTTCGTAAATATGTTTTTAAGCTTCTGATTAAATTTCAGAATTTTTGACTTTGAAATGAATTTTTAAATTAAAAAGGCGTAACCTGTGACGAATTGGATTTTTCGAACTTGAGAAAACTCGAACTATGAAATTCGACGTTGAATCTTTTGTACGACAAACCTTGAACTTTCGGAAAATCCCGTTCACTAGGCTGAGCCGATCTTCATACAACTATCTTTGAGACTGCCTCGTTAGTGGTCTCCCTACTATCTGAGATTGCCTCGTTAGTGATCTCCTTACTATGCCAAAACGGCAATTGTGCACATGGCCTGACAAAATGGCAGTTGATATACACGCCTGTCAAATTGACAGTAGATACACACTGCTTGCCAAAATGGCAATCGATACACACGGCTTGCCGGAATGGCAATCGAGATACATGGCTAGCCAAAACGGCAGTCAATACTGATATGGCTGCGGCCGCCGGATCACCGGCTAACTGATTTTGACTATTGAGATTGCCTCGTTAGTGTTCTCCCTTATGTGGTGTCCTCTTCTTAGTTCTCGGGATAATATTAAAAGACTTGTGGATGTATTTAATTAAGTTGTATTTACTTATCACGCTTTCAAAATTATGCTTTTTAATTATACCTTTAAATTTTGCATTCTAGTCTTGTATAATTAATTATGCTTTTCCACTGCAAGTTAAATTATGAATTTTTAAAATTTCAATTAAGCCTGAGTAAAAGTATAATTTTTATATTAATTAAATAATTTTTAAAACCCCTTTATTGTTACGTTAGGGATTAACTTACTCAGTATTTTATATACTGATAAAACCCGTTGTTTATTTTTCTATTACAGAGTACGAAGCATGATCATGCATCGGGAGATCACTTTGGACATTTAGTTATTTATTTTACATGACTTGCATACGGGCTTGCTAACCCGAGTTTTGGCCATGTCGGCCCCACCTTTAAATTTCCGCTGCAAATTTATTATTATTATTATTATTATTATTATTATTATTATTATTATTATTATTATTATTATTATTATTATTATTATTATTATTACATGTGTGGATGATATTATATTATTATTTTAAGCAAATTCCGGACTTGTTTTTAAAACTTTTTCCAATACCCATAGCCTTGCATCTCTTTAGTAAGCTCGGAGAATCTGTGTCTTGCTAGGGAGGTGTGGCGGTGCCATCCCGGCCTGGGTTATAAAAACTGGGGTGTTACACTTTTAGCATAACTCTGTCTCCCATTTGGAATTCCAACTCTTGCCGTCTCGTGTCGGCATAGCTCTTTTGCCTGTCTGGTGCAGCCTTCATCTTTTGTTGAACGACCTTAATTTGCTTGCTCATGTCTTAGACAAGCTGAGGTCCAACAACCACAGAGTTATCATCCTTTGCCCAGCACAACGGACTGCGGCATTTACGCCCGTAGAGAGCTTCGAATGGTGCCATGCCAATGCTAGCATGGTAACTGTTGTTATACGAGAATTCAATTAGTGGTAAGTGGTTTTCCCAACTTCCCTTGAATTCAAGTACACACGCTCTAAGCATGTCTTCGAGCGTCTGAATTGTTCGCTCAGTTTGCCCGTCCGTCATCGGATGAAAAGCCGTGCTCATCTTGATTTGGGTTCCCAAGGTTTCTTGCAATTTGGTCTAGAAATTCGAGACAAATCTGCTGTCTCGGTCCAAGATGATGTCGTGAGGCACTCCATGCCTTCGGACTACATTCTCGATGTACGCCTTGGCTAGTTGATCCATCGACCAATTGTCCTTCATTGGTATGAAGATGGCGATTTTCGTTAACCGATCAACTATTACCCAAATTTTGTTCATGCCTCTGGGAGATCTTGGTAACCCTGAGATTAAATTCATAGAGATGCTGTCCCATTTCCAATTTGGGATCTCCAATGGCTTCACCAATCCCAATGGCTTTTGCCGCACTGCCTTCACTTTCTGGCAAGTTAGGCACTTAGCCACGAAGTCAGCAACGTCTTGTTTCATTCGCGGCCACCAGTAAATTTTCTTCAGATCCTTATACAGCTTATCACCTCCTAGGTGCACTGAATAAGGTGTACTATGGCCTTCTTCCATCAATTTGCGCTTCAGGTCCTCGCACTTGTGAGGAACGCACCATCTTCCTTTGAAGCGGATACTTCCATCTTCGTGGATTACAAATCCTACCGCTTTTCCTTCACCAATTTTCTCCTTGATCCTCTGAAGGTTCTCATCATCGGGTTGAGCTGTTCGAATCTCATCGAACACGGTAGGCTCAATTGCTATGGCATTCACTGTTTCTACCACGGTTCCATAATGGACTAGTTCAGTATCCAACTTTCCCAGGTCCATATACAGCCCCGAAGGTAAGATAAAGGGTGTTTGCCGTATGCCTCGTCTTACGACTCAGTGCATCTGCCACGACGTTCGCCTTGCCCTCATGATAGGCTATGTTCAAGTCATAGTCCTTGATCAGCTCGAGCCATCTCCTTTGCCTCATATTTAACTCTTTCTAAGTAAATATATACTTGAGGGTCTTGTGGTCTGTGAACATCCGGCATGTTCGTCCATATAGGTAGTGTCGCCAGATCTTGAGAGCGAACACCACCGCAGCCAATTCCAGATCATGTGTCGGATAGTTCTCCTCATGTGGCTTAAGTTGGCGCGATGCATAAGCGATAACCCTTTGGTTTTGCATAAGCACGCACCCCAGACCTTCTTTTGAAGCGTCGTTGTACACTTCAAAATCCTCAGCCTCCGATGGCAATGCTAGGACCGGTGCTGTTGTGAGTCTCTTCTTGAGTTCTTGGAACGACATCTCACAATCAGCTGTCCATGCGAACTTTAACCCTTTCTTAAGCAACTGGGTCATCGGTCTTGCAATCTTTGAAAATTCTTTCACGAACCTTCTGTAGTATCCGGCTAGTCCTAGGAAACTTCGTATCTCAGTCTGACTAGTTGGCGCTGGCCAATCAGTCATTGCAGATATCTTTGCCGGGTCAACCGACACTCCTTTAACCGATACTATGTGTCCCAAGAAGGCAACTTCCTTCATCCAAAATTCGCACTTTGACAGCTTCGCGTATAATTGGTTCTTCCTCAAAATCTAAAGCACTTGATGAAGATGTTTTGTATGCTCCTCCTCATCCCTTGAGCAAACTAGAATGTCATCGATGAATACGACAACACATGAATCTAGTAACTCTCAGAACACACTATTCATGAGATTCATGAATACTGCGGGAGCATTCGTGAGACCAAAGGACATTATGGTGAATTCGTAGTGCCCGTATCTCGTGCGAAATGTTGTCTTCGGTATGCCCTTCTCGGCGATACGCAGCTGATGATATCCCGATCTCAGGTCAACCTTCGAAAATACCGACGCTCCTTTCAGCTGATCGAAGAGATCTTCGATCCTAGGTAGCGGGTACTTGTTCTTAATCGTCACTTGATTAAGTCCTCTGTAGTCTATGCACAATCGAAGCCCGCCGTCCTTCTTCTTGACGAACAGGACTGGTGCTCCCCATGTGATGTGCTCGTTCGAATGTAACCTTTTGATAACAACTCATCGAGTTGTTCCTTCAGCTCCTTCATTTCCGCAGGCGCCATGCGATATGGTGTCTTCGATACCGGCTCGATTTCGGGTACCAGATCGATCGTGAACTCAACTTCACGCTCAGGTGGCATTCCTGGGATATCTTCAGGAAAGACGTCGGGATATTCGTTCACAACTGGGATTTGGTCGATCTTGCTTCCTTCGTCCTCCAGGTTATGCACGTAGCATGCGTAAGCTGATATCCTTTTTGCATGAGACTGCAAAATTTCATAGCATTTACTACCTTGGCACTCTTCTTTTGAGGCTGCATGTAGTAAATGACCTTCTTCCCGCGACTCTTTGCCAAGGAGATCTTCTGCTTTTGGCACTCAATAACAGCCTTGTGCTGAGTCAGCCAGTCCATTCCTAGAATGATATCGAAATCCTTAAGGTCAAATTCTATAAGATTCGCGAAGAATTCGATATTTTTGATTACTATCGGGATCCCGTCGTATCGTTTGGAGCACGATACCACCTTACCCGATGGTAATTGGATTCCTAAGTTAATGTTATTTGGCGCAGGTAGATCTAACGCAGGTAGAATTCTTGTGGAAATCAAAGAGCAACTCGCTCCTGAGTCAAATAAGACTTTGACAGGTACGCTTAAAGCAGTAAACGTAACTTCAATCACTTCGCCTTGAGCGGACAAGTCCGCCTGATTGATCACATTCAAGCGTCCTACTGCCCCACCTTGATTCCCATGCTGGTTTTGATTCTGAGGTGGCCTCTGTGCCTGAGGGAACCTTTGTCCTTGATTGTTCTGCTGGTTTGGCCCAGCTGGTCTGTTTCCCTGAGGACGGTTCAACAGGTCCGGCCTCTTATCGATGCGATCCTGTCCAGCACTCCTTTTTCATATGGCCCTCTCGGCCACATCGGTAAAAATGCCCCGGTTTTGGGCATTCACGCACCAAGTGCGGAATGTTGCACCTCTGGCATCTAGGTATGAAGGCGCCTTGGTTATCCGGCCTTCGGTTTCCTTGGCCTCCTTGATTGAACTCTCTGTTCTCTGGCTTCCTCTGACCATCATTTCTTCCTTGGTCATTCCCCTTTCTGAAGTGATTTCCAGTGTTGTTGTTTCGGTTCTTCTTATCAAAGCTGTTCGAGCCCTTGCTTGATTCTCCATGGTCTTTTCTCTTCAGCTGCTGCACCCGGGCAATCGCCACTGCACGATCGTAAACAGCCTGCAGAGTTGTGTGCTGTCCGCCTACCAAATTTTCTCTGATGCTGAGGTTCAGCCCCATTTCAAACTTCTAGGCTTTGTCAGCATCAGTCGGCACAAGCCTTGGAGCAAAACGGACAAGCTCCTCAAATTTCGCATAATATTCTTGAACTGTCTGGGTGCCTTGACGAAGATTGATGAACTCTTCATATTTAGTAGTTTTCGTGCTGAGGGGATAGAACCTCTCCCTCATCATTTCCTTGAACTCCTCCCAAAAGTAGACATGCTCACCATCCGCCAGCCCTCCTTGGTGGTTCTGCCACCATTTGTAACACCCCGGTTTTTGGTCACCCAGGTCGGGATGTCACCGCCACACCTCCCTAGCAAGACACGGTTTCTCCGAGCTTGCTAAAGAGATGCAAGGCTATGGTTTTTCAGAATTTAAACATTCAAACAGCCCGTTTATATATAATTTAAAAATAGTACATTAAAGTTGCAGCGGAAAAGAATATTTACATAAGTATAATGCAGCGGAATTTAAATATAGCCAACATGGCCAGAATACGGGTTAAACAGGCCCGTTCATGCAATTTCTAGTCTAACGTATCATTTACAAATAAAGCATTTCCCAAAAATTCCCATGAATGCATATGATGATGCATATTCTTCGGCTCTGAAAGAAACAGGGAAAAAAAAACGGTTTTGGTCAGCACTACGTGCTGAGTAAGTTAACACATACAAGATTATGAGGTTTCAAAGCCTTTATTTAAATTTAATGAAAACATGTGCTTAATAATTCATGTAATCGCATAATTTAGAAATAGGGATTCATAAGATCATCAATATAGCTTCCAACGTAATTAAATAAGTTGCCATAATTTAAAAACACAATTTAATACGGATTTAGGTTTGGAATTCTCATAAACTTCTCGGTTCATATCTTTTAGAGATCACCACCGCTAGGGCTCTTATGTCCGCCAGCCTTACGCCTGGGCTCTTATGTCCACAGGTATCATGGTCGATCTTCTAATTAGAGTTAATCCGTCCGCTAGCCATACGATCACTGTTTCGCTAGGGCTCTTACGTCAACCTAGACATACACTTGGGCTCTTATGTCCCAAGCCGCAGAGAACATTGACAGTATCTAGCTTAGTCATAACCCGCAATATTTTAATCTTCTCGTATCATGTATCGTATGTCAAAGTATTTCTATTCGTTTCAACCTCAAAGGCTAATTCCACCGTTTCAACAAGATTTCAAAATTTCGTTCGGTAAATCACAGTTTACTCTAAAATTCGTTAAAAATCAGATTTAATTTCAAAAATTCCGAACTTTCACGACTGACTCCAAAACGTCGAGATCTACAACTTTCGTGTTTTAACTTTTTCAATCCGAGATACCTAAATAGGTCAAAAACACTAATTTTCACAGAAGTACTGTTCTGTCCGAATTTCATATAACTCAGTTTAAAGATTTCGAATTCTACCATAGCAATTCAACTCCAAATTTAATGAAATTTTACAGAGATCATCTTAAGACAATTATCTACAACTTTTATGTTCGGCCAAAGATCTAATTCGGCCTAGAACTCTAGTCAAAAGCGTCAACAAGTTCGAGTCTATGTTTTGTCCGGTTTTCAAGATCTAAGTTTCAGCAGTTCGGTTTGGGGTGGATTTCTTATATCAAATCATCATGAAAGTTTCTGAAATTTTACGGAGGTATTTATGACGTATAGATCTACAACTCTTATGTTCAATGCCAAGCCTAGATCGGTCTAGATCTAAGGTAGAAATCACCAACAAGTTCGAATAAAGAATCTATCATCGTTTCAAGATCTAAATCTAAAGCAGGCTCGTTTACGATCAGTTTCGGATATCAAAACACGATGAAAAATTATGAAATTTTTACAGGAGCTAGATCAGTGTCTTAGAAATGTTTTTTGTGTTTTAAGTTTTCTCGTTTGAACGCTTTAAGGGGTTCGAATAAATTCAACAAAAACATTGCGCCGGTGTAGACAGATTTTAGATAGGGTTCCATTACATTTATATGTTCAAATCTTTTAACAACCCAAAACCAAAGTAAGCGTTAACTTACCGATTGTTGAGTGTCCGGGATCGTCGATTCGGAGGCGTGGCTTCCCGTCCTCCGTTTATCCTCTCCGTTTGTCGGGTTCTTCGCTCTCGATTCGGATCGGGGGTTTAGAATAGAAAAAGATCGAATTTAGGATTCGTTTTCGAATCTCATATGGAAAAGAATGGATCAAGGCTTACCACGGCGACGGGGGTCTCCAAATTTCGTCCAAGTCAGTTCCTCCTCTCGGTGTTGTGCCTCCGACGGCTCCGGGATTAGGGTTTCGACGTATAGAAAGATTTCGTAGGGTTTCTAATGTATTCGGAGCTCTTAGGAGGTCTTATTTATAGATATTTAAGACCTAGGGCGTCCCAAAATCTGATCCCAAGGGTCTTGGGTCGAGAGACGTTCAACCGAAAGTCGAAAAATCCGCGTTCGGGCGAGAGATTCACGCAACGGGCGAATCTGTCAAGTGGCGCGGTCGCGGCGCGGTCTTCCCTCTTCACCGCGCGGCCACCGCGCGACTCTCGCCTGGACTTCGGTCCGGGCGGGTCGTGCGATCCGTCGTGCTTTTCCGCCTCTCTTTCGGGTTTCTATCCCTCTATGCTCCCGAATTCCGATTCCCGGGGTATATTCGGGCTCCGATTTCCTATCCTAATTTTATTCGGACCTAAATTTATGTTTGGACTCGAGTTATTGAGTCCATCGATGTCGGGTTCCCGTGTAACCGTTTATTCAATTAAATAGTCTCCGGCTTCCCGTGTTCTTGGAATTTTGATTCCTTTTTAACTTAAATTCAATTTCTCATCTTTTATGATTCTTTATCCCTTTATCATTTTTATTATATTTATTTATTTATTTTATTTATTTATTTTATGTTGCAAAATTCTCGGGTATTACAGTCTACCCTCCTTAAGAATCAACTTCGTCCTCGAAGTTGTGTTTCGGCTTTTCTCGTGCTAAAGTCTTTTTGTTTGTTTTATTCTTTTGTGACTGAACTTAGAATTAAAACTTCTAAGCTGCCTACGTACCCGGTAAAGGGATCAAGCCATAACGTAGTTCAAAACAAGTTGAATTTGTTTATTTATGAATTAGGATACATGATATCGAGTCGAACTCCAAAAATAAATTGTTACGGGGTATCACATCGCCTCCCCCTTAGGACTACAGTTATGTCCCCATAACTGCCTATTCATTATTCTCAAGAGGGTTCGGGTTTTGGTCTTGTTCCTCGTCACTCTCCCCTTGCTGAAGGTTCACCAAATCTACTCTCTTTTCGATCGCCTCCTCTGGCGTTCGACATCCACTAGCCTTGTGACCAAGCTTGCCGCACCTACGGCAGGTTCCAGGCTTCGGGCATTGGCGCACCAGGTGTGCATGGTTGCATCGTGGGCAACGTGGTATAAACGCACCACGGTTGTCGTCTCCCCCATTGTTGAGACATTTATTTCCTTTCCTTCGGGATCCGTTGTCTTTCCTAGAGTTGTTGTTGTTGTCTTTCCGATCCTTCTTCTCAAGTCCTTGCGAGTCCTTGGTTGACTCACCATGTTCCTTACGCTTCAATTGCTGGATTCGAGCAATTGATACGGCGCGATCATATATCGTCTGCAGGTTCGTGAATTGTCCTACTGCAAGTATCTCCCGGATACTAAGGTTCAGACCCATCTCGAATTTCTGAGCCTTGTCAGAGTCGGTTGGTACTATCCTCGCAGCGAATCGTACTAGCTCCTTGAATTTGCTGTAGTACTCTTGCACTGTTTGCGCACCTTGCTTTAGGTTGATGAATTCCTCGTACTTCGCAGTCTTGGTGCTCAGTGGGTAGAATCTTTCCCTCAAAGCTTCCTTAAGTTCTTCCCAGGTGTAGGCTTCTACGTCTTCCTCTGAATTTGCTTGGAGATTTTGCCACCACTCATCGGCTTCGCTTCCTAGGTAGTAGGTCACTACGTGTACCTTCTCCTCATCAGGGCACTTGATAGCATTCAAGAGCTTATCAAAGGTACGGATCCAACCTTCCAACTTGGCCGGATCCTCTTGGCCGTCATAATGGGGTGGGTTGTAGGGGTTCACTAATGCCAAGTAGTTGACTCGGGCTACTGGCGGAGGCACTGTTTGTGTCCTATGCACCTCGGCATTTCCCAATGCTACAAGGAGTCCCTCTATCGTTTTTAAACGTGCTTCCATATTATTGGGCGCTTGAGGCACTTGCTCTCCTAGGTTCTGAGGACTTTCACTGTTGTTGGGCGTGTTGGAAAGGTTAGCGTCAGTGCCGTTTGGACTCACCTTCCTTGGTTTCCTCCTAGGCGCCATTTTCTGTTATAACGTGTAGAGTTTAGATAGATCGCTCGAACAAGGCGTTTCGTAGATTTCTAATTTCAAATTTTCGGATTTGTTGTTTGGAAATCCAAACAAGATTTTTGGAATAAAGAGTGTTTTAATAAAACTTGATTTTTATTGTTCCACATAAGAAAATTTTCTAGTTCGTACCATGATAGGAATGGCTAGAGCCGAGATTCGTTATGTTTAGGCGAACGCATAGATCAATGAGATCTAGAACTAAGGCAAGATCAGTCTCTAGTTATGGTTTCTAGTTCGATGTCATGCCTCAAGATTATATAGGTGTAACAAGAGATCTAAGTTAATTTCGCCAAGATTCTAAGTTCAAATTCGCAAAGATTCTAAGTTAAAATTCGCAAAGATTCTAAGTTCTCTAAAAGAGATGCAATATGCAAATGCGAGTGATGATTCCCCCCCCAAAAAAAAATAATTTATGCACTATATATATATTTTTCCCATGGGGTTTAAAATAAAAATTTCTCCATGGAAATAATACTTTAAAATTTAAAATAATAGTCAAAATATTAATAATAGTTTAAAAATAATAATGGTTTAAAAATAATAGTTTAAAAATAAGAACAATAGTTTAAAAATATTCCGGGCTCTGATACCACTTTTGGTATCAGATATTTTCTTTAAAATAAATAGCTTTAAAATATTCTGGGCTCTGATACCACTTGGTATCAGATATTTTCTTTAAAATAGATAGCTTTAAAATATTCTGGGCTCTGATACCACTTTGTAACACCTCGGTTTTTGGTCACCCAGGTCGGGATGTCACCGCCACACCTCCCTAGCAAGACACGGTTTCTCCGAGCTTGCTAAAGAGATGCAAGGCTATGGTTTTTCAGAATTTAAACATTCAAACAGCCCGTTTATATATAATTTAAAAATAGTACATTAAAGTTGCAGCGGAAAAGAATATTTACATAAGTATAATGCAGCGGAATTTAAATATAGCCAACACGGCCAGAATACGGGTTAAACAGGCCCGTTCATGCAATTTCTAGTCTAACGTATCATTTACAAATAAAGCATTTCCCAAAAATTCCCATGAATGCATATGATGATGCATATTCTTCGGCTCTGAAAGAAACAGGGAAAAAAAAACGGTTTTGGTCAGCACTACGTGCTGAGTAAGTTAACACATACAAGATTATGAGGTTTCAAAGCCTTTATTTAAATTTAATGAAAACATGTGCTTAATAATTCATGTAATCGCATAATTTAGAAATAGGGATTCATAAGATCATCAATATAGCTTCCAACGTAATTAAATAAGTTGCCATAATTTAAAAACACAATTTAATACGGATTTAGGTTTGGAATTCTCATAAACTTCTCGGTTCATATCTTTTAGAGATCACCACCGCTAGGGCTCTTATGTCCGCCAGCCTTACGCCTGGGCTCTTATGTCCACAGGTATCATGGTCGATCTTCTAATTAGAGTTAATCCGTCCGCTAGCCATACGATCACTGTTTCGCTAGGGCTCTTACGTCAACCTAGACATACACTTGGGCTCTTATGTCCCAAGCCGCAGAGAACATTGACAGTATCTAGCTTAGTCATAACCCGCAATATTTTAATCTTCTCGTTTCATGTATCGTATGTCAAAGTATTTCTATTCGTTTCAACCTCAAAGGCTAATTCCACCGTTTCAACAAGATTTCAAAATTTCGTTCGGTAAATCACAGTTTACTCTAAAATTCGTTAAAAATCAGATTTAATTTCAAAAATTCCGAAATTTCACGACTGACTCCAAAACGTCGAGATCTACAACTTTCGTGTTTTAACTTTTTCAATCCGAGATACCTAAATAGGTCAAAAACACTAATTTTCACAGAAGTACTGTTCTGTCCGAATTTCATATAACTCAGTTTAAAGATTTCGAATTCTACCATAGCAATTCAACTCCAAATTTAATGAAATTTTACAGAGATCATCTTAAGACAATTATCTACAACTTTTATGTTCGGCCAAAGATCTAATTCGGCCTAGAACTCTAGTCAAAAGCGTCAACAAGTTCGAGTCTATGTTTTGTCCGGTTTTCAAGATCTAAGTTTCAGCAGTTCGGTTTGGGGTGGATTTCTTATATCAAATCATCATGAAAGTTTCTGAAATTTTACGGAGGTATTTATGACGTATAGATCTACAACTCTTATGTTCAATGCCAAGCCTAGATCGGTCTAGATCTAAGGTAGAAATCACCAACAAGTTCGAATAAAGAATCTATCATCGTTTCAAGATCTAAATCTGAAGCAGGCTCGTTTACGATCAGTTTCAGATATCAAAACACGATGAAAAATTATGAAATTTTTACAGGAGCTAGATCAGTGTCTTAGGAATGTTTTTTGTGTTTTAAGTTTTCTCGTTTGAACGCTTTAAGGGGTTCGAATAAATTCAACAAAAACATTGCGCCGGTGTAGAAAGATTTTAGATAGGGTTCCATTACATTTATATGTTCAAATCTTTTAACAACCCAAAACCAAAGTAAGCGTTAACTTACCGATTGTTAAGTGTCCGGGATCGTCGATTCGGAGGCGTGGCTTCCCGTCCTCCGTTTATCCTCTCCGTTTGTCGGGTTCTTCGCTCTCGATTCGGATCGGGGGTTTAGAATAGAAAAAGATCGAATTTAGGATTCGTTTTCGAATCTCATATGGAAAAGAATGGATCAAGGCTTACCACAGCGACGGGGGTCTCCAAATTTCGTCCAAGTCAGTTCCTCCTCTCGGTGTTGTGCCTCCGACGGCTCCGGGATTAGGGTTTCGACGTATAGAAAGATTTCGTAGGGTTTCTAATGTATTCGGAGCTCTTAGGAGGTCTTCTTTATAGATATTTAAGACCTAGGGCGTCCCAAAATCTGATCCCAAGGGTCTTGGGTCGAGAGACGTTCAACCGAAAGTCGAAAAAATCCGCGTTCGGGCGAGAGATTCACGCAACGGGCGAATCTGTCAAGTGGCGCGGTCGTGGCGCGGTCTTCCCTCTTCACCGCGCGGCCACCGCGCGACTCTCGCCTGGACTTCGGTCCGGGCGGGTCGTGCGATCCGTCGTGCTTTTCCGCCTCTCTTTCGGGTTTCTATCCCTCTATGCTCCCGAATTCCGATTCCCGGGGTATATTCGGGCTCCGATTTCCTATCCTAATTTTATTCGGACCTAAATTTATGTTTGGACTCGAGTTATTGAGTCCATCGATGTCGGGTCCCCGTGTAACCGTTTATTCAATTAAATAGTCTCCGGCTTCCCGGGTTCTTGGAATTTTGATTCCTTTTTAACTTAAATTCCATTTCTCATCTTTTATGATTCTTTATCCCTTTATCATTTTTATTATATTTATTTATTTATTTTATTTATTTATTTTATGTTGCAAAATTCTCGGGTATTACACCATTCATCAGCTTCTCCACTTAAGTAGTATACCGCCACTCACACTTTCTCATTCTCATGACATCTGACGGCGTTCAAAAGCTTATCAAAAGTTCTGATCCAATCCTCCAGCTTGGCGGGATCCTCATGTCCCTTATAATGGGGCAGCTGGTAGGGATTTACCATCGCCAAGTAATGGATTCAGGCAGCTGGGGGTGGCACTGCTGCCTGGGCTCGATTGACTTCTGCGTTTCCCAAAGCGACGAGGACTTGTTCGACTGTCCTAACTCGCTCATCAAGTGCATTGGGGGCCGGGTTAGCTTGGCCTCCAGGATTTGGCGAGTTCGCCCCAGCTGGAGCGTTAGCATTTTCATTCACTGGAATCTCCACTCGGGGTCTCCCTCTCGGCGGCATTCTGATAATCAAGCACACAGAGGTTAGATTCGCGGTTAGATGTATGTTAGTAGTCAAGTTAGACTACGATTGGAGTTCTATCTCATAGGGTCTAAGCGCGAAAGAACACTGGAAAGAGAAAGGAAAAACAAGTACTAGATTCCATTAGATCATACGGCTTTTTAAAGAACTACGTCGATATAGCAATAGATTACCACTACGTAAAATGTGGTAATGATATGATAAACAAGATGTGATAATACTAATACGCAGAGTTCAGAAACGAAATACTAGTAAAGATGAGCAATGTAAAAATCCATCCAACAGAAAATGCATGCCATGGCCTAAAGCAGATAATCAGGGGAGTAGCCGAGCATCCTGCGGTCGGCCTCGATCTCCTCATCGGTGTCAAGAGGCAGTGGAGGGTTCTCCACAACCTCTTCGGGCTCCTCATCCACAATGTCAACGTGCTCGTCAGGATCCGCTTCCTCTTCCTCCTCCATCTCCGGCTCATGATTTAGCTGATTCTGCAGCCCATTCAATACCTCCTCCAGTGCAAAAACACGGCCATGCAACATATGAACGTGATGACGACAGTCATCAAACTCGGTCTCTAGTGTAGTCTGGTGCGCAGTAACCTGATTATTCCTAATGGTCAATGCCTCAATCCTTTCCTCCAATTCCGCAATTCTATTCCTATCATTCTCGGCATCTCTACGGATGTGGCGATGCTCGTGCGTAATGTCTGACATGGAGCATAGTAAGCGCATGATAGAGTCTTGTAATCTCGGATCGGCCATCTAACATACAAGTTTTATATTAAGGGATTTGGCACATTTGAAAAAAAAGAGTATGTTAATGCACATGCATTTCCCCCCAAATATTATTAAGACTTGTCGAATTTTTTTCGAGATATACTTTTTCCATGGGTTTTAAAATAAAATTTCTTGTCCATGGAAATAATATTTAAAATGCTTAAAAAATAATATTTAATAATTTGGGCCTCTATAGTGGGCCGAAAAAAATAGCTTTAAAAATTTTTGGACCCTGATACCACTTTGTAACACCCCGGATTTGATCACCCAGGCCGGGACGCTACCGCCACACCTTTCTAAATAAGACTCGAACCAAATCGAGCTTATCTAGAAAGATGCTAAGGCTAAGTTGTATCAAACTTTAAAATAATTCAAAACCGTTCAAGTGTGCCCGACATGGAAATCAGAGTATCACATGCATGAACTAATAAAGTAGCGCGGAAGCAAAAACAAGGCCAAAACAAGCGGCCAAAACCCCTAAAACTTGAAATGCACAATACTAACTTACCTTGGGTGAGTTTAGAATCAAAATCCTCCTTGGTTGTGTCTCCAAAATCGTCCGGAACAGTCCACTCTTCCGCAATCTACCGAACGATTCCTATTTTGGGGTTGTAAGAACAAAGTTTGATGTTAGGGCTTGAAGACCGAATATAAGGACAAGGATTTGGGTTAGGAACCTTACCAACTTGTAGAAGGAGGGATTAGATCACTTGAATCTCGACCAAACTCCCTGGAAGGGTGAAGAACACTCCACAACTCTCAAACTCTCCAAGATGAAAACCGATTTTCGAACTTAGAGAATGAGGGGTAGGTTTGGGGCTGTTAAAGGCTTGCTAATGGAGGGTTTAGAGTTCCTATGGGTACCATGAAGACCCTAGGAAAGTGGCAAGTGTTTATGGCCAGTCAAACTCGGATTTGCTACTCACCAACCCCCCCATTAATCCCCTCATACCACATTGGTTCAAAGAATGCAAAAATTGTTCATGTATCCCTCTTATTTCTACTTTATAGATGTTTTAATACACCCACAATCTATCTAAGAGTGTCTAAATACATCCCTAAGTATCTAATAACCGAAGTTAGGTCGATTGGAAATGTAAAACCTCGAAAATTGGAGCAACACCGCGTATGGCGTTTTGAAATGCCACCAGCAGCCGCCGGCGCGGGCTCCACGCGGCCACGCGCCGCCGCGCGGCCTCCTGCTGGCGGGTTTTCTATATATTTTTTTTAAATTTATATATATATAAATATTATGATTTTTATTTTAAAATAAAAATCATAATATGAATTATCCATGATCGTTGGATAATCCGATAACTCTCTTCGAGTTGCTATCGACCGAAAATATTTAATTCCGCTTTCTCGGAATTATTTCGGTTGCGATAATTAAATCCGATTCTTAAATTTTTGGATTTAATATTTGGTGACGATTTCTTGGGTAAAACACTTAAGCTTTCTTCCGTGCCTTGGTGAAGGTTAGTCCGCTTCTTGCTTTAGGCTTACGTATGCGAATTGGGGTGGGGGATTGTAGTTTTTGGTTCACGGCATGGCTCAATGCAGGTGCCATTGCTCAACGAGTTCCCTATGTCCATATTACGGACTCCAATTTGCGAGTGAAAGATGTGTTTGAGAATAATCGATGGAAATGGAAGGGGTTATATACGCCACTGCCAGATTCTATTAAAGCTGAATTAAGAGCGTTTCGGCCCTTCATACCGCATGCAGCCATCCAGGATTCTATTATATGGAAGGGATCTGTGAATGGGAGGTATAAGGTGAAGGATGGATATGCATGGTTGCTGGTTCAAAGGGGGAAGATGACGGACATGTCTCGGTTTTGGGTATGGCGTATTCATGCTCCGGAAAAAGTTTGATTTCTCCTCTGGCTGATTGTTCACAATTCCCTCCCTACGAATGAAACCCGTTTCAGACGAAGGCTTGCTGAGTCCCCCACCTGAGCGGTCTGTGGTCTTCATAATGAGTCTATCCACCATTTATTTTTCCATTGTTCCTGGGTGGTGGCTGTGTGGAATAAACTCGGCCTATATGGCCTGAATTGGTGGCAGGAGAATGTTGAAGATGTAGCCGAGAGTTTTTTGCAGATTTGTAAGAAATGGACACGCATGCATTCGGCGGTCATGTGGGAGGTTTGGCAAGGTAGAAATGTCGTGGTTATGAAAGGCGAGGTGGTGGATATTCAGGGAACAGTGCAAGGGGCTCGGTTCCTTGGCGAATGCTTCAATAGGGTGTTTGGTAAGCCGCCTAGGGTTGTGTCGCCTAGGTGGATTACGTGGAATCCCTTGGATTCCCATCGTTACTTACTTCATGTGGATTGTAGTTTGATGGGGAATCCGGGGCCTGCTGGCTTTGGAGGTGTCATTTGCGATGTGGATGGTCGCTGGATTGAAGGGTTTGCGGGTTCAGTTGGTGTCGCTTCTAATCTTGTTGCTGAACTACATGGCATCTTGAATGGCTTGCAGCGTCTCCTAGCCTTGGGGATTGAGGATGTTATATGTTATTCTGATTCCATGGAGTCCTTGCGGATTATTCGGCAGGGCACGAATGATGAGCACTGGTTGCGTCCTTTGGCTCTTAGAATTGATGAGTTTTGTTCCCAGGTTCATGGGATCCGCTGGTTTCACATTCTCCGCGAAGGAAATGCAGTTGCTGACGCTCTTGCCAAATATGGGGCGAGAATGGAAGAATTCTTTACTTCTTGGGCCTTTCATCCGGTTGAGTTGTCTTCGGCCTTAGCTGCGGATAGAGCGGACATTTGGTTCCCACGGTTTTGATTCTTGTTTCGTTTGTTTTTTCGTTTCCTCTCTCTCTTTGACCTCCTTTCTGTAGGTTCTTTAGTCTTTTGATTTCCTTTGCCGATGCTTGGCGTCATGTTCACCGAAAAAAAAGTCGAACATATGTATTATGTTAGAATAAATTTTTGAACAACCCATTGTGTTCCAAAAATTTGAACATAGCTGAATATGACCAGAACGTAAGTCTGTGGATTCTGAAGATAAGCTTTGGAAACACAAACTACATTCTTGGATTCTAACCGTTGAAGGAAATGCAAAGATAATGCTTTTCTCCGGTGGTGTTTGGCGGATGGATTAATGGTTGTACTTAGGGGTGTAAATGAGACTGATAGACTCGTAAAATATTTGGGCTCGACTCGATCAAAACTCGACCAAAGCTCGACTCGAAAAGGCTCGACCCGAATTCGAGATTGGCTCGGAATGTTAATGAGCCCAAGCCGAGCTAACCAATACTCGGCTCGAAAGTTTGATAATAGGCTCGAATACATATATATACATATCAATTATACATAGTAAATGTATAATCTATTTATTACTCCTATAAATTTTCTTTTCTATTTTTTCTTTTTTATGGTTAGAAGTAGGAACTAGGAATAATTTAATATATTAAATCTATTAAACTTCAATCCTTCAAGTTTTTAGGCTCATTATTTAATAATTTGACAATTATTCCTAATTTTATATCGAGCTTAGTTTTGGAATGGAGACTTGGTCCAGTGGTAATGTCCCCTTTATCCATCTTTGTAACTTGTGTGATTTGAGCCCCTATATACATTTATTAACATATGATTTGTCAATTTTTTAAAAAAAAAACAAAAAAAAGAAAAAAAAGAGAAAAAAAAAGAAAAAAACTCAAGCTTTATTCGAGCCTCGAACCGAGCTCGAATTTGGTTTTTTTATGTCGAGCTTGAGCCGAGCTTAATTTTTTAAAGCTCGTCGAACTTCGAGCTCGAGCTGAGCCGAATTTTTACTTAATCGAGCTGAGCCGAGCCGAGCCAGGCTCGAGCTCGGCTCGGCTCGTTTTCACCCCTTGTACTAGTATTAGATGAAATAGGTATGAAGTAAAAAATATACCTTTTTTTCTTCTTTTTTTTATGAAACCGTGTATTCTAGGTTATATTAGACCTAATGCTAAACTTTCGAGGACCGAGCAATGAAGAACGGGTTGTGGGAGCCCATATCATATAAATTAGAAAGGGAACTAAGGGGAGGGATAGAGAGCCGAGTGGGGATTCGAACCTCCAACCTATAGGTTGGGAGTCGGATACTTACCACTAGGTTGGGAGTCAACTGTTGTTAGTTAAAAAAAACGTATACTTTTTTAATGTTTGAAAATAATTAAAAGTATTTTTATTAGATTATGATGTACGTATGGTGTGTATTAATACCTTTAACTCTTTTTTCTGTTATTTTTATTATTAAACTAGTATAACCCCCGTCCGAATGGACGGGGATGTCATAACGAAAGACAAAATATTGAATTATAATATGACTCTCTTGAAGGTTATAATAACCGAATCTGATAAGAAAGGAGACATAAATGAAATTTAATCTTGGTCCATTAAAACATACAAAATAGTGAAATATGTGATTTCGTATAGATAAGTGTTATATGAAAATATTGTTATCTGCACAACTACATATTGTCAAAGAAGATTGATATTTTTATAACATTGAAGAAGATTATATAGTTCCTAATTCTTCTTTATATCCCTAGCATTCTTTAGATAATGCTTGTACTCGTATAATAAGTATCACGCTATATATAAATATTCCAAATTCATAATATCTAAGGGAGTTGGTTTATGTCCAGAATCTTGATATCCAGAAATGTTTTTATAACACCCCGTATAATTTTTAAATAGAAATTTAAAATTTTCATAAATAGATATTCAAAATTTCTCATAAAGTAAATCTTTAGAAAATGAAAAGAAATAATGTTTATTTTCAAAGTAAGAATTTATCAATCCTAGTTATGAACTAACTATAAGGAACTAATGTAACACCCCGGTTTTGATAACCAGGCCGGGATATCACCGCCATACCTCCCTAGCGAGACACGACTTCTTCGAGCTTGCTAGAGAGATGCAAGGCTATGGTTTTTCAGAAAATAAGTTTAAAACAGCCCATTAAAAATAATATTAATTTAAAATACCAAGTCATCTACATATAATACTTAATTTAATTGCAGCGGAAAAATAAAGGAATGTAAATGGGCCAACATGGTCAAAACACGGGTTAAACAGGCCCGTATGTAAGTAATGTATATAAGAGAAAAAGAAATAAATATTGTTTCCCCCAAAATACCTGTAACACCCCGGTTTTTCGGACTCGCGGGTGTTACCGCCACACCTCCTAAATAAGGCTCGATCTAACACATCGGCTTATTCAGGAGATGCTAAGGCTAAAACGAGTATATCAATTATCCATTTCAACCAGCCATGCTTAAACATGAAAGATATAGTATTTTATAAAAGCGAATGTCGTTTCTCAAAACAACTTACACAAGGAAATAACAATTAACTTTAATATTATACATGAGATAGCAAAATCATAATACAACTTTACAAAAAGTCTGACATCTTCAAAAACTAATAAAAGTACTTTATGCAGGAAAAACATGTAGATGTAGTGCTCCCTTCCCCTGTCAGTCTTTAGTCTTACCCTGGGTGGAAAAAGAAATAAAGAAGAAAGATTATCAGCGACAGATTCACTGGTAAGTTCCCTATACTTGGAACCAACGAATAACCAAACAATTATAGACAGAACAAGACTGCTTTCAGATCAATAAGCCAAAGCTCAACAATAGGGGCAACACAATAATGGTACTCTCAAATCAGCAAATAGTAAGTCAACAATATCAATATTAATTTCGGAAGTAACCCCGAATACCCAACAAGGCAAATGCCAAAATATGAATAACCGTCTCAATGATTGCATGCATGTTAGAGGGATTCAGAATGAACCTCACAATACCGGTATCCTGACTAAATCTCAGGTCTCACCCGATCTCATTTAGATCAGGGGTCACTCTATATGGCATTTCCCAGCGCCTACTGAACACGGCCGTCACACGGAAAGTCAACCTCAATCATGCTTGTTATCTATTAAGCAATAGATAATTACACTTTAAGGGCGCCCGCAGGCCAAAGAGTCAATAACAAGATGGATTACCTCACCAGGTTCAACAAAGATCAACAATGAATTGGTCTCACTCATAATATGTCATTAAACCCCTCGGCGGGATGGCTATAACCTATGTTGCCGTACTTAGGGCATATAATCAAAGGGTTAATTATACAGCGAGTGTCTACGTACATCAAAGGCAATCGGAACGAAGTCAAAATGGAATATGCGACGGAAGCAAGTGCAACAAGAACAGCAAGGCTAACAAATAAAACAGTGATCAATGAACAAACAAGCGATAGCGGACATTGTAGGCCAATAAGAAACAATAAAAGCCTACTACTAGTAGGGCAAGAACTGCAGGTGCGTTTGTCAATCCAAAAGACATCACTGTGAACTCATAATGCCTATAACGAGTTCGAAACGCAGTTTTCGGTATATCCTTCTCGGCAACTCTCAACTGGTGATATCCAGACCGAAGATATATTTTCGAAAACACTTTCGCGCCTCGAAGTTGATCAAACAAATCTTCTATCCTTGGCAAATGATATTTGTTCTTAATGGTCACTTGATTTGGGCCTCTATAATCAATACATAACCTCAATTCGCCATCTTTCTTCTTGACGAAAAGAACTGGTGCACCCCACGGAGATGTACTGGGGCGGATGTAGCCCTTCTTAAGCATATCTTCTAACTGCTCCTTTAGCTCTTTCATCTCAGCTGGGGCCATGCGATAAGGAGCTTTAGAAATGGGCTCTGTTCCAGGCACTAAATCTATAGTAAACTCTACTTCCCGAGCTGGGGGCAAGCCAGGAATCTCATCTGGAAAGACATCTGGATATTCCCTTACTATCGGTATTGTATTGATCTCTTTTTCTTCAAATTGCATGTTATGTACATAACAAGCATACAATGGGTAACCTTTCTTCAGTAAAGTCCCCAATTGTAGGGCTGATACTACTTTTATGCACGGCTTCATAGGTTGTGCATAATAGAACACCTTATCACCCTTTAGGCTCCGGAGAGCGACTTTCTGCTTCTGGCACTCAATCTTCGCCTTATATAGTGCCAACCAATCCATTCCCAGAATTACATCAAAATTCGATAAAGGGAACTCAGTTAAGTTAGATGGGAACTCAATGTTGTTAATCAACAAAGGGACCTGAGAGTACTGTTTTGAACAAGGGACTATTCCCCCAGATGGTAGAGAGATTCCAAACGAAATTGTACTAGGTGCTGAGAGTCCTAATTGGGATACTATGTTCGAGGATATAAAAGAACAACTAGCTCCTGAATCAAATAACACTTTAATAGGAGTGCTGGAAATTGTAAGCGTACCAGTCATCACGTTTCCATGCTCAGGCACATCGGCTTGGTTTAGCACATTAAGTTGTCCCACTGGCTGTTGTTGTGGCTATGTAGGGTTATTACGGTTCCCATTACGTCCAACTCAAGTATCTCGTATATTCTGCCTCTGCGTTCCATTTCCACGATCATTTCTGGGGCGATCTCCCCTGTTATTGCCTTCATTACCTTCCAGGTCATCCCTTTTTGTAATCCTGTCAAGACGGGTAAAGCAAGTGACTCGTTGATGACCTTCCCGACCACATCTATAGCAAGAATTTCTCCCAGGGCATGCTTGGCATAGATGACGTCTTTGGCATTTGGGGCATGGAGAAGGAAGTGGCTCATTCCTGCCGACAGCCGGACGAGTGTCGATGCCACGATTATTTCTCCTACCATCCCGATCTCTTCCTCGGTTTCTGTTGTCATCCCTCCGCTCAAAATGTCCTCGTTTGTTCTGGTTAGACTCTTGCTGCTGGAATTTGTTACTAGCTTCTGTTCCACTAAACATTCTCTTTTGCTGCAGAATTCGAGACATAGTGACTGCTCGATCATAGACTTTTTGAAGGCTCCTAAACTGCTTTCCTCCAAAGGCTTCACGGATTGAAAAGTTCAATCCTAGCTCGAACCTCTGAGCTCTCGCTTGGTCAGTGGAAGCCAAGTCAGGTGCAAACCTTAACAGTTCTAAGAATTTTGCGTGATACTCTTGCACGCTAAAGTTCCCCTGTCGCAAAGTCATGAATTCTTCGTACTTGGCTTGCTTCACGCTTGAGGGATAAAAACGATCTCTCAAGTCTGCCACGAACTGTTCCCAGTAGTAAGTATCTCTTTCATTAGCTATTAATTCTTCATGAGTCCGCCAACATGCATCAGCTTCACCCCTCAAATAGTATGAGGCAATATGGACATCTTGCTCCTCAGGACACAGTGTAGCATTCAAAAGTTTCTCAAATGTCACAATCCAGTCCTCTAGTCGTGCTAGATCCTCTTGTCCCTCATATATAGGTGGATGGTAATGTGCCACTAAGCTCAAGTAGTTGGTAGGTTGGGTGGGTTGAGGAGTGGCCTGATTCTGGACGGCAGCTCCCAAAGTAGCCAGCAATTGTTGCATCATTGCCATGGGATCTATGGGTGGAGGGAGTGCTACATTACCTCCTTCTGGTGGGACTTGGTCAGGCTGTCCTTGGGCCTGGTTGATGTTTTCGTTAACTCCATTTGGGTTCTCGATAGGTTGGGCATCCATCGGAAGCTCAGCTGGAGGCGGAGGTGGTTGATCGTTTATGTGGTTCCTCCTATTCTCTTCAGTTGGGACCACCGGTCGCCTCTGTCTGTAATTTCTGGTGTTTCTAGATATCGAGTATTCGGGGACGGGGTTAATCCTATCACCGCGTACCATTCTGTGGAGAATAACTATTAGTACTGCCTCCTTAAGTGAGTTAAGGACAAAAATATATAACAACAAAGTCCTGGGCCCGAAGGCTGCCTACGTACCCTTTTTAGGGGGATGAAGGACTAACGTAGTTCTGATTTATATACAAAAGTCACCTAGATTTGTATAAGATTAGAAAATAGTGGGCCAAGTAGTAAGCAAAACATGGCACATGTCAAAATTATACAGAGGTGTCAAAACATCTAGTAGTCGGGCTAAACACTGTGTGGAGTAGGGCCACACAGGGTGCAGATCGGAGAGCCTGGGGGCGTGGGTGTGTGCGCTGAAGCAACACTCTCGTCCGGGTCCTCCTCCTCTGGATCCTCAGGGTCCTCCTCGCGACGAGAGGGGCTCCCACGGTGATGTCGCTCTGGCTGGGGCTGAGGGCCGCAATAAGGGGCCAATCTCGTCGCGCCGAAAGTCGGATAACTGCCGGTGGGGCTGCAACCACAGGTGGGGCCGCTATAGCTGGTGCAAGTGGTCTAGCCGGTGTACTGGGGCCTACAGCAGGCCCATCGTAGGGTAGCTGACCATGTAATGCAGTATAAAGTCGGTGCTCGACATCGGCCCGTCGGAACCTCTCTTGTCGTGCTTCTTCTTCAGCCCTCCGCAGTCTGTCCCTCAACTCTCGAACTTCATACCTCAACCCAACGTTCTCGGATATCAGTGTAGTTAGTGCAGCGACAGTCCGGTGCGGATCGTTTGGAGAAGTCATTTTCTACAATGTTTAAATACTGATTATAGAGCTACTTGCCTAGATAGAAATAAATATATGTCCCTAAATGATCCCAATGTCATGTCGAATTTGAAAAGATAGAATCCTAAGAAGATGTCGTGATTTAAAATTATTTATAAAAATATTCTGGAAAAATAGTTGGATGCTCTGATACCACTCTGTAACACCCCGGTTTTTCGGACTCGCAGGTGTTACCGCCAAACCTCCTAAATAAGGCTCGATCTAACACATCGGCTTATTCAGGAGATGCTAAGGCTAAAACGAGTATATCAATTATCCATTTCAACCAGCCATGCTCAAACATAAAAGATATAGTATTTTATAAAAGCGAATGTCGTTTCTCAAAACAACTTACACAAGGAAATAACAATTAACTTTAATATTATACATGAGATAGCAAAATCATAATACAACTTTACAAAAAGTCTGACATCTTCAAAAACTAATAAAAGTACTTTATGCAGGAAAAACATGTAGATGTAGTGCTCCCTTCCCCTGTCAGTCTTTAGTCTTACCCTGGGTGGAAAAAGAAATAAAGAAGAAAGATTATCAGCGACAGATTCGCTGGTAAGTTCCCTATACTTGGAACCAACGAATAACCAAACAATTATAGACAGAACAAGACTGCTTTCAGATCAATAAGCCAAAGCTCAACAATAGGGGCAACACAATAATGGTACTCTCAAATCAGCAAATAGTAAGTCAACAATATCAATATTAATTTCGGAAGTAACCCGAAATACCCAACAAGGCAAATGCCAAAATATGAATAACCATCTCAATGATTGCATGCATGTTAGAGGGATTCAGAATGAACCTCACAATACCGGTATCCTGACTAAATCTCGGGTCTCACCCGATCTCATTTAGATCAGGGGTCACTCTATATGGCATTTCCCAGCGCCTACTGAACACGGCCGTCACACAGCAAGTCAACCTCAATCATGCTTGTTATCTATTAAGCAATAGATAATTACCCTTTAAGGGTGCCCACAGGCCAAAGAGTCAGTAACAAGATGGATTACCTCACCAGGTTCAACAAAGATCAATAATGAATTGGTCTCACTCATAACATGCCATTAAACCCCTCGGCGGGATGGCTATAACCTATGTTGCCGTACTTAGGGCATATAATCAAAGGGTTAATTATACAACGAGTGTCTACGTACATCAAAGGAAATCGGAACGAAGTGAAAAGGGAATATGCGACGGAAGCAAGTGCAACAAGAACAGCAAGGCTAACAAATAAAACAGTGATCAATGAACGAACAAGCGATAGCGGACATTGTAGGCCAATAAGAAACAATAAAAGCCTACTACTAGTAGGGCAAGAACGAAACATAATGCCAACTACTAAAGCATGAACAAAAATAAAGGCCTACTACCAAGGCAAGGACAACCTAAAAAAATAAGGAAAGCGGAAAAAGGAAAGCCAACAAAGACAATTTAAATAAATAAGGAAAGCCAATAAAAAATAATAATGGCAGAAAATCATAGAAAACTTACTCTACTGCAAAATTTATACTAATACCGACGTCTATCAGGTCGTTAGTGCCTCCTCGGCTACTACTCTGCTACAAAAACAAAATTATTAAGGTCCCTCTCTTAAAAGAAAGACCGGGGCGACGCGAAGGCATCACCCCACTAGGCCGGGGCGACGCAAAAGCATCACCCCAATAATAATAATAATATAATATATAATACATAATATAATAATAATAATATTATATTATAATAATAATAATAATAATAATTATTATTATTATTATTATTATTATTATTATTATTATTATTATTATTATTTTTAAAACTAACTAAGCTTACCTCATAACCTAGGTAAGCTTGATATTGTAGAAAAAGATAAATCGGGACAAGACTAAGGCGGTATATATAGACGACTGGAGAAAGAGTATAACAATTGATTTCCGATGTGGGACAAATTCCCTAGTATTACAATTACCTGCTCGATGTGGGAAACTCTACAGCTTAGTTTCCAATTCCAATTATGAATACATGGCGTCATCACTCATGCATTTCGTTTTGAGAAGTAATGTGATACCCCAAAATTTTTGCATACAAATTAATTGTGCAAATTTAATTACTAATTCGATAAGAAGTGTTTAATTTATTTCGTATATTTAGGCACATGATTTAATCTATTGGGCTAATTTAAATCTTTTGCTAATCAAAAGTAAAGCCTAAATATAGGAAACGCACTTACATGATATGGAAGTGACAACAATCTCGGCTTGAATTAGTTGTTTTGCTCACCACTAAATATATCTCAGTCCAAGATTCATTCCTGAAATTGCTCAGCCACCTCCCTCACTCAACTGCCACTCTATACCCTCAATCTCAACACATTTATAGGTTCCCACAAATCTAAGAAACCACTGCTCGTTCAACTTTAGACGGTGGGTACTCTTTTAATTTCACCTTCATTTTTTCTTTTTCCTAATCTTATAGTTCTTCTATTGATCCATTTCCTTGTCCACTCTTGAAGCTTCTCCCTTAAACTTTCATGGGTTTCTTCATGCTCTCGGCAGTGTTATACAGTTCACTGTTATCCAACACAGTAAGTTGACCTCATCTTCCTATATTCTTTTAATCATTCTTCCCTGGATTAGTTTTTTTTAAAGTATTGTATGATTAACTTAAAAATATTGTCCATGTGTAAGTTCATCCCTAATCTCCTATATCTATCCAACCGTATCTGTCTAATATTTTCAGTGCCTACGCTTATCTCTATAATTATTTTAAACTCCTATCTATGCCATTATTTTAATGTTCGGAGTCGTCTAAATCTACTTCCCAGTTGGTTGGAGTCATTAAATTGTATATATTTTTCTTAGTCTGTATGGTCGCCATAGGGAGAGGCCGAGAGGGGCTGCTGGATCCTTGCAAAATTTTCTAAAGTGTTACAAACTAATTAATTAAGAACTTACTTGAGAATTAATTCGTTCCTGGTTGTCCTCTTGAGTCAAAATTGGTGGCTTCAGTGTGTATGAGTATTTCTATATATATATAGTGTTGTGTATGTATATTATATAATAATCTCATTGTACTCACGTATATATATACACACACATCTGCCACTTACAAAATAAGCTAGTCTAGTATTGATGGCCCACAATCATGTTTGGAATAGCTAAATTAATATACATGTGTATACAGAGGGTATTTCATGGCTGTGGTTCTTTTCTTTAATCTTGCCTCTAAATATCGAGTATTCTTGGTCATGTTTGAGTCTGTGTTCTCTGCCATGTGGTCTTTATATTTAAAAGAGTTTCTGGATAAAATATATATACATATCTATTAACCTTATGTGGACAAATTGGTATTGACGAGTAGATACTTATGTGCGGATTATGCGGATTGTGCGGTTGAGGGGCAGGACCGTGACGGGTCTGCAGCGACGAAACTCGCCCCCTCTGTCAAAATTTAATTACATCTAGGTTGACGAACCTTTGAATATGCGGTATTGTGGGTCTAAACCCCTAACCTCGCCTGCGGGCCTAGGTTAGGGCACCGGTGCTATAGGTTTAGACAGAAAATCGCGGATTATGCGGACTATGCGGTTTATGCGGTTAAGGGTGTCCTCGTCAATACTAATTCGCCTTCATATTAAATATGTTAATATTGCGGATGTGTTGTTTCTTTGTGTTGTCCTTGTGGAACTGTGGTTAACTTACCAGTTTATACTGAGTTGTGTGTGTGTTTTCCTTTTCTTTTTTTTTCAGGATTCGCAAGTGAGTAGGCATGAGCACGTGCACGCATTGGGGCGGGATTCAAGCTTTGCATTTTATTTAAATTTTAGTAAATAAAACCCTTTTTAAATTCATGATGGCTTTTGCACAACTAATTTTTGAAACATTTGTGGATGATGCATGATTTGAGAATAAAAGTATGTTTTCATATTAGAGCCTTAGCATCTCATGGATTGAATTTTTGTGTTTTAGTATTTCATCCAAGAGATGTGGCGGTAACACCCTTTAATTTAGTGTTTTAAATTTGGGGGTGTTACAAGTAATTTCATTCCTTTTTCTTTTTTTTTTAAATAAGGCCACGTATATACACATCTGAATTCACAAATTTTTAAACACTACTAATTAATAACAATTTATCATAACTAATAACAATTAACATATTTTAATAATACTAGTTATACCCTTATTTTTTTTGAATAGCAGTTATACCCTTATAATAAAAATATAAATATATATATAACTAATACTCATATAACAAAATAAATCTTTAATATAAAAAAAAGCAATAATAACCATTTGGTAAAATTTTAACAATAAAAATAATTTTCCCAACAATAATAATAAAAAATATAATTTCATAAAAATAATAATAGCTATGGTAGAGTATAATAAAATTTGGGGTATTACAATACCCATGCATGCTCATGCTCATGCATATTCTCCATACTCTGAAAGAAAAGGAAAATACAACGGTTGTCAGTATAAAAATACTGAGTAAGTTAACCCTAACCTACAATAGTGGGGTTTAAAAGCCTTTAATTAATTTAAAGAAAACAGGATTCCTCCAACAAGTTTGCATACATTCCACGGTTTAATCCGGTTACCTAATGTTAATTAAATTGCATAATTTAAAAGACATGAATTTCATAGGATCATAAATATAGCTTGCATGGTAAAATAAATTCAGGACATAATTTAAAAGCATAATTTAATAAAAAGAAGAATCTCAAGTCTTTTAATTCCCTGTTACTACAAGATTAGGTATTCCAAGTATTTCACGATTGCAGTGCAATCGGCAACAAAGTTTAGCCGGTAGTCCGGCAGCCGCAGCCGTATCCGCCATACCCAGTACCACTCCGGAGTCTCGGGAAATCCATACGGATACTCCCGAGAATGTAGGCCCTATGTATCTCGCTGTTTTGGCATAATTTCTCATATTTAACACCATCGTCCATTCAGACACGACGCAGTTAGGAGGGCACCCTGCAGAGCACTCACTCCCTAATTTGTTATTAATCAAGTCGTAAAGGGATTTTCGAAAGCATTATTTTTATTTTTCAAAAGAAGTTTCGTTGTACGTTTAGAAAATACCAATTCCCAAAGCTTCGCAATTTCCTCAAAAATATAGGTTTCATATGGTCGCTGTTCGCGCCATTCTCATTTAAAAATTCATTTCAAGGTATAAAAATCTGAAATTTCTACAGTAGCTCAGTAACGAACAAGTTTAGTGTTTTAACTTTTTCAATCCGAGGTAAGAAAACGAGTCAAAAGTTTGAATTTGTGCAAAGACACTAAGCTGTCAGGATTCAGAATGTAGCAACTTTCAAAGATCCAATTTTTAACTTAACAAATGAACTCCAATTTTTATGAAATTTTACAGAGGTATATATGACTCATAGATCTACAAATTTCATGTTCAACTTAGGACCTAATTCGGCCTAGATCTAGTGTCAAAATAGCCAAAAATTTCAAAAATTAAATCTGCATCATTTCAGAATTCGGTTTTGTTGCAGGTTGGTCCGGATCGGTTTTCAGGCATCAAAACTTAACGAAAAATTATAGAAGTTTTACACAACATAGATCAATGCCTTAGGAATACTTTTTATTTTTTGAGTTTCTTCGTTTGAGCATTTTAAAAGGTCCAAAAAATTCGAATAAAAATGTTGCGCGCGTGAAATTCCATTTTAACAGATTTTATGGGGTTTCTTGATAGATCTTTATGTTCGGGTTACATTTTAGCCACCACAACCGTAAGTAAGGATCAACTTAATGAAATTGTTCTACGGCTCTCCGATTCGATGACGACGGCCTCCGGATTACTCGTTTGCGTCCTAGATCCTTCACACTCTCCCTTTCGTCCCAATTCATTGTTGAAATGTGAAAATGTACCAAATTAGGGTTTGAAAATGAATTTTGGAAGTAAAATATTGATGTACGCCTTACCACACGATCCCCTTTATGCTTGGAAGTCTCTGAATTCGTCCGACACGGTCCTCCTTCGCTGTCTTCTTGCGTCCGAAGGCTCAAGGCTAGGGTTTTCGGTGTATGGAAGTCGTAAAGAGTTGAAAAGGGCGTACGGGCTGATTTAGGGGGTTATTTATAGGGTCTAGGGTCTCGGGGTCGGCCAAGATCAGATATGGAGAGTCTTGGGCCGAAAGGTATGCAACCGACTCGAAAAATCTGAAATCGGGCGAGTGAATCTCGCACATGTCGTTTCTGGGAGCTGGCGCGCCCGTGTTGCGTTCGAGGCCTCGTCCCGGGCGGCGACCGCGCGGCCATGGCCTGGACTTCGGTCCGGGCCGGGTTATGCGATCCGTCGGGCCTTTTCTCATCTCTTTCGGACTTCTATCCCTCTACGTTCTTGGGCTTCGATTTTCGGGCTATTCTTGGGTTCTAAATTCCTACCTTAATTTTATTTGGATCTCAATTTAATTTCGGGTTCGAAATGTTGAGTCCATTTGTATTGGGTTCCCGTGCAGCAATTTACTTAATTAAATTATCTTCGACTTCACGGGTTTTTCGAAATTAATCCCCTTTTTAATTTTAGAATTAAATTCCATTTCTCTTTTCATCTTTATTTTAATTATTTATTTATGTATTTATTTATGTGACAAATTTCTCGGGTATTACAACTAAAATTTTTAAGTGCAAAATCATTAAATTAACTTCTAAGTATTAAATTATATTTTGTTACGAATTATTTGAATTAGTACGACTAATTACTCAAAATTTAGTTAATTTTAAACAATAACAAATTCGGGAATGTGGTTTAACTACGAGCGAGACTTGAATTAAACTAATATAAATAGTGAGCTAATTATTTATCAAAAATATAAGATCGTATTATTAAAGTGTGACTTGTTAAATATTTGGAATACCAACTTGAATTAATTTGGTTAGGATCATATAATAAGTATTTTTAAGTCGCTAAATCTTAATCAATAATCGAGTGTATTTAATTTAATAATATGCATCGAAGAATCCAAAAGGGGGCTTAGCTTAAGAAAATATATTTCATATATTTAATTTTTAGAGCCCTGAGAGGTTACAAGCTCTTTGATTTTAATAAGAGAGTATTACACAAATATTTGACATGAGATAAGGGATAGTTAAATCTGAATGAAGCAACAATGATTTCAGAATAAATACACTTATCAGGTTAATTTATAAGCGTTGGATTAAGTAACTAGCCAATATGATTTAATTAGGAATATCTAGCCAACTAATTTAAAGAATTGGAGACTTATATTAAATTTTATAATAATACCCAATGTTAATGGATGGACTATAAGGTTAAGGCCATTAGGAGATTAATTAAATCCACGAACCAGTTAATTCCTAATTAAAGCAAGGATAAGTTCATAAGATAATGAGTATTTGAAAGGCCAATTGTTTAGACCGAATTATGGAATTTAGTCGCTAAAATAAATTACACACTTTATCGATTCGAGAAGAATAATTACTGGACCGATTATTTCAAGACTTGATTTTCCAAGTAAGACCAATTATTTAATAATTAAGTATTGGCTTAGCTTATAGGTGCAAGACCTTGTGTCATTAAGAGCCTAATTAAACCCGTTAAGTGGATCGGTATGTTTAAAAACATTGGATTAAGTATTAAATATGGATTAAATTATACAAACTAAAATCCTTATATTTAAAATACTTGATCCATTTAATTATCGGAATTTGTCCAACTTCTAAACAGTGATGGTCCCGAATTTGGAGAATTGAGAATTTTGCACCATTTGGCTAACGCTGACAACTAATGATCGATTCGAATCCATTAAATCAATTCGATTAATAAGATTATGAGTTTTAAGGAATTATTAGGTCCATAATCCAAGATAATTAAGTAATTAAGTCCAACATATTAAATTACAAGGGTGAGACTATTAGGAATTATTAAGTCCACAAATTAGGCAATTAAATAAATTAAGTCAAGTATTAGGTGTTTGGGCCAATTAGTATGTAGTCCATTAAGCAAAATAAAAAGAATAATCAGGCCCAATTAGTAATTACAGAAGCCCAAAGCAAACCCAACTTGAGAGCCCAAAACCCCCAACTAAACCCTAACCCTAAACCTAATCCCCCTGCCGCCTTCCGGCGCCGCCACCGCCGGCGGCGAGCCGCAGGCCACCACCTCCGGCCTCTTTCCGGCCGTTCCACCACCACCCGCGGCCTCTTCCGCCACTCCAACCCCCATTTCCGTCCATCTCATCCCCAATTTCATCATCATGGATCCGCCGTCATCCTCCGGCCACCTCCGCGCCGCCCACACCACCACCGACTTGCGGCACCACCGCCCCCACCTTCCCATTTCGCCACCACCGCTAAATCCAGCTACACCACCACCGGATCTACTCCCTTCCAACCCCAAAAATCAAATCAACACCACCAAGTCCGGCCACCACCTCCGCCGCTGATTCCGTCATCGCCGCCTCCTCGCCGCCACAGTCTCACCATCTCCGTCCCGCCACCACCACCGAACCCGCTCCCCTGTCGCCCACACCTCCGCCGTAGCATCCCCACCGAACCACCATCTTCCTCGTCTCTCTCCCCGAAATCCACCACCACCAACGACTTCGGCCGCTGCCATCTTCGCCCCCAGCCCCCGCCTGCGTTTCCAGACACCACCGCCGAGGCCACCTTGTCCTCCCGTCGCCACATCCCCCACCACAGCCCCTTGTTTCCCAAACCCAGCAGCAAAATCGAACAAGAAGGGAAAGGAAAATAGAGGGAATCGAGGAATAAGGAGAAGAGTTTTACCTGTTGTGTCTCAACAAGAGAACTACCAAAAATCTGGAGTGAAGGATTTGTGATTGAGAGGATTGATCGATAATCTGCAGAGGGAAAGGGGTGTTTGGGGCGTGCAGATTGGAAAATGGAGGGGGAGGCGTACAAGAGTAAATGTGGAAAGAGAAAAAGACTGCAAAGAAATTGACAAGTTTGGGGGAAAAATAGCCATATACGCCCGGTTTCTTTCAATTTTTGGCAAATTGGTCCATTACAAAATTTTAGCCCCATTTCATCCTCTAAGTTTTCTAATTTCATCCCAATCAGTCCCATTCACACTTAATTGAGATATTATATTACGTGTCAATAATTAAAAAAAGCAGGTGGTCCAGATGAATACTTTGTTGGCACTCAAAGTTCCAAACAATTACACATCACACTCCATTTGGTACCATCAAGCGGCCACGACAAAGAGAGTGGGAGTCGGAGAATTGAGTCGAAGGCCCACAATAACTTCACCATTGCCGTCGTAGCCGAGGTTGTCATCATCGTCGGAGATATGTGATTCCATGACCTGAGCCAGTCGCGAAGCTGCCGCCTTCGCTGTCATTGTTGGTACACATGCTTATTTGGTTGAAGCTCCTTTCTCATTGGTTGAAATCACAGGTTTAGGGACTCCTTGTTTTGTTCTTGGCCCATTATCCACGGGTTTCGACTTGAATCTTCACTGGATTTAATGGAATCGATTCAACAAAACTCCAGTTGAGATTTTAATTTCTCCCAATTCGGACAATTCTTGGGATGTTTTTTCCTTGTTTTAATTTCTCCAGTTAAATCTTCACAGGTCGGGCGATTCCCTGTTTTGTCCATGGCCCATTCTCTTATTCGTGTGTACAAATAAAATTGGGGAATTCTCTTCTTCAATAGAACGGAGTAATTCTTTCACTTCCGCTATTTCATTTTGGGTTTCTTTACGATGAAGAATACTTTGCCTACTTGACCGATTTCGATGCTGATGGAATCAACCACAATGGTGGCGACGACAATGGGCATGAGATGTATGTGCAGGAATTACTTTACCCTAGCTCTGGTAATGAGTTCTGCTGATTTGGGGCAATTGTGTATAAAAAATTGGAAATGAGGTGTGAGAGAGATGAGCTTGTGTAGGTAGATGTATAAGTTGACTAATATGCCAGGTGGAAGGAATGTGGACCAGAGATAATTAAGCACATGCCACGTGCCTTAATTTAGTCATTAAGTGTGAATGGGACTTATTGGGATGAAATTAGAAAACTTAGAGGATGAAATGGGGCTAAAATTTTGTAACGGACGAATTTGCCAAAAATTGAAAGAAACCGGACGTACATGGTTATTTTTCCCAAGTTTGGGTATCCGTAAAATTTAATAGGGTGTGTGCTAGGGAAGATTGTTTTGACCAGTTAAAGAAATGCCTTTGAATTTTTTGATTGTTATCCCTATCAAGAGATTTTATTCAATTCTCTCATGACTGACTCTCTCCTTCCTATTCCCCCTGGTGACCCCTCCTCGCCGTTGCTCTCTCCGTCGACCTTCAATCCAAGAAATCTGTTCACCTTCTCTCATGGAAAGTCTCCATCCTTTCGGGATATGGTGTTAGAAGGTAAGCGCGCGTATCTGGCTCCTTTGATGGGTGAACAGATCACAGATGACATGGTTCGGCTGGACTTCCTAGATGGAGACAGACTGAAACCAAGGATCTCCATCTCCCCACAGATTCATGAGCGCCTGAACAAGCCATGGGAAGATGCAATTTTCATTTCGGTGCTTGGCAAAAGGGTTGGATACATTGCTCTAAAGGAACGTTTGTCCCGGCTGTGGAAAATGAAAGGGGCCTTTGATATGATAGATGTGGATGATGGCTATTTTTTGGTGAAGTTCGACAGGTTTGAGGACCGAAATCGGATCCTCAATGATGGTCCATGGATGGTGTTCGATAGCTACATCACCATCTCCCCTTGGCGTCCAAAATTCTTGGCGGCTGAATCACAAACGAGGAAGACAATCGTCTGGGCACGATTTCCCCGGCTTGGCATGGAAATGTATGATGAATACATTCTAACTAAAATGGTGAGAGCACTTGGTACTCCAGTCAAGGTAGATGGCATGTCCAAGAAGGCCAACCGAGGTAGATATGGACGTGTGTGTGTGGAGATTGATTTGGAACAACCTCTAGTCACTAGTATCTTGATGGGGAATCATTGGCAACGAGTCTCTTATGAGGGGCTCCATCTCATATGCAACACATGCCAAAGGTATGGACATGCCACTAATGCATCAATGGCGGTTGAGGCAGCTGGTGAGATGGTGGAAGAAAGGACAGAGGTTGGTGGTCAGCAGGTTATTGTGCCCTATGTCAATATAGACAAAAAAAACTATTGTCTCGGTAGAAGTGGTGCCTAATTCATGCAAGGGAAAGGGAACTGGAATTGGAGAAAATCCTGAGGAGCAGAAAAAGACCCTTTTTGAGAAAAAAGTTAAAGGGACTAAGGTTGACTTAGAGGAAGAGTCTGTAACGAGCGCCCCCCCCCCCCCCCCCCCCCCCCAAGCAGTGCACATGTTGATTCAGAAATGGCATCAGCATCAGAATCCTTGCTATCTGAAGGGGATATTCCATTGCAACCAGGCTGTGGAGAATGGGTGAAGGTGGTCAAGAAGAAAAAGAAAAGCTCAGCTAAGATATTAGAGCCTCTGTCTAAGCCCACTACGCATCTACTGGACCGTAAGGGAAATGTGGCTCCAGGAAGGAATGAACAAGCAATGGGTGGTCCAATGCTACTCAAGCCCATTATTAACATTATGGGTAGCAGGGGGAAAAAGCCATTGATTGGAACGGGCAAGGTCATCCTGAGAAGGAACTCTTCCTTGTCTAGAGTAAAGATTAATGGAGAAGAAGAGGGGAAGAGCTCTAAAAGGGCGCGATCATCCGCTTCGGATGGACAATCCGCCATTGAACAAGAGGAAGGGAACACGGTTTCAAAGGGGGATGTTGCCTGTAATGAACATCAAGCTGCGACTAAAGTGGACCAGGAAATGGTTGAAGGTGAGGCAAAGGTGGAAGCAGTTGCTTCCATGGCTTCCTAAGTGTGGAATGTCGGGTATGTGGTAGTGGTCACCCCCTCCCCTATTTTTGTTTTATGGATTTTACGGCCTTAAAAAACTGTAGGATAGTATCATGGAATGTTGGTGGAATTATGGGTTTGCCATCGAGAAGGGTTTTGAAGGAGATCTTGAGACAGCAAGCTCAGTCTCAAGGAGGATGGATCCAAGAGTGCAGTAGATACATGAGGTTGATGGGGTCGGTTCCTTTCTTCATCATATCTGTTTTATTTATGAATTTTAAAAACTTCAACTTGATTGCTTGGAATGTTGGTGGTGTTATGGGAGTTTCTACTAGAAGGATCTTGGTTGAGCCGCAAGGGAATAGGGTGATGGAGCGTCTTGCTAAGGATGGCGATTCGAAGGAGAGGTTTTTTACCACTTGGGCGTTCCAGCCGGATTTCGTCTTGGGAAGCCTTATTGTGGATGCCTTGGGTGTTTGTTAGCCTAGGTTCTAGTTCATGTTGCTGTTTTCCTTTCATGTCTTTTGCTCTTTAGTCTCTTCCTCTGTGTTGTTTTCTTTTTGCTTCCTTCTTTTGTTCTTTCGTGTGGTGTTTGTGTATTTCCCCGGCCGTTCAATTGGCTTATCCAAAAAGAAAAAACTCTCAAATTCATTCTCCCTTCTGTTCTTCTTCTGCTGTTGCTCTCCTTTCTTTGCTCTCCGTTCGTTGCTACTACTTCTGTTTTCTCTCTTCCGCTCCATGCGTTCTTTTCCTATTACGTTTTTGCATTGTTGTTCCATTTTCTTTTTTTTCTTTCACTGATCCCATTTTCGCTACTAGTCCCATACAGAGGTTTTAGGAGCCCGGTTGAAGTTACGATAACTAGTCCCGTAAAAGCGTAAAGTCTTCGAGTAAGATTTATTTAAGTCAGAAATTTTAGTTATTATTATTCAGGTTAGAATATCACTATAGTATACTAAATCAATATTAGGATTTTTGCTAGTAGCCTACGCGTGTGTTGCATCCATCCCATCTACGGTGACTATAAGTAGATTTTTACTCTTTGGAGTAAGCCCAAAAATTGTTTAGCTTAAGCATAAATTTCAAGAAAACCGTTTTATTACTTTTTAAATTTATGCTTATAGCTCCCTACTGCTGTTTGAATTATTGGTATGCAATTTTACTGTGCTTTATAGTTCATGCAATTATTAATAAAATCTCATGGATTTTTGGAGCTCATTGTTACGGGGTGGTCTACGCTACTTGGTCGGTCAACGCCACCTCCGCCGTTTGCATGCGACGCATGCCATTCGGGGACTGTTGGAAACTGGCGCGACGCCATGGTTGGGTTCCGCGTGGTCTGAGGGAATTTTTTACCTCCACCACAACCCTTGAATGCATGTGAGACCTGGGCCCTACAACAGGAACCTGCACATCATGTTGGCTGGGAAATTTATTTCTCGGTAACGCATAGTGTCATATTTTCTTCTCCCGGGTTTAGATTTATATGGATTTTGTCTGTGCATAAATTAATTCTCGTTTTAGCATACCATTGTCATAACTGTCATTTTTAAATTATTTTGCAACCCTGCCTCCTTCGGGAGTAAAGGTCTACTTACTCAGCGATTGTTTTCGCTGACTCTACACTTTTCACCATTTCCTTTCAGATTTTTGAATCTACAATGCATCATTTGCACGGGCGCGGATTTGGGGGTATCATTTACAAAAAAAGAAATTGTATATTTTTAAATCCTCTTTTCGGATAAAAGTATACTACTTGGCATAGATAAGCATAACAAATATTTGGGTTCTACCCCATTATGAATTTTTATGTGCCCCACTGTTTTAAACAATGCATTGCGCGTTTAACAGTATTTTTGAATATGAAGTAGAGAATCCCTTTTTAAATTAAAACTTCCATGGATTTATTCCATTACTATCGTTGAGCTCACATGAGGATTGCGCTCCTCCTTTTTGGTTGTTCAATCCAACCGTTTTCATTAAGCTTATTTTATACTATCCACAATATTATAAGCTTCTTTGCGAATTATATGCTAGCTTGTCCGGAACGTGGTTAGCATATACATTCAGCTATAGTGTTTATTCTAGCCTTAGCGTATTTCGGGCGGTCCGGAATACGTGGCGGTAGCACCCTACCCATTGTTCCCACACTTTTCTTCCGCTGCTTCCTTTAGGGAAAATGGGGGTGTTACAGTTTTGGTATTTATTATTTTTTTATTCCTTTTACATTGTGGAGTGATTTAAGCAGATAATGGGTAATTGTCCTTGTCAATCCCGTGATTCTTGCTTTATAATATTAGAGGATTTTATGCACATCCATTTTCATAGCAAATATTATGAATTTTTCGGAAACCAAATTCTGGGATTCGTCCGGTTATGTTAAAAGAATGACTTTTTATTTACTTGCTGAGAATCATATTCATTCACTTTATGTATGTATACCCAATATAATACTCCATACTTCCAGAATATGCTATTCAATTAAGTCTCGTCTGCCCATTAAGTTTCTGCCCAATATAAATAGGATAAAAAATATTTCGTGTTTCGTCTGCCCAATTTAAGCAGTGTAAATGAAATCATGTTTCGTCTGTACACATCACATGCTACTAGCAACCCGTGATGTATGCTTCTAATATGTGTATGAAGAATTTGGTTTGGGAGCTGGATCAGCAGGTATTGAAGTGTTGACGTAGTGTTTTGTATATGCTAAATGAGTTCTTTATATATGCTAAGTGTTTTTATACAGCACAAACACCACAAAAAAATCCAGCACACACTTCATTACAAAGTATGTGTGCTATATGCTAGGTACTGTCATGTTACGTGCTCTGTGTTGTGATGTGATGTGCTATACCGAAGTTCGTTTCGTGGAAGGATATATTGTCTCTTTTTCCCCTGAATTCGTAGTTGCACATGATAGACTTGGTGTGGTTTTATGTGTTTCAAATTTCGTAGCACTACTATCAATGTGTTGTACCCAACTTGTAATCATGCTATGTATATCCACATTAACTGCTACGTTTACTTTTTTTAATGCTGCTTGTTTAATTTACCCAGATGTTAGAACTGAATTCATGCGATGCTGACTACTCCTATATCTTGTGATGGATAGTCTTTGAGAACATGGTGGCTCCAACCATGGCATTGCTATCCCTCAGTGTTTTATTAAACCTGCGTTCTTTTTCCCGTTTGTTTTTCTGACCTTTCCCCCCCAAAATTGGTTGCATTCGTACAATTGGTCTGGTTAATTAATAACTGTTTCAAATTTGCTTACCCTTCGAGCACTGTGCTGCAACCAATATATAACCATGCTGTGTGTAACCACATCACTTGCTTCGGACCGGAGTGTTCAGTACTACGTTTCCAAGTGTTTTTAATTGCTAAGTGTTCTACAGTATACTGAACCCACTATGCAATCGTGCTATGTATGCTATCGTTCCATGCAACATTTACAAGTGTTTTATGATACATTAATCCACTAATCAAGAAACTAAAAATCTGTCTATATGAAAAACCCTACGGCGCAGCGTTTTTGCGTGAATTTTTCGAACCCTTAAAGCTATTCAAACGAGAAAGCTTAAAACACAAAAAACATTCCTAAGACTTAGATCTAGCTTTTGTAAAAATTTCGGAATTTTTCATGTTGTTTTGATACCTGAAACCGACCGAAAACCGAACTGCATTGAATCTGGATCTTGAAATTCTTGACAGAACTTTAGTTCGAACTTTTTGGTGATTTTTACCTTAGATCTAGACCGATCTAGGATTGGTGCTAAACATAAGATTGTAGATCTATACGATAAGAACACCTCCGGACAAAACTGCTTGAATTTGAATCTTGAAATCCGGACAGAACTTAGGTTCGAACTTGATGACGTTTTTAAAATTAGATCTAGACCGATTTGGAACTTTAGCCGAACATGAAAGTTGTAGATATATGTCTTAGGTATCTCTCTGTAAAATTTCATCAAATTTGGAGTTAGTTTGCTATGGTAGATCTTGAAATCTTGAAAATGGTGTCAGAATTTTCGGACAGATTATCATCCTGTTAAAGATTGATGTTTTTCACCTATTTCCGTATCTCGGGTTGAAAAACTTAAAACATGAAGCTTGTTCATCTATGTGTTTTCGAGTCACTGGTCAAATTTCAAAATTTTTGGAATTAAACTAGATTATTAATGAATTTTGAAGTGAACTGTGGTTGACCGTGTCAAATCTTGAAATCTTGTTGAAACTTGTGAAATTTGCGAAACTTGTTTTGACCTTGCGGGTTCGATTCCCCAAGGGCGTCTGTGTCCCTGCGGGTTCGATTCCCCAGGATGTCTGTGTCAAGCCTTGCAGGTTCGATTCCCCAGGGTGTATGTTTTCCTGCGGGTTCGATTCCCCAGGATGTCCGTGTCAAACCTTGCGGGTTCGATTCCCCAGGGTGTGTTTTCCTGCGGGTTCGATTCCCCAGGATGTGTGTTGATTCCTAGGTTCGATTCCCTAGGATGTATTTGAGTTCTTGCGGGTTCGATTCCCCAAGTGCGATTGTCTGTCTTCCTGCGGGTTCGATTCCCCAGGATGTGTGTTGATTCCTACGGGTTCGATTCCCTAGGATGCGTTTAACTTCTTGCGGGTTCGATTCCCCAAGAACAAATTATACTAGATCATATTGAATAAAAGAGGAAGAATGAAATCCTGAAATACTTGAATATTTTCCTTATTTAAATTATGCCTTTAAATTATGTCTTGCGATTATTTTACCATGTGTGTTGAATTATGACCTTGTGGAAATCCTTGTCTTTTAAATTATGCAATTAAATTATTATTAGATGAATAAAATTAAATCATGTCTTGTATGCACATGTTTTCTTTAAATTTAATTAAAGACTTTGAAACCCCATAATCATGTCTGTGTTAACTTACTCAGCAAGTTTTTGCTGACCAAACCATGTTTTTCCCTTTTTCTACAGAGTGTGAAGAATATGCATCATCATATGCATACATGGGAATTTTGGGGAAACACTTTATTCTTAAATTTTGCTTTAGACTAGAACTTGCATGAACGGGCCTGTTTAACCCGTGATTAGGCCATGTTGGCCCTATTTTTAAATTCCGCTGAATTATATATGTAAATATTATTTTTCGCTGCAACTGTAATGATATTATTTTCAAATTATATATGAATGGGCTGTTTGAATGATTTAAATTCTGAAAAACCATAGCCTTGCATCTCTTTAGTAAGCTCGGAGAAACCGTGTCTTGCTAAGGAGGTGTAGCGGTGACACCCCGACCTGGGTGACCAAAAACCGGGGTGTTACAGAAATCTTAAGTCCGTCGGTTTCGGATTTGTCGGCTTCTAATTCATCGTCTTTTAGCTCCCGTGCAATAATTTATCTAATTAAATTATTTCCGACTTCACGGGTTCTTGGAATTAAAATTCTTTTCCTTCTTGAATTTAATTCCAATTCTTTTGGGATTAATCCATGGAATATCTTCGGGCTTCCTTTCCCTCTTTTATTCCATTTTGAATTTTTGAATCTATCGGCGTTTCATTTCGGAGCAATAATTTATTGTGATAGATTATTTTCTTCTTCCCGGAGATATTTCGACCTTGATCGGATTAAGAAACAAATTTTATTCCTTTGGACGCCGATAAAAATCTCGGGTATTACACGTGAGTTCTGGGCAGACTTCGTGGTCTTTACTCTGGCTGACTTTGATGTAATTCTGGGCATGGATTGGCTGACTCGCCATTGTGGTGTTATCGATTGCAGTATTCCACGTATTTCCTTTCGAGATCCTCTCGGTAAGTATGTATCTTACCGACTTTCTTTAATTCCACCTGTTATTAGTGTGGTTTCTGTTGCTGCGTTGAGTGATTTGATACGCAGGGGTTGTTCTCTTCCCCTGTGGCAAATGAGGGATCTTCGAGCAGAGGTTCTTGCTAATTCGAGTGTCCCTGTTGTCTCTGAGTTCGGGATGTATTTCCCGATGAAATTCCTGGTCTCCCACCTGCTCAGGAGATTGATTTTACTATTGAGCTGATGCCTGATGATGCAGCTCCTATTTCTAAGGCTCCTTACCGTATGGCTCCTGCTGAACTGAAGGAGTTGAAGGATCAATTGAATGAGCTTACTAGTAAGGGTTATATCCAGCCGAGTAGCTGTCCTTGGGGAGCTCCTGTATTGTTTGTTAAGAAGAATGATGGGATGATGAGGATGTGCATCGATTACAAGGGCTTGAACCGAATCACGCTGAAGAACAAGTAGCCTTTACCTCGGATTGAGGATCTATTTGATCAGTTTAGAGGGGCCAGTGGTTTCAGTAAGATCGATTTGAGATCGGGTTACCATTAGAGAAGGGTGGCAGAGGCTGATAGGCCTAAGACAGCATTCATAACTCGTTATGGACACTTTGAATTCACGGTCATGCCTTTTGGTTTGACTAACGCACCAGCGATCTTCATGTATCCTATGTATAGGGTATTCCGTCCCCTGCTGGATGTGTGTGTGGTTGTGTTCATAAACGACATTCTAGTCTATTTGTGGACTCTTGAGGCACATGCGGGTCATCTGAGGACAGTGTTGAATACATTGCGAGAGCATAAGCTGTATGCTAAACTCTCTAAATGTGAACTCTGGTTGGAGAAGGTGTCTTTTCTGGGACACATTGTTTCTGGTGAAGGTATTGCAGTTGACCCTGCTAAAGTGGAAGCGGTACTGAAATGGCAAGCCTCGAAGAATGTGGGGGAGATCCGAAGTTTCCTGGGTCTTGTTGGCTACTACCGCAGATTTATTGAGGGGTTTTCTAGTATTGCTAGACCTCTGACAAGATTGTTGAGGAAAGATGTCAGATTTAGATGGGATGATGATTGTGAGCAGGCATTCGAACTGTTGAAGAAGAAAGTGACAGGTACCTGTTTTGGTACTACCTGATGATTCAGGTGAGTATGAAGTTTACACGGATGCGTCACTTAACGGTTTAGGTTGTGTGTTGATGCAGAATGGGAAGGTGATTGCTTATGCATCTCGCCAGCTTAAGCCACATGAGCAAACTACCCGACTCATGATTTGGAGATGGCAGCGTGATAATGGCCAAAATTGACCATTATTTTCAATCTATTTCCGTGTCTAAACATGGACATTTGATCGCATTCCGGTCTTATTTAATTAAGAAAGCAGTTGAATTTGACAGATGTTTGCAAGTTTGTATAAAAAATAAGCTGGTATTGGAAAACACAAAAATATTATTATTTTAATAAATTTGTGTTAAAAAATCCAAAAACAAGATAAAATATTAAAAATCCCATTCTTGATGTAATTCGAGAATTATGGTTTGGTAGTATCTGTTCAATGGAATACGGGTCTATTAAATGAAATACAAGCCAAATAATCAATTAGAATAAATTTATTTATTTATATCTATATCCTTATACATCTTTATTTAATTATATATACAAAAAAAAGGAAAAATTAATCAAAAATTGGAAAATGATGTAATATGCACGTGATGTAAAGTGGATTACAATTTGCAATTGTATGCACATGATGGCTCACGTGTTCTTCACCTTCCCCAACTGGTGAAAAGACCAAAATAGTCCATTTTCTTTTTGGTTTTTCCAAATTCATCCTTTAATTATTTTTGGCCTCATTCAGTCCTTTACCTTTCTTGATTAAATTCAATTTAGTCCTTTTTCCACTAATCACCTAAAATTAGACAACTTGGCATGATTAATTAATTTTGGATGCCACATGGGTCAATCCAACCCATATTCTTTTCGGATTTGAAGAGCAGAGAAGCCAAATTATGTGTCCAAATCATCTCGGTCAATCCAACCCATATTCTGTTCGGATTTGAGATTTTCAATTCTATTTATCCGATCCTCAATCCTTAATCTGCTTCTTCCCTAAACCACGCAATTCCCCAATTTGTCTGGATGCACGCCGGCATCCTCCACCCGCACATCTTTCACTGCTGTCTGCCACCGCCCCATCGGAGGCCAGAAGGCGACCATCTTTTCCACCCAGCGGTGCGATTCGTTAACTAGGCGGCCATCCCAGCCGGCGCCGGCGACAGTGTGTGGGGGTGCGCGGGAATAGACGCCGGCGTTGACGCAGCTTCCGGCATTGAGGCAGCTTCCGCCACCACTGACTCGGGCGCGGGCGCGGGCGCGGGCGCGGGCGCTGACGATGTCATCCTCGGAGACGAAGCACTGCGACGGGGAGGAGGGGGAGAGGTCGGCGAGTGCCTAAACTTCATTTCATTTTTTGTTTTATTTCATTTCATTTTACTTTGGTGACAATGACCTACAGTGAAGTGAGAATGAAATTTTCATATTTAATCTTCCCGTCCCTCTTCTAGCGAGGACTCCACTGTGATGTTGTCATTCTTCACTCAGATTTCAGTGCATTGTCTATTTCATTATTTGTTGACATATGTTTTCCACAGTTCAAAGAGGGGGATGCTTTTTGTAACTTCCCTAAAACATGCTATTTTCAAAGTTCAGTTTTTTTGATATGCTATTAATTAATCAGGAATGGCGTACAATGGAGGTTGTTGATTCAATCGTGAAGAAGGGTTTAGCGACTTTAGGGAAGAAGGCAGACAGGGGATCGAGCAAAGGTTTTTAATTTAGAGTTGGGTATAAAACCCTAGATCCGAAAAAAACTAGGTTGGGTCAATCCCGAATAATCTGGTTGGCTTCTCTTAATCTGAAACATGCCATGTGGCATCCAAAATTGATTAATTGTCTAATTTTAGATCATTAGTGGAAAATGGACTAAATTGGATTTTATTAGGAAGGATAAAGGACTGAATGAGGCATAAAATTAGTAAAGGACGGATTCGGATAAATTAAAAAGAAGAGGGACTATTCTGGCCTATTTTCCTTCCCCAACTCAACTGGAACGAAATAACACAGCTTCAACGGAGCGCCGATCTGCCCACTACCCATCACCACCTCCGGCTATCGGCAACCTCTGTCATCCTCGTCATCTTCTCAACTCCAAACCCCGACAAAATTATTCTCGGCCTAGCTGCTGCCCATCACCACCTTTCCGTTTCCAAGCATCAATCATCATCACCATTCGAAGCCTCCATCTCCGACCCGAAACTGAAATTCCGGCCAAGCTTCTGCCTTCAACTTCGGAATGCCGACGCCACCAACAACAAGCTCCCACGAGCTCTACCCATCACCGACTACCACCATCCTCAACAGCACCATTCAGCCACCACCGAGCTCCAGGCTTCTTCCCCACGATTCCGTCGAACCCCGGACAGCAGCAGATCCAGCCGCACCTTCCTTATCTCCATCACTGACCTCGGCAGCCATCTCAGACGGTCTCCTCTTCGTTTCCATCATCGCCGGGAAGCCCATCGTCATCGCCAATTCCGACTAAGGGGATAGGAAAACCCCCAAATTATCATCACTCATCTCCGAACATCCCCGCTGCTTCAATCATTTCCGGCGAACGACACCACCAGCCGCACCATCACCCACCTTCGGCAACTCCTCCGGCGAGATTCGCCACCATCTTCAACAGCCCCAACACCGCTGCTTGCCTCATTCCCGTCGCACGGCCTGCAGCCTCCGCCGCTACCGGGAATCTCCTCCACCCTCCTCCTCACCTCCGACGACACCTCCATGTCCTCCGACAAGAAGACCCCAGCCGAGCATCACCATCTCCAGCCGCTGCTCTCCACTCCAACTCCAACCACCTCCATTTCCGGCCTCAACAACACAACAACCAAACCCCCAATTTCCAGATCTGTTCGAAAGGCCATCACTCCCTGCCACATCCGGCCGCCCCAGTCCAGATTCGGCCACCACCGCTGCACCACCGGCTCCGCTTCGCCACCATTTTCAAGCTCATCTTCACTGCTGCATATCGTCCCTCATCATCACCAAACTCCGGCGAAGTTCGCATCTTCTCCGCCGTCTACCTCCTGCTTCCACTCTTCCACAGCTCCGGCCTCCTGCCTCATTGTTCCGTCACACCCAGTTGAAGAAAGAGACGAACAGAAAAAAAAAGGTTTAATTACAACGTGAAACCGGAACAGAAAGAGCTACGACGTGAGGCTGTTTAGGGTCGTAGGAGAGGAAAAAAATGGTTCACGTCGTAAAATAAAAACAAAAAAGAAGGAGAGGAAAGAAGAAGCTACGACGTGAGACTAAAAGCTACGATGCTAAACTGGATAAGGTCGTAAGAGGGGAAGGAAAGAGGATCACGTCGTAAATATCCACTTCCCCAATTCCCCAATTTCACATGTGACAAATTCAATTGGAGGGCCCTGGACCTGAGGTTCCATAGAAACAACACCTTTGTCCTTTTCCTCCTGGACATCGAGCACTCGTTCCCTCCTGTGCGAGACCCCGAATGACTACCAATGTTTGTACACTACGTCCTTAGGGTGTTTCGCGACGTAAAGGCAATTTCAGCAGTATCACGTAGTAATGGGCCTAATGGGCCTAGGGTTTTCCCTAACCACCTGCCTTTCCACAACTTACACAGTGGCTCCCATATTTTTGAAACAGTGCCCAGGTGCTGTTGTTGTAGGGATGCTCACAAAGAAAAAAAAATATTTAGATAGTTAGCTTAGTTTAATTTTTGCAATGTAATTTAATTTCTGTTAGTTTTAGTTATAGATTAGTTTTAAATAGTTATCTCAACCATTCTTATTGTAGCCAGATTTCATATTATTTCAGCTTTCATTATTGTAGTGGGTTTAATTTACTCAACTAATGTGTATTTGTAAACCATCTTTTATTTCCACAATGGTGTACAAGAAAAAAGCTCCATAAAAAATCTGTCATGGGTCTCCTCCATATTATTTTACTGTTTTGTTGTGCTTTTGTGGTCACTTGACCATGTTCATTTATTTTATGTTTTAGTTAGTTTTAGTGCTTAGTTTAGATTTAATAAATGCAAAAGCATTAAATGTTCATTCCTTGATAGATTTAGTGTAGGCTTTATTTTAATTTTAGTTTGCTAGCTTAGTTGTTATTTATTTTTGTATCCAGTTCCTTTTTCTTTTATTTTTTATTTTATTTTGTTCTTGTTGATCTTTAGTTTTTAGATGTTGTTTTTATTTTATTTTTAGTTTTGGCACATTAGATCTAAAAAGTGGATGACATTTGGATGTTTGAGCATAATTTAAAAATTGAAGTACTTGAACATTATTTTGGCATACTGTCACGTCGGGACATGCATAGTGTCACGATGTAATTGGTCTTCATCACCACAAATGGTGTTCTTGAACCTCATAAAAAAAATTTTAATTATATATATATATAATATTTATATTTATTATATAAAAATTCCATTTCTTGCATCGCAATGCATCAAGTCGTAACCCCACGGGTTGCGACATAATACTCACGTTGTGATCCCACGGATCACGATGTAATTTTTGCATTGCGATGTAAGACCCAAAATACTTCATTTTTCACACAAATCCAATTACGACGCTAGACTCGCGACGTGATCCTAGGATCACGTCGTAATTTAATGTTTGACGTCGTACCCCCCTCATTTTTACCAAACACATCTAAAAAATTCCACTTACGACTTAAGACGCTAGCCTCACGACGTTATCCTAGGATCACGTCGTAATTTAACGACTAGCGTCGTACTTCCTCTATTTCCAAAAATTTCTAAGTTCTGTCCCTACGACGCTAGACTCACGACATGATCCTATCACGTCGTAATTTCTCAGCCTAGCGTCGTAATTTCTTAAACTTCTAACCTACATGTACGGCGCTAAACTTACGACGTGATCCTTGGATCACATCGTAATTTTATTTAGCGACGTATATAACACCCTTTATTTCCAAAATTCTAAAAATCATTCTCACCCACCCATGACGTCGCTAGCCTCACGACGTGATCCTAGGATCACATCGTAATTTCTGCCTAGCAACGTAGAATGGCACCTTTTTGCCAAATTTTATGTTTCTCCATATCCCACCATTAATTAATTGAACCTTTATATTAACATTTTGAGGTTGAAATCCAATGATCTCAACCAAGGATTAATTTGATATAAAGAATTTTGTTCAATTCCATTAAAAAAATTTTCTACAAAATTAAACTCTAATGATCTGAGTATATAATCCGGACTATAATTAATTAATTATGAAATGAGAGATTATTTAGACCATAAAGAGTGATTATGGAATAATTTCCATACCTTGCATGAGAAACCAATGTCTCTCATACAAGATTATTTTTCTTTATTTATTAAAACCCAAAAATATTTTCTTTTATTTATTTTGGTCTTTACCTGTGTTGTGTGAAACGGCTAGCAAGAAATATCACATGCTAATGTTGGCGGATATTCTCACACAGATAAATTAGCTCGTGGTCTGTATGTTAATTACTAGTTGTTATTTTGCATGGTCCGGGTAGTGGTTGGTGGAAGCCTTGGCGGTTCGTCCATCCGGGATTATAATAGTTGCTCAGCTGACTCCTACCCGGATACAGTTTTCTTTTCTTTATTTTAATTTTAAACCTGAATCTAGAGTTGTAGTAATGTTCGATGACATATGCCAATGTTGTCTAATAATTATTGCAGTAATAGAACATGTGGGTTTTTATCCAAATTCACAGATAGTGGAGTCTAAGATGACGGCGGCAACTGTCATTTAGGGCATTCCACTATCCAAAAATCATCCCACCTGGAATAGTCAGGACCTGGATAGCAGATGTTTGCAGTCCGGATTATCCTGATTATTTTTGCCATCTTTTTAGCCAAAATAAAATGTTCTTTTGAACTCATCTCAGGCTATTTCATCGGTGTGTGTCACATTCTGTCTAAACCCACCATTATATTTTGGGTTATTTGTTTTTACACTTCCATATAAATTTATGCATGATATTATTATGTAGATAATGTGGTCAAATTATTTTGGGATCCTTCCCTTGGACATAGAAGTCTTGATTTAAATCAGATGTCTCATAATAAATTTCCACAAAAAATCATTTATAAAATTCGGATCTGAGTAAGGGATAAATTCCACAGTTATGATTAACTCATATCACACTGGGGGTTGATTTTGGAAAATTAGAAGCAGAGTCAGCGATTAGGTCTCACCTAGACTGAAAGGATCTGTATTTTAATTGAGAGTCTAGTACCTGTTTGGGGAATGTTTTTTAAATATCCTTTATTTTCCAAAATTGTTGTATGCTGGAAATCTTGTATTAAATATTGCACTGAATCAGAGTCCACTTGGATTCAGATAAGGTGTGTTAGATAATACTAGAGGAACAACATGTAGGCCTTGGTTATTTTCTAAGGTAGGGTTGAGTATTCTTTCAACTACTATCCTCCTCTGCCGAAGCCTATTTTTTAGTCCTGAGTGAGTGCATCCGGAACGAACTAATTTATTAGTTCGTTTCATTAGTTTGTATCTCATAACCATCCGGAAGGAGGTGAACACTGCGAGCGGTTCACTAAGGTCCGGGAATTCTTGATCCACATCTGGTCATCCCGACTGGGGGCTCTCTTATACTACCAGAGTAACGATTTTAAAACGTCCGAGTGATAGGATTTTAAATGTTTTCTTTATTGCTTTCTTTACTTCTTTCTTTTAAATGCTTTCTATAGAGGTCACTCGGATGTGTTGAGAGAGGTTCTAACTGTTTCTAGGTTTGAGAGTTATGGGATAGTTCAGGGCTTGATTAGAATCTTTGGGTGTGACCGGGGGAATGATGGGAGTACTTGGCATCTCAATAAATGATTTGTCAAGGTGTTGCTTGTCCACCACAGATGAATAATATGTCTTTGCAGGGCCATGTGAGGGCAGTTATGAGTCTGTGGTATCTTAGATTTTGATTTCTTAAGAGCATGTAAATTCTGACTGTAAGTACCTGTCTTAAAGGGAACATAGTACAGAAAGCATGAGAGTTAGCTAACTGAAAGGATTATCCCAAGCTAAGATCTGTGTAACAAAATGGAAGTTTAATTGTGTTTCATCTGAATCTTGTCCAATCTTTATTCTTTTCTCCATGTCCCTTCTGTCAAAATTTGAATCTGCTTTCCTAGATTAATGATAGATAGCTTAGTATAATTTTCACCGCTTTCGAAGAATAAATTTTATCGCTTTCTTAGATTAATTTTAATTGCTTTCTTAGAATTAATTTATCTGCTTTGTAGGATAATTCTTTATCTGCTTTCATAGTTTAGTTTAAATTATGTCAAGTAGTTGATAATCAAACACAAACTTGAATCGAGTAACCGAGTGGAAAATCTTATAAAACGACGTGGGCCCTGCTTCTATCGCACATCCTCCAGTGAAAGATCCGGTACTTACTATAAATACTGCAATTTTTGACTCCGTGCGCTTTTGGGGGCACAGTTTCTTAACACGAGTAATAAAACGTGACAACCTATAAATATATCCCTAATCCCAACTCTATCACCATAAAAGGTTTCATTAAATAAAATAAAACCTGGATTATTATTCTTTCGAAAATACTCGTGTGGGAAATTTGTCAAAAATTTCACAGCGGTAGTGCATGCTCTAAAAATATGGAGACACTATCTGTATGGGGCAAAGTGTAGGATTTATTCAGATCATAAGAACCTGAAGTGTTTGTACACCTCAGACCACAGGAGTGGCAGATAGAGAAGGTGGATGGAGTTGTTGCAGGACTATGACACGGATATTCAGTATATTGAGGAAAAGGCGAACCGGGTGGCAGATGCTTTGAGCAGGAAGGAGCATCATACAGTGGAATGTTTGGGGGTGATGCATGAATGGCGTAGGGAACTACTCGGACTTGGGGTTCAGGTAGTTTCAGTTGACTCTGTTCAGCACACTTTCAACATGCTAGTTACTACATCATCTTTAATTGATGAGATATTCGCTAGTCAGCATGATAGCAGGGAGATGGCAGTATTGAGACAGAAGATTCAGGATGGTAGGGCTCCGAGTTTCAGAATTGATGATATGGGCATGGTGAGATATGGTGATAGATGGTGCATTCCAGAGTGTTGTGATGACCTGAAGAGAAAGGTCATGGATGAGGCTCACACGACTCATTAATCTGTTCACCCAGGGTCAGAAAGATGTATAAAGACATCCGACAGACTTATTGGTGGAACAACATGAAGAAGAAGATAGTTGATTACGTGGCAAAGTATGTTACATGTCAGCAAGTGAAGGTTGAGCACATGAGGCCGATGGGTTTGCAACAACCTTTAGCAGTACCTGAATGGAAGTGGGAATCCATTTCCATGGATTTTGTGACCGGATTGCCACAGACTGTGAGGAAAATGGACACTATCTGGGTAGTGGTGGATCGCTTGACAAAGAGTGTAGTGTTCATACCTATGAGACTGACATGGAGTATGAGTCAGCTTACCCAGGCTTATATTCAGCATGTTGTTAAGAGATTTGGGATTCCCAAGGAGATTGTGTCTGATCGGGATTCCAGATTCCTGTCCATGTTTTGGAAGAATGTGCAGGCAACGTTTGGCACGCAGATTAGCATGAGTACTGCATGGCATCCTCAGTCAGATGGTCAGACAGAGAGGACCATTATGACATTAGAGGATATGTTGCGAGCTTGTGCACTGACTTCCAGGGTAGTTGGGAGAATCACCTCAGTTTGGTGGAGTTTATTTACAATCAGTTACAATAACAGTTATCATGATAGTATCGGTAGGCTCCCTTCGAAGCATTGTATGGGAGGAAGTGCAGGAGTCCTTTATGTTGGAGTGATCCGACAGATATGGTTAATGTGGGTCCTGAAATGATTGAGCAGACTATTGAGTTGGTGAGGATCATTAGGGATCGAATGAAAGAGGCTCAGGACAGACAGAAGAGCTATGCTGATTTAGCTCGTCGTGTTTGTGGAGTTTGAGGTTGGTGATAAGGTATTGCTGCAGGTATCGCCTATGAAAGGGGTACGCCAGTTCGGTAAGAAGGGCAAGCTGAGTCCGAGATACATTGGACCCTATGAGATTGTGGAGAGAGTTGGTAAAGTGGCTTATAGGTTGGCTTTGCCAGCTGAAGTGGGTCGAGCTCATGATGTTTTTCATGTTTCTCAACTCCAGAAGTTCGTATCCGACCCATCTAAGATTATTTAGCCTGATGAGATTGAGTTGGATGAAACACTTAAGTATGACGAGTATTTAGTTCGGGTGATTGATGCAAAGGAAATGGTTCTGAGGCATAAAACCATCCCGATGGTTAAGGTGCTGTGGTCTAGGCATGGGGCTGAAGATGCTACTTGGGAAACCGAGGAGCATATGAAGCTGAAGTACCCAGACTTGAACTTGACTCCGTCGCTTTGAGGTAACATTGCTCCCTTGCTTTTTGATTTTGATCATGTTCTTGAATGTGCATTTTGGGGACGAAATGATCATAAAGGGGGAGGAATGTAATGACCCGATTTATTTTAAATTGGATTGTTTAAATTATTTAGTGATGGGTTTTATTGCACTCAAGTTCGCATGGGGTCCCATTTGGGTAGAAAAGGGGGAGATTTCGACTCACTAAATCATCACGTTTCTTTGGCGATTGTTCAATTGATTGGTGGTAAGTGTTTCTCCTCGTCGTCTTCTTCGCATTGATTTTTATTTCGCTCGTTTTGGTGGGTTTTGAAATGTTAGGTTTTGAGCGTTTTGGATTTGATTGAAGATCGATTTGGACGTTTGGAGGTGTTTAATCACTCAAGACATCGAGGCTAGGGTTTTTATAGCTTAAATTACTTGTTTGGGGGGTATCGGGGGGCGATTTCCCATGGCGCTGTAGCGCCGGGCAGCAACAGACGGCGCGCCCTCGGCGCCGTCTAGGAGAAACGGCCCCAAGGCCACGCCATCCTGACAGGGGCGACGCTTCGTGCGTCGTTCTGTCCGTTCTTGATGTTTTATTGCCTCGATTCGTGCTCTGAGTTGTTTTGGATTTTTTCCTACTTTAATTATTGATCTTGAGGTGATTGTTAACTCGTGAGAATCGTTGAATTCCTTGGAGGAGTTGTTGAATCGTGATATGTTGATTATTTCTTGTCGAATGAATTATGAAATTATACCTTAGCCTAGGGGCTATGTTTATTTATCTAAGGCGTTCAGAGGCATGTGAACCTAGTGATAGGTGTTAGATCATTTCCGTGACATTGTATATGCATGACATTGCATTGTATTGATATTTATGGACCCGACGGGTCGTTATGATGATGTGATTGATCGGGCAGCCTTCACCGGTGTTTATTTGGCTGTGTTTATTTGGTTGTGATCGATGGCCCTGCGGGGTGGTTATTTGGCTGTGATGCCTGTGATTGGCTGTTATGCCTGTGATTTGGTTGTGATGCCTGTGGTCCCTACGGGGATGGTGTATGTTACCCTGTAACGGGTTGGAGTTGATGATATCCTCACCCGTGGGTTCATACTGTCCGGGTCTTTAGGTGCCGGCTAGGCATAATCATTGCATTTGAATATAGGTTAGATAGGTGTATGTTAGGCAATGCATCACGTGCATAAATTGTATGTTTGTGGTTGAAGCACCGGTATGAGATGTGATGTTTATTTGCCTTTTATTTATATTCTGCTATGTTATTCATGTATTATTATTTATAATCTATTATTATTTTCATGTCATTATGTGATACTCTGTTGTTTTTATGAATTGGTACTTGATTTATTGACTAGTTGAGGCCTCTGAGCCTAGGATTCACATTATGTTGGCCTGTGGCCTTATGTGATTTTCTGCTTTGGGCTGGTAGCCCTGTTTGAGATATTGGCATGCTGTCTAATGTGGTTTTGTGAGGTTTGTAGCCTGGATGAGTTGTTGGTACTGTTATATGATTATTATTGTGAGACCTTTTTCTCGTGCCTATGTGTTTTGATTTATTCTAGCTTCTTCATTAAACTGGATTAATCAGATGATCACTTTAGGGTTACTCAGCCTTGTACTAGCTGTTTTAAATTAACTGACCACTAGGGTAGGATTGTTAGTACTGCGGTAATCCTTCCGAAAATCATGTTTGAATTTTTGGGGCGTTACATCACTCCCTTCTGCCAATCGATCAGTGCAGGTATCACCTTCGGCCTTCCCATCGACATCCTCCCCTTTAACACTATTTCAGGTCGGGGTTCTGGAATCATTACCCACTTCATTTGTCGTCATCAGATGCATCAATCATCTAGAAGCATTCCCCCACTTGTTCAGCATCTCGATCGATCGTCGGCTGATCACAACCTATTGCACAATCACCAGTGTCGCTTATTTCGTCCGACAAGGCGTTAAGGCATGTCGGACTCGCTGCACTCTTTCTTGATTCACGTTGTTGTCTGGTTTGGTATTCACATCAATCTTGTTCGATGTTGTTATGGAATGACAATAGGCAGAATATATCTCCATAATTGCACCTTCACCAATTCTCTCAGTTTCTAATCACAAATAATTTGTTTCATTGATTTAGGTATGGACAAATCACATTTCCATATTTAATAATGACACCGAAATGGTATGAAGTCAAGACTAGCAAGGTGCAGCATGATAGAGGCTCAAATATATCATGTTCTGGATATCCAGAAATGGTCCATTCTGGACTGTAACTCAATTGATATCTAAGTATAAGAATAATAGTCGAATTAAATATGGACTTTTGACATGAATTAAACGCTATATATTGTTTATAATATGAATTCTAATAGTAATATAAATCATATTTAAGATTCAACCTAAAAATATATTAATTAAACAAAAATAAATAAATTAAATATTGTATTATTAAATAAATATTGTGAAATATAATTTTTTTTGAAAGATATGGTATATGGGTGTTGTCGATTCGCTCAAGGGTGATAATGTTTGTATATGGTATTATATCTAATGCTAGTCCAAGTGGGAGATTGAAAGATATTTTATATAGACTAGATTAGAATATATTAGATATATGTAATATATTTGATATGTTACAAATTGAAAGATATTTGATATGGACTAGTATTATAATATATTAGATATATTATGATATATTTGATATGTCACCATATATTTGGTACTAGAAATATATTTGATATATTTGAAATATATTTGATATATTTAGTCCAAGTCATCTATAAATATAGATCGATTTCTGAGGAGAAATATGATCACAATTTATATTCTCCTAAATATCGTATAATACTAGAGAGCTTGAAAGAGAGGTTTCCTAGCAATCTCATACAAATTCTAACACCGTGGAATAGTTCCTGCGACGGATCTGCAACACTTGTAGATACCATAGTAGAGGATTCAAGTGTAAGAGAACTTCCGGGAACACCAAGATACAAGATCTAAGTGCTGCAGGAAGCTACTGAAACACGTAAGTATTTTATTTGTTACGTGCTTATCTCTATACACATTATAATTGTAAATCTAGATCTGTATTCTTGACAGTATTTTGCGCTGCGTATCATTAGATGATGTCAAGAATTTCCAACAGTGGTATCAGAGCCTAGGGCTTGATTTAGGGCTTGATTTACAATTGTTATGTGTTCTAATTAATTGATGGGACTCTATTGCTACTGTCAAGTTATTGTCACGGGTGTGGGACATTAAATCACATTTTGAATGTGACGTGTTGGGTACAACATTAAAAAAAAATAAAAAAATAAAAAAATTTACAAATTTGATTAAAAATTAATACAGTGGCAATGGGTTATCTTTTCTCAATCAATTTGAAGTGTTTTGTAAAAATTTATTAATCTGTCTCATAATTTAGAATTATTATCCAGATTTTTAAATTTAGTTTGTTAATTTGATTAACAACTTTTACATTGTTTAATAATTTATCCCATATTTATATAATTGGCGAATAAAATATTTCTTAGATCAATGAATTTTATTCATAGAGATTGCTTATTTGTTGAGATAGATATATTAATTAGACTAATGTGTTTATCTGATTATATGTTGAGCATGTTAATTTGATTACATGTTTAATTTTTGCATTTATAGTAGCTAGAGTCCGCTTTATTTGTCTGGGTAGGCGGCGCCCAGTATGTATGGTCCGCATATTATCTGTCTGGGTAGGCGGCGCCCAGTATGTGTGGTCCGCATATTTTGTCTGGGTAGGCGGCGCCCAGTATGTGTGGTCCGCGTATTGTATGCCTAGGTAGGCGGCGCTCAGTAATTGTTTAGATGTAATGTTTGATATTAAATATAACAATTAGTACCACATGAATTTTCCCCACTAAAATACAAGTCTTGTTTAGAACAAACGCGTCGTCCATCATGATTGTTTGAGGCTCCTATCCTTTTCGATTAAGGGTATTTCGCCATAGCGTGTGCTCTAAATATACGAGGTAAGGCACATACATAGGTGCTTGATTGGCATCGTGTGGTGGGGTTGTCTTGCTTAAATTGTTTTGAGAAGCCATAGCATCCAAAATAATTTAAGGACGCAGATTAATTTGATTAATCAACCAAGAATTGCAAAATTGTTGTTGCAATTGGTTTGGAGACCTACTGAGGGATATTATTGTAGTCACCAGCCATAGTAGGGGCTGTAGTAATATAGACTTGGATCTTGGACCACTAAAATTTATACTTGTATAAATTTGTATTATATGTTTGGGGGCATATGATATGTTAAAATTAGTGGGAGCTAATCAAAACAATGTCCCTATGTTTGATTAGTAATATGAATGTGATGATTTTATGCTCTTTTAATATAGTTATTGCATTATTATTTTCAGATTAAAATGTCTGTCACACTGAAATGTCTGTTGGAAATAAATAAATTAACTGGGTCAAATTATCTGGATTGGCTACGTAACTTGCGTTTGGTGCTAAGGCTGGAAAAGATTAAGTATGTCTTGGACACACCAATCCCTATCATCCCGGATGCAACTTCTGAGGCCTATAATACGTTTGATCGCGATGGCCACAAGAAGCATGTGAATGATGCTACTTCTGCACAGTGCATCATGCTGGCCACGATGAGTTTTGAACTTCAAAGGCAGCATGAGGGCATGTTCCCTTTTGAGATGTTGAAACATTTGGAAAGCCTGTATGCTTCACAGTCTCGAACAATGGAGTATGAGATACTCCGAGATCTCTTCAAATGCAAACTTAATGAAGGGGGATAGGTTTCTAATTATGTATTGAAGATGATAGGACTGATTGAAAGGTTGGCTATGATTGGAATGCAACTGCCACCGAATGTATCAGCAAATTTGATTTTGCAGTCTCTCCCAAGTTCTTTTGAGAATTTCATTGTGAATTTTAATATGAACAATACTATGGTGAGTCTGCCAGAACTTCATAACATGTTGAAAACCTATGAGTCGTCCTCTTCAAAGAGCAAGGCTGTGCTCATGGTGAGCTCTTCTGCTAAAGCTTCTAGAAAGAAGAACAAACAGAAGAAGAAAGCATTCATTGCAGCCTTGAAACCTAAAGGTGGAGTAAATCAAAAGAAGCAGAAGTTGTCAAAGGATGAATGCCTCTTTTATCATGAAAAGGGACTCTGGAAGAGGGAATGCCCAAAGTTTAAAGCACAAGGTGCAATGGGAGTCAGCTCAGGTATGTTTGTTGTTGAAATAAACATGTCTATGGATTACTCACAATCATGGGTATTAGATACTGCTTGTGGCTCACACATTTGTAATAATGTGCAGGGGCTAAGTGATTCAAGAAAAGTGAGACCCAGGGAGGTTGACCTACGTGTGGGAAATGGAGCAAGAGTTGCTGCTGAACGTGTAGGAACATATAGATTAGATCTTCCTTCGGGTCATAGACTAGTTTTGAATAATTGCTATTTTGTTCCAGTTATCTCCAAGAATATTATTTCTATTCCATTGTTGGACGTTGAAGGTTTTTCCTTCGTTATTGGAAATAAAAGATGCTCATTTTCTTTAGATGGAATGTTTTATGCAAGTGCATCTTTGTTGAATGGTTTATATATTCTTGATTGTGAACGAAGTATTCTCATCATACAAAGTAAACGAGCTAAGATAAGTAATGCGAATAAAGATACTTATCTTTGGCACTGTAGACTTGGTCATATCAATGAGAAAAGGATTGAAACTTTAACAAAACTAAATTATCTACCATCTTTTGGCTTTGAGTCATTTGGTGTGTGTGAATGCTGTGTCAAAGGTAAGATGACTAAGAAATCACTTTCTGGGAAAGGGTTACGTGTCAAAGAATTGCTAGAGTTAATTCATACAGATGTGTGTGGACCATTTCAAACACTAGCAAGGGGTGGATATTCGTACTTCATTACTTTTACTGATGATTTTTCAAGCTATGGATATGTTTATTTGAGGAAACACAAATCCGAGGCCTTTGAAAAATTTAAAGAGTATAAGTTGGAAGTCGAGAAACAACTTAGAAAAAGTGTTAAGGCCCTACGATTAGATCAAGGAGGGGAATACTTGAGCAGGGAGTTTCTTGATTACTTGAAATCATGTGGGATCCAATCAGAATGGACTCCTCCCGGGACACCTCAATTGAATGGGGTATCTTAAAGGAGGAATCGCACCGTATTAGATATGGTTCGATCCATGATGAGTTTCACAAATCTTCCTCTATTCCTTTGGGGATATGCCTTACTTACTGCTGTTTACATTCTGAATAGGGTTCCTTCTAAATCAGTCTGAAAACGCCATATGAATTATGGTATGAAAAGAAATTAACTTTTAACCATATGCAAACCTGGGGTTGTCCTGCATTCGTTAAGAAAATGATGTCTGATAAGTTAGAACCCAAAAGTGAAAAATGTTACTTTGTGGGATATCCAAAGGAAACTAAAGGATATTACTTCTACTGTCCTGAAGATCACAAGGTGATAGTTTCTAGGAACGTGAAGTTCCTTGAAGACGATTATGTCAACAAGGAACAAAGTGACAATACAGTAGATCTTGAAGAAATTCAAGAACCACAAATTAACAAGGAAGATGAGATCATGTGTGATAAAGTGGACAAGAACTCAGTGGGAGTCTTTGATAATCTCTTGGGAGGGGAAAAGCTACTTAGGTGGCAACCTAATGACAATGAGATGCATCAAAGACAAGATGAAACAATGGTTGAATCATCTCCACCTCAAGACAATCATAGTGAAGTGCTTGAGAATTCCCAACGTGCTAACTTGGTCAACACACAATGATCTTCCCAGATTCAGAATGAGCAGCATGAACAACTCCAAAGGCCTCGCAGGATTCGTCGAGCACCTGAAAGACTCAATTTATTGGTTCAGAACCAAGATGGATTTGAGGATCTGAATGATGATGAACCTAAAACTTACACCGAGGCGGTATCAGGTACTGAATCGTTAAGTGGCGAGATGCCTTAAGATCTGAAATGGACTCGATGTACTTTAATCCAGTCTGGGAACTAGTTGACATGCTAGAAGGGGTCCATCCCATTGGTTGCAAATGGATCTTTAAGAAGAAGAGAGATGCAAATGGCAAAGTACATACCTACAAGGCTAGGTTGGTAGGAAAAGGTTATAGTCAACGTGAAGACGTTGATTTTGATGAGACCTTTTCACCAGTTGCAAAAATCAAGTCCATTAGAATCTTACTTGCTATAGCTGCATACTTTGATTATGACATTTGGAAAATGGATGTAAAAACCGCATTTCTCAATGGATAATTAGAGGAGAATGTCTATATGAGACAACCTGAGGGTTTTGTATCTAAAGAAAGGCCAAATGCTGTGTGCAAACTAAAGAACTCCATATAGGGCTTAAGCAAGCTTCTAGGAGTTGGAATATTTGCTTTGACAGAGCAATCAAATCATTTGATTTTGTCAGAAGCAAAGAAGATCCATGCGTTTATAGTAAACGTGAACATGGAAAGATTGTGTTCCTGATTATATATGTTGATGACATACTAATCTTGGATTTATGATCTTTCCATGATGCAATCCACAAAAGATTGGTTATCTAGCTCTTTCATGATGAAAGATCTAGGTGATGCTTCCTACATCCTAGGGATTAAGATTTATCGGGATAGGCCTAATAGATTGTTAGGATTATCACAATCCAACTACATAGACATATTGTTAAAGCGCTTCTCAATGGAAAATTCCAAGAAGGGATATCTTTCTATGGGACACGGCATCACATGTCTAAGAAGGGTTGCCCTTCAAATGACAATGATATTGAAAACATGAAAAGGATTTCATATGCTTCTGCTGTAGGATCAATCGTGTATGCCATGATAAGAACTAGACCAGATGTGGCTTATGCGCTTAGTATGACAGGAAGGTTTCAGCAGAATCCCGGTGAGGAACATTGGAGAGCTGTTAAGACTATTCTTAAGTACCTGAGCAGGACTAAAGAATATTTCTTAGTATATGGTGGAGAGCCAAAATTGTTGGTTACTGGGTACACTGATGCTAGCTTCCAAACAGACCATGATGACTATAAGTCACGGTCTGGCTGTGTCTTTGTTCTCAACGGTGGTGCAATCACTTGGAATAGCTCCAAGCAGAGTACACCAGCTGATTCCACCACAGAAGCAGAGTATATTGCTGCATCTGAAGCTGCCAAAGAGGTTGTTGCTGTGTTAGAATTCTTCAAAGAACTGGGTGTCGTTCCAAGCGCTAGTAGTGTAATACCTTTGTATTGTGACAACACTGGCGCAGTTGCACAAGCAAAGGAACCAAGAGCAATGAATAGAAACAAGCATGTTCCACGAAGATATCATCTAATTAGAGAAATAGTGGAAAGAGGCGATATAAAGTTAGAGAGAGTACCCACTGATAAGAACCTAGCTGATCCTTTCACCAAGCCGTTGTGCATTGCAAAACACAACAATCACTTTGAGAGCTTGGGGGTTAGGCACATTGGCAAATAGCTTTATAATTAGTGGGAGTTTACTGTTTATATACCTTAGAAATAATTTAGATGAGACGTTAATGTATTATCACATTTATGTGTATGAAGTTTGATTTCAATGGGCTAGTGCATATATTAGAATAATTATTTTAATTGTTTGTCATTATTCTTATATATGTTCCATGAATTTGTACTGTTGCTAATTCAGTGGGAGGTTAGCAATAAAGTAAAATTCTAAAAAACACCCTAACCATTGATCATCAAGAATGGGATATTGATGATATGTTGAAGGTTAGCATGTTGTCTGCATCGCATTCTTAGAGAATGTAGTGGATCTCACAACTACGAAATATTAGATATTCACGGTGGGCACATGGATACTTTATGGAGTATTGGTATACCCTACTATTAAATCATTTGTTGAAGTGTCTATGATTTATTAGTAAGTGAATTTGTAATAGTCCTTAGACTTGAGGTCAATACGCATTTTATTTGTTAAGTGGTTCACCTTGACCAAGTACAATGCTTGCACTCCATCAAGGGGTAGATACGGCTTGTGTTGGGTGCATCATAAGATGAATGGAAATGGTAGTTGAGCCAAGATAGAATTCATTATTTGATTGGAATTTCGAGAGAACACTCAACTTCTCTATATTATTTGACCATTAAGTCATTTGCCAGTGCAACGATGTATTCAATTAAAGTAGTTGAATATGATCATGTGGGTCAATTAATAAAGATGAGATAGGTGATTAAGCTATTGGGATAGGCACATTACGAATCCTAGGCTTAATCAAGTGGTTCGTGAATGAAAGGATATTACTTAATTTCACAAAAGGTTTGTTGACTAATGATTTGTTTTATGAATCCACGTAAACGTTCTTCGTATACCGAGTGACGCCATACAACGCAGTCTAGGAGTTTTGGGTGGACTTTATTTGATTATCGCCGGTAACGGAGGCCTATAGGGTGACACTCTATGGGTGTTGTCGATTCGCTCAAGGGTGATAATGTTTGTATATGGTATTATATCTAATGCTAGTCCAAGTGGGAGATTGAAAGATATTTTATATAGACTAGACTAGAATATATTAGATATGTGTAACATATTTGATATGTTACAAATTGAAAGATATTTGATATGGACTAGTATTATAATATATTAGATATATTATGATATATTTGATATGTTACCATATATTTGGTACTAGAAATATATTTGATATATTTAGTCCAAGTCATCTATAAATATAGATGGACTTCTGAGGAGAAAGATGATCACAATTTATATTCTCCTAAATACTGTATAATACTAGAGAGCTTGAAAGGGAGGTTTCATAGCAATCTCATACAAGTTCTAGCACCGTGGAATAGTTCCTGCGATAGATATGCAACACTTGTGATACCATAGTAGAGGATTCAAGTGCAGGAGAACTTTCGGGAACACCAAGATACAAGATCTGAGTGCTGCAGGAAGTGATGCACCCTATGAAACCACATTTAAATAAGCTTAAATTATGTAAAATGAACCTAAATTGCATGCATGAGACTCTATTTTACTGCTTTTTAGTGTATATTTCATGTGATGTGTGAATATTAATAAGACCGGTTAAATTAAGCTTATCTGAGCCCGATTTACCTTGTTTTATGCTTTTTAATAAGACTTTGGCAATTCTAATACAATGCAATGATGTTTCAGGCATTAAAATGAAGAAAGAAAATGTTCGGAGGTCAAAGGATGTAAAATTCGGAATTTCCAACACTGGAAAAGCTCCAGAATGCGCCACATAGGCATGGCGGCGCATAAAATCATGCTCGAGCGCCACATTATGCGCCACATCGACACTTAGGAAAATTTCGGATGGAAAAAAGCTTCAGGATGCGCCGCATAAGCTTGGTGGCGCCGAAATCTGCTCCAGAGCGCCACAAAATGCGCCGCTGTTAAATTAAAAATTGGGAAATTGTCAGAATGCGCCGCACCTCCTTGGTGGCGCCTAAAACCACCTTGGAGCGCCACTTTTTGCGCCGCAGAGGAAAATTCGGAAAATCATCGCATGCGCCAGCTCTCCTTGGTGGCGCCTAAACCCTCTTCTGAGCGCCATTTTATGCGCCACCGTCGCAGTTGGGCAGTTTTCTAACCTCCCGAACTCGGTTTTAAATGCCGTTTCTCTTCATTCTTCATCATACAGACTCATAAAACTTCGACAAAAACTCTCTGTAAACACATTCCAATGGGAGAAGAAGGCCAGAAACACAAATCCATGCCGGAGGAATGCATCAGGAACGATTTTCTGGGCGTGTTCTTCCTATCATAGGTGTTGCCTTTCTTTTTCTTACTTTGTAATGAATTGAAATTGCCTCTAAATGTAATCTGCTATCATGTTTTTAATTTGTAGACGGATTTCTGTATTGTTCGTGTTAGAAGTGTTCTAGAACGGGAGTTCAGAATCACTTTGAAGTATGAATTTATCTGTTTTATGGAAGCAATATAATTTATCGATGTTTTTTTTTATGTAATCTGGGTTAATCAACAAAAATTGTTAGAATCTGTATTAGAATTCTATGTTAGATGTTGTTGAAATGATCGACATTCTGTGTTTTACCAAATCTGCTCTTTAAATTATTAATCTGCTAAAGACCTGAATTAATCGATCAATTTGCATTATCCATTTTTAGCAATCTGGCATTAATTCTAATCTATCTGCATTCCAACATTAGTAATTTAATCCAGTTTACCATGTTTTATTATTATTTTACCATAATTGTTAAATTATTTACACTGTTCTGCATAATTAAATGTTAGAATCCAAATTCTGTGATTTCTGCTTTGCTAAATCGGGAGATAAAAAGTAGAATTAATATTTTAGTACCGGAATTGGGAACAAATTACATTATAAATGGATTTTGGCATGTGCACAATGATTTGGGAAATGAAAAGTGCCTTGTAATTGCTATAGGAAAATTTGTATGCTTGGAAAAGACTCAAACTTAGGCCTAGAATAATGATTGCAGAATGTTAGATAATTTAATCAACTTCCATGAAATCCGTTTAAGCATAATTTGATTATTAGTAGATTACAATATTTTTAATCTTTATAAAATGATTAATTTTAAGAAATTGATCTTTTTAGACATTGGAAAATGCTAAATCAATATGCAATTTCTATTTTACATAAAGATGGCAATATTTAAAATATTACAAGCATCTCCCATTTATATCTTTATTAATTATAATTTTAATTTGCTTTATTTTAAATTTAATGTCACTATTTTTAATTTAATCATCATTAGAAGTAATCAAACTCTTTTAAAATATATAATATGATTAATGAACTTAAAACAATTAACATTTTCTCCGGAATGAAATAATATTCTGAAATTCCCTGTGGTTCGACCCGGTATTCACCGGTTTTTATTACTTGATGACAACCATCCGCTTGTGGTAAAATATGAGTAGTGAAAATCACCCATCAAGTTTTTGGCGCCGTTGCCGGGGAATTTGTTGTGAACTTTTAATTGTTTTTAGTTTATTAATTTAAATTTATTAAGTTAAATATTAATTTAACTGTTACTTATTTTATTTTATTTTTATTTAATATTTGCAGTGCGAAGCAAACAAGCAGAAATAGCTTATGATCCTAAAATTGAGCGTACTCTTAGAGCTATTAGATTAGGGAACCGTAGGAGACCAGCTCAGTTGGAAATTTTAATTAATTCATCTTCTGATGAAGAAGACTATTCTCCAACGACTGGAGTTTCAACAATTCAAACAAATCAATTAGTTGCTCAGTTCAATAGGTTAAACATGGCAGCGAATAACAATGATAATCAGGGTAATAATGGAGGTAACGGTGGTGATTTGGAGCACGATGATCAAGCTGAATTGACCATTGAAGAACACTTACAAGGAACTAGTGGAAATCTGCTTAATAGAACTCCAAGGCCAGATGTAGATGCTTTAAGCTTTACCCTTCAGCCTGCACTAATCACAATGGTTCAAGCTAATCAATATAATGGAGCACCTACTAATGATGCTGTAGAACACATAAGAAATTTTCTGGACTATTGTGACACAGTGAAAATAAATGGTGTTACCAGTGATGAAATTAAGTTGAGATTGTTCTCATTTTCACTCAGAGATAAAGCTAAAACTTCGTACAACTCACTTCAATTAAGGGATGTTACTACTTGGGATAAAATGTTAGAAGCCTTTTTAGAACAATTCTTCCCACCATCCAAAGTCATTGAATTACAAGAAAAAATCAAAGAATTCGTGCAAGATAAGGGTGAAACTTTACTTGAAGCATGGGATAGATACAACACTTTATTGGCGAGATGTCCAAATCATGGCTTTGAAGACTGACAGCAGATGCACTTCTTCTACAATGGGCTGATTGATCATTGAAGGAATTTGTTGGATGCAGCAGTTGGAGATTCTTTTCTATTTATAGGACCTTCTAGAGCTAAGGAAATCATAGAGAAAAAGATTTCTAACATGAAAAAATTTCCTGGTAAGAAAAATGCTAGAAATAAAACAAACGGAGGAATCTATGAGGTAGAAAACGCAGTTACTATAGATTCTAAGTTAGATGCTTTGATGAGGGAGGTTTCTACGCTTAAGAAAGGTCAAGCTAAAGTTGTGAGATGCAGTATTTGTCATGGACCTCACGAGTCGTCAGCCTGTCACCTGCTTGATCAAGGACTTCAAGAGACTATGCAGTGTGAGGGGACTGAGGAGCAAGTGGAAGATGTGAACTACATGGGAAATAGGCAGCAGAATTACAATCAAAACCGTCCTCAAAATCAAAACTTCTATCCAAATCAAAATTCTCAATTTTAACAAAACACCTACCCACAAAACAACCATCAACCTTATCCACAAAACCAAAATCAAAATTACCCAAATCAAAATCAAAATCAAAATCAGAATTTTCAAAACCAAAATCAGAACCAAAACTATAATCAGAACAGAAATCAGAATCAACCTTTTTTACCCTAACCAACAGTCTAGGAACTTTCAACCTCAACAACAGCTGCAACAAAACCAAGGAAGTGATGAGGTCAATTTAAAAGAGTTAATGAGCACAATCGTGTCTCAACAACAAAAAATTCAGCAAATGCAAGCCTCAATGAGAAATTTAGAAGTTCAAGTTGGTCAAATTGCTAGGGATACCTCAAATAGACAGCAAGGAACACTACCAAGCATGCCTGATCCTAATCCAAAAGAGCAGTGTAAAGCAATCACTTTAAGGAATAAAAAGGAATTACCTAATCCTTTACCCTACCTTAGATGATCCAGAGGTTTTAGCTGAAGCTGTAGATGATCAAAGTGAGGATACAGAGAAAGAAAGTCAGCATAAAAACACTGATGAGCCTAAGGAGAGCGAGAAACTCAGAGTTGAACAGGATAAGGATAAAGGGAAGTCTACTGTCTCAGTCAAGCCGTACCAGCCACCTATTCCATATCCACAGCGTCTTAAAAAGGCTAAGGAAGATAAAGATTATGCTAAATTCTTAGAAGTCTTTAAGAATTTAAGAATTGATATCCCTTTTTCTGATGCCATTGCACAAATGCCTGTGTATGCTAAGTTCTTAAAAGAAATTCTATCAAAAAAGAGGAGTGTTGATGATGAAGAGAAAGTGACACTGACAGGGGTATGCAGTGCAATCTTACAAAGAAGGCAACCTATTAAACAAAAAGATCCTGGGAGTTATACTATTCCATGCATTATTGGCACTAAAGAATTCAATAAAGCTCTGTGTGATCTCGGGTCTAGTATTAATCTGATGCCTTTACATGTCTTTAGAGAACTAGGAGTAGGAGTTGTGAAGCCTACTAGGATGCAGCTACAGCTTGCTGATAGATCTATTAGGACTCCTTTAGGCATTGTAGAAGATGTTCCTGTTCAAGTAGAGAGCTTCATCTTCCCTGTCGACTTTGTTGTTCTTGATATGGAAAAAGACATTGATATTCCTCTGATTTTAGGTAGACCATTTCTGCAAACTGGTAGGGCTATGGTTGATATGGATGATGGTAAAATTACACTTAAAGTAGGTAATGAACAAGTGTCGTTTGACATTTCTAAGACAACTAAAACACAACACGCTAGTTCTGACACCTACCCGTGTAATAGAGTTACAGCTATCTATCAGGAGGATGAGGTGATTGAGAGAGAGTTCTTTGCTAGACATGATCTCTATAGGAAATTTGAGCAGTTAGTGGAGAGTTGTGAGGACTTAGCTGAAAGTAAGTGTGAGGGAGGATTACCTGTGCAAGTAACATGTGCAATAGAAGAATCCAAGTTAGTCCCGTCTGTTGAAAAGCCACCTACATTGACATTGAAGGAGCTGCCATCACATTTGAGGTATGTTTTTCTTGGTGAGAATGATACTTTACCTGTTATTGCAAGTAATAAATTAAATGATGATCAATTAAATGCATTAACCCAAGTGTTGAGTAAGCATGTTAGAGCAATAGGTTGGACGATAGCCGACATCAAGGGACTGAGTCCAGCATTGTGCACACACCGAATTTATATGGAGGAGGATGACAAGCCAGTGAGACAGCCCCAAAGGAGACTGAATCCACATCTACAAGAAGCTGTAAGATCAGAGGTGATTAAACTACTCGATGCAGGTATTATTTATCCTATCTCTGATAGTCAGTGGGTGAGTCCAATTCAAGTAGTGCCTAAAAAGGGAGGTATGACTGTGATTAGAAATGAAAATGGTGAATTAGTACCTACTAGACCTACTACTGGATGGCGTGTATGCATTGATTATAGGAGATTGAATGATAAGACTAGGAAAGATCATTTTTCATTGCCTTTTATTGATCAAATGCTATAGCGTTTAGCTGGTCATGAGTTTTATTGCTTTTTAGATGGATATTCTGGTTATAATCAAGTTCCAATTGCACCTGAGGATCAAGATAAAACTACATTTACATGTCCTTACGGTACATTTGCATATAGGAGAATGCCATTTGGTTTGTGTAATGCTCCAGCTACATTTCAAAGATGCATGATGTCTATATTTTCTGATTTAATTGAGACATGCATTGAGGTATTTATGGATGATTTTTCTGTATTCGGGTCTGATTTTGAGAAGTGCTCAATTAACTTGGAAAAAGTTCTGATTAGATGTGAAGAGTCAAATTTAGTTCTTAATTGGGAAAAATGTCATTTTATGGTTAATGAAGGTATTGTCTTAGGACATAGGATTTCTAAAAATGGCATTGAAGTTGATAGGGCTAAAGTAGAAGTGATTGCAAAAATTCCACCTCCTAATAATTTAAAAACTGTGAGAAGTTTCCTGGGACATACTAGATTCTATCGAAGATTTATAAAAGATTTTTCTAAAATTGCATTGCCTCTGTTTAAGCTGCTATGTAAGGATGTCGAGTTTGATTTTACTGACGAGTGTATTGAGGCGTTCAATAGGATCAAGGAAGCATTGGTGACAACACCAATTATTCAGCCACCTGACTGGAGTTTGCCATTTGAGATCATGAGCGATGCTAGTGACTTTGCTGTTGGAGCATTACTGGGTCAACGAAAGGATAAGAAACTTCATGTTATTTATTATGCTAGTCAGGCTTTAAATTCTGCACAGAGAAATTATGCCACCACTGAAAAAGAACTTTTATCTGTTGTTTATGCATGTGAAAAGTTTAGACCATATCTGATAGGCTCTAAGACTGTAGTTTACACTGATCATGCTGCTATTAAATATCTATTTGCAAAGAAAGATGCTAAACCACGGTTAATTAGATGGGTATTATTGTTACAGGAATTTGATTTAGAAATTAAAGATAGAAAAGGAGATGAAAATCCTGTAGCTAATCATCTATCTACACTGGAGCATGAAAAAGGGGAAGAAAGATTAATTAATGATGCATTTCCTGATGAAAATTTGTATTTAATAAATAACACTTCCTCTGATCCGTGGTTTGCTGATTTTGTGAACTATTTAGCATGTGGTGTAATTCCTGATCATTTAAAATGGCATAGCCAAAAGCAAAAATTTAAAACTGATGCTAAATATTTTACTTGGGATGAACCTTATTTGTTTAGACTCTGTTCAGATAAAATCATAAGGAGATGCATCTCTGATGAGGATTTTGAAAAAGTTTTAAAGGCTTGCCACGAAGGACTTGGAGGAGGACATGTTGGACCGAACAGGACAGCTCATAAGGTACTCGAAGGTGGTTTATATTGGCCTAATATTTATCGTGATGCTAGATCATTTGTGCAAAAATGTGATGTATGTCAAAGGGCTGGTAATATCACTAAAAGAGATGAAATGCCACTAAAAGGAATTATGCCTGTTGAGTTGTTTGATTTGTAGAGTATGTATCAAAATGGGTAGAAGCTGAATCATGTGCTTTAAATGATGCTAAACAAGTGATTAAATTTTTGAAAAAGCAAATCTTTACTCGTTTTGGTGTGCCTAAAGCAATCATTAGTGATGGTGGATCTCATTTTGTCAATAGGGCTGTTAATCAGTTGTTATCTAGATTTCATGTTCATCATAGGATAACAACACCCTATCATCCTCAAGCCAATGGTCAGGTAGAAGTCACTAATCGTGAGATTAAAAAGATTTTGGAAGCCACTGTAGGAAAATCTAGAAAAGATTGGGCTTTTAAATTGGATGAAGCATTGTGGGCTTATAGGACAGCCTTTAAAACGCCTATAGGTATGACTCCTTTTAAATTGGTTTATGGTAAAGCTTGTCACTTACCTTTTGAACTTGAGTTTAAATCACTTTGGGCTATGAAGAAGTTGAATTTTGAATTTAAGGAGGCTCAAGAAAAAAGGAAGGTAGATCTTACTGAATTAGAAGAAATTAGACGTCAAGCATATGATAATGCTCTAATTTATAAGGAAAGAACAAAGCTTTATCATGATAAAATGCTTAGGCCTAAGGTGTTTGAAGCTGGACAATTAGTGTTTTTATATAATTCTAGATTTAAGCTGTTTCCTGGTAAATTGAAGACAAAGTGGTCAGGGCCTTTTAGGATTGTTAAAGTGTTGGATAATGGTGCAGTAGTTTTAAAAGCTGAAGATGAAAGGGAATTTACTGTAAATGGTCAAAGACTTAAACATTATTTTGGAGATGAAGTTAAATTCATCGAACAAATTAATGTTAAGCCTTTGGTTATTTAAATCTGCTTATTGAAGTAATTGCATTGCATTTTAATTATGTTGAGCTTTTATTAATTAAACTTATAAAAACCAATAAAAATTATAAATGGAAGAAAAAGACAAAAATATTTTGCATTTTATAGTTTATGTGCTTTTATTTGCTTTATTGTTCTTGTTTAATTTAATTTAAATGTGTTTTTAGTTTAAATTATGTTGTTTAAATTTTATGCTATGTTAATTGCATGTGTTCAATAAATTGAGTAGGACATTGCCTATGAATTGGAATAAGTAGCAAAATGTTGAGAAATGATAGATTTTTGTGTGCTTGGAGATTGATCTTGATATGTGCAAGTTGACCCGGTTGGAAATTGAGGAGGAGGATCTATATGGACTATAATTGAGGAGAATTATGATCCGGAAGGATTTAAGGAGTCTATATATGCTAAATCTGACTTGCTAACCTTAGGGATTGAATAAACTACCATTTTGGTTGAGTTTGAGCTGAAATTCGAGTGTCACAGACTCCGTTTAGGCGCCACACCTTCTTGGTGGCGCCTAAAATCATGCTCAGGCGCCACATTATGTGCAATTTTTGGACCTGGAAAATTTGAAGTCAGGTAATGCGCCACAAACACTGTGTGGCGCATAAAATCACTCCGGAGCGCCACATTCGGCGCCACTCTCAGACTTAGAAAGTTTCTTGATCCGAAAATGCGCCGCACAACCTGTGCGCCGCCGAAACACCCCTTTAAGCGCCACTTTGGCGCGCCGACCCGCGGGTTTGGGTCATTAGACCCGGGTCAGATCGGGATTTTAATCCCAATTCTTTTCTCTTCCTCATTCCAATCGATCGAGCAGCCTCTCCTTCCCTTTTTTTTCTTCAACCGAGCGCCACCATCCTCTCCCAAGCGACACACTTGCGCCACTCCGGTAAAAATTCTTCCAATTCTTGTTTCTTCCTATCAATTCTCATCTACATTGTTCAAATTCTCATTCCAAAACCCAAATTTTGCTTTGTTTGAATCAAATTAGGGTTCTTCAACCCTAGTTCTTCAAGTTTGGGGATTTTATTCCAAAGTGCTCAAATCCTTCAATCTAGGTAAGAATGGCTATCCTAATTCAAATTTTAGCATATTCTAGTGCTTTGGAGTACATTAATTGTGTTATTTGTGTTGTTGCTCAAATTTTGGGTATTGTTAGAATGTGGGATTAAACTTGTTTTTAATTGTCTAAATTTTAGTTTAAACATGAACAAGTGTTGTCGAACATGGATTGAATGCATAATGTGAAAATTTTTGGATTAACATTAAAATTTGGGATTTTTGAAAATTTTAAAATCTGAAAATTATTTTAAATTAATTGAAATGGCATTTTTGATTAATTAAATGGATGAAACATCACTAGAACATGTCATTTTAGTCATATTAAAAATATAAAGTTGTTCTCATGTAAAAAATTCCATGTTTTTCATAATGTGAGTTAATTGAACCATGTCTTGATAAAAACTCTTTTATTTATAAATTAGTTAATTAAAATAGGTTAATTTGTTATATGAATAAATTGGAATGGATTTAAATATTAATTTAAACCATTTGTAATGCACTGGTTTGATAATTTAGGTTGTTTTTGTTTATTAAATCTGAAAATTTAATAAAATAAGGAGTTTTTATTAAAAAGGCATGCTTATGCTTAAACATGAATTTTAAACTTTAAAATAAAATGGGTGTTGTGTTTAAACAAAGTTTAGGATTCATAATTTTAAAAAATGCAACATCTTGGTCGTTGAATTATTTAAATCCCACATTCTAGGTTGATGTATATGTTTGCTTTATACTTAAGTTAAACCATTGGTTTAAACTTAAGTGTGAGGATGGGAGACAATGCATATATATGATACTAACCCAGAGTTTTTGTACAACCAGGTACTGAAATAATGTATAATCCTCCAAACCTCCCTAAGAAATCGGGTTATAGGTATATACCCATGCCCGAGGGGAGAATGGGGATTTATGATCCACAGTCACCGGATAGTATTCCTACTCCTATTCCTGATGAGCATATTTTTGAACATCGCAGACTCCGTACAAAAAATTTGATACAGATGGATCACCCACAGGGCTCAGGAGGTGCTTCCAAGTCCAAGGGACTTCTCTCCTATTTCAGGAAGAGCAAGTCCAAGAGTGGTGCATCTTCGAGACATACTACAGTACCCGCTGATGACCATCAGAAGGTCAATCAGCCTGACCAGCCCGATCAGCCTGATCAGTCCATTCAGCCTGAGACATCCGATCATTCACAGGCCCCCTCTAGAGCCTCTCGGGGGAAGGCACCTGTCACGAGTTCCACTTCCTCTCGACCTAGGAGAGGGAGATCTGCTGCATTAGCTATACAGGAGCCTGTCCCTGAGGCTGTGGGTGGGGAGGAAGATGATGATGAGGTTGATCAGGAGGAGCAGGAGGAGCAACCGGCAAGGGGAGGACCGAAAAGGCAAGATCCCAGAGCCTATGTCCCCGATCTATTGTATGTCAGGGAGGGCATATTCGATGCCATTGTATTCAGGAGTGCCAGAGCATACGAGCTGTACAAAAGATTTCACAAGAAGAGGATCATCGCTGATAGGGGTTTTTCAGATAGAGATTTACAGCACCCTTTACTCCGAGATGCTATTAGATCCAGGGGTTGGGAGAGATTTGTGAGACACCCAGCTGGATCATATTTGTGGGAGTTGACTAGGCTGTTTCTAGCCAATGCTGAGGAGGAGGATTCTTGGATTTTTGGGGTTAGAGTACCCATCACTCCTCAGCACATCAACCAATTATTTGGAGTAGTGGATGTGCCCTACGGTAGAGATTTCTGAGAGCCGGTGATGAGAGCCGATGATAGGGAGGACTTCAAGAAGCTTGTACTGATGTCTATGTTTGAGGGTCAGGAGGATGTCCTCACATATGATGATGATGACATGAGTAGGTTACATGGGCCTGATATGGATGCACCCATGTACCAGCTTCTCATGTTCTACAGATCTAGATTGAGTCCTTCGACTCACACCTCTGGACCTACTGCCCTGGATATGTATGTCCCATATTGCATCAAGGTGGGGAGCCCGATCAACATGGGAGAGCTTATATCACTTGAGTTGAGACAGACACCGGGGGTGTCTAAGAGGTCAGCTCTTATGTTCCCCAGGCAGTCACCACCACCTGCACCTTCACAGGCTAGTCAGGAGCATTCTGAGGCTCCTTCACAGTCCACCCGGGGTACACGAGGTGGTAGAGGTAGAGGTAGAGGACGAGGGAGAGCTCAGCCACAGCAGTCACAGCAGTCATATCAGCATCAGGGAGAGCCTGAGTGGGCTAGGACTTTATTGATAAACCAGCAGAATTTGCTGAACACAGTGAATGAGCATGCCTTACTTGCGGCTCAAAGGCACCATTTCTTGGCTGACCAGATAGCCAAGAATGCTCGAGCCCAGGCTTACCACGCAGCCCGACTGGAGTACTTCATGTCCCAGAGCTTAGGACAGCGATATGTCGCCCCTCAGACACCTTCTGAGGACGATGAGGATGAGGACTATGTAGGCTCTGGAGATGGTAGCGATGAAGGAGATGACGATGCTGAGGATGCTGATACTGGGGATGGATCTGATGAAGTTGGAGACAATGATGATGACGATTCTGAGGACTCTGACTGAGTGCGAGAGATGAGCGATAGATAGGCTTGTGATCATTAGATATGACATGTATTGATAGGCCTATGTATTCGACTCTATTTTTATTTTGCTACATTTTATTTATTTTCATTTGGGGTTGTATTGTCCTAACTCTATTTCCTATTATTTTGCTATCTTAGATATATTATTTCTGTTATTCACGTTCTTTTGATTATATGAAGTATTAGATAGTGTTTATTTAGCTTATGAGGATTTTGGTTGCTTTTAAGTTCAATAAAGTAGCTCTTACCAATAGCATGCTAGATTGAGTTGTTTTGAACTGTTAAGAAGATCAATGAAGTTTATTTGGACTAGATTGAGGTGTGGATGAAGTGAAATTGGTATTGTTGAGTGATTTGGAGATTTTGGACATCATGGGGAAGAACTTAGGAAAAACACATTCTGCCCGAATTGGCACAGAATGCGCCACATATGCATTGTGGCGCCTAAAAATGCCTTCCAGCGCCACTTTATGCACCGCAAAACTTAGAAATTTTTCTAAGTTTTTCCAAAATGCGCCGCACGTGCTTGATGGCGCCTAAATCTGCCTTGAAGCGCCACTTTTGGCGCCGCAAAATGAGAATTTTTCCAAGTTTGCTTCAGGATGCGCCGCATCAACTGTGCGGCGCATAAAACCCCCTTTCAGCGCCACAAATTGCGCCACGGCTTATTTTTAAATTTTATTTTATTTTCAAAATGCGCCACACTCACTGTGTGGTGCCTAAATTGGTCTCGGAGCGCCACTTTTTGCGCCACCGACGCGAATTTTTCAAAAATTCGCGAATCCAAAAGATTCAAATCATATCTAATCGATTTTTGGGATCCTAAACAGCATTATACTGACTCCAAATCGTATGTTTAGTGTATATTTGGATCTAGATTAAATCAATCGCTCCATATCTCAACAAAATCAAGATTTCACCACCTTTAAAAGAGAGAATACCGATCGGTCACTCTCCCATTACCAAATCTGTCAATTTTTCTCTCTTTCAGTTTAATTAGCTTTCCAATCTCAATCCCTTCTTCCTAAATTCTGCCACCATGAGAACAAAGAGAAAGAATAACCCGAGAAACAATGGTGGAAAGAAACAGAAAGCCACAGAGCCTGCCCCATCACAAACACCAGTTATTAGAGAACCTGTTCCGGAGCCGGCTGCTGTGGGTACTGAAGACATGTTTGTGAATAACTTGGTGGCTCCTGATTCATATAATGGTTACAACACTTCTTTCAATTCTGCTCAACCAACGGAGGATGATCCACAGCAAGAAGAGGATGTCGCTGAATCTCCGGAGGAAATTTCACCGGAGATTCCACGTGATTCTAAAACCAAGAGAAAGAGTCACAATAGAAAGGATGATACCCCTTGTAACACCCCGGATTTGATCACCCAGGCCAGGGCATTACCGCCACACCTTTCTAAACAAGACACGAACCAAGTCGAGCTTATTTAGGAAAATGCTAAGGCTAAGTTGTACCAAAATTCAAACAATTTAAAATCCATTCAAATATGCCCGAAGTAAAATCAGTTCAGAGTATCTCATGCATAAAATAAATAATAGCAGTGTGGAAGCAAAATAGGGCCAAACAGACGGCCAAAACCAAAGTTCAACGTTCCAAGTCCAATACGAGAAATTTAAAGTAAAATAAATGCGACAAGTTCTTTCTTCGAAAAATCCCATCCCGTAGTGCCATGACTTACTCTGCGAAAAAAGGGAAAACAACAAATTATCAGTACAAACGGTACTGCGTAAGTTAATGCATAGCATGACAAACTTTAAAGTTTTCAGATGAGTAATAAAAGATAGGGATTTAATTTTTAAAGTAAGCGAGAAAAGTAATTTACGGAAATTCTTTCTCTTTACCAATTAGATCATTACCAATGCTCATTTTGATCGAGAATAACCATTCTTGGGGAATCAAACCCGCAAGAGCCCAAACACATTATTTTACCATTGTTTGTTTTGATCGAGGACATCCAAATTACCCGCTTGGGCGCTTATGTCCACAAGCCGCCGGTATCAACGATCCTGGGCCGAAGCCTTTTCAGATCAACATCCGCTTGGGCACTTATGTCCACAAGCCGGCAATAATAACGATCCTGGGCCGAAGCCTTTTCAGATCAACCCACCTCTGGGACTCGTACCCACGAGGGATGTGAAAGCAGTGACCCTATACAGACCGCTCCGGAGCCCTAGACAACCCATACGGATACATCTAGGAGTATAGACTCTTATTAACACGAAACCACAATATCATATGCGCCGTTTTGGCCATACAAAAAGAGGGGGCGGCCCAACGAGCTCATGCCAAGTGCACTTACCCTCTATCACATTGGGCATCCCACTCGACCAAAACTTACAAAGTTTCAAAAATGCATTTTGAAAACTTTACAATATCACATGTTCCAGAATTCATATATTTTCAAAAACGAGTATCAATCGACTCGTAGATCATCAAAATACACAAGTACGATTTTACCGACAAAGAATAGCCCACTGGCAGTTTCAGAAATCGAATTTGGAAACTTAGCAAAAAAAATTTCAAAAATTCCGATATTTTTACAGGAGCTAGAAAACACCCAAATGAACATTTTTCATAGAAATAAACTACTTCAAAATCGGAATCTAAGTGGCTTTAAAAAATCATTTCAGAATTCCTCTTTCAAAGGCATAGGAATTTACTGTTCACTTCGACCACAGTTCCTTTAAAAATTCATAACAATTCCAAGAGTGATCTAAGAATTCTGAACTTTTACAGGGATAAACTAGACACATAGATGAACAACTTTCATGAAGAAACCATCCATCAAAAACGACCGTAAATAGGAGTAATACGAACAACAAAACCTGTCTACACCATGATATTAAAACTGTCATCTTGAACTCAGAAAATACCAGATGTTTTTTCGTCACCCAAATCATGTCCAAAAATTATGAAAATTTACAGAGATCATATTCAAGGTGTTAGGAACATTTTTCATTTAGGAAAGTTTTTCCAAAAACAAACGGATCTAGGCGAACAAGGATGAACAAAAGAAACTATCCTGAAGAAACCCTAAATCACAGATTTGACAAGGGATGGAATTCGAGTTGTTTCTCAATGAATACTCAACCAAAAACTCTAAAATTTGAAAGCCACAACACTAACTTACATGGTAAGAGATTAAGATCGAAAACTCCTTTGGTGGTTGCTTGGAAGTCGGCCAAAACAGTCCCCACGAACACTCCTTCAACCGAATGACCCTATTTGAGAGACGTAGAAGAAGTTTCCTAATGAGAAGAGAAAGGATCCGAGTTTAAGGACTAGGAATGAACTAGAGGCCTTACCAACACTTGAGAAATGGCTTGGGATTCCTTGTATTCGTCCAACACTCCTTGGAATGGAAGAACTCTCAACACAACTCACCTAACACTCAAAGGAAATGTTGATTTTCGGATTAGATGTTTTGGTTGAGTGTTTAGACTAATTTTGGATAGATTAAGGAGGGAATGCAGTCCCAATGGGTACCTTAATGTACCTGGGAAAGCGACAAAAGATTTATGATGGTCAAGCTCGAAATTGGAGCCACCAACCTCTATCCAAACCCCCTACACAATCAAGGTTCAACTTATCCACTAAGTTCATGTATCCTCCACACTTCCAACTAGGTAGATGTTCTAGAAGCTTCTAAATTCGTCCAAATGGAGTCCCAATACACCCCCAAAGTCTGAGACAAGCTTGTGGCTCGATTCCATGAACCAAGCTCGACTTAATGGCTTCATCTCGGTTGAAACGCGTAGCAGCGTAAAACGCTGCTACTGAGGTGGTGGCGCGCTGGTCACCGCGCCACCACCAGGCTGCGGGCCTGCCTCTTTTTTTTTAATATGATTTTTAATCCTTAAAAATCATACATGGATTATCCATAATTGTTGGATAATTCGATAACTCTCTTCGAGTTGCTATCGTCCGAAAAATGTTTAATTCCGCTCTCTCGAAATTATTTCGGTTGCGATAGTTAAATCCAATTAATTAATTTTCGGATTTAATACTCGATGTTGATTTCTCGGGTATTACAGTCTACCCTCCCTAGAAATCAACTTCGTCCTCGAAGTTGGATCGTACTTCGGAAAATAATTGGCACAAAGAAATTATTGAGTGCAATTTAAAATTCTTACCTCGGTACGCGACGACTTTGTGCGGGGTGTCACATCCTCTCCCCCTTAGGACTGCAGTTATGCCCCCATAACTGCTCCTGAGTCGCTTCGGAATAGGTTGGAATTTTTCTGCTTCATATCCGCTTCCAATTCCCACGTTGCTTCTCCAGTGCCATGATTTGACCATAGGATCTTCACCATCCTCACAGTCTTGTTCCTTGTGACCCTTTCCTTGACATCAAGTATCTCGATCGGATACTCTTCGTATGTCAAGTCGTCATCTAGCTCAATTACGTCGGGTTGCAAAACATGAGTTGGGTCGTGTACGTATTTCTTCAATTGAGAAACGTGAAATACGTTGTGCACTCGCGACAATTCTGGTGGAAGTGCCAAACGATAAGCCAAGGTACCTACGCGATCCAGAATCTCGTACGGACCGATGTAGCGAGGACTCAGCTTTCCTCGTTTACCGAATCGCATCACCCCCTTCATGGGCGACACTTTCAACATGACCTTGTCTCCCACCTCAAATTCCAACTCTTGCCGCCTAGTGTCGGCGTAACTCTTCTGTCTGTCTTGTGCGGCTTTCATTTTCTGTTGAACCACCTTGATTTTTCTGTTCATCTCCTCAATGAGTTGCGGTCCAACAACTATCAAATCTTCGTCTTTCGTCCAGCACAATGGACTGCGACATTTTCGTCCATAAAGCGCTTCGAACGGTGCCATGCCAATGCTAGCGTGATGACTGTTGTTGTACGAGAATTCAATTAACGGCAAGTGGTCTTCCCAACTTCCCTTGAATTCGAGTACGCACACTCTTAGCATGTCCTCAAGCGTCTGAATCGTGCGCTCAGTCTGACCGTCCGTCATTGGATGAAATGCTGTGCTCATCTTGATTTGGGTTCCTAAGGCTTCTTGTAGTTTAGTCCAGAAGTTGGAGACGAACCTACTATCTCGGTCTGAGATAATATCATGCGGTACTCCGTGCCTTCGGACCACGTTCTCGATGTATGCCTTAGCTAGTTGATCCATCGACCAATTTTCCTTCATTGGTATGAAAATGGCGGTCTTTGTTAACCGATCAACTATTACCCAAATCTTATTCATTCCTCGGGGAGATCTTGGTAACCCCGAAACAAAATCCATGGAGATGCTGTCCCATTTCCAGCTTGGGATCTCCAATGGCCTTACCAATCCTAACGGCTTTTGCCTTACTGCCTTTACCTTAGCCACAAAGTCGGCAACATCTTTCTTCATCCGCGGTCACCAGTAGATTTTCTTTATGTCCTTGTACAACTTATCCCCACCAGGGTGGACCGAATAAGGTGTACTGTGGCCTTCTTCCATGAGTTTTCTCTTCAGTTCCTCGCACTTATGAGGAACGCACCATCTTCCTTTAAAACGGATATTTCCGTCCTCATGGATCGTGAATCCTACCGCCTTTCCCTCACCTATCTTTCCTTTGATTCTCTGGAGATTCTCATCATCCGGTTGGGCTTCTCGAATCTCGTCAAATACGGTAGATTCAAATGTTATGGCGTTCACTGTTTCTACCACGGTCCCATAATGGACTAGTTCAGTATTCAACTTAGCTAGGTCCATATACAGTCCCGAAGGTAGAATGAGTGTGTTCGTCGTGTGTCTCGTCTTGCGACTCAGTGCGTCCGCAACGACGTTCGCCTTGCCTTCATGGTAGGCTATATCCAGATCGTAATCCTTGATCAGCTCGAGCCATCTCCTCTGCCTCATATTTAACTCTTTCTGTGTAAATATATACTTGAGGCTCTTGTGATCTGTAAACATCCGACAAGTTCGTCCATATAGGTAGTGTCGCCAGATCTTAAGATCGAACACTACCGCTGCTAGTTCCAGATCATGTGTCGGGTAGTTTCCTTCGTGTGGCTTTGAGTTGCCTTGATGCATAAGCAATCACCCTATGGTTTTGCATTAGCATGCAACCAAGACCTTCTTTCGAGGCGTCGCTGTACACCTCATAATCCTCAGTCTCTGATGGCAATGCTAAGACCGGTGCTGACGTGAGTCTCCTCTTAAGCTCTCGGAATGACTGCTCACACTCAGCTGTCCATTCGAACTTCAATCCTTTCTTCAACAATTGGGTCATTGGTCTCGCAATTTTTGAGAAGTCTTTCACAAATCTTCGGTAGTATCCGGCTAGTCCTAGGTAACTTCTTACCTCAGTCTGGTTTGTTGGTGCGGCCAATCAGACACTGCCGATATTTTTGCCAGGTCGACTGATACTCCTTTAGCCGATACTATATGACCTAGAAAGGCGACTTCTTTCTTCCAAAACTCACACTTTGACAGCTTCGCGTAGAGTTGATTTTTCCTCAAAAGTCCGAGTACTTGGTGCAAATGACTACGATGCTCTTCTTCATTCCTCGAGTAAACTAGGATGTCGTCGATGAATACGACAACACATGAGTCTAGTAACTCTCGGAAAACACTATTCATGAGGTTCATGAATACAGCGGGAGCATTAGTCAGACGAAGGACATTACGGTGAATTCGTAGTGTCCATATCTTGTCCGGAAAGCTGTCTTGGGTATATCTTGCTCGGCGATACGCAGTTGGTGGTATCCCGTCCTCAGATCAACTTTTGAAAATACCGACGCTCCTTTCAGCTGATCGAAGAGATCTTCGATCCTAGGTAGCGGGTACTTGTTCTTAATCGTCACTTGATTAAAACCTCTGTAATCGATGCACAATCGGAGTCCGCCATCCTTCTTTTTCACGAACAGGACTGGTGCTCCCCATGGTGACGTACTCGGCCGAATATATCCTTTTGATAACAACTCCTCGAGTTGTTCTTTCAGCTCCTTCATCTCAGCAGGCGCCATGCGATATGGTGCCTTCGACACCGGTTTGATTCCGGGTACGAGATCGATCGTGAACTCAACTTCCCGCTCAGGAGGCATTCCTGGGATATCTTCCGGGAAGACGTCTGGGTATTCGTTCACGACGGGGATACTGTCGATCTTGCTCTCTTCGCCTTCCAGATTATGCACGTAGCATGCGTACAGTTGGTATCCCTTCTTCATGAGATTACAGAACTTTACTGCATTTACTACATTGGCACCCTTCTTCTGATGCTGCATGTAGTAAATGACCTTCTTCCCACGACTCTTCGCCAATGAGATCTTCTGCTTTTGGCACTCGATGATAGCCTTGTATCGCGTCAACCAGTCCATTCCCAAGATGATGTCGAAATCCTTAAGGTCAAATTCTATGAGATTCGCAAAGAATTCAGTGTCTTTGATTACTATCGGGATCCCGTCGTATCGTTTGGAGCACGATACTACCTTACCCGATGGTAATTGGATTCCTAAGTTAATGTTATTCGGCGCTGGTAGATCTAATGCAGCTATAATTCTTGTGGAAATCAAAGAGCAACTCGCTCCTGAGTCAAATAAGACCTTGACAGGTACGCTTAAAGCAGTAAACGTACCTTCGATCACATCGCCTTGAGCAGCTAAATCCGCTTGATTGATCACATTCAGGCGTCCTACTGGTCTGCCTTGATTCCCATGCTGGTTTAGATTCTGAGGTGGCCTCGGTGCCTGCGGGAACCTCTGTCCTTGGTTGTCCTGCTGGTTTGGCCCAGCTGGCCTGTTTCCCTGAGGACGGTTCAAAAGGTCCAACCTCTTGTCAATGCGGTCCTCCCTCGTACAGCACTCCTTTTTCATATGGCCTTCTCGGCCACACCGGTAACAATGCCCCGGTCTTGGGCATTCACGCACCAAGTGCGGAATGTCGCACTTCTGGCATCTGGGTATGAAGGCGCCCTGGTTATCCGGCCTCCGGTTTCCTTGGCCTCCTCGATTGAACTCTCTGTTATCTGGCTTCCTCTGACCATCATTTCTTCCTTGGTCATTTCCCCTTCTGAAGTGATTTCCAGTGTTATTGTTCCGGTTCTTCTTATCAAAGTTGTTTAGGCCTTTGCTCGTCTCTCCATGGTCCTTGCGCTTCAGCTGTTGTACTCGTGCAATTGCCACTGCATGATCGTAAACAGCCTGCAGAGTTGTGTGTTGTCCGCCCACTAAGATCTCTCTGATGCTGAGGTTCAGCCCCATTTCAAACTTCTGGGCCTTGTCAGCATCAGTCGGTACCAGCCTTGGAGCGAAACAGACGAGCTCCTTAAACTTTGCGTAGTATTCTTAAACTGTCTGGGTGCCTTGACGGAGATTAATGAATTCCTCGTACTTAGCAGTTTTTGTACTGAGGGGATAGAACCTTTCCCTCATCATCTCCTTAAATTCTTCCCAGAAATAGGCGTGTTCACCATCGGCAAGTCCTTCTTGGTGGTTTTTCCACCATTCGTCAGCTTCTCCACTTAAATAGTATACGGCCACTCCAACTTTCTCATTTTCGGGACACCTAACGGCATTTAGCAGCTTGTCGAAAGTCCTAATCCAGTCTTCCAGCTTTGCGGGATCCTCCTGTCCCTCATAGTGGGGCGGTTGGTAAGGATTTACCATCGCCAAGTAATTTATTCGAGCTGCTGGGGGTGGCACTGCTGCCTGTGCTCGATTAACTTCCGCGTTCCCTAAGGCAATGAGGACTTGCTCAACTGTCCTCAGTTGCTCATCCATTGCGTTAGGAGCAGGATTAGGTTGACCTTCTGGATTCGGCGGGTTTGCACCAACTGGAGCATTAGCGTTCCCTGGAATCTCAGCTCTGGGTCTCCCTCTGGGCGGCATTCTGATGACCAAGCATGCAGAGGTTAGATTCGCGGTTAGATGAAAGTTAATAGTCGAGTTAGACTATGATCAGAATTCTATCTCAAAACTCTAGGTGCGAAAGAAAACCGAAATGGCAAGGAAGGAAGAACACTAAGCACAAAATTCCAATAGATAATAACGCTTCGATAGCGAGGATTACATCATGATATACTACTAAGTTATCACTACGTAAAATGTGATAACGATATGGTAACAAGGTGTGACAACACTAATACGCAATGTACGGAATCGGAATACTAGTATAAGCAAGTAAAGAAGTCCATCTCGGAAATCGCGTGCAACGCCTAAAGCAAGTAGTCTGGGGAGTAGCCGAGCATCCTACGATCGGCCTCAATCTCCTCGTCAGTGTCAAGAGGCAGTGGAGGGTTCTCCACGACCTCCTCGGGATCCTCGTCTACAATGTTGATAAACTCATCCGGGTCAAATTCCTCCTCTTCCTCCATCTCTGGCTCAGGGTTGAGCTGGTTTTGCAGCCCAACTATTACCTCCTCCAATGCAAATATGCGTCCCTGCAACATGTGCACGTGGTGACGGCAATCCTCGAACTCAGCTGCAAGAGCATCATGGCGAGCAGCCATCTGGTTACTCCTAATAGTCATTGCCTCCATCCACTCTTCCATTGCCACAATCCTATTCCTATCGTTCGCGGCATCCCTAGTAATGTGGCGAAGCTCATGCGTGATATCGGACATAGAGCATAACAAGCGCATGATAGAGTCCTGTAATCTTGGGTCGGCCATCTAACATGCAAATTTTTACATTAAGGGATATGCCACACATAAAAAAAATGATAATTTTGTTAATGCACATGCTTCCCCCAAAAAATAGTACTAATTTTTAAGACTTGTCGAATTTTTTTGAGATATACTTTTCCATGGGTTTTAAAAAAAAATTCCTTTTCCCGTGGAAATAATACTCAAAATGCTTAAAAATAATATTGAATAATTTGGGCCACTATAGTGGGCCAAAAATAATAGCTTTAAAATTTTCGGGCTCCGATACCACTTTGTAACACCCCGGATTTGATCACCCAGGCCAGGGCTGTAACACCCCGGATTTGATAACCCAGGCCGAGGTGTCACCGCCGCATCCCCCTAGCAAGACACGGCTTCCCGAGCTCGCTAAGGAAATGCAAGGCTTGTGGGTATGCAAAAGATTTAAAACATTCAAGATATAGTCCGGAAATTTATAATACTTAAAACGATAGTAGTAATCATCATGCGCGAAAAGTAAATAGAGTAAATGCAGCGGAAAGTAAATCACGGCCAACATGGCCAAATCCTCGGGTTTAACAGACCCGGTAAAAACAGTACGATGCAGAAATTTAAAATGTTCATAAATAATTCCCCCCAAGTGCATGCGTATGCGTGAGTAATAAAAGATAGGGATTTAATTTTTAAAGTAAGCGAGAAAAGTAATTTACGGAAATTCTTTCTCTTTACCAATTAGATCATTACCAATGCTCATTTTGATCAAGAATAACCATTCTTGGGGAATCAAACCCGCAAGAGCCCAAACACATTATTTTACCATTGTTTGTTTTGATCGAGGACATCCAAATTACCCGCTTGGGCGCTTATGTCCACAAGCCGCCGGTATCAACGATCCTGGGCCGAAGCCTTTTCAGATCAACATCCGCTTGGGCACTTATGTCCACAAGCCGGCAATAATAACGATCCTGGGCCGAAGCCTTTTCAGATCAACCCACCTCTGGGACTCGTACCCACGAGGGATGTGAAAGCAGTGACCCTATACAGACCGCTCCGGAGCCCTAGACAACCCATACGGATACATCTAGGAGTATAGACTCTTATTAACACGAAACCACAATATCATATGCGCCGTTTTGGCCATACAAAAAGAGGGGGCGGCCCAACGAGCTCACGCCAAGTGCACTTACCCTCTATCACATTGGGCATCCCACTCGACCAAAACTTACAAAGTTTCAAAAATGCATTTTGAAAACTTTACAATATCACATGTTCCAGAATTCATATATTTTCAAAAACGAGTATCAATCGACTCGTAGATCATCAAAATACACAAGTACGATTTTACCGACAAAGAATAGCCCACTGGCAGTTTCAGAAATCGAATTTGGAAACTTAGCAAAAAAAATTTCAAAAATTCCGATATTTTTACAGGAGCTAGAAAACACCCAAATGAACATTTTTCATAGAAATAAACTACTTCAAAATCGGAATCTAAGTGGCTTAAAAAAATCATTTCAGAATTCCTCTTTCAAAGGCATAGGAATTTACTGTTCACTTCGACCACAGTTCCTTTAAAAATTCATAACAATTCCAAGAGTGATCTAAGAATTCTGAAATTTTACAGGGATAAACTAGACACATAGATGAACAACTTTCATGAAGAAACCATCCATCAAAAACGACCGTAAATAGGAGTAATACGAACAACAAAACCTGTCTACACCATGATATTAAAACTGTCATCTTGAACTCAGAAAATACCAGATGTTTTTTCATCGCACAAATCATGTCCAAAAATTATGAAAATTTACAGAGATCATATTAAAGGTGTTAGGAACATTTTTCATTTAGGAAAGTTTTTCCAAAAACAAACGGATCTAGGCGAACAAGGATGAACAAAAGAAACTATCCTGAAGAAACCCTAAATCACAGATTTGACAAGGGATGGAATTCGAGTTGTTTCTCCATGAATACTCAACCAAAAACTCTAAAATTTGAAAGGCACAACACTAACTTACACGGTAAGAGATTAAGATCGAAAACTCTTTTGGTGGTTGCTTGGAAGTCGGCCAAAACAGTCCCCACGAACACTCCTTCAACCGAATGACCCTATTTGAGAGACGTAGAAGAAGTTTCCTAATGAGAAGAGAAAGGATCCGAGTTTAAGGACTAGGAATGAACTAGAGGCCTTACCAACACTTGAGAAATGGCTTGGGATTCCTTGTATTCGTCCAACACTCCTTAGAATGGAAGAACTCTCAACACAACTCACCTAACACTCAAAGGAAATGTTGATTTTCGGATTAGATGTTTTGGTGGAGTGTTTAGACTGATTTTGGATAGATTAAGGAGGGAATGCAGTCCCAATGGGTACCTTAATGTACCTGGGAAAGCCACAAAAGATTTATGATGGTCAAGCTCGAAATTGGAGCCACCAACCTCTATCCAAACCCCATACACAATCAAGGTTCAACTTATCCACTAAGTTCATGTATCCTCCACACTTCCAACTAGGTAGATGTTCTAGAAGCTTCTAAATTCGTCCAAATGGAGTCCCAATACACCCCCAAAGTCTGAGACAAGCTTGTGGCTCGATTACATGAACCAAGCTCGACTTAATGGCTTCATCTCGGTTGAAACGCGTAGCAGCGTTTCAAAACGCTGCTACTGAGGTGGTGGCGCGCTGGTGGCGCGCCACCGTGCCACCACAGGCTGCGGGCCTGCCTCTCTCTCTTTTTTTTTTAAATATGATTTTTAATCCTTAAAAATCATACATGGATTATCCATGATTGTTGGATAATCCGATAACTCTCTTCGAGTTGCTATCGTCCAAAAAATGTTTAATTCCACTCTCTCGAAATTATTTCGGTTGCGATAGTTAAATCCAATTAATTAATTTTCGGATTTAATACTCGATGTTGATTTCTCGGGTATTACACCCCTCCTCTGGAAGAATTAACAGGGGACACTTTCAATCCGTCTATTTTCATCAATCAAACTGCATATTCTTATTATCAGAAGATGGTGGAAAGATGGATTATCCAGGACAAAGGATTCACTGAAGCTGACATGGAGCGATTTTCGGTTCATGATGCTCTCATGAGTCGAGGATGGATGAAATTTGCTGCGCATCCGAAAGGAGTTTACTCTTGGGAGCTTACTAGGCAATTCCTATGTAATGCTCGATATGATCACTATACTTCATGGATTAGGGGAGTGCCTGTGCCATATGGTCCTGCAGTAATTAATGAACTTTATGGTACTGTGGATGTCTCTTGCTCGGCTACAAAGAAGAAGCACTTTCATGACCCTATTCATGAAGAGGAAGGAGGACCAGAGTTGGAGAAAAGAATCTTGTAACACCCCGGATTTGATAACCCAGGCCGAGGTGTCACCGCCGCATCACCCTAGCAAGACACGGATCCCCGAGTTCGCTAAGGAGGTGCAAGGCTTATGGGTATGCAAAGTTTTAAAATATTCAACAATGAATCCGGAATCCAGTAATACTTTAATCAAGTACGGTAGTAAAAATCATCATGCATGGATAAGGTAAATGCAGCGGAAATGTAATCACGGCCAACACGGCCAAAACCTCGGGTTAAACAGACCCGGTAAACAGTAATACGATGCAGAAAGCGAAAATGTTCATAAATAACTCCCCCCAAGTGCATGCGTATGCGTCACTCGACATACTCTGTAAAGAAAAATGTCAACGGTCGTCAGTATAAAAATATACTGAGTAAGTTAATCCCTAACTAACAAATAAAATGGGTTACAAGGGTTTAAACTAAAGATTTCGCTTACCGTACGAGAATTTAAAAATACAAAATTTATTAGCAGCGGAAAAACATGATTAAAGGACTTAATTTTTAAAAGCGTAATTTAAAGCATAATTTAAGATGCATAAATTTTAAATACATAATTAAAGACATGATAAATACGATTTAAGCATAATGAATCACTCACACAAGTCTTTTACTTTTCATCCCGTAGACTAAGAAGAGGACACCATACCGGGAGATCACTAACGAGGCAATCTCAACATAGGACCACTAACGAGGCAGTCCAAACAATGGGAGACCACTAACGAGGCGATCCAAAAAGATAGTAGGACCACTGACGAGGCGATCCAAAAATACAGCGCGCGAGATCACTAACGAGGCAATCTCAGATAGTAAGGAGACCACTAACGAGGCAGTCTCAAAGATAATGATAGTATGAAGATCGGCTCAGCCTAGTGAACGGGATTTTTCAAAAGTTCGTATTTCAAAGTTATCAAATGATCGATATCGCGTTTTCATAGTTCGAGTTTTCTCAAGTTCGAAAAATCCTATTCGAGGCAGTTTACGCCTTTCTTAATTAAAAATTCGTCTTTTCTCCAAAAATTCTGAAATTTTTACAGTAGTTCAAAAACACACACACGAACAACTTTCATGTTTTAAGTTTCTGGAAATAAGGTTCCGATGTGAGTCGAAATTCGAGTTCATTGCAAGGAATAATTTCTGTCTTAAAAACTGTTTTCGTCACAGGTTCGTGCAACGCCGATTAAAAATTCATTTCGAAACCAATCGATGTGAAATTTTTACAGTAACTACACAACACGTTAAGGAACAACTTTCATGTTTTAAGAATTTGGAAATAATGAATTCTTGGTACTCAAAAATTGATTACAACTCACTGCATACTCGCGGCCCTTAAAACAATTTTAAAGAAGTTCTGAAAATTCGGCCGTTTGGCATATCAAATGAACACCAAAATCTGTGAAATTTTATATGCACAATCTAGACACAATTATCTACAACTTTTGTTAAGGAATGCAAGGTTAAATCATTCGAAAAATGGGTGAAAAACATGCATCAATTTGAATATGGAAATCTGTCTCAGTTTTAAAACGTTCGGTTCGATACAGAAAGTTTACGGCGTGATTTGGGATAGCAAAACTCAATGTCAATGGCTGAAATTTGGACACACGATAGATAAAGGTGTTAGGAACAACTTTTATGTTGAAAAGTTTTCGGTTTGAATTCCCGAAGGTCGAGTTTTAGGCGAGGCTTTAAAATTGGACGAAAATAGGGTTTTGAAAACCGATTTTTGTTACAAGCCTATATCTCGAGATTTAAACAACAAACAACCACGAAAATTTGTGAGTAAGGTTTTAACTTACTTAGTTAGAGAATAGGGTCGCTGGATTGGGTTTCCGGACGTCCTAGGGTCACGACGAACGGCCAACTTCTCCGATCGCTTTTTGTTCGTTTTCCGACGGGAAATCGTGGTAAGGAAAAAGGGTTAGAATATGAGTTTCTGAGATCTATGGACGAATTGAAACTTTGTACAATAGCTTACCAAGAGTCTAGAGGGCAGGGGCTTGTCCCGGTCGTCCCGTCGTCGCCGGAATACTCGCCGGAAAGTGGTGTCGAAGGAGTTTTGAACTTGGAGAGGGAATTGGGGGAGGGTAGGAAGTGTTTTTCTGAAACTTTAGGGTTTGGGGCGCCCCTAGCATATTCTTAAGCCTTCCCCAAGGCTGAGATCCGATTACCATCAAAGGGGGTGTTAATTTTGGCAAGAAAATCGCCATGGAAGGAAAGTTTACACCTCCTGCACCTCTGGCGCGCTGGTGACGCGCACATAGGCTTTTGTCCGCGCGGAGCACGCGTGGTCTGCCGTGGAGTCGCGACTCCTCCGTCCGCGCGGTGGCCGTGCGGCGGCGCGCGGAGAGCGCGGGCCGGCCGGTTCGGCGGTCCGCGTGTTCCGTCGGGTCTTTCCTTGCTTTCCCCTATCGGTTTCCTACGTGTTAGCTCGATTCCTTGGGTCGTCTTCGTTTCGGAATCTTCTCCTTAAACTTGTCACGAGTCCGGCTTATCGCTCGCAACATTTCCGTGTCCTAATTAGCCTAGTCTAAATTGGTTCCAACTCCTCCTATCGTCCTTGTGATCTATTTCGTGATTTATTTTGTGATTTATTTCGTGACTGAACTTAGAAACTATTTCCAAGCTGCCTACGTACCCTGTGAAGGGATCAAGTCATGACGTAGTTCAAAACAATTTGAATTTGTTTTTCCTCGGGTGTTACATCCTCCCCCCCTTAAGAATATAGTTATGTCCCCATAACTGTGGTCGGGTTGTCTTGGAAGAGGGTAGGGTAACGTTGCCTCATGTCGGCTTCCAATTCCCAGGTCGCCGTTTCCATCTCGTGGTTGGACCACAGGACCTTGACCATCTTTACAGTTTTATTCCTTGTCACCCTTTCCTTGTAGTCGAGTATTTGCACCGGGGTTTCTTCATAAGTCGAGTCATCATCCAATTCGATTACGTCCGGTTGGAGTACATGCGACGTGTCGGGCACATACTTCCTCAGTTGGGGGTCGTGGAGCTCGTTATGGATACGAGCAAACTGTGGTGGGGACGTTAGTTAATAAGCGGTTTCCTATTCCCTACGGAATTTCTTATGGTCCCTATGTATTTACGCCCCGAGGGTTTCCTGTAGTCCTGCGAAAAGAGGACGTGAGGCAATTCTGCTGTCCTTGCCCGGAATAATGCCAGGTGATGCTCCATGTCGTCGTATTTCACTGTCAATGTATGCCCGGGTTCAGCAAGGAGCGTATAGCAAAAGAGATTGATCAAAACAGGAAAAAAATAAAACTCCTCCGGGTCCCGCGCGGTGGCCGCGCGGTAATGAGCCCCAGCGCGCGGAGAGCGCGCGACTCCCTCTGTTCGAGAAAATAGGGCTCGCGCTCCACGCGAGCCACTCCCCCCCCCATTTTCCATTCGAGAACACACCCCCAATTCTCTCTAAATCCGGCGAGTTACCTTCATGTCTGCTTGATTTCGACTTCCATTCCACTCATCGAGGTACGATTCTACTAAACTCACTTACTAATTTCAACTTTTATGTTTTGTATGAATTGATTTGTGAGGAGATTTAGGAAATTAGGGTTTGTGTACAAAAATTGGGGGTTTGTGACTTTTAGGCTTGATTTGTGCCAATTAGTAAGTGTATGTGGCAATTGTTGTTACTCTTGTTGCCTTGCCTATGTTTATGTTATAATGTGTTTATGTTTTTGGCAAATTCTTGTTGAATTCGAATCCTTAGAAGGGCTATGAAGTTTTTGATGTTTGGTTGTTATTGGGGTGTGGTTAATAGTTCGTTCCCCTGTTGTTTGGTGCTGTAGGACATGCTGTGTTGTTATTAGAATGATTGTTTCATTCTGTGGGCAATTTCCGTGTGTTGTTAGTAACTTAGGTTTTGGTTTTTTGCGCACATAACGTATTCGACGAAATGCCACAAAGGGTTTAGGCACTAGTTTGAGCATATCCTTTGTCTAGGTTACCTCCTGGTTGGTCTTAGTAAACGGTAGGATTTGTTGTTCTTACGGTACATTCGCGTTGGAAATGTATATTAATGCCCTTTTCGTATTTTCGCTTGACTTCTGTGTGGGACTTAGCCTTATAATCGGTGTTTGGTAACTTGCAGGATGTTGCTCTTTTTGTGGGTCGTTTTGGTGTCTCTCATGTGTCCTCCGAGGACTAGGAGACGAGTTGCTGATGAGGCTGGCCCCAGTCATGCCGCTCCGGTGATGCCTGATTTCGACGAGAGCGAGTCAGAGGAGGACGAGGAGCAGCGGGGCCCGCGACTCAGGGGTCTTCCGGACGAGGTGCGTCCTCACCGGCACGACAAGTTCCGGTTTAGGACGAAGGCTGCCCAGGACTTTTATTTCGACGAGCTTCGTCGAAACAGGGCTTACGTCCCTGAGAGAGGCATATATCCTCTTCACATGGGCGATGACAGGGTCAGCGCAGTCTTGGAGTATCTGCAGTGGACCGGTCTGGCACGTCACCCCGAGGGCGTCGCCTCCAGTTATTTGGCTATGGAGGTTATTGCCAACATTGGCGGTCTCGGGGAGGGTGACGATCTATCCCGGGTATGGGTCCGTGGTCGCTATCTCGACTTCAGTGCTCGGGCGATCAATGTCTATTTTGGCTTGCCCGACGATGGCGTATTCCGGCCACAGCCTGAGGGACGTGTTCTTGCTCCTGCGTGGAACACCTTATGCACCATAGTGCCTCCTCAGCTCGAGCACAGTCATGAGCTTCGTTTGACGACGATGGACTCCCCTTGGCGAGAGCTTGCTCAGCTGTGGTTAGGGCGTGTCCGGCCGATCACCCGGAGCCACATTGTCCTGGATCACGTCTACGAGACCATTTGCTTTATCGCGCGAGACGGTAGGGTGAATGTAGGAGCTTGCATCGAGGACAACTTGCGGGGTATGCGGAGAGGACGAGGGAGTAGGGTGATTACCCACGTTCACCTCATCTGTGGGTTATGCGCGGCGCAGGGGATTCGCACTACACCGGAGACAGACCCGTACGACCTAGCACCGGGCCGTTGCTACCGTATCCCGACTTATGCTGACCGGCGTAGCGCCTTACGTCGTGGGGCTCCCCGTGCTGTACTTCGCCCGCAGCCTGATGACGGCGGCCTGATCCTTGTTGTACCACCGGAGCAGCCACCCCCTCCTCTAGTAGTTCCACCTCCCGCTGGGGCACCTCCTGCTGTGGCACCTCAGGGGCAGGAGATGATTCAGATGCTGTAGATGATGCAGGAGATGCGGGTCAATATGGACGCCGGGTTTGCAGCTGGGCAGGCTCGTTATGACGCCCTCGACGCTAGGTTGGACTTCTATCAGACCCGTATGGACTCGTTTGCTACGAGGCAGGCTCAGCAGCAGGCCACCATGTCCGACATGTACGCCTATGTGCGGCAGATGGACGACTACATGCGCCGGCAGTTCCCGCCTCCCGATCAGTGATGTCTCCTTTTGGTTTCGTGTTTTTTTGTTTAGGTTTTGCATTAGACGTACTTTGTTTAGTTTCCTCCTTATGAGGACGTTGCTGTTGCCTGGGATTTGTGATTTATATTTTCGTTATGTTATTGCTTAGTTAGGTGTTTGACATGTGTTAGTTGTTTGCTGCTATTCTAGAACCATGGTTTAATAGTTCTGTCCATTTTATGGTTTGAGATGCTCTGGATTTACTATTACCTTCCTATCGTATCTGCATGTGTGTGGATTGTCCAACAATACCTACGCCGTTGCTTGACTAAACCGCTTCAAGGAACTTAGATAAACTAGCGTGATAAGATATACGGGGTAGAGTTTATATGTTAAATAAATAGCTGCTTGTAAGGGGAAAAATTTATTGGATGAAGATTAGTCTTTTAATAGGTATCTATTTATTGGGGTTTGTTGTAGAGGTTGCTGCTGGAACTTAGGTAAGGTTTACTTATTTATTCTTATTTATTTATTTATTTTTTATTTTTTTTTATTTTTTTTTTCTCAGTAATCTGTTCGTTTTTTTTTTTTTTTTTAGTCTAGGGTTGTAGGTTCCCCTCTTTGATCATGGTAGTTAAAGAATTTAATAAAATGTATGGAATAAATTTAAATAGGCTTGTATTTTTATTATTCAAGAAATAAATTCCGTTTGGGTTACAAGCGTTCGAAATAGAAATAGGAGTGCTGCTAATAGTACGGAAAGGAAAATATACTAATAATGCGTAGCTGGATCACTAGATCTAAAACGAGTGGGTAGGCTCGGCCTTGATGTGATCATCCTCATCGCTCGACACATCGATGGGCATGGCGACATTGGGAGCAGGCCCCGGGTTCTGAAGGACCGCCCCATCCACGTCCTGGGCTAGGTTAGTCAGTTCCCAGCCCAGGGTCTCTATCTGCTCCTCCAAGTCATCTCCCTTGTCTTGGAGCCGGGCCACTTGGGCTTGGAGGTGTGTGACTTGCTCCTGTAGCTGAGTTATGTGGTGATGGTTTGTTTCCCTAAGGTGACCCACATGGGCCAGGTTACCCTCCAACTGTCCTACCCGCGTTTTGAAGTAATTGATGTGCTGTTGGCCCTCAAGGTATGCGTTCATTAATTTTACCATCAAATTGACCATGTTCGCGTTGGGCTCGGCCATCTAATGTCAACAAGGGAGGTTAGAGTTAGACATTTTTCAGGCAAGGTTAAGATATGCACGATTTTAAATCTATATGCAACATGCAAGTGCAAGTCCCTTCCCCATAAAAAAAATTTAGTTTATTTTAAAATAAATTGCTAAAGGTTGGGCCTCTATAGTGGGCCAAAATTTAATATTTCTTTGGCTAAGATTTTGGGCTATGTAAAAAGGATTATAAACTTTTGGGCTAAAAATAATACTAGTAGTCAAAATAAATAATTTTAAAAGAAATAACACTTGGGTTTAAAAATAATGGTTTAAAATAATAGTAGCAGCTTTAAAAATTTTTCGGGCTTTGATACCAACTTGTAACACCCCGAATTTGATAACCCAGGCCGAGGTGTCACCGCCGCATCACCCTAGCAAGACACGGATCCCCGAGTTCGCTAAGGAGGTGCAAGGCTTATGGGTATGCAAAGTTTTAAAATATTCAACAATGAATCCGGAATCCAGTAATACTTTAATCAAGTACGGTAGTAAAAATCATCATGCATGGATAAGGTAAATGCAGCGGAAATGTAATCACGGCCAACACGGCCAAAACCTCGGGTTAAACAGACCCGGTAAACAGTAATACGATGCAGAAAGCGAAAATGTTCATAAATAACTCCCCCCAAGTGCATGCGTATGCGTCACTCGACATACTCTGTAAAGAAAAATGTCAACGGTCGTCAGTATAAAAATATACTGAGTAAGTTAATCCCTAACTAACAAATAAAAGGGGTTACAAGTATTTAAACTAAAGATTTCGCTTACTGTACGAGAATTTAAAAATACAAAATTTATTAGCAGCGGAAAAACATGATTAAAGGACTTAATTTTTAAAAGCGTAATTTAAGATGCATAAATTTTAAATACATAATGAAAGACATGATAAATACGATTTAAGCATAATGAATCACTCACACAAGTCTTTTACTTTTCATCCCGTAGACTAAGAAGAGGACACCATACCGGGAGATCACTAACGAGGCAATCTCAACATAGGACCACTAACGAGGCAGTCCAAACAATGGGAGACCACTAACGAGGCAGTCTCAAAGATAGTAGGACCACTAACGAGGCGATCCAAAAAGATAGTAGGGCCACTAACGAGGCGATCCAAAAATACAGCGCGCGAGATCACTAACGAGGCAATCTCAGATAGTAAGGAGACCACTAACGAGGCAGTCTCAAAGATAATGATAGTATGAAGATCGGCTCAGCCTAGTGAACGAGATTTTTCGAAAGTTCGTATTTCAAAGTTATCAAATGATCGATATCGCGTTTTCATAGTTCGAGTTTTCTCAAGTTTGAAAAATCCTATTCGAGGCTGTTTACGCCTTTCTTAATTAAAAATTCGTCTTTTCTCCAAAAATTCTGAAATTTTTACAGTAGTTCAAAAACACACACACGAACAACTTTCATGTTTTAAGTTTCTGGAAATAAGGTTCCGAAGTGAGTCGAAATTCGAGTTCATTGCAAGGAATAATTTCTGTCTTAAAAACTGTTTTCGTCACAGTTTCGTGCAACGCCGATTAAAAATTCATTTCAAAACCAATCGATGTGAAATTTTTATAGTAACTACACAACACGTTAAGGAACAACTTTCATATTTTAAGAATTTGGAAATAATGAATTCTTGGTACTCAAAAATCGATTACAACTCACTGCATACTCGCGGCCCTTAAAACAATTTTAAAGCAGTTCTGAAAATTCGGCCGTTTGGCATATCAAATGAACACCAAAATCCGTGAAATTTTATATGCACAATCTAGACACAATTATCTACAACTTTTGTTAAGGAATGCAAGGTTAAATCATTCGAAAAATGGGTGAAAAACATGCATCAAGTTGAATATGGAAATCTGTCTCAGTTTTAAAACGTTCGGTTCGATACAGAAAGTTTACAGCGTGATTTGGGATAGCAAAACTCAATGTCAACGGCTGAAATTTGGACACAGGATAGATAAAGGTGTTAGGAACAACTTTTATGTTGAAAAGTTTTCGGTTTGAATTCCCGAATGTCGAGTTTTAGGCGAGTCTTTAAAATTGGACGAAAATAGGGTTTTTGAAAACCGATTTTTGTTACAAGCCTATATCTCGAGATTTAAACAACAAAGAACCACGAAAATTTGTGAGTAAGGTTTTAACTTACTTAGTTAGAGAATAGGGTCGCTGGATTGGGTTTCCGGACGTCCTAGGGTCACAACGAACGGCCAACTTCTCCGATCGCTTTTTGTTCGTTTTCCGACGGGAAATCGTGGTAAGGAAAAAGGGTTAGAATATGAGTTTCTGAGATCTATGGACGAATTGAAACTTTGTACAATAGCTTACCAAGAGTCTAGAGGGCAGGGGCTTGTCCCGGTCGTCCCGTCGTCGCCGGAATACTCGCCGGAAAGTGGTGTCGAAGGAGTTTTGAACTTGGAGAGGGAATTGGGGGAGGGTAGGAAGTGTTTTTCTGAAACTTTAGGGTTTGGGGCTGTAACACCCCGGATTTGATTTCCCAGGCCAGGGCATTACCGCGACACTTTTCTAAACAAGACCCGACCCAAGTCGAGCTCATCTAGAAAAATGCTAAGGCTAAGTTGTATCAAATTTTCTAAACAATTTAAAATCCATCCAATCATGCCCGAACTAAAATCAGAGTATCTCATGCATCACAGTAATAATCAGTGCGGAAGCTAAAAACAATAAAAAAAACGTGGGCCAAACAGACGGCCAAAACCAAAGTCCAAAGTCCAGTGTCAAAGTCCAGTGCAAAAATTTAAAACAATGATAAAATGCGACAAGTCTTTATTTTTGAGAATCCCATCCCAATGCGCCATCACTTACTCTGCGAAAAAGAGAAACAACAATATTTTTATCAGTACAAATGGTACTGAGTAAGTTAATGTATAGCATGACAAAATTTAAAGATTTAGAAGAGTAAAAGAAAGTTGGGAATTTAATCTAACGAACGAGTAAAAATAATTTACGGGGATTTCTTTTTACACTTTACCACACCAATGTTCATTTTGATCGAGGACATCCAAAACATTACCCGCTTGGGCGCTTATGTCCACAAGCTGCCGGTATCAACGATCCAGGGCCTTAGCCGTTTGGGATCAATTACCCGCTTGGGCGCTTATGTCCACAAGCCGATGGTATCCACAATGTGAGAGCAGCGGACCCTATACAGACACACTCCGGAGCCCTAGGTAACCCCTACGGATACACATAGGAGTATAGACTCATACAATCACGCAACATAATAATATTTCCTTGGCGCCGTTTTGGCCACCAAAAAGAGGGGGCGGCCCAACGAGCCCACGCCAAGTGCACTTACCCTCCAAAATTGGGCATCTAACTCGATCAAAATTCACAAAGTTTCAAAATCCACATTTTAATCATTACAACACATGTCTACATTTCCAGAATTCATAAGCTTCATAAAAGAGTAGCAATCGACTCAATAACTATCGAAACGTACGAAATCAAGTTTTACCGGTAAGACCACACCGTGGCAGTTTTCAAAATTGTATTAGGAAATGTAGTAAAACTTTGCGGAAAATTCTGAAAATTTTACAGCTACTAGGAGACATCAAAATAAACATTTTTCTCTGAAATAGGCCTTAGCAAATTCGGACTCTAAGTCGCTCAAAAAAAATCATTACAGAAACTTGTTTTCAAAAGGGTGCATAGGTCACTGTTCATCCGTCCACAGTTTACTTAAAAATCCATAACAATTCGAAGGTTGATCCAAAAATTCTGAAATTTCACAGGAGTAAACTAGACACATAGATGAACAATTTTCATGAAGAAACTAACCATCAAAAACGTCCATAGCTAGGAGAAATATGAACTACAAAACTGAACATGCTAGAAATTGAAATCTGTCAACATGTGCAGCAGAAAATTCCAGATCTATTTTCGACGACCAAATCAAGTCCAAAATTGTGAAAATTTACAGAGGTCATCTTTAAAGTGTTAGGAACATTTTTCATTTAGACAAGTTCTTCCAAAAACGAAAGGATCTAGGCGAGAAATGCACAACAATAAAATCTACTCGGAAGAAACATTAAAAGACAATTTTGGCATAGGATGAAAATCGAACTACAACTCAAAGAATACTCAACCAAAAGCTCTAAAATTCGAGATGCACAACACTAACTTACTTCTCAAGAGTGTAGTGTCGAAATCCTCTTTGGTTGAACCCTCAAACTCGTCCGGATCAGCCTCTCACTTCCAAGATCTACCGAACGAATCCTATTTTGAGGTGTTTGGAGAAAAACTTAGATGTTAGGGCTTAGAATCCGAAGTAAGGAACAAGGAATTGGTATAGAAACCTTACCTAGACGTAGGAGAAGAGATTGGAATGCTTGAACTCACCTAAACTCTCTGGAACAATGAAGAATATCCTTCAACTCTCACCAACACTCAAGAAGAATGGAATTTTCGGATTAGTGTGTATGGGGGGTTTTGGGGACTGATTACTTGATGTAATGGTTGAATTTGAGAGTTCCAAATGAAGCTTTGAAGGCCCTGGGAACTAGGGAAAACATAATGGCAATCAACTCCCGAAATTATACCCCCCCAAATCCTATCCATTCCACCTAACACACCATGGTTCAACTCATCCCCAAGTTCATGTATCCTCCAAACTTACAGCCATGCAGGGGTTCTAGAAACTTCTAGATTCCTCCAAAAGAGTCCCAATACATCCACCAACATCTGAGACATGAATGTGCATCAATTCCATGAATCAAACTCGAGTAAATGGCCTCAAACTTCAAGAAACGCGTAGCAGCGTTTTGAAACGCTGCTACTGGGGTGGTGGCGCGCTGGTGGCGCGCCACCGCGCGGCCACCGCGCCACCCCAGGCAGCGATTTTCTCTTCCTTTTTTTTTTTTTTTATAATATGATTTTTGATCTTTTAAAAATCATACTTGGATTATCCGTGAATGTTGGATACTCCGATAACTCTCTTTGAGTTGCTATCGTCCGAAAATATTTAATTCCGCTCTCCCGGAATTATTTCGATTGCGATAGTTAAATCCAATTAATTAATTTAATTAATTAATTTTTCGGATTTAATAATCGATGTTGATTTCTCGGGTATTACAGTCTACCCTCCTTAGAAATCAACTTCGTCCTCGAAGTTGGGTCGCACTTCGGAAAAATAATTGGCACATAAATTATTGAGGCTTGCAATTTAAAATTCTTACCTCGCATGCGACGACTCTGCGCGGGGTGTCACATCCTCTCCCCCTTAGGACTGCAGTTATGCCCCCATAACTGCTCTTGAGTCGCTTCGGAAAAGGTTGGGATATCTTTGCTTCATATCCGCTTCCAATTCCCACGTTGCTTCCTCGGTGCCATGATTTGACCATAGGATCTTCACCATCCTCACAGTCTTGTTCCTTGTGACCCTTTCCTTGACATCAAGTACCTCGATCGGATACTCCTCGTATGTCAAGTCATCATCTAGCTCAATCACGTCGGGTTGCAACACGTGAGTTGGGTCGTGCACATATTTCTTTAATTGAGAAACGTGAAATACGTTGTGCACTCGCGACAATTCTGGTGGAAGTGCCAAACGATAAGCTAAGGTACCTACGCGATCCAGAATCTCGTACGGACCAATGTAGCGAGGACTTAGCTTTCCTCGTTTACCGAATCGCATCACCCCCTTCATGGGCGACACTTTCAGCATGACCTTCTCTCCCGCCTCAAATTCCAACTCTTGCCGCCTAGTGTCGGCGTAGCTCTTCTGCCTATCTTGCGCGGCTTTCATTTTCTGTTGAACCACCTTGATCTTGCTGTTCATATCCTCAATAAGCTGCGGTCCAACAACTACCGAATCATCATCCTTCGTCCAGCACAACGGACTACGACACTTCCGTCCGTAAAGCGCTTCGAACGGTGCCATGCCTATGCTAGCGTGATAACTGTTGTTGTACGAGAATTCAATCAACGGCAAGTGGTCTTCCCAGCTTCCCTTGAATTCGAGTACACACGCTCTTAGCATGTCCTCAAGCGTCTGAATCGTGCGCTCAGTCTGACCGTCCGTCATCGGGTGAAAAGCTGTGCTCATTTTGATTTGGGTTCCAAAGGCTTCTTGTAGTTTAGTCCAGAAGTTAGAGACGAATCTACTATCTCGGTCTGAGATAATATCGTGCGGTACTCCGTGCCTTCGGACCACGTTCTCGACGTATGCCTTAGCCAGTTGATCCATCGACCAATTTTCCTTCATTGGTATGAAAATGGCGGTCTTCGTTAACCGGTCAACTATTACCCAAATCTTATTCATTCCTCGGGGAGATCTTGGCAACCCCGAAACAAAATCCATGGAGATGCTATCCCACTTCCAGCTTGGGATCTCCAATGGCTTTACCAATCCTAACGGTTTTTGTCTCACTGCCTTCACTTTCTGGCAGGTTATGCATTTGGCCACAAAGTCGGCAACATCCTTCTTCATCCGCGGCCACCAATAGATTTTCTTTAAGTCTTTGTACAACTTATCCCCACCGGGGTGGACTGAATAAAGTGTACTGTGGCCTTCTTCCATGAGTCTTCTCTTCAGTTCCTCGCACTTATGAGGAACGCACCATCATCCTTTAAAACGGACACTTCCGTCTTCATGGATCACGAATTCTACCGCCTTACCTTCACCAATTTTTCCTTTGATCCTCTGGAGATTCTCGTCGTCCGGTTGGGCTTCTCGAATCTCGTCAAATACGGTAGATTCAACTGTTATGGCGTTCACTGTCTCCACCACGGTTCCATAATGGACTAGTTCAGTATCTAACTTAGCTAGGTCCATATACAGTCCCGAAGGTAGAATGAGCGTGTTCGCCGTGTGCCTCGTCTTGCGACTCAACGCATCCGCTACGACGTTCGCCTTGCCTTCATGGTAGGCTATTTCCAGATCGTAATCCTTGATCAGCTCGAGCCATCTCCTCTGCCTCATATTTAACTCCTTCTGAGTAAATATGTACTTGAGGCTTTTGTGATCTGTAAACATCCGGCAAGTTCGTCCATATAGGTAGTGTCGCCAGATCTTAAGAGCGAACACTACCGCTGCTAGTTCCAGATCATGTGTCGGGTAGTTTACCTCGTGCGTCTTGAGTTGCCTGGATGCATAAGCAATCACCCTTTGGTTTTGCATTAGCACGCAACCAAGACCTTCTTTTGAGGCGTCGCTATACACCTCATAATCCTCAGCCTCTGATGGTAATGCTAAAACCGGTGCTGATGTGAGTCTCCCCTTAAGCTCACAGAATGACTGCTCACACTCAGCTGTCCAATCAAACTTCAATCCTTTCTTCAGCAATTGGGTCATCGGTCTCGCAATTTTTGAAAAGTCTTTCACGAATCTTCGGTAGTATCCGGCTAGACCTAGGAAACTTCTTACCTCGGTCTGGTTTGTTGGTGCCGGCCAATCAGACACTGCTGATATCTTTGCCGGGTCGACTGATACTCCTTTAGCCGATACTATATGACCTAGAAAAGCGACTTCATTCTTCCAAAACTCGCACTTTGACAGCTTCGCGTAGAGTTGATTCTTCCTCAAAAGTCCGAGTACTTGGTGCAAATGACTACTATGCTCTTCCTCATTCCTCGAGTAAACTAGGATGTCGTCGATGAATACGACTACACATGTGTCTAGTAACTCTCGGAAAACGCTATTCATGAGGTTCATGAATACTGCGGGAGCATTAGTCAGACCGAAAGACATTACGGTGAATTCGTAGTGTCCATACCTTGTTCGGAATGCTGTCTTGGGTATATCGTTCTCGGCGATACGCAATTGGTGGTATCCCGACCTTAGATCAACCTTTGAAAATACCGACGCTCCTTTCAGTTGATCGAAGAGATCTTCGATCCTAGGTAGCGGGTACTTGTTCTTAATCGTCACTTGATTAAGACCTCGGTAGTCGATGCACAATCGGAGTCCGCCGTCCTTCTTTTTCACGAACAGGACCGGAGCTCCCCATGGTGATGTGCTTGGCCGAATATATCCCTTTGATAACAACTCCTCTAGTTGTTCTTTCAGCTCCTTCATCTCAGCAGGCGCCATGCGATATGGTGCCTTTGACACCGGTTCGATTCCGGGCACGAGATCGATCGTGAACTCAACTTCCCGCTCAGGAGGCATTCCTGGGATATCCTCCGGGAAGACATCTGGGTATTCGTTCACGACGGGGATACTATCGATCTTGCTCTCCTCGCCTTCCAGATTATGCACGTAGCACGTGTACAGTTGGTATCCCTTCTGCATGAGATTGCAGAACTTTAATGCATTTACTATCTTGGCACCCTTCTTCTGAGGCTGCATATAGTAAATGACCTTCTTTCCGCGACTCTTCGCCAACGAGATCTTCTGCTTCTGGCACTCGATGATAGCCTTGTACCTCGTCAACCAGTCCATTCCCAAAATGATGTCGAAATCCTTAAGGTCAAATTCTATGAGATTCGCAAAGAATTCAGTGTTCTTGATTACTATCGGGATCCCGTCATATCGTTTGGAACACGATACTACCTTACCCGATGGTAATTGGATTCCTAAGTTAATGTTATTCGGCGCTGGTAGATCTAACGCAGATATAATTCTCGTGGAAATCAAAGAACAACTCGCTCCTGAGTCAAATAAGACCTTGACAGGTACGCTTAAAGCAGTAAACGTACCTTCGATCACATCGTCTTGAGCAGCTAAGTCAGCTTGATTTATCACGTTCAGGCGTCCTACTGGCCTCCCTTGATTTCCATGCTGGTTTGGATTCTGAGGTGGCCTCTGTGCCTGCGGGAATCTCTGCCCTTGGTTGTCCTGCTGGTTTGGCCCGGCTGGCCTGTTGCCCTGAGGACGGTTTATCAGATCCAACCTCTTGTCAATGCGATCCTCCCTCGTCCGGCATTCCTTCTTCATGTGACCCTCTCGGCCACACCGGTAACAATGCCCCGGTCTTGGGCATTCACGCACCAAGTGCGGAATGTTGCATTCCCGGCATCTGGGTATGAAGGCGCCCTGGTTATCCGGCCTCCAACCTCCTTGGCCTCCTCGGTTGAGCTCTCTGTTATCTGGCTTCCTATGACCTTCATTCCTTCCTTGGTCATTCCCCCTTCTGAAGTGATTTCCAGAGTTGTTGTTCCGGTTCTTTTTATCGAAATTGTTTAGGCCCTTGCTCGCCTCTCCATGATCTTTGCGCTTCAGCTGTTGTACTCGTGCAATTGCCACTGCACGATCGTAAACAGCTTGCAGAGTAGTGTGCTGTCCGCCAACCAAGATCTCTCTGATGCTGAGATTCAGCCCCATCTCGAATTTCTGGGCTTTATCAGCATCGGTTGGTACCAGCCTTGGAGCGAATCGGACGAGCTCTTTAAACTTCGCATAGTATTCTCGGACCGTCTGGGTGCCTTGTCGGAGATTAATGAATTCCTCATACTTAGCAGTTTTTGTACTGAGGGGATAGAACCTTTCCCTCATCATCTCCTTAAACTCTTCCCAGAAGTAGGCATGTTCACCATCAGCAAGTCCTTCTTGGTGGTTTTGCCACCATTCGTCAGCTTCTCCCCTCAAGTAGTACACAGCCACGCCAACTTTCTCATTCGCGGGACACCTGATGGCAGTAAGCAGTTTGTCAAAAGTCCTCAGCCAATCCTCCAACTTTGCGGGGTCCTCCTGTCCCTCGTAATGGGGCGGCTGGTAAGGGTTTACCATCGCCAGATAATTTATTCGAGCTGTTGGGGGTGGTACTGCTGCTTGAGCTCGGTTGACTTCAACGTTTCCTAGAGCAACGAGGACTTGTTCAACTGTCCTCAACCGCTCATCAAGTGCGTTGGGAACAGGGGTTAGCTTGAACTCCCGGATTCGGCGGGTTCACATCGGCTGGAGCATTAACGTTCTCATTCACTGGGATCTCAGCTCTAGGTCTCCCTCTGGGCGGCATTCTGATGATCAAGCACGCAGAGGTTAGATTCGCAGTTAGATGAAAGTTAATAGCCGAGTTAGACTATGGTTAGAACTCAATCTCATAGGTTCTAAGTGCTAAAGACCACTGAAATGGGCAAGGAAGGAAAGAGAAATACTAAATACGAAATTCCACTAGATTAAATGCTTTAACAGCGAGGGTTACATCATGATATACTTACTAAGTTATCATTACGTAAAATGTGATAACTATTTGGTAACAAAATGTGAATATACGAATACGCAATAAACGGAAATCAGAAATCTAGCAAAAGCAAGTAACGGAGTCCATCACAAAAACCACACACAACCCCTAAAGCAAATAGTCCGGAGAGTAGCCGAGCATCCTACGGTCGGCCTCTACCTCCTCGTCGGTATCAAGAGGCAGTGGAGGGTTCTCCACAACCTCCTCGGGGTCCTCTTCTTCCACGTTGATGAACTCATCGGGGTCAAACTCCTCCTCCTCCTCCATCTCTGGCTCGGGGTTAAGCTGTTTTTGCAGCCCAACAATGACCTCCTCCAACGCAAATATGCGTCCCTGCAGCATGTGCACGTGGTGTCGGCAATCCTCGAACTCGGCTGCAAGAGCATCGTGGCGAGCAGCCATCTGGGTACTCCTAATGGTCATAGCCTCCATCCTCTCCTCTAAAGCCACAATCCTATTTCTATCGTTTGCGGCATCCCTAGAGATATGGCGAAGTTCGTGCGTGATATCCGACATGGAGCACAACAAACGCATGATGGAATCCTGTAATCTCGGGTCGGCCATCTAACATGCAAATTTTTACATTAAGCGATATGCCACACATAAAAATAACTTTGTTAATGCACATGCTTTCCCCCAAAAATAGTACTAAGTTTTTAAGACTTGTCGAGTTTGCAAGATATACTTTTCCATGGGTTTTAAAAAATAAAATTCCCTTTTTCCATGGAAATAATACTCAAAATGCTTAGAAATAATATTAAATAATTTGGGCCTCTATAGTGGGCCGAAAAATAATAGCTTTAAAATTTTCGGGCTCTGATACCACTTTGTAACACCCCGGATTTGATTTCCCAGGCCAGGGCATTACCGCCACACTTTTCTAAACAAGACCCGACCCAAGTCGAGCTCATCTAGAAAAATGCTAAGGCTAAGTTGTATCAAATTTTCTAAACAATTTAAAATCCATCCAATCATGCCCGAACTAAAATCAGAGTATCTCATGCATCACAGTAATAATCAGTGCGGAAGCTAAAAACAATAAAAAAAACGTGGGCCAAACAGACGGCCAAAACCAAAGTCCAAAGTCCAGTGTCAAAGTCCAGTGCAGAAATTTAAAACAATGATAAAATGCGACAAGTCTTTATTTTTTAGAATCCCATCCCAATGCGCCATCACTTACTCTGCGAAAAAGAGAAACAACAATATTTTTATCAGTACAAACGGTACTGAGTAAGTTAATGTATAGCATGACAAAATTTAAAGATTTAGAAGAGTAAAAGAAAGTTGGGAATTTAATCTAACGAACGAGTAAAAATAATTTACGGGGATTTCTTTTTACACTTTACCACACCAATGTTCATTTTGATCGAGGACATCCAAAACATTACCCGCTTGGGCGCTTATGTCCACAAGCTGCCGGTATCAACGATCCAGGGCCTTAGCCGTTTGGGATCAATTACCCGCTTGGGCGCTTATGTCCACAAGCCGATGGTATCCACAATGTGAGAGCAGCGGACCCTATACAGACACACTCCGGAGCCCTAGGTAACCCCTACGGATACACCTAGGAGTATAGACTCATACAATCACGCAACATAATAATATTTCCTTGGCGCCGTTTTGGCCACCAAAAAGAGGGGGCGGCCCAACGAGCCCACGCCAAGTGCACTTACCCTCCAAAATTGGGCATCTAACTCGATCAAAATTCACAAAGTTTCAAAATCCACATTTTAATCATTACAACACATGTCTACATTTCCAGAATTCATAAGCTTCATAAAAGAGTAGCAATCGACTCAATAACTATCGAAACGTACGAAATCAAGTTTTACCGGTAAGACCACACCGTGGCAGTTTTCAAAATCGTATTAGGAAATGTAGTAAAACTTTGCGGAAAATTCTGAAAATTTTAAAGCTACTAGGAGACATCAGAATAAACATTTTTCTCAGAAATAGGCCTTAGCAAATTCGGACTCTAAGTCGCTCAAAAAAAATCATTACAGAAACTTGTTTTCAAAAGGGTGCATAGGTCACTGTTCATCCGACCACAGTTTACTTAAAAATCCATAACAATTCGAAGGTTGATCCAAAAATTCTGAAATTTCACAGGAGTAAACTAGACACATAGATGAACAATTTTCATGAGAACTAACCATCAAAAACGTCCATAGCTAGGAGAAATATGAACTACAAAACTGAACATGCTAGAAATTGAAATCTGTCAACATGTGCAGCAGAAAATACCAGATCTATTTTCGACGACCAAATCAAGTCCAAAAATTGTGAAAATTTACAGAGGTCATCTTTAAAGTGTTAGGAACATTTTTCATTTAGACAAGTTCTTCCAAAAACGAAAGGATCTAGGCGAGAAATGCACAACAATAAAATCTACTCGGAAGAAACCCTAAAAGACAGTTTTGGCATAGGATGAAAATCGAACTACAACTCAAAGAATACTCAACCAAAAGCTCTAAAATTCGAGATGCACAACACTAACTTACTTCTCAAGAGTGTAGTGTCGAAATCCTCTTTGGTTGAACCCTCAAACTCGTCCGGATCAGCCTCTCACTTCCAAGATCTACCGAACGAATCCTATTTTGAGGTGTTTGGAGAAAAACTTACATGTTAGGGCTTAGAATCCGAAGTAAGGAACAAGGAATTGGTATAGAAACCTTACATAGACGTAGGAGAAGAGATTGGAATGCTTGAACTCGCCTAAACTCTCTGGAACAATGAAGAATATCCTTCAACTCTCACCAACACTCAAGAAGAATGGAATTTTCGGATTAGTGTGTATGAGGGGTTTTGGGGACTGATTACTTGATGTAATGGTTGAATTTGAGAGTTCCAAATGAAGCTTTGAAGGCCCTGGGAACTAGGGAAAACATAATGGCAATCAACTCCCGAAATTATACCCCCCCAAATCCTATCCATTCCACCTAACACACCATGGTTCAACTCATCCCCAAGTTCATGTATCCTCCAAACTTACAGCCATGTAGGGGTTCTAGAAACTTCTAGATTCGTCCAAAAGAGTCTCAATACATCCACCAACATTTGAGACATGAATGTGCATCAATTCCATGAATCAAACTCGAGTAAATGACCTCAAACTTCAAGAAACGCGTAGCAGCGTTTTGAAACGCTGCTACTGGGGTGGTGGCGCGCTGGTGGCGCGCCACCGCGCGGCCACCGCGCCACCCCAGGCAGCGATTTTCTCTTCCTTTTTTTTTTTTATAATATGATTTTTGATCTTTTAAAAATCATACTTGGATTATCCGTGAATGTTGGATACTCCGATAACTCTCTTTGAGTTGCTATCGTCCGAAAATATTTAATTCCGCTCTCCCGGAATTATTTCGATTGCGATAGTTAAATCCAATTAATTAATTAAATTAATTAATTTTTCGGATTTAATAATCGATGTTGATTTCTCAGGGTATTACAGGGGCGCCCCTAGCATATTCTTAAGCCTTCCCCAAGGCTGAGATCCGATTACCATCGAAGGGGGGTGTTAATTTTGGCAAGAAAATCGCCATGGAAGGAAAGTTTACACCTCCTGCACCTCTGGCGCGCTGGTGACGCGCACATAGGCTTTTGTCCGCGCGGAGCACGCGTGGTCTGCCCTGGAGTCGCGACTCCTCCGTCCGCGCGGTGGCCGTGCGGCGGCGCGCGGAGAGCGCGGGCCGGCCGGACCGGCCGGTTCGGCGGTCCGCGTGTTCCGTCGGGTCTTTCCTTGCTTTCCCCTATCGGTTTCCTACGTGTTAGCTCGATTCCTTGGGTCGTCTTCGTTTCGGAATCTTCTCCTTAAACTTGTTACGAGTCCGGCTTATCGCTCGCAACATTTCCGTGTCCTAATTAGCCTAGTCTAAATTGGTTCCAACTCCTCCTATCGTCCTTGTGATCTATTTCGTGATTTATTTTGTGATTTATTTCGTGACTGAACTTAGAAATTAGTTCCAAGCTGCCTACGTACCCTGTGAAGGGATCAAGTCATGACGTAGTTCAAAACAATTTGAGTTTGTTTTTCCTCGGGTGTTACATATCTTGAGAGAGATGTTTGAAAAGCAAAAGGAAGTTGCCTACATAGGGGAGAAGAAGGAAAATGTTGTTGCCACTTCAATGGATGCACCGCTATACCAGATCTACTTGCTCTACAAGCATAAGATGTTTCCTACTTCGCACACTGCACAACCGAATGCAGAGGAGCTGTATTTTGTGTATTGTGTGAAGAATGGGTTGCCTATTGACATTGGGGATATGGTGGCATATGAGTTGGATAAATTGGCTTCTGATATAAAAAGGAGGATTCTTGGATTCCCTGCACTGATTTGGGCACTTTGCAAGAAAGCTGGAGTGGATCTAAGTGCCTATGCTCAAGATGTGAAGCCAAAGCCCCCTATTTGCTTCAAGACTAATTATACCAAGCCTGGAGTAAGATGTGCAGAGCTAGCTTACCCGAATTCACCTCGTAGGGCATCCACTCATCACACTAATATGCCTAGTACATCTGGTACTAAGGCTGAGCCCGCAGAGAATGCAATCAATAGGATGACTTATGAAATTCAGCAGCTTAGAGCCGAGATGAAGAAGAAGGAGGATAGTACACAGACACAGATTGCACGACTTTCCAACAGACTTGAGTACTTCATGTCTGCAAGTCTAGGTGATCGATATATTCCTCCTACCACTAGTTCGAGCTCTACAGGGAGTGATGATGTTCCTAGGGAAGATGGAGTAGGTGATTCAGATGGATCTTTAGAAATCTAGAGTTTTGATTAGATAGGATTGCTCCCTTTTTGGTTTAGTTTGTAATAGTTAGAGTAATTTTGGCACTATTTTGCTTATTTAATTAGCATCTTTATGTAATAGTTGCTAGAACTTGTGGTATTTTGCTTTTGGTAAATTTATACAATTTAATATTTTAATTAAATCTGTCCATGTTTATTTAGTTAATAAAAAGGGCTAAAGAGAATTAAAAATCTGAAATTTAAAAATTAAAATAATAAAAATCTGAATTAAATAAATTATGGATAGAATTTAATTATTTTAATCTATAAATTGTTTTAATCTATAAATTACCATATGTTCTAATGATTATCTTTTTTATGAGCAAATATCATATAAATATATAAAGAAGCAGGATATGCCATGAAGAAGCAAGCAAAAAGGGGACATCCGTATTGGTAAAGGGAAATTCTAGAGATCTACATACTCCAGGTGTGATCTTTTCATGTTATATGTTATCAATTTGCATGAAGTATGTGGTAAGAGCTTGATTTAATTTTATTTTTATTTTACTGTTTATTATGCTTTGAATAAGATACATGCATGACTAGTTATTTTAAATGTAAATTGTGTTTTCCCAGTGGTGCTACTATTTGGAGATTACCACATCATTGCCAATCTGGAGAAAATCCAAATAAGTCTAAATGTTCTGCTCTAATCCGATTTTACAATTTAATGAGTGTTAGGTTTCTTAGTTTAAAGTCCTAGACTTTGTCAAATTGTTATGCAAGTTGTTTGAGCTATTGGTGACAATTCTATTTGCCTTGCAGAAAACTATTTGATTAATTAGACTAGTTATTTAAAATGTGGAGAGTTATCATTATTTATAAACAAATATGCTCGTTCTAAGTCTTTTTAAATGCTTAATTAAAATAAAGTCAGAGTGAAACCCCTATATATAAAAAAAAAATGATACTCAAATCTTGCAAACAGAAAAAGAAAAATTATTGAAGAATGCAAGATAAAAAAAAAGAGAGAGAGAGGGTGATTAAATGAAAAGTCATAAACTCTTGACTGGATGACTGGCACATATTCGGTGACACGAGTAGCTTTTGGAATTCAACCGTCTACAACTCAGCCAAAGTGTCTAGAATATAGTGAAACCTAGCCATACATTGAGCATATTTAAAGACTGGAATAGAAAAACATATTTACATTACTCACTTTCCCATATTAAGTGCTATGTATAATTAATCTGTTTTCTGTATTGTAAGTGTATTGGGTATCTGGTTCTGATAGCTGATGCATATCAATTTGCCTAGTTCTAGTACATTAAACTTTGAACCCACTTATCTCATTTTGTTGTTGAAATCTATGATTTGGTAGAACTATAGAGACTTTATCTTTATTATCTTGATTGGCAAATTGATGTGTTAATTGATCTCATTGCTCAAGGGACGAGCAATATTTAAGTGTGAGGATGTTGATGCACCCTGTGAAACCACATTTAAATAAGCTTAAATTATGTAAAATGAACCTAAATTGCATGCATGAGACTCTATTTTACTGCTTTTTTAGTGTATATTTCATGTGATGTGTGAATATTAATAAGACCGGTTAAATTGAGCTTATCTGAGCCCGATTTACCTTGTTTTATGCTTTTTAATAAGACTTTGGCAATTCTAATACATTGCAATGATGTTTCAGGCATTAAAATAAAGAAAGAAGATGTTCGGAGGTCAAAGGATGTAAAATTCGGAATTTCCAACACTGGAAAAGCTCTAGAATGCGCCACATAGGCATGGCGGCGCATAAAATCATGCTCGAGCGCCACATTATGCGCCACATCGACACTTAGGAAAATTTCGGATGGAAAAAAGCTTCAGGATGCGCCGCATAAGCTTGGTGGCGCCGAAATCTGCTCCAGAGCGCCACAAAATGCGCCGCTGTTAAATTAAAAATTGGGAAATTGTCAGAATGCGCCGCACCTCCTTGGTGGTGCCTAAAACCACCTTGGAGCGCCACTTTTTGCGCTGCAGAGGAAACTTCGGAAAATCATCGCATGCGCCAGCTCTCCTTGGTGGCGCCTAAACCCTCTTCTAAGCGCCATTTTATGCGCCACCGTCGCAGTTGGGCAGTTTTCTAACCTCCCGAACTCAGTTTTAAATGTCGTTTCTCTTCATTCTTCATCATACAGACTCACAAAACGTCGACAAAAACTCTCTGTAAACACATTCCAATGGGAGAAGAAGGCCAGAAACACAAATCCATGCCGGAGGAATGCATCAGGAACGATTTTCTGGGCGTGTTCTTCCTATCATAGGTGTTGCCTTTCTTTTTCTTGCTTTGTAATGAATTGAAATTGCCTCCAAATGTAATCTGCTATCATGTTTTTAATTTGTAGACGGATTTCTGTATTGTTCGTGTTAGAAGTGTTCTAGAACGAGAGTTCAGAATCACTTTGAAGTATGAATTTATCTGTTTTATGGAAGCAATATAATTTATCGATGTTTTTTTTTGTAATCTGGGTTAATCTGCAAAATTTGTTAGAATCTGTATTAGAATTCTATGTTAGATGCTGTTGAAATGATCGACATTCTGTGTTTTACCAAATCTGCTCTTTAAATTATTAATCTGCTAAAGACCTGAATTAATCGATCAATTTGCATTATCCATTTTTAGCAATCTGGCATTAATTCTAATCTATCTGCATTACAATATTAGTAATTTAATCCAGTTTACCATGTTTTATTATTTTTTACCATAATTGTTAAATTATTTACACTGTTCTGCATAATTAAATGTTAGAATCCAAATTCTGTGATTTCTGCTTTGCTAAATCGGGAGATATAAAGTAGAATTAATATTTTAGTACCGGAATTGGGAACAAATTACATTATAAATGGATTTTGGCATGTGCACAATGATTTGGAAAATGAAAAGTGCCTTTTAATTGCTATAGGAAAATTTGTATGCTTGGGAAAGACTCAAATTTAGGCCTAGAATAATGATTGCAGAATGTTAGATAATTTAATCAGCTTCCATGAAATCCGTTTAAGCATAATTTGATTATTAGTAGATTACAATATTTTTAATCTTTATAAAATAATTAATTTTAAGAAATTGATCTTTTTAGACATTGGAAAATGCTAAATCAATATGCAATTTCTATTTTACATAAAGATGGCAATATTTAAAATATTACAAGCATCTCCCATTTATATCTTTATTAATTATAATTTTAATTTGCTTTATTTTAAATTTAATGTCACTATTTTTAATTTAATCATCATTAGAAGTAACCAAACTCTTTTAAAATATATAATATGATTAATGAACTTAAAACAATTAACATTTTCTCCGGAATGAAATATATTCTGAAATTCCCTGTGGTTCGACCCGGTATTCACCGGTTTTTATTACTTGATGACAACCATCCGCTTGTGGTAAAATATGAGTAGTGAAAATCACCCATCAGAAGCTACTGAAACACGTAAGTATTTTATTTGTTACGTGCTTATCTCTATACACATTATAATTGTAAATCTAGATCTATATTCTTGACAGTATTTTCCGCTGCGTATCATTAGATGATGTCAAGAATTTCCAACATTTATTGTGAAAATTCTTCAATGCTAAGAAAGCATTTCTATTTTAAAAGTGTTCAATATGGCTATTTCATGGGCTTTTCTAAGCATAATTTTGTGAAGGATCCAAGAGTATTTAGTTTATAAAAGGAAAGATATTGTTACTGTTCATAACAACACCAAATTTAATATAATATAGATGAAATTTAATCTTGGTCCATTAAAACATACAAAAAGGTGAATTATGTGATTCCGTATAGATAAGTGTTATATGAAAATATTGCTATCTGCACACCTACATATTGTCAAAGAAGATTGATATTTTTATAAACATTGAAGAAGATTATAGTTCCTAATTCTTCTTTATATCCCTAGCATTATTTAGATAATACTTGTACTCGTATAATAAGTATCACGCTATATATAAATATTCCAAATTCATAATATCTAAGTATAAGAATAATGATGTCGAATTAAATATGGACTTTTAACATGAATTAAACACAATATATATTGTTTATAATATGAAGTCTAATAGTAATATAAATCATATTTAAGATTCAGCCAAAAAATATATTAATTAAAAAAAATTAAATATTGTATTATTAAATAAATCATATTTAAGATTCAGCCAAATCATATTAAAATAAATATTTTTTTTAAAAAAATATAAAGGGTTAATGAATAAAAAAGGGCCAATAGAATGAGCATGTTCTATTTTTAGGACCATTATAAGTTGAATTTCCAGAATTAGTGTAATACCCGGGAAATTTGTTATAAAAAGCGGAAATTAAATTCGAGAACGAAAGAATTTAAATTCCGAGAACCCGTGGAGTCGAAAATAGTTTAATTAAATAAATTATTGCACGGGAGTGTTACGAACATTAATCCGAGTTCATAATAAATTCAAGATAGAAGTGACCCGAAAAGTCGAACCGAAAACGTAGAAGATAGAAACTCGACAGAGAAAAGAAGAAAAGACCCAACGGACTACACGAACCGCTCGAACCGGCCAAACCGGATGTCGCGCGCTCTTCGCGCGGTCTCCGAGAGAGCACGCGCGACCACAGCGCGAGAAGGGGTCAACGCGTCCCAAGGCTGAGCTCGCGCGCTCGTCGCACGGCCAAAGCAATATGAGCGCATCACCACCACGCTAGAGGAGCAGGAGGTGTAAACTTTCCTTCCATGGCGATTTTCTTGCCAAAATTTCGATTTCTATCGATGGCAAGCCGATACAGCCTCAGGAAAGGCTTAAGAACGGGATTGGGATGTCCCCTTACCCATTTTTGACAGAAAACACAAACCCTCTCTTCTCTCATTGTAACACCCGAGGAAAAACAAGTTCAAATTGTTTTCAACTACGTCGTGACTTGATCCCTTCACAGGGTACGTAGGCAGCTTGGGAATTTAAATACCAAGTTCAGTCATAAAATAAATCACAAAATAAAAACATAACCGAAAGCATCCCGTCGTTTAAACCCGAAGAAACCAAAACACAACTTCAGTAAAATCATTAAGGAAGGACGGGGCAAGTTTAAGTAGACGAATTATCATACGGGAGTTAGATCGAATTCGTAGATAAAGCCACATGAGAATTTCGAGTCGGGAATGACCCAAAAAGTCAGACCAAGAGCGCGAAGGATAGAAACCCGATCGAGAAAAGGAAGAAAAGAACCGACGCACCACACAAACCGCCCGAACCGGCCGGTTCGGGCGGCGCGCACCCTGCGCGCATGCGCGCGGCCACCGCGCGGCCAAAGGGAGTCGCGTCCCTGGATGGTTCGCGCGCACTCCGCACGGACAAAGGCCTATGTGCGCGTCACCAGCGCGCCAGAGGTGCAGGAGGTGTAAACTTTCCTTCCATGGTGATTTTCTTGCCAAAAATCCGTCCCCTATCAAGGGGAAACGGATCAAGGCAGTGGGGGAAGGTTATAGGGACTGTGTGGCCGCCCCTCCCCCATATTTTCCAGAAAACAAACCCTAGCCACCCTCTATTCTTCCTCTCCAAGCCAAAGGCTCTCCGAATCCACTTTCCGACAAACATTCCGGCAACGACGAGGCGAAAGGAACCAAGCCCTGCCCTCTAGACTCTTGGTAAGCCATGGTTTAACATTTTAATTCGTCCATAACACTTAGAAACTCAAAATCTAACCCGTTTCCTTTACTACGATTTCACGCCGGAAAACGAACGAAAAGCTATCGGAAGGATTGGCCGTTTGTCGCGACCCTAGAGCATCCGGATACCCATCCCAGTGATCTTAATCTTCAAATCTGTAAGTTAAAACCTTACTCACAAATTTTCGTGGTTGTTTGTTGTTTAAAACTCGAGATATAGGCTTGTAACAAAAATCGGTTTTCAAAAACCCTATTTTCGTCCAATTTCAAAGATTCGCCTAAAACTCGACCTTCGGAAATTCAAACCGAAACGTTTCAACATAAAAGTTGTTCCTAACATCTTTATCTATCTTGTGTCCAAATTTCAGCCGTTGACATTAAGTTTTGCTATCCCAAATCACGCCGTAAACTTTCTGTGACAACCCGAACATTTTTAAACTGTGACAGTTTCCCCTACTCGACTTGATGCATGTTTTTCACCCATTTTTCGAATGATTCAACTTTACATTCTTAAACAAAAGTTGTAGATAATTGTGTCTAGATTATGCATATAAAATTTCACGGATTTTGGTGTTCATTTGATATGTCAAACGGTCAAATTTTCAGAACTGTTTTAAAACCCATTCGGAGCCGCGAGTATGCAGTGAGTTGTGGTCGATTTTTGGGTATCAAGAACTCATTATTTCCAAATTCTTAAAACATGAAAGTTGTTCCTTAACGTGTTTTGTAGTTACTAAAAATTTCGCATCAATGGTTTTGAAATGAATTTTTAATCGGCGTTGCACGAACCTGTGACGGAACCAGTTTTTAAGACAAAAATCATTCTTTGCAATGAACTCGAATTTCGACTCACTTCGGAACCTTGTTTCCGAAAACTTAAAACATGAAAGTTGTTCGTGTGTGTGTTTTTGAACTACTGAAAAAAAAAATTTCAGAATTTTTGGTGTAAAGACGAATTTTTAATTAAGAAAGGCGTAAACTGCCTCGAATAGGATTTTTCGAACTTGAGAAAACTCGAACTATGAAAATGCGATGTCGAGATAACATTGAAATACGAACTTTCGAAAAATCCCGTTCACTAGGCTGAGACGATCTTCATGCTATAATTATCTTTGAGACTGCCTCGTTAGTGGTCTCCTTACTATCTGAGATTGCCTCGTTAGTGATCTCGCGCGCTGTGTTTTGGATCGCCTCGTTAGTGGTCCTACTATCTTTTTGAGACTGCCTCGTTAGTGGTCTCCCATTGTTTGGACTGCCTCGTTAGTGGTCCTATGTTGAGATTGCCTCGTTAGTGATCTCCCGGTATGGTGTCCTCTTCTTAGTCTACGGGATAAAATATAAAAGACTTGTGTGAGTGTTCCATTATGCTTAAATCGTATTTATCATGTCTTTAATTATGTATTTAAAATTATGCATCTTAAATTATGCTTTAAATTATGCTTTTAAAATTAAGTCCTTTAATCATGTTTTTCCGCTGCAAATAAATTATGTATTTTAAATTTACGTATGGTAAGCGAAATCTTTAGTTTAAACACATGTAACCCCTTTATTTATTAGTTAGGGATTAACTTACTCAGTATATCTTTATACTGACAACCGTTGTCATTTCTTTTTACAGAGTATGTCGAGTGACGCATGCACGCGCATTTGGGGGGATATATTTGTGAACATTTTTATTTACTACATCATACTACTGTTTTACTGGGTCTGTTAAACCCGAGGTTTTGGCCGTGTTGGCCGTGATTACTTTTCCGCTGCATTTACCTTATCCATGCATGATGATTTTTACTATCGTACTTTGATTGAAGTGTTAATAAATTATTGTGGAATGTTTTTAAAACTTTGTATACCCATAAGCCTTGCACCTCCTTAGCGAGCTCGGGAATCCGTGTCTTGCTAGGAAGATGCGGCGGTGACACCTCGGCCTGGGTTATCAAATCCGGGGTGTTACACTCATTCTTCCTCTCCAAGCCAAAACCTTTTGAGTTCATTTTCCGGCCCGGATTCCGGCGAAGACGAGACGATCGGGACGAAGCCTCTGCCTTCTAGGACTTTGGTAAGTTGTAGTATAGTTTTTAATTCATACATAGATCCCAAAAACTCGAAATTCTTAAACTCTAATCCTTGTTACAATTTCACGTCGGGGGCGAAAAAGAAGAGATCGGAGAAGTTGGTTGTTCTTTGCGACCCTAGGACATTCGAAAAGCCCCTATAACGATCCTAATCTCTAAACATGTAAGTCAAGGCCTCACTCTACAATTTTTGTGGTTTCTTGTTGTTTAAGATACAAGATCTAAACTCGAAACTAAAATCGGATTTCAAAAACCCTCTTTTCGACCAATTTCTGTAATCCGACTAAAACCTTATTTTCGGGAATTCAAACAAAAACCTTTCAACATAAATTTTGTTCATAAGACCGTAATCTACCTTGTATCAAAATTTCAGCCATTTCCAAAAAGATTTGATACCCCAAATCGCGACGTAAAGTTTCTGTGTGAAAATTGGATGTTCGAAACCTTGACAGTTTCAATGGTCTAACTTGATGCATGTCTTTCCCCTGTTTTTAGACCGAACCAAACTGCATTTGTAAACAAAAGTTGTAGATATTTAAGTTTAGATTATGCATACAAAATTTCATAAATTTTGAAGTTCATTTGATATGTTAAAACCTACGGATTTTGAAACTGTGTCGAACCAATTTTTGAAATCATGCGTTGACAGTGTGTTGAGGGCAATTTTTGAACGCCTGACCCTAATTATTTCCAAAAACTTAAAACACGAAAGTTGTTCATTAAGGTGTCTTCTTCAACCTGTAAAAATTTCAGACCATTTGGACTTAAAATGAATTATTAATCTGCATTGGAATAAACTGTGTCGAAATTGGATTTTCTGGCAGAAAACCCTTCTTGTAATAAACTCGATTTTTACCAATTTCGAAACCTTATTTTGAGAAACTCGAAACATGAAAGTTGTTCGTAAAGGTGTTTTTAAGCTATTAGGTAAATTTCAGAATTTTTGACTGTAAGATGAATTTTTAAATTAAAAAGGCGTAACCTGTGACGAATTGAATTTTTCGAATTTGAGAAAAGTCGAACTATGAAATGTGATATCGAATCTTTATATACGACAAAACATAAATTTTTGAAAAATCCCGTTCACTACGCTGAGCCGATCTTCATACAATTATCTTTTAGACTGCCTCGTTAGTGGTCTCCCTACTATCTGAGATTGCCTCGTTAATGATCTCGCGCGCTGTGTTTTATTTGGACTGCCTCGTTAGTGGTCCTATGATTATTGAGACTGCCTCGTTAGTGGTCTCCCTTTTATTTGGACTGCCTCGTTAGTGGTCCTACGATTTGAGATTGCCTCGTTAGTGATCTCCCTTGTGTGGTATCCTCTTCTTAGTTAGCGGAATAATATTAAAAGACTTGTGTGTGTATTTAATTAAGCTGTATTTACTTATCACGTTTTTAAATTACGCTCTTTTAATTATGCCTTTAAATTATGTATTCTAGTCTCGTATAATTAATTATGCTTTTCCGCTGCAAGTTAAACTATGAATTGTAAATATTTTCATTGAAGCATGAAATATCTATTTTTAATGAAACACATGTAACCCCTTAATTGTTTTGTTAGGAATTGGCTTACTCGGCATATTTTTATACTGATAATCCCATGTTATTTTTCTTCTACAGAGTATGTTGAGTGATGCATGCTCATTCATTTGGGGGAACTATTTCATGAACACTTTCATTTCCTGCATTTTTAATACTGTCTAATCAGGCCTGTTAAACCTGAGTTTTGGCCATGTCGGCCCTATATTATAAATTCCGTTGCATAAACTTTATTTCCGCTGCACAAACTTATTTACTATCGTACGTGGATGATTATTATTTTTAAATAATTCTGGATTTGTTTTTAAAACTCTTTTCAACACCCATAGCCTTGCATCACTTTAGCAAGCTCGGAGAATTCGTGTCTTGCTAGGGAGGTGTGGCGGTGGCATCCCGGCCTAGGTTATGAAATCTGGGGTGTTACAAGTTGGTATCAGAGCCCGGAATATTTTTAAAGCCACTATTATTATTTTTAAACCATTATTTTTAAACTAGTATTATTTTTAAACCATTACTTTTAATACCATTATTATTTTAAAACTATTATTTAAAGCCCAAAAATTTTTCTAGCCCAATATTTAATTATTATGTTAGGCCCAATCATTTTGGCCCAATACCCATGCTTTCTACCTTAGTCCAAATTATTACTTTTGGCCCAATATAATGGCCCAAACATTTCTTCTTAATTTTTGGATTATCCATGTGGATAAATTTATTTTTTTTTAAAAAAACCATGGATAAATAAACACGTGCATAAATTAAATTTTTATTGAGAGGACTGCATGTGCATATTACATGTAGATTTAAATTCATGCATATTATAACCTTGCTTGAAATATATTCTAACTCTAACCTACCTTGTTGGCAATTAGATGGCCGAACCGAACGCGAACATGATCAACCTTATGATGAGATTGATCGAAGCACATCTCGAATCACCACAAAATGTAAACAATTACAAATTACGGGTAGAACAACTGGAGGCTAACATGGCCCACCTAGCGAATCTGAGGGAAGTGGATCAACACGATCTGACCCAACTCAAGGTTCAAGTCGATGAACTCCAGGCCCACGAGGCTGAACTCGGGATCAAGAATAATGACATAGAGACACAAGTAGGGAACTTGGAAAATGAGCTGATTAACCTGACTGATGACATGTTCCCACATGCCCCTTTTAGCCCAGGGATTCCTCCTGCAGCTAACCCCGTTGTTGATCCTGCCGCTGTCCCTGCAGCCGCTCATCTTCCTGTTGCCGCCGCTGATCCTGCTCCTGCTGCTGGGCCCAATTGGCCAACAAGCCCAGTGTTCCATGGACCCCTTGGCATGGGCACTGTTGAGGATTCAAGTGATGAGGACAATCCCACGGAGGATCCGGCCACCTACTACTAGATCTACCTAAGTGCGAGATGATTAGCTTAGGAATTCAACTACCTTCTGGAGAAGTAATAGCATGCTCTAAGCGTTAGAACGGAATTCCTGTAGTGATCAATAACGTAGAATTCTTCGCGAACTTGGTAGAATTTAACGTCAGAGACTTTGACTCATACTAGGGATGGATTGGTTAACCCGATATAAGGCCGTGATCGAATGCCAAAAGCAAAAGATCACGCTGTCAAAGAGTAAGGGGAAGAGAGCCATCTTTTACTCCCAGCCCCCTAAGAAGTCTAACAGGATAGTTAACGCCCTCAAGTTATGTAGCTTAATGCGTAAGGGTTACGCGTTATATGCATGCTACATTCATAACCTTGAGGCTGAAGGAGTCAAGGTAGACAACATTCCGGTGGTGAGAGAATACCCAGATGTGTTTCCTGAAGACGTTCCCGGCATGCCACCTGAGAGAGATCTTGAATTCACCATAGATCTCATTCCGGGAATGGAACCTGTCTCAAAAGCTCCTTACCGCATGGCACCACTGGAAATGAAAGAACAAAAGGAACAACTCGAGGAGTTGTTGGAGACGGGATACATAAGGCCGAGCACGTCCCCATGGGGAGCACCGGTCTTATTCGTTAAGAAGAAATACGGAGGTTTACGACTACGCATTGATTATAGAGGACTTAATCAAGTCACCGTCAAGAACAAGTACCCGTTGCCCAGGATTGAGGATTTATTCGACCAACTGAAGGGAGCTTCAGTATTCTCAAAGATCGACCTGCGATCTGGATATCACCAATTGAGGATCGCCGAAAAGGATATTCCAAAGACGGCGTTCAGAACTCGATACGGACACTACGAGTTCATGATGTTATCATTCGGGCTAACGAACGCCCCAGCAATGTTCATGAATCTCATGAACAATGTATTTCGAGAACTATTAGATCAATGCGTAGTGGTGTTCATAGATGACATCCTGATCTACTCAAAAAGCGAGAAAGAACATTCCGAGCACTTGCACAAAGTGTTAGGGATCTTGCGAGTAAATCAACTGCATGGCAAGCTGTCCAAATGCGACTTTTGGTTAAAAGAAGTAGCATTTCTTGGGCATATAGTATCCGCCAACGGAGTGGCAGTAGATCCGGCGAAGATCTCGGCAGTGACCGAGTGGGTACCGCCGAAGAATCCAACAGAGATAAGAAGTTTCCTTGGACTGGCAGGATACTATAGGCGATTCGTGAAGGACTTCTCGAGAATCGCACGACCCTTAACTCAAATGCTGAAGAAAGGAGCAAAGTACGAGTGGACGAGTGAGTGTGAGTCTGTGTTTCAAGATCTGAAGAAACGACTTACCACAGTGCCAGTATTGGCGTTACCATCTGAGAATGGTGACTTCGAGGTGTACAGTGATGCTTCGAAAGAATGATTGGGGTGTGTTCTGATGCAAGATCAAAAGGATATAGCATACGCATCGTGTCAACTAAAACCACACGAGGAGAACTACCCGACACACGACTTAGAACTAGCCGCAGTCGTGTTCGCATTAAAAATATGGAGACATTATCTCTATGGGCGAAAGTGTCGGATGTTCACCGACCATAAGAGCCTCAAGTATATATTCACGCAAAAAGAGCTGAATTTGAGGCAAAGAAGATGGTTGGAGCTGATCAAGGATTATGACCTACAGATTGCTTATCACGAAGGAAAAGCCAACGTAGTAGCTGATGCCTTAAGTCGAAAGACTCAACACGTGGCGAATTCACTTGTGATACCGGCCGAGTTGTACAGAGACTTGGCGAAATTGAGTCTAGAGTTGGTGCATTCTGGCACAGTAAACGAAGTCGTCAACGCTGTAATACCCCGAATTTTTATCAACGCCCAAAGGAATAAAATTTATTCCGATCAATGTTGAAATATTTCCGAGAAGAAGAAAATAATTTATCACAATAAATTATTGCTCGGATAGGAAACGCCGATAGATTTAAATTCAAAATGGAATAAAAAAAAGGAAAGGAAGCCCGAAGATATTCCATGAATTGAGTAACAAAACTTGGAATTAAGTTCATGAAGGAAAAGAATTTTAATTCCAAGAACCCGTAAAGTCGGAAGAAATTTAATGAAACAAGTTATTGCACGGGAATCAAAAGACGACGAATTGGAAGCCGACGAACCCGAGACCGACGGACTTAAGATCTCAAACATGAAATTCATTTGAGTCAAGATAAGCTTAAGATAAGAATTTATGACCCGAGGATGACCCGAAAAATCAAGCCCGAAAACGTAGGAGGACAGAAGTCCGAAAGAGAGGAGGAAAAGCACGACGGATCGCACGACCCCGCCCGGACCGAAGTCCAGGCGAGAGTGGCGCGCACCCGGCGCGGGTTTTGGCTAAAAACCGCCCCAACCCTGCGCCGCCATGACAGCATCAGCGTTTGTCGCGTTTTGGCGACTTTCTCGCCAATTTTCGGGGCCCAAGGTTGGGAATCCGATCTATCACGGGTGTGGCATCTTTTTGGACGTTATGTAATCAATCCCATGTCCATTATCAGCCATTCTCATCAAAGTTTATCCCAAAAACTCTCCCAAAAACTCTCCCTAAGCCAAACACTCTTCCGGCGACTTTCCGACGAGTTTCCGGCAACCAAATCCAACCAATGAAGTGTGTAGATCAAGGATTGCAAGCTTTGGATTGTTGGTAAGATGTTAATCAAGTTTCCATATGGTTTTAAGATCATAAACATCATCCTAACTTACGAATCTTCGTATTCAAACACAAATCGGAGCCAAGGGAAGAATAAATCGGGTGGAAGAGATTCGTTCGTGACATTCCGTGGATTCCGGACGACCCCGTGACTTCCTAGACATCATCCCCACTGTAAGTTAACCTTACTATGGTTTTGGTTGACTTAAAATGCAACCAAACATAGAGATTCAACTCAAGAAAATTAATAAAAATCTGTCAACAAGAGAAACCCTCAACGCAGCGTTTTTGTATGAATTTTTCGAACCTCTAAAGCTGCTCAAACAATAAAACTCAAAACATGAAAAGTGTTCCTAAGACTTTGATCTAGCTTCTGTAAAAATTTCATAATTTTTCATAATGTTTTGAAACCTGAAACCAACCCAAAACCGAAGAGCATTAAATCTGGATCTTAGAACTTTGGACAGATTTCACTCTCAATCTTGTTAGCTATTTTGACCTTGGATCTAGGCCGATCTAAGATTGGAGTTGAACATAAGAATTATAGATCTATGAGTTTGGAATATTACTGTAAGTTTTTAGAATTTTTCGTTGAGATTTGAGCCTCCGAATCGGAGCCGATCCAATCTGCGTTAGAACCGATGTCAAGAACCTTGACAGATTTCATAATCAAACTTGACGAGCATATTTCTATTACTTCGAGTCTTCAAACCTGAAAACTCAAAACTAAGATTTTGATCCTAAGAGCTTAAGCTATATTGTGTAAAAATTTCAGAGATCTTCATCAAGTTTTGATACCCCAAATCGTATCGGACATATTCTGCGTTTTAAGAATTTTCAAAGGATGACAGATTTCATATCCAATCTTGAGGAGCTTATTCCTATCACTTCTAGCCCGAACCAATCCTCATGATCTAAACAAAAGTTGTTGGAAATCAAGTCTAGTATGTCTCTGTAAAATTTCAGAATTTTTGAAGTCAATTTGATATGTCAAAAAGTCAAATCTTTGAAAGGTGTCAAACCTGAATCCTGACAGCTTTTTGTTTGAGTCGAAAACTCGATTTTTGACATGCTTCTCATCGTTTTTCCGAAAAACTTAAAACACGAAAGTTGTTCGTTGGGATGTTTTTGAGATGCTGTACAAATTTCAGATCAATCGCCTAAGAAATGGATTTTTAAACCAAAAAGGCGCAAACTGTGACATCGATCGATTTTTGAAATCTTTTAAACAACGATCGAGACGTTGGAATTACGATAAAGCTATATTTTTGAAAAATCCCGTTACACCAAATAAAAACATTTTCTGTAAAAGAATTCTTTTGAAACATTGGGGACTTGTGACCAAGTTTGACGTTATCAATATGATTCATGCGGGTTTGATTCCCAATGATATATTTGAGTTCTTGCGGGTTAGATTCCCCAAGGGCGATTGTATGTTTTCCTACGGGTTTGATTCCCTAGGATGTATTGAGTTCTTGCGGGTTAGATTCCCCAAGGGCGATTGTATGATTTCCTGCGGAAATATTGGTTATGAGGATTGCGGTCACAAGAGCCCTGGTGAATGGTGAACTATAAAAGAAACGAAAAATATTTTGAGAAATGATACTTTTGAAATTGGCTGAGGCCGCCGGATCACCGGCTAAATGATACTTTTGAAATTGGCTGCGGCCGCCGGATCACCGGCTAAATGATATATTGATGAAATGGTTATGTAACGGGAGAACAAAATATTTAAGGTTTTTAAGTCTTTATGCCTTGCAAATCATTTTCCTACAAGAAATCTTTTTATTAAATTTAACTAAAGGCTTTGAAACCCCTAACCCATGCTATGTGTTAACTTACTCAGCGCGTTTTTGCTGACCCAAACCATTTATCCCCTTTTTCTTACAGAGTCTGAAGAATATGCATCATCATATGCATACTGGGAATTTTTGGGGATTACATTATATTTTAAATCCCTGCATTAATTACGACTTGCATGAACGGGCCTGTTTAACCCGTGTTTTGGCCATGTCGGCCCTTATACATTATTTCCGCTGCACAATTAAAATTTCCGCTGCAACTTTGATGCATTATCTTTAAATTATCTACGAATGGGCTGTTTGAATATTTTAAATTCTGAAAAACCATAGCCTTGCATCTCTTTAGTGAGCTCGGAGAAACCGTGTCTTGCTAGGGAGGTGTGGCGGTGGCATCCCGGCCTGGGTTACCAAAACCGGGGTGTTACAGTGTGGTATCAGAGCCCAGACTATTTTAAAGCTATTTATTTTAAAGAAAATATCTGATACCAAAGATGGTATCAGAGACCGGATTATTTTGAAGCTATTATATTTTAAAGAGCCCAATTATTATTTTGAAGTTAAAGCCCAAATTTTTAGCCCAAAATTTTTTTTTTGAAGCCCAAGAAATTATCTTGGCCCAATAGCCTTGTTTTTATTTAAAGCCCAAATAATTTATTTCTTTCGGCCCAATATAGTGGCCCAAACCTTTTATCCTTATTTTAACCTATCCATGGAATAAATTTATTTTTAAAACCCATGGATAAATAAATGCATGGATAAATTTTTTTTTTATTGGGGGATCACATATGCATATGCATACATAAATATTTGCACTAACTCTTTTTTTTATGTGAATTATCGGTAATAAGAAACACTCCTACCTTAGAACACGACATGATCTTGACTTAAGAGCGCTTGCTAAAGACTAACTTTGCCTTAGTCCTAGATCTTGATCACTTAGAAACTCATCTTCGCGTGCTTCTATAACAGAAAATGGCACCTAGAAGGAAACTGAGGAAGGTAAGCCCAAACGGCACTGACACTAATCTCCCAAACGCACCTAACAACAATAAGATTCCTCCGAACGTAGGAGATCGAACGCCTCCTATTCCCAACAACATGGATGAACGTTTAAGGACGGTAGAAGAAGTACTCGTAGCATTAGGCAATGCCGAGGTGCATAGGGCACAAGCGGCAATACCTCCGCCAGTAGCCCGAGTCAACTACTTGGCATTGGTAAACCCCTACAACCCACCCCATTATGACGGGCAAGAGGATCCGGCCAAGTTGGAGGGTTGGATCCGTACCTTTGACAAACTCTTGGACGCTATCAAATGCCCCGACGAGGAGAAGATACATGTAGCGACCTACTACTTAGGAGGCGAAGCCGATGAGTGGTGGCAAAACCTTCAAACGAATTCAGAGGAAAATGAAGAATCCTACACCTGGGAAGGACTTAAGGAAGCCTTGAGAGAAAGATTCTACCCACTGAGCACCAAGACCGCAAAGTACGAGGAATTCATCAACCTCAGACAAGGAGCGCAAACAGCACAAGAGTACTACACCAAATTCAAGGAATTGGTGCGATTCGCTACAAGGATAGTACCAACTGACTCTGACAAGGCTCAGAAATTCGAGATGGGTCTGAACCTTAGTATCCGGGAGATACTTGCAGTAGGACAATTCACAAACCTGCAGACGGTTTACGATCGAGCTGTAGCAATTGATCGAGTCCAGCAACTGAAGCGTAAAGAAACCGGTGAGTCGAGCAAGGACTCGCAAGAGTTTGAGAAAAAGAATCGAAACATTAGCAATGGCAATTTTAAGGAGAATAAGAATAAAGGTTTCAATTATGGGAGAAACGGCATACGTCATACAGTCATACCACGTTGCTCGCAGTGCCACCAAGCCCATCTGGTGCGCGAATGCCCAAGGCGCGGAACTTGTTATAGATGTGGAGGGGAAGACCACATGATTAGAGAATGCAATGTTCGTGAAGAGATGATTGAGAAAAGGCTGGATCTGGTAGACCCTCAACAAGGGAATCAAGGAAGAGCCATGGGATGATTGAACGACATTGATCAAGCTGACTTACCAGCTCATTGAGGAAGGATCATAGGCGATGATACTCGAACCTTCGTGGGAATAATGCATAGGCAGTTATGGGGACATAACTGTAATCTTAAGGGGGGGAGGATGTAATACCCCGTAAGAATGCATAAGCATTTAATTCGAAACTCGAATATTTTGTATCCCAAATAAATTCTTTTTGAACTACGTAATGACTTGATCCCTTCACAGGGTACGTAGGCAACTTGGAAATTTCAATTCTGGGTTCAGTCAAATAATAACAAACAACAACACACATTAATACAATCACGCAACCAAACAATGTCCGAGCTCGCAAGGAGCTAACGCCCAACTTCGAGGACGAAGTTGATTCCTAAGGGGGAGAGGATGTAACACCCGAGAAATTTAATTCACATTCAAAGGAATGGAATTAATTTCTTGTGAAAGACGTTTATCCTTAAGGAAAGTAGATGGAGATACCCCAACATTAAATTGAGCCCAAAAGAAAGTGAGGGCGCAACTTCGGGGACGAAGTTGATTCTTAAGGGGGGGAGGATGTAATACCCCGAATTTTTATCAACGCCCAAAGGAATAAAATTTATTCCGATCAATGTTGAAATATTTCCGAGAAGAAGAAAATAATTTATCACAATAAATTATTGCTCGGATAGGAAACGCCGATAGATTTAAATTCAAAATGGAATAAAAAAAAGGAAAGGAAGCCCGAAGATATTCCATGAATTGAGTAACAAAACTTGGAATTAAGTTCATGAAGGAAAAGAATTTTAATTCCAAGAACCCGTAAAGTCGGAAGAAATTTAATGAAACAAGTTATTGCACGGGAATCAAAAGACGACGAATTGGAAGCCGACGAACCCGAGACCGACGGACTTAAGATCTCAAACATGAAATTCATTTGAGTCAAGATAAGCTTAAGATAAGAATTTATGACCCGAGGATGACCCGAAAAATCAAGCCCGAAAACGTAGGAGGACAGAAGTCCGAAAGAGAGGAGGAAAAGCACGACGGATCGCACGACCCCGCCCGGACCGAAGTCCAGGCGAGAGTGGCGCGCACCCGGCGCGGGTTTTGGCTAAAAACCGCCCCAACCCCGCGCCGCCATGACAGCATCAGCGTTTGTCGCGTTTTGGCGACTTTCTCGCCAATTTTCGGGGCCCAAGGTTGGGAATCCGATCTATCACGGGTGTGGCATCTTTTTGGACGTTATGTAATCAATCCCATGTCCATTATCAGCCATTCTCATCAAAGTTTATCCCAAAAACTCTCCCAAAAACTCTCCCTAAGCCAAACAATCTTCCGGCGACTTTCCGACGAGTTTCCGGCAACCAAATCCAACCAATGAAGTGTGTAGATCAAGGATTGCAAGCTTTGGATTGTTGGTAAGATGTTAATCAAGTTTCCATATGGTTTTAAGATCATAAACATCATCCTAACTTACGAATATTCGTATTCAAACACAAATCGGAGCCAAGGGAAGAATAAATCGGGTGGAAGAGATTCGTTCGTGACATTCCGTGGATTCCGGACGACCCCGTGACTTCCTAGACATCATCCCCACTGTAAGTTAACCTTACTATGGTTTTGGGTGACTTAAAATGCAACCAAACATAGAGATTCAACTCAAGAAAATTAATAAAAATCTGTCAACAAGAGAAACCCTCAACGCAGCGTTTTTGTATGAATTTTTCGAACCTCTAAAGCTGCTCAAACAATAAAACTCAAAACATGAAAAGTGTTCCTAAGACTTTGATCTAGCTTCTGTAAAAATTTCATAATTTTTCATAATGTTTTGAAACCTGAAACCAACCCAAAACCGAAGAGCATTAAATCTGGATCTTAGAACTTTGGACAGATTTCACTCTCAATCTTGTTAGCTATTTTGACCTTGGATCTAGGCCGATCTAAGATTGGAGTTGAACATAAGAATTATAGATCTATGAGTTTGGAATATTACTGTAAGTTTTTAGAATTTTTCGTTGAGATTTGAGCCTCCGAATCGGAGCCGATCCAATCTGCGTTAGAACCGATGTCAAGAACCTTGACAGATTTCATAATCAAACTTGACGAGCATATTTCTATTACTTCGAGTCTTCAAACCTGAAAACTCAAAACTAAGATTTTGATCCTAAGAGCTTAAGCTATATTGTGTAAAAATTTCAGAGATCTTCATCAAGTTTTGATACCCCAAATCGTATCGGACATATTCTGCGTTTTAAGAATTTTCAAAGGATGACAGATTTCATATCCAATCTTGAGGAGCTTATTCCTATCACTTCTAGCCCGAACCAATCCTCATGATCTAAACAAAAGTTGTTGGAAATCAAGTCTAGTATGTCTCTGTAAAATTTCAGAATTTTTGAAGTCAATTTGATATGTCAAAAAGTCAAATCTTTGAAAGGTGTCAAACCTGAATCCTGACAGCTTTTTGTTTGAGTCGAAAACTCGATTTTTGACATGCTTCTCATCGTTTTTCCGAAAAACTTAAAACACGAAAGTTGTTCGTTGGGATGTTTTTGAGATGCTGTACAAATTTCAGATCAATCGCCTAAGAAATGGATTTTTAAACCAAAAAGGCGCAAACTGTGACATCGATCGATTTTTGAAATCTTTTAAACAACGATCGAGACGTTGGAATTACGATAAAGCTATATTTTGAAAAATCCCGTTACACCAAATAAAAACATTTTCTGTAAAAGAATTCTTTTGAAACATTGGGGACTTGTGACCAAGTTTGACGTTATCAATATGATTCATGCGGGTTTGATTCCCAATGATATATTTGAGTTCTTGCGGGTTAGATTCCCCAAGGGCGATTGTATGTTTTCCTACGGGTTTGATTCCCTAGGATGTATTGAGTTCTTGCGGGTTAGATTCCCCAAGGGCGATTGTATGATTTCCTGCGGAAATATTGGTTATGAGGATTGCGGTCACAAGAGCCCTGGTGAATGGTGAACTATAAAAGAAACGAAAAATATTTTGAGAAATGATACTTTTGAAATTGGCTGAGGCCCGCCGGATCACCGGCTAAATGATACTTTTGAAATTGGCTGCGGCCGCCGGATCACCGGCTAAATGATATATTGATGAAATGGTTATGTAACGGGAGAACAAAATATTTAAGGTTTTTAAGTCTTTATGCCTTGCAAATCATTTTCCTACAAGAAATCTTTTTATTAAATTTAACTAAAGGCTTTGAAACCCCTAACCCATGCTATGTGTTAACTTACTCAGCGCGTTTTTGCTGACCCAAACCATTTATCCCCTTTTTCTTACAGAGTCTGAAGAATATGCATCATCATATGCATACTGGGAATTTTTGGGGATTACATTATATTTTAAATCCCTGCATTAATTACGACTTGCATGAACGGGCCTGTTTAACCCGTGTTTTGGCCATGTCGGCCCTTATACATTATTTCCGCTGCACAATTAAAATTTCCGCTGCAACTTTGATGCATTATCTTTAAATTATCTACGAATGGGCTGTTTGAATATTTTAAATTCTGAAAAACCATAGCCTTGCATCTCTTTAGTGAGCTCGGAGAAACCGTGTCTTGCTAGGGAGGTGTGGCGGTGGCATCCCGGCCTGGGTTACCAAAACCGGGGTGTTACAAACGCGATGGTAGTGGGACCTACCATATTCGATGAAATACGACTCACCCAACCGGGTGATGAGAAGTTGGAAGAAATTAGGAAGAGCATTGCCGAAGGAAAAGCAATGGATTTTAAAATTCATGAGGACGGAAGCATCCGCTTCAAGGGAAGGTGGTGTATACCACAAACATGCGTTGACCTGAAGCGAAAAGCGATGGAGGAAGGCCATAATACCCCCTACTCGGTTCATCCCGGGGGCGACAAGCTGTACAAAGACTTAAAGAAGAACTGTTGGTGGTCGAACATGAAAAGAAAAGTAGCCGAGTTTGTGGCGAGATGCCTCGCCTGCCAAAGGATCAAGGCAGTACACCAAAAACCCCTAGGGCTAATGCAAACATTGGAAATCCCGAATTGGAAATGGGATAGCATTTCAATGGATTTCATTTTGGGGTTGCCGCGGTCACCAAAAGGGATGAATAAAATCTGGGTGATCGTGGATAGGTTGACGAAAGCTGCCATATTTATCCCATTGAAGGACACTTGGTCAATGGACCAATTGGCAAAGGCGTATGTCGAAAATGTGGTACGTCGGCATGGAGTACCACATGACATCATCTCGGATAGAGACAATAGATTTGTCTCTCATTTTTGGACAAAACTGCAAGAAGCTCTCGGTACGCAAATAAAGATGAGTACCGCGTTCCACCCCATGACGGATGGACAGACAGAGAGAACGATCCAAACGTTGGAAGACATGCTAAGGGCATGTGTATTGGAGTTTAAAGGAAGTTGGGAAAACAATTTACCTTTGATCGAGTTTTCCTACAACAATAGCTACCATGCTAGCATCGCCATGGCATCTTTCGAGGCACTGTATGGATGCAAGTGCCGAAGTCCGTTGAGTTGGGAAGAGAGCGATAGGACTGTGGTAGTTGGACCACAACTTGTTGAGGATATGGCTCAACAAATCAAGGTAATCCAAGGAAATATGAGAGCCGCTCAAGAACGACAAAAGAGTTATGCAGACGTGAGACGGCAAGACTTGGAATTTCAAATCAGCGATAAGGTTATGATGAAGGTATCACCAATGAAGGGTGTGATGCGCTTTGGCAAGCGAGGGAAATTGAGTCCACGATACATAAGACCGTATGAGATCCTAGAAAGAGTGGGAAATCTAGCGTATCGGCTGCATTGCCGCCACAGTTGGCACGTGTTCACGATGTGTTCCACGTCTCCCAATTGAAGAAGTATGTGCCCGACCCGGCACATGTACTTCAACCGGATGTAATCGAATTGGACGATGATCTAACCTACAAAGAAATCCCGGTATAAATACTCGACTACAAGGAAAGAATAACAAGGAATAACGCTATAAAGATGCTCAAGGTTCTGTGGTCAAACCACGAGACGGAAACAGCGACATGGGAGTTGGAAGCTGATATGAAACAACGTTACCTGACCCTCTTCCAAGATGACCCGACCACAGTTATGGGGACATAACTGTATTCTTAAGGAGGGGAGGATGTAACTGTAACACCCCGAATTTGATAACCCAGGCCGGGATGTCACCGCCACACCTCCCTAGCAAGACACGGTTTCTCCGAGCTTGCTAAAGAGATGCAAGGCTATAGTTTTTCAGAATTTAAAACATTCAAACAGCCCATTGTAATATAACTTTAAAATAATAATATCAAAGTTGCAGCAGAAAATAATATTTAAATACATGTATTGCAGCGGAATTTAAATTGGGCCAACACGGCCAAAACACGGGTTAAACAGGCCCGTTCATACTATAGTCTAATGCAAAATTTAAAAATAAAGTGTTCCCAAAAATTCCCATGCATGTACGTGCTCAAGTATAATCCACATGCTCTGTAGGAAAAAGAAAGAAAATGTAGTTTGGTCAGCAAAACGTGCTGAGTAAGTTAACACCTAGTATGATCAAGGGGTTTCAAAGCCTTTAATTAAATTTTATAAAAGTATGCTTGTAGACAATACACAATTCAATTTATTCAAGCACAAATAATTATGTGGCAAAATTTTAAACAAGGATTTCCACAGGATCATAATTCAGCACACATGATAAAATAATCGCAAGACATAATTTAAATGTATAATTTAAATAAGGAAAATATTCAAGATTTTTTTCGTGACTTCAGGATTTGGTATTTTCAGGATTTCACTCTTTCACTTTTGTTCGGTATGATCAAGTATAATTTGTTCTTGGGGAATAGAACCCGCAAGAATTTAAACGCATCCTAGGGAATCGAACTCGTAGGAATCAACACACGTCCTGGGGAATCGAACCCGCAGGAAAACAAACGATCGCCCTTGGGGACTCGAATCCGCAAGAACTCAAATACATCCTAGGGAATTGAACCCATAGGAATCAACACACATCCTGGGGAATCGAACCCGCAGGAAAACAAACAATCGCCCTTGGGGAATCGAACCCGCAAGAACTCAAATACATCCTAGGGAATTGAACCCATAGGAATCAACACACATCCTGGGGAATCGAACCCACAGGAAAACAAACAATCGCCCTTGGGGAATCGAACCCGCAAGGGAAGAACACATTTCGCAAATTTCACAAGTCTCTCAAAATATAACTTTACACAACTCGCTGTCTTACTCCATAATTATTTAAAACTTCATTTTAAGTCGAAAAATTCTGAAATTTCACCAGTAACTCGAAAACACAGAGACGAACAAGTTTCGTGTTTTATGTTTCTCGATCCGGGTTAAGGAAACAAGTCAAATATCAAGTCTTTCACATAAGTAGTATGCTGTCAGGTTTCAGATTTGACACAGTTTCAAAACCCGACATTTTGACAAATCAAATGCACTCCAAAAATTCTGAAATTTTATACACACATAATAGACATGATTATCTACAACTTTTGTTTAGATTGCAAAGACTAGATCGGACTAGAAATTATAGAAACATGCTCTTCAAGTTCGGACATATGCACTGTCAGTTTTTCGAAAAGAGTTTGGAAAGCAGTTTATTTTCAACGCGATTTGAGGTAGCAAACGTTGATGAAAATCTCTGAAATTTTTAGACAACATAGCTTAATGTGTTCGGATCAAAATTCCAGTTTTGATTTTTTCCGTTTGAACTCTCGAAATAGGGGTTTTGGTCGAATATCAAATCTGTCACTTTTTCAAGTTTGATTCTTAAGGCAGGTTCATTCGAGACCATTTTTAGATATCAAAACACGATGAAAAATTACGAAATTTTTACACAAACTAGATTAGTGTCTTAGGAATGTTTTTCATGTTTTAGGGTTTTCCGTTTGAATAGTTTTATGCATTCGAAAAATTCACATCAAATTGTTGCGCCGTGGGTTTTTCGTGTTGACAGATTTTAGGGTTATTAAATCCCTATGATCGGTTGTATTTTAAATCACCCAAAACTAAGTAAGCATTAACTTATAGTGGGATGATGTCTAGGACGTCTCTGGATTGATCGGGGCGCCTACGCTTGCTACGAACACGTCCCAATTACTCCGTCTCCTCTCCGTTGGCCTCGAAACGAAAACGAAAGTAAAAATCTAGGGTTAGATCGGATTTTCGGACTCGAAAACTTAGAAGAAAACCTATGAACGACTTACGAATTATTCAAGGACTGTAATCGATGATCTACACTCTTCCTTGGTCGTCGTCGGTTGCCGGAAACTCGTCGGAAGATCGCCGGAAAGTCGTCGGGTAGGTGTTTGGCTTTGGGAGAGTTTGAGAGTGGTGGATAAACTTCAGAGACTGATTATGGGGGTGGAAAATCATCCCCCATCTTCCTAATAGCCTTTCCCCCGACTGGGATTGGCTTTCTTAGTTGGAGTCGAAAATTATGGTAAGAAATCGCCATGATCGCGCGAATTGCCGCATTCTGGGGGATGGCGCGGGGTTGGCGCGCTAATAGAAGAAACCCCGCGCGGACACCATGCGGAGGATGAAGAAACCCCACGCGGACACCGCGCGGACAACGCCAGGACTTCGGTCCGGGCGGGTCGTGCGATCCGTCGAGCCTTTTCTCCTCTCTTTCGAACTTCTATCCCTCTATGTTCTCGGATTCTGATTTCCGGGCTATTTTCGGGCTCTGATTTCCTATCTAAATTTTATTCGGATCTAAATTTACATTTGGACTCGAGTTATTGAGTTCATCGGTGTTGGGTTCCCGTGTAACAATTTATTTAATTAAATTGTCTTCGGCTTCCCGGGTTCTCGGAACTTTGATTCCTTTTTAATTTAAATTCCATTTCTCATTCCTTATGATTCTTTATTTAATTATTATGTTTTCTTTATTATTTATTTATTCATTTGTTTTATGTTGCAAAATTCTCAGGTATTACAGTCTACCCTCCTTAAGAATCAACTTTGTCCTCGAAGTTGTGTTTCGGTATTTCTCGTACTAAGGACTTTTTGTTTGTTTTATTATTTTGTGACTGAACTTAGAATTTAGATTTCCAAGCTGCCTACGTACCCTGTGGAGGAATCAAGTCATAACGTAGTTCAAAACAATTTGAATTTTATTTGAAATACACAATATTCGGACTATAATATTCGGGTCGTTACATCCTCCCCTCCTTAAGATTACAGTTATGTCCCCATAACTGCCTATGTATTATTCACAAACAGGTTTGGGTATCGTTGCCTATGATCCTTCCTCATTGAGCTGGCAAGTCAGCTTGATCGATGTCGTTCAATCATCCTATGGTTCTTCCTTGATTTCCTTGTTGAGGGTTTACCAGATCTAGCCTCTTCTCAATCATCTCTTCACGAACATCGCATCCTCTAATCATGTGGTCTTCCCCACCACATCTATAACAAGTCCCGCGCCTTGGGCATTCGCGCACCAGATGGGCTTGGTGGCACTGCGGGCAACGTGGTATGGTTGTACGGCGTATGCCATTTCTCCCATTATTGAAATCTTTATTCTTATTCTCCTTTGGCTCATTGAACCCAGCTTGACCATTGTTCTTCCCAAAATTGTCATTGTTATTGTTTCGATTCTTTTTCTCAAATTCTTGCGAGTCCTTGCTCGATTCCCCATTTCCTTTACGCTTCAGTTGCTGGACTCGATCAATTGCTACAGCTCGATCATAAACCAGTCTGCAGGTTTGTGAATTGTCCTACTGCAAGTATCTCCCGGATACCAAGGTTCAGACCCATCTCGAATTTCTGAGCCTTGTCAGAGTCGGTTGGTACTATCCTCGTGGCAAATCGCACCAATTCCTTGAATTTGGTGTAGTACTCTTGCACTGTCTGTGCACCTTGCCTTAGGTTGATGAATTCCTCGTACTTTGCAGTCTTGGTGCTCAGTGGGTAGAATCTTTCCCTCAAGGCTTCCTTAAGTTCTTCCCAGGTGTAGGCTTCTTCGTCTTCCTCCTGAATTCGTTCGAAGGTTTTGCCACCACTCATCGGCTTCGCCCCCTAAGTAGTAGGTCACTATGTGTATCTTCTCCTCATCAGGGCATTTGATAGCATTCAAGAGCTTATCAAAGGTACGGATCCAACCTTCCAACTTGGCGACCCTCTTGGTCGTCATAATGGGGTGGGTTGTAGGGGTTTACCAAGGCCAAGTAGTTGACTTGGGCTACTGGCGGAGGTACTGCTGCATGTGCCCTATGCACCTCAGCATTTCCTAATGCTACAAGGACTCCCTCTATAGTTTTTAAACGTTCTTCCACGTTGTTGGGTACAGGAGGCACTCGTTCTCCTAGGTTCTGAGGAGTCTCATTGTTGTTAGGCACGTTGGGGAGGTCAGCGTCAATGCCGTTTGGACTTACCTTCCTCGGTTTTCTCCTAGGTGCCATTTTCTGTTGTTAAGCACGCGAAGATGAGTTTCTAATCTAGGGAGCGTTAGAAGTCAGGAAAATTGAAAGATAGATCGGTAAAGGAAGATAATAGATGTGAGCAAGCTAAGTGTTCTTGAACGACGTCTAAGACTAAAGCAAAGTTTGTCTCTAGCAAGCGCTCCTAAGTCAAGGTCATGTCGAGTTCTAAGGAATGTTTCTTAACATCGATAGTTCATATAAAAGAGTTAGAGTAAATGTATATATGCAATGCAAATGATGATCCCTCCGAAGCTAATGTATATTTTATATCTATCTTCCATGGGTTAAAAAAAATAAGTTTATTCCATGGAGGTAATACTCTAAAAATTAAAAATAATAGTAGCTAAAAGTCTTGGGCCTCTATATTGGGCCGAAATAATACACATTTTGGCTTTATTAAAAATATAGGCATCGGGCCTTTAAAAATAATTGGGCTGAAAAGTTGGGCCCAATTAGTAAGTAAATAATTGGTCTAAGAAAAATATTTGGGCTACAAAAATTTTGGGTTTAAAAATAATTTGGGCTAGGAAATTTGAAATAATAATTTGGGCTTTTAAAAATAATAGCTTTAAAGTAATAATAATAATGGTTTAAAAATAATAGTTTAAAATAATAATGATAATAGATTTAAAAATATTCCGGCTCTCTAAAATTATAGTTTTAAAATATTCCGGGCTCTGATACCACTTTGTAACACCCCGGATTTGATAACCTAGGCCGGGATGTCACCGCCACACCTCCCTAGCAAGACACGGTTTCTCCGAGCTTACTAAAGAGATGCAAGGCTATGGTTTTTCAGAATTTAAAACATTCAAACAGCCCATTGTAATATAACTTTAAAATAATAATATCAAAGTTGCAGCGGAAAATAATATTTAAATACATTTTTTGCAGCGGAATTTGAATTGGGCCAACACGGCCGAAAACACGGGTTAAACATGCCCGTTCATACTATAATCTAATGCAAAATTTAAAAATAAAGTGTTCCCAAAAATTCCCATGCATGTACGTGCTCAAGTATAATCCACATGTTCTGTAGGAAAAAGAAAGAAAATGTGGTTTGGTCAGCAAAACGTGCTGAGTAAGTTAACACCTAGTATGATCAAGGGGTTTCAAAGCCTTTAATTAAATTTAATAAAAGTATGCTTGTAGACAATACACAATTCAATTTATTCACGCACTAATAATTATGTGGCAAAATTTTAAACAAGGATTTCCACATGATCATAATTCAGCACACATGATAAAATAATCGCAAGACATAATTTAAAGGCAAAATTTAAATAAGGAAAATATTCAAGTCTTTTAATGTTTTTCGTGACTTCAGGATTTGGTATTTTCAGGATTTCACTCTTTCACTTTTGTTCGGTATGATCAAGTATAATTTGTTCTTGGGGAATCGAACCCGCAAGAATTTAAACGCATCCTAGGGAATCGAACCCGTAGGAATCAACACACGTCCTGGGGAATCGAACCCGCAGGAAAACAAACGATCGCCCTTGGGGAATCGAACCCGCAAGAACTCAAATACATCCTAGGGAATTGAACCCATAGGAATCAACACACATCCTGGGGAATTGAACCCGCAGGAAAACAAACAATCGCCCTTGGGGAATCAAACCCGCAAGAACTCAAATACATCCTAGGGAATTGAACCCATAGGAATCAACACACATCCTGGGGAATCGAACCCGCAGGAAAACAAACAATCGCCCTTGGGGAATAGAACCCGCAAGGTAAGAACACATTTCGCAAATTTTACAAGTCTCTCAAAATATAACTTTACACAAGTCGTTGTCTTCTCCATAATTATTTAAAACTTCATTTTAAGTCCAAAAATTCTGAAATTTCACCAGTAACTTGAAAACACATAGACGAACAAGTTTCGTATTTTATGTTTCTCGATCCAGGTTAAGGAAACAAGTCAAAAATCAAGTCTTTCACATAAGTAGTATGCTGTCAGGTTTCAGATTTGACACAGTTTCAAAACTCGACATTTTGACACAACAAATGGACTCCAAAAATTCAGAAATGTTATACACATATACTAGACATGATTATCTACAAATTTTCTTTAGATTGCAAAGACTAGATCGGAATAGAAATTATAGAAACATGCTCTTCAAGTTCGGACATATGCACTGTCAGTTTTTCAAAAAGAGTTTGGAAAACAGTTTATATTCGACGCGATTTGAGGTAGCAAACGTTGATGAAAATCTCTGAAATTTTTACACAACATAGCTTAATGTGTTAGGATCAAAATTCTAGTTTTGAGTTTTTCCGTTTGAACTCTCGAAATAGGTGTTTTGGTCGAATATCAAATCTGTCACTGTTTCAAGTTTGACTCTTAAGGCGGGTTCGTTGGAGACCATTTTCGGATATCAAAACACGATGAAAAATTACGAAATTTTTACATGAACTAGATTAGTGTCTTAGGAACATTTTTTATGTTTTAGGCTTTTCTGTTTGAATAGTTTTAAGGTTTGAAAAATTCACACTAAATTGCTGCGTCGTGGGTTTTTCGTGTTGACAGGATTTTAGGGTTATTAAATCCCTATAATCGATTGTATTTTAAATCACCCAAAACCAAGTAAGAATTAACTTACAGTGGGATGATGTCTACGACGTCTCTGGATCGATCGGAGCGCCCACGCTTGCTACAAACACGTCCCAATTACTCCGTCTCCTCTCCGTTGGCCCCGAAATGAAAACGAAAGTAAAAATCTAGGGTTAGATCGGATTTTCGGACTCGAAAACTTAGACAAAAACCTATGAACGACTTACCAATGATTCAAGGACATCCAAACTCTTCCTTGGTCGTCGTCGGTTGCCGGAAACTCGTCGGAAGGTCGCCGGAAAGTCGTCGGGTAGGTGTTTGGCTTTGGGAGAGTTTGAGAGTGGTGGATAAACTTGAGAGACTGATTATGGGGGTGGAAAATCATCCCCCATCATCCTGATAGCCTTTCCCCCGACTGGGATTGGCTTTCCTTAGTCGGGGTTGAAAATTATGGTAAGAAATCGCCATGATCGCACGAATTGCCGCATTCTGGGGGATGGCGCGCTAATAGAAGAAACCCCGCGCGGACACCGCACAGAGGATGAAGAAACCCCACGCAGACACCGCGCGGACAACGCCTGGACTTCGGTCCGGGCGGGTCGTGCGATCCGTCGAGCCTTTTCTCCTCTTATTCGAACTTCTATCCCTCTATGTTCTCGGATTCTGATTTCCGGGCTATTTTCGGGCTCCGATTTCCTATCTAAATTTAATTCGGATCTAAATTTACATTTGGACTCGAGTTATTGAGTCCATCGGTGTTGGGTTTCCGTGTAACAATTTATTTAATTAAATTGTCTTCGGCTTCCCGGGTTCTCGAAATTTTGATTCCTTTTTAATTTAAATTCCATTTCTCATTCCTTATGATTCTTTATTTATTATTATGTTTTCTTTATTATTTATTTATTCATTTATTTTATGTTGCAAAATTCTCGGGTATTACAGTAACACCCGAGAAAAAAATAAATTCAAATTGTTTTGAACTACGTAATGGCTTGATCCCTTCACGGGGTACGTAGGCAACTTAGAAATTTCAATTCTAAGCACAGTCATACAAAATCATACCAAACCATAATAATAATAATGGATCATAATAATTTAAGTTGTAACTCGTAAGAAGCTAACACTCAACTTCAAGAACGAAGTTGATTCTTAAGGGTTTAGACTGTAATACCCGGGAAATTTGTTAAAAGAAATGGAAATTAAATTCGAGAACGAAAGAATTTAAATTCCGAGAACCTTTAAATTCCGAGAACCCGTGGAGTCGAAAATAATTTTGACAGGTCCCCTCGAGAACAGAAAATGCTAAAGATGGGCAAAAACCAATACCAAACAGAGTATAGTGTTTCCCAGTTGTCAAGATAATAAATCAGTGCGGAAACGATGTTTGAGCGTTATCCCAACAACCAGTCAACAACAAACAAATATATCACAAAGCAGAAAAACAAATGCAGAAAAACTGAGAAAAACAGAGCATTTGTTGACCCGGTTCGATCAAACCGATCTACATCCGGGGGATCCCAATCCAGGCATTTCACTAACTCCAAAAGGCTCACATATACCCTCTGTTTACAACTCCAAACACCTTACCACACTAGGACTCAGCAACACCCAAGAACTCACCCTTCTTGACTGAACAGACTATTGGACCCCGCTGTTCCAACATCCGCTGGACAACCCAATCCTAATGCTCAGTGCAGCGAGCTGTCTACCCTTAGAGCAGCTACTAAACAATATGCTCAGACAATCTAAACACCAGATTCAGCTCACAATCATTTTCACTCAAGATATCACTCATCAAAGTATGAAAATGTAAGTTTAAATGACTCAAGAACCCTATCAAAATGATATAGAAATTACCCCAATCAGCAAGCCATTTTGATAGATGAACTCAGCAACTTTTCTCCTCCATTTATGCCTCCATTTGCAGCAGCTCTTTCTCTCAAAATATTCTCTCAAATGTATGATAATCAAACAATGAAATATGAGAGCAATAAGATCAAAACACTCCAATCAAAATGAACAAAAGATGCACTCAAATCAGCAGCTTCATTTTGATGGAAAAACTCCACAAATTTCTTCAACCTTCAAGCATGAATATCCATGGCAGCCCTCAACTCTCCAAAAGTTTTTCTCTCAAAATTCTCTCTCTATTTTTCTGTCTTCTACTCCAAGAAATGAGGGATAACCCTATTTATATGAATATGCTCGAATCCCTAGGCCCATTGGGCTGATTTTGGGCTGAGGCTTAGGTCATTACAGCTCATCTGTATTTTTGTCTTTCCTACTGCACTCAGTTGGTTGTTCTTCGGTTGTTCTCACCTCCTTCAAACAACGATCATCTTCACAACATAACTCGAATACCTAACAAATTTAATTAAATAAATTATTGCATGAGAGTGTTACGAACATTAATCCGAGTTCATAATAAATTCAAGATAGGAATTTCGATCCAGAAATGACCCAAAAAGTCGAACCGAAAACGTAGAGGATAGAAACCCGACAGAGAAAAGAAGAAAAGACCCGACGGACCACATGAACCGCTCGAACCGGCCAAACCGGATGTCGCGCGCTCTTTGCACGGTCTCCCTGAGAGAGCACGCGCGACCACCACGCGAGAAGGGGTCGACACGTCCCAAGGCTGAGCTCGCGCGCTCGTCGCGCGGCCAAAGCAATATAAGCGCGTCACCACCGCGCCAGAGGAGCAGGATGTGTAAACTTTCCTGCCATGGCGATTTTCTTGCCAAAATTTCGATTTCTATCGATGGCAAGCCGATCACAGCCTTAGGAAAGGCTTAAGAACGGGATTGGGACGTCCCCTTACCCATTTTTGATAGAAAACACAAACCCTTTCTTTTCTCATTCTTCCTCTCCAAGCCAAAACCTTTTGAGTACACTTTCCGGCCATGATTCCGGCGAAGACGAGACGATCGGGACGAAGCCTCTACCTTCTAGGACTTTGGTAAGTTGTAGTATAGTTTTTAATTCATCCATAGATCCCAAAAATGCGAAATTCTAACACTCTAATCCTTGTTACAATTTCACGTCGGGGGGCAAAAAGAAGAGATCGGAGAAGTTGGTTGTTCGTCGCGACCCTAGGACATTCGAAAAGCCCCTATAACGATCCTAATCTCTAAACATGTAAGTCAAGGCCTCACTCTACAATTTTTGTGGTTTCTTGTTGTTGAAGATACAAGATCTAAACTCGAAACTAAAATCGGATTTCAAAAACCCTCTTTTCGACCAATTTTTGTAATCCGACTAAAACCTTAGTTTCGGGAATTCAAACAAAAACCTTTCAACATAAATTTTGTTCATAAGACCGTAATCTACCTTGTGTCAAAATTTCAGCCATTTCCGAAAAGATTTGATACCCCAAATCGCGACGTAAAGTTTCTGTGTGAAAATCGGATGTTCGAAACCTTGACAGTTTCAATGGTCTAACTTGATGCATGTCTTTCCCCTGTTTCTAGACCGAACCAAACTGCATTTGTAAACAAAAGTTATAGATATTTAAGTTTAGATTATGCATACAAAATTTCATAAATTTTGAAGTTCATTTGATATGTTAAAACGTACGGATTTTGAAACTGTGTCGAACCAATTTTTGAAACCATGCGTTGACAGTGTGTTGAGGGCGATTTTTAACGCCTGACCCTCATTATTTCCAAAAACGTAAAACACGAAAGTTGTTCATTAAGGTGTCTTCTTCAACCTGTAAAAATTTCAGACCATTTGGACTTAACATGAATTAATAATCTGCGTTGGAATAAACTGTGTCGAAATTGAATTTTCTGGCAGAAAACCCTTCTTGTAATAAACTCGAATTTTGACCAATTTCGAAACCTTATTTTGAGAAACTCGAAACATGAAAGTTGTTCGTAAAGGTGTTTTTAAGCTATTGGGTAAATTTCAGAATTTTTGACTGTAAGATGAATTTTTAAATTAAAAAGGCGTAACCTATGACGAATTGGATTTTTCGAACTTGTGAAAACTTGAAAGACTGTCTCGTTAGTGGTCTCCCTACTATCTGAGATTGCTTCGTTAGTGATCTCGTGCGCTGTGTTTTATTTGGACTGCCTCGTTAGTGGTCCTATGATTATTGAGACTGCCTCGTTAGTGGTCTCCCTTTTATTTAGACTGCCTCGTTAGTGGTCCTACGATTTGAGATTGCCTCGTTAGTGATCTCCCTTGTGTGGTGTCCTCTTCTTAATTAGCGGATAATATTAAAAGACTCGTGTGTGTATTTAATTAAGATGTATTTACTTATCACGTTTTTAAATTACGCTCTTTTAATTATGCCTTTAAATTATGTATTCTTGTATCGTATAATTAATTATGCTTTTCCGCTGCAAGTTAAACTATGAATTGTAAATATTTTCATTGAAGCATGAAACATCTATTTTTAATTAAACACATGTAACCCTTTAATTGTTTAGTTAGGAATTGACTTACTCGGTATATTTTTGTACTGATAATCCCGTGTTATTTTTCTTCTACAGAGTATGTCAAGTGATGCATGCTCATGCATTTGGGGGAACTATTTCATGAACACTTTCATTTCCTGCATTTTTAATACTGTCTAATCGGGCCTGTTAAACCCGAGTTTTGGCCAAGTCGGCCCTATATTCTAAATTTCGCTGCATAAACTTTATTTCCGCTACACAAATTTATTTACTATCGTACGTGTTTGATTATTATTTTTAAATAATTTCGGTCTTGTTTTTAAAACTCTTTTCAATACCCATAGCCTTGCATCTCTTTAGCAAGCTCGGAGAATTCGTGTCTAGCTAGGGAGGTGTGGCGGTGACATCCCGGCCTGGGTTATCAAATCCGGAGTGTTACAATTAGGCCATTAGAAACATAATTTGAATGAAATTAAGCCAATTGACCAATTTGAAATTAATAAATGATTCCAACTACTTTTCCTTTCTTTCATTTAAACCCCATGAAAGTTTAACTTTATTTACTTTAGTCCTTTCTCAATTTACTTAATTTTTCATTATATAAAGACACCCAATGCGCTTGAAGATTGGTATCAGAGCGTAGGTTTTATTGAAGAAAATATTAATTATATTATTTATAATATTTTATTTCTTAATGGTGAAGATTTAATTATTTTATGGATTCAAATTATTTGAAACCTACGAGTTATTTCCAGAATTTGGAAATAAAAATATAAATTTTCAAGGTAATTCTTGAACTTATCCATGAGACAAGATATTATTAAAAGTAATTTCTTTCATAAAAATGAGAGGAACAGACTGGAAAGAAATTGATCTTGATAGCTCCAAGTTTTGCACAAGACTTAAGAGAAATCCAAAAGACTATTCAAAATTATGGTAACCGGGTATTAGTTTTACCTGAAAAAATAGATAACTTGAATCAATCAACAGAAAAGATCTTGAAATTATTTCAGGATCTAGAGAAAGAGATTTTGAACCTGAAATTTAATATTTCGGATATCAAAAAAAAGCATAAGGATATTCCTGGATCTTCCAAGAATAACCAAGCAAATATTACAGATGCATTCGGACATGTACAAGATGGTCCCAAAGCAGAAATCACAAGAAGAACTTATGATTGATCTCATGAAAACAGTCGAATCAGTGTTTCCAGGGCAGATTTATCGGATCTACAAGAACTAGCAGAATCATTTTCCCAACGCGGGATTATGGATCTAGTTAATGTAAAACCCAATGAAGTTCTTCAATTAGGATATACGGAAGAATCAGGATCCAACGTGACCTATGAAAGAACACCTGATGTTCCAATGAGAGAAGTTACAGACTTCCAGATGAACAACGATCCTGAGGTTATGATCAATGCCAAACGAAACCCAAAGCAGAACCCGAGTAGGGAACCTGATTCCACACCGTGGGCCAAGACAATGCTACAACCATTAAATCCATATGGTATAGCACTGAACCTCGACGTTATCGATTTCCGAAACATCGAGGAACTAATCGACAAATGGGTAGCTTCAATAAAAATTTCAGAAACCACCCTGGACCTCGACAAAGAGAACTTTGTCAGATTGATAGAGCTGAGTCTCGAAGGATCTGCAAAGTTCGGCTGGAAGAACTCCACAGCAGTGCTGAAGGAACAAATCCTTGAGGAAGAATCCAAAAGCACAATCTGCGAGCGGTTTGGCATTCTTTTCAAAACCCATTTCGTAGGAGATGGTTATTTTGAAGAAAAGAAGCCGAAAAAATTAAGGTCTACACCCAAGCCCTCTTGGGGCTAGAGTTAAGAAGTATTTGCGCAGTAGATGAATATATCAACTGGTTTCGTAAATACTTTTTCCAGAGTAAGATGGCATCCGAAGTAGCATGCCCCATGTTCTTTGCAAAGATTTGCAGTCCATGGAGAGAGATGTTGATTCAGTCATACTCAGTACCCCCTAGTACGGTGGATTCAATAGCCCGAATAATGTCCTTCCTAAAGGATGAGCTCAGAGAATAGTGTCAACAGACAGCAACCCAAAAGAACATCAAAAGACTAAGAGGTAAAATAAAATTAAAAAAAACCACTCTTTGCTGTGAAAATAATGATTTTCCAACAATTATAGGAGAATCAGAAGAAAAGAGAGGAAAAAAAAGAAGAGTCGAAGCACATACAACAAGAGTTTCAGAAGACCTCCATTCCGCAGAAGAAAAGCATGGTGGTGCAAGAGCAAGGCCTGAAAATACAAAACTGGACAAAGGACAGGAACGGCGAAGAGTTCATCCCAAAGCTCAACTAGCTCTGCAGCAAGGAGTACGGGAAGAACGACGTCAAAAAGAACGTTCAGACGAGCACATACCCGAGCCAACGAAAGCTTCAAAGACTGCAACTATTGGAAGTGTGGAGCCAGATGCCATATCTCACCCGATTGCCCTCAGAATCGTGAGATACGAATGTACGAAGACACGGAGGATATCGTGGAAGCAGTTTACCATGAAAACTGGTACGAAGAAGAACTAAGAAGCGACTCGGACTCATATTCAGATGGATCTTCAACCGAGTGTGACTGAAGAGGACAGGATTCAGACCATTGAAAACCTGTTTGGATTCTTTTCGAGGATGACGATCTCGAATCGAACCATGGAAAGAATAATACGACAAGATTCTAACCTCATCCCATATGACAGATTCATGATTGGCGGGATTGGACGAGTTCTCAGTCAAATGGGTCTCAACCATAGAAGACATAACATTATCTACAAGGTAAGTGCAGGTGAGTTTGCAATTCCTATGGAACTTACTTGTAATGTTATGGATATGCAATTAATTCCTCAAGAAGAAATTCTTGAGGAATTTAGCAGGATGAAAGAAGAAATTGCCATTACTATGAAATGGATCCACATAGGAACTATTGAAGTAGTAATTAAGGTAACTTTCGAAGAAGGTATTAATTTTGAACTACGTCTATCAGTTACTGATAGAAGAATCAATAACCTTATAGATAGTCTTCTTGGGACTATGTAACACCCCGGATTTGGTAACCCAGGCCGGGATGCCACCGCCACACCTCCCTAGCAAGACACGGTTTCTCCGAGCTCACTAAAGAGATGCAAGGCTATGGTTTTTCAGAATTTAAAATATTCAAACAGCCCATTCATATATAATTTAAAATAATACATCAAAGTTGCAGCGGAAATATAAGTTGTGCAGCGGAAATAAAGTATAAGGGCCGACATGGCCAAAACACGGGTTAAACAGTCCCGTTCATGCAAGTCGTAATTAAATGCAGGGATTTAAAATAGAGGTTTCCCCAAATATTCCCATGTATGCATATGACGATGCATAATCTTCATACTCTGTAAGAAAAAGGGGATAAATGGTTTGGGTCAGCAAAAACGCGCTGAGTGAGTTAACACATAGCATGATTTAGGGGTTTCAAAGCCTTTAATTAAATTTAATCAAAAGATGCTTGTAGGTAATACACAAATTAGATTAATCATCCACTAATAAATAAATGGCATGATTTAAAACATAGTTTTTCCATGTGATCATAATTCGACTTGCATAGTAAAATGATTTGCAAGGCATAAATAAATAAATACTTAAAAATATTAAATCTCTTATTTTCCCGTTACGTAACCATTTCTCAATATCTTTTGTTTCTTTTATAGTTCACCATTCACCAGGGCTCTTGTGACCGCAATCCTCATAATCAATATTTCCGCAGGAAAACATACAATCGCCCTTGGGGAATCTAACCCGCAAGAACTCAATACATCCTAGGGAATCAAACCCGTAGGAAAACATACGATCGCCCTTGGGGAATCTAACCCGCAAGAACTCAAATACATCATAGGGAATCAAACCCGCATGAATCATATTGATAATGTCAAACTTGGTCACAAATCCCCAATGTTTCAAAAGAATTCTTTTAAAGAAAATGTTTTTATTTGGTGTAACGGGATTTTTCAAAAGTATAGATATATCGTAATTCCAACGTCTCGATCGTTTGTTTAGAAATTTCAAAATCTCACAAGTTTAAAACCGATCGATGTCACAGTTTGCGCCTTTTTGGTTTAAAAATCCATTTCTTAGGCGATTGATTTGAAATTTTCACAGTATCTCAAAAACATCCCAACGAACAACTTTCGTGTTTTATGTTTTTCGGAAAAACGATGGGAAGCATGTCAAAAATCAAGTTTTCGACTCAAATAGTATGCTGCCAGGATTCAGGTTTGACACCTCTCAAAGATTTGACTTTTTGACATATCAAATGGACTTCAAAAATTCTGAAATTTTACAGACACATACTAGACTTGATTTCCAACAACTTTTATTTAGATCACATAGATTGGTTCGGGCTAGAAGTGATAGGAATAAGCTCATCAAGATCGGTTATGAAATCTGTCATCCTTTGACAATTCTTAAAAACGCAGAATATGTCCGATACGATTTGGGGTATCAAAACTTGATGAAAATCTTTGAAATTTTTAAAAAATATAGCTTATGATCTTTGGATCAAAATCTTAGTTTTGAGTTTTCAGGTTTGAACACTCGAAGTAAGAGTTTTGCTCGTCGAGTTTGATTATGAAATCTGTCAAGGTTCTTGACATCGGTTCTAACGCAGATCGGATCGGCTCGAGTTTGGAGGTTCAAATCTCAATGAAAAATTCTAAAAACTTACAGTAATATTCCAAACTCATAGATCTACAATTCTTATGTTCAACTCCAATCCTAGATCGGCCTAGATCCAAGGTCAAAATGGCTAATAAGATTGAGAGTGAAATCTGTCCAAGTTGTAAGATCCAGATTTAATACTCTTCGGTTTTGGGTTGGTTTCAGGTTTCAAAACATCATGAAAAATTCTAAAATTTTTACAGGAGCTAGACCAAAGTCTTAGCAACACTTTTCATGTTTTGAGTTTTCTTGTTTGAGCAGCTTTAGAGGTTCGAAAAATTCATACAAAAACGCTGCGTTGAGGGTTTCTCTTGTTGACAGATTTTTATTAATTTTCTTGAGTTGAATCTCTATGTTTGGTTGCATTTTAAGTCACCCAAAACCATAGTAAGGTTAACTTACCATCTATGAAGTGGTATCAAGAAATTCTCAAATCCAAGCCTTTAGGATGTCCAAAGTCCACAACTCCATTGCTATTCCTCCACAAAGCTAGGTTTTGGACACATGGAGAGAGATTCTTAGTTATCTACCCAAAGATCTCAATCTAAACAAGATATGTGAACTTAAAGACATCCTTACCTACTGGATGAAGAGATTGGATGTTGAAGAAAGCCTTCCTTGCTTGACCAACTAGAAGAATACTCATAAATCCCACCAACACTTTCTCAAGTTTTTTCTAAAATTTGCAATGGTGGGAGTGGAATCCAAATGGCTGCCTTTGGTAGCTAAATGAGGGTATTAAATAAACTTTCACAAGGCTTCTATCCACCCTAGAGTGTTATAGGAGTCACAAGTCACATGGGAGACACAAGTCACAAGTCACAAGTCACATAGGAGTCACATGCACAACCTAACAAAGTTGGCACTCACTATGGTATATGTCCAAAGACAGAGATGCTGGGACTAAATGGCTTGGCCAAAAATTCTAAAATTTGACGTGCATAATCTAGACACAATTTGGAACAACTTTTGTGTTGAACACTTTAAGTGATTCCCATTGTAGGTAGGTCAAATAATTCGATTCTTATAGCTAAAAATTTCTGTCAGCTTGTATCCTAATGGTAATGGTGTGAATGACTTTATCACTTCATAATTCAATCCTTATTACTCTAATTGTGGCCCCAATACCTTATAATAATAATAAGAATAATATGTATATATATTTATATATATACTAAAATAAAAATTAAGTGATCTTGTAAGTCATACATAGCTTCAAAAAGGAATATATTCTTTATTTGAAAATGACAAGATATGATTAATATTCCACCCTACAATTTCAAACCATAGTCAAATTATTCCCAATTATATTATGGCATTCTAGAATAATTTCATAATAAAAAAAATATGGGTAGAATGATTAATCAAGGGTATATAGAAAATAGATAATTCTCATTATAATTTAAACATGTAAATATATACATGTATATACATGTGTACATGTTTGGAAAGATTATTTCAAGACCAAGGTATATATATATGTATATAAACTTGTATATGGATTTAAAATATTCTATGAACCATATACTTATTACACTTGATATTGAAATCCATATATTTATTTGAAAAGACAAATATAAATATAATTTTTCAAAGTACGTTTTGTAGAAAATAATATACTAATCTTTAAGCAAATATTTGAACATATAAATATATATAGATTTGATTAAAAATCTACTTAGTGAATTGATCAAAAATATATATTCATACATATATATCGGGCAATTTCTATGGTATTACAATCTACCCTCCTTAAGAATCAACTTCGTCCCCGAAGTTGCGCGACTTATTGACCGATTGATTGATTGCGATTGTATCATTGTGTTTTGTTGTTTGATATTATTTGAGATACATAATATTCGGGTTTCAAAAATAAATGCTTATGCATTCTTACGGGGTATTACATCCTCCCCCCCTTAAGATTATAGTTATGTCCCCATAACTGCCTATGTATTATTCACAACCATGTTCGGGTATCATCGCATATGATCCTTCCTCAGTATTCTTCTAGGTGTCATCTTAGAAGCACGCGAAGATGAGTTTCTAAGTGATCAAGATCTAGGAGGCAAAGTTAGTCTTTAGCAAGCGCTCCTAAGTCAAGGTCATGTCGAGTTCTAAGGTAGGAGTGTTTTTTTTATTTATCACCGATAATCCGCATAAAAAGAGTTAGTGTAAATATTTATGTATGCATATGCATATGTGATCCCCCCAATAAAAAAAATTTTATACATGCATTTATTTATCCATGGGTTTTAAAAATAAATTTATTCCATGTATAGATTAAAATAAGGATAAAAGGTTTGGGCCACTATATTGGGCCGAAAGAATTAAATTATTTGGGCTTTAAATAAAAACAAGGTTATTGGGCCAAAATAATTGGGCTTCAAAAAAAAATTTTTTTTTTTGGGCTAAAAATTTGGGCTTTAACTTCAAAATAATAATTGGGCTCTTTAAAATATATTACTAGTTTAGAAATAATAACTTTTAAAAATAATAATACTTAAAAATAATAGTTTAAAAATATTCCGGGCTCTTTAAAATAATAGTTTTAAAATAAACCTGGCTATGTAAAATAATAGCTTTAAAATATTCCCGGCTATGTAAAATAATAGCTTTAAAATATTCCGGGCTCTGATACCAACTTGTAACACCCCGGATTTGGTAACCCAGGCCGGGATGCCACCGCCACACCTCCCTAGCAAGACACGGTTTCTCCGAGCTCACTAAAGAGATGCAAGGCTATGGTTTTTCAGAATTTAAAATATTCAAACAGCCCATTCATATATAATTTAAAAATAATACATCAAAGTTGCAGCGGAAATATAAGTTGTGCAGCGGAAATAAAGTATAAGGGCCGACATGGCCAAAACACGGGTTAAACAGTCCCGTTCATGCAAGTCGTAATTAAATGCAGGGATTTAAAATAGAGGTTTCCCCAAATATTCCCATGTATGCATATGACGATGCATAATCTTCATACTCTGTAAGAAAAAGGGGATAAATGGTTTGGGTCAGCAAAAACGCGCTGAGTGAGTTAACACATAGCATGATTTAGGGGTTTCAAAGCCTTTAATTAAATTTAATCAAAAGATGCTTGTAGGTAATACACAAATTAGATTAATCATCCACTAATAAATAAATGGCATGATTTAAAACATAGTTTTTCCATGTGATCATAATTCGACTTGCATAGTAAAATGATTTGCAAGGCATAAATAAATAAATACTTAAAAATATTAAATCTCTTATTTTCCCGTTACGTAACCATTTCTCAATATCTTTTGTTTCTTTTATAGTTCACCATTCACCAGGGCTCTTGTGACCGCAATCCTCATAATCAATATTTCCGCAGGAAAACATACAATCGCCCTTGGGGAATCTAACCCGCAAGAACTCAATACATCCTAGGGAATCAAACCCGTAGGAAAACATACGATCGCCCTTGGGGAATCTAACCCGCAAGAACTCAAATACATCATAGGGAATCAAACCCGCATGAATCATATTGATAATGTCAAACTTGGTCACAAATCCCCAATGTTTCAAAAGAATTCTTTTAAAGAAAATGTTTTTATTTGGTGTAACGGGATTTTTCAAAAGTATAGATATATCGTAATTCCAACGTCTCGATCGTTTGTTTAGAAATTTCAAAATCTCACAAGTTTAAAACCGATCGATGTCACAGTTTGCGCCTTTTTGGTTTAAAAATCCATTTCTTAGGCGATTGATTTGAAATTTTCACAGTATCTCAAAAACATCCCAACGAACAACTTTCGTGTTTTATGTTTTTCGGAAAAACGATGGGAAGCATGTCAAAAATCAAGTTTTCGACTCAAATAGTATGCTGCCAGGATTCAGGTTTGACACCTCTCAAAGATTTGACTTTTTGACATATCAAATGGACTTCAAAAATTCTGAAATTTTACAGACACATACTAGACTTGATTTCCAACAACTTTTATTTAGATCACATAGATTGGTTCGGGCTAGAAGTGATAGGAATAAGCTCATCAAGATCGGTTATGAAATCTGTCATCCTTTGACAATTCTTAAAAACGCAGAATATGTCCGATACGATTTGGGGTATCAAAACTTGATGAAAATCTTTGAAATTTTTAAAAAATATAGCTTATGATCTTTGGATCAAAATCTTAGTTTTGAGTTTTCAGGTTTGAACACTCGAAGTAAGAGTTTTGCTCGTCGAGTTTGATTATGAAATCTGTCAAGGTTCTTGACATCGGTTCTAACGCAGATCGGATCGGCTCGAGTTTGGAGGTTCAAATCTCAATGAAAAATTCTAAAAACTTACAGTAATATTCCAAACTCATAGATCTACAATTCTTATGTTCAACTCCAATCCTAGATCGGCCTAGATCCAAGGTCAAAATGGCTAATAAGATTGAGAGTGAAATCTGTCCAAGTTGTAAGATCCAGATTTAATACTCTTCGGTTTTGGGTTGGTTTCAGGTTTCAAAACATCATGAAAAATTCTAAAATTTTTACAGGAGCTAGACCAAAGTCTTAGCAACACTTTTCATGTTTTGAGTTTTCTTGTTTGAGCAGCTTTAGAGGTTCGAAAAATTCATACAAAAACGCTGCGTTGAGGGTTTCTCTTGTTGACAGATTTTTATTAATTTTCTTGAGTTGAATCTCTATGTTTGGTTGCATTTTAAGTCACCCAAAACCATAGTAAGGTTAACTTACCATCTATGAAGTGGTATCAAGAAATTCTCAAATCCAAGCCTTTAGGATGTCCAAAGTCCACAACTCCATTGCTATTCCTCCACAAAGCTAGGTTTTGGACACATGGAGAGAGATTCTTAGTTATCTACCCAAAGATCTCAATCTAAACAAGATATGTGAACTTAAAGACATCCTTACCTACTGGATGAAGAGATTGGATGTTGAAGAAAGCCTTCCTTGCTTGACCAACTAGAAGAATACTCATAAATCCCACCAACACTTTCTCAAGTTTTTTCTAAAATTTGCAATGGTGGGAGTGGAATCCAAATGGCTGCCTTTGGTAGCTAAATGAGGGTATTAAATAAACTTTCACAAGGCTTCTATCCACCCTAGAGTGTTATAGGAGTCACAAGTCACATGGGAGACACAAGTCACAAGTCACAAGTCACATAGGAGTCACATGCACAACCTAACAAAGTTGGCACTCACTATGGTATATGTCCAAAGACAGAGATGCTGGGACTAAATGGCTTGGCCAAAAATTCTAAAATTTGACGTGCATAATCTAGACACAATTTGGAACAACTTTTGTGTTGAACACTTTAAGTGATTCCCATTGTAGGTAGGTCAAATAATTCGATTCTTATAGCTAAAAATTTCTGTCAGCTTGTATCCTAATGGTAATGGTGTGAATGACTTTATCACTTCATAATTCAATCCTTATTACTCTAATTGTGGCCCCAATACCTTATAATAATAATAAGAATAATATGTATATATATTTATATATATACTAAAATAAAAATTAAGTGATCTTGTAAGTCATACATAGCTTCAAAAAGGAATATATTCTTTATTTGAAAATGACAAGATATGATTAATATTCCACCCTACAATTTCAAACCATAGTCAAATTATTCCCAATTATATTATGGCATTCTAGAATAATTTCATAATAAAAAAAATATGGGTAGAATGATTAATCAAGGGTATATAGAAAATAGATAATTCTCATTATAATTTAAACATGTAAATATATACATGTATATACATGTGTACATGTTTGGAAAGATTATTTCAAGACCAAGGTATATATATATGTATATAAACTTGTATATGGATTTAAAATATTCTATGAACCATATACTTATTACACTTGATATTGAAATCCATATATTTATTTGAAAAGACAAATATAAATATAATTTTTCAAAGTACGTTTTGTAGAAAATAATATACTAATCTTTAAGCAAATATTTGAACATATAAATATATATAGATTTGATTAAAAATCTACTTAGTGAATTGATCAAAAATATATATTCATACATATATATCGGGCAATTTCTATGGTATTACAGACTATGGTAGGAAATTTATATGCATGGAAGCTAATGTTTGACATTCATCCCATAATTTCCTATAATTTATCGGACCAAGATTTTAACAGAGTGGTAACCCTTCATCAGGATTTCAAAAGAAAAGATCTGATGAAAGAAGGGAACAGACCATATTCTATAACCTATAGAATTTCTTATGCACTTTCCAATAGTCACCATTCTGACTTATTTCTTAGGAAAGAGTATATAGAAATTCCTAGACTTTTCAAGGAATTTGCCAAAGTCATGACTCCAAATCCTACCCAAATTCCAAGGTTAGGAGAGTAGACATACAAATAAGAGATCACCCAGTTCTAAACTAATCAACAAGTGCTAGAATTGAGTGTGCAAACCGTATGTCTTCATTTTCAAGGAAATGAAGTCACTAAATAGAACTTCACTAGACATTGATGGGGAAATTAAATTGATCCTCGAAACTGTCTGTAATACCCGAGATTTTTATAAAAAAGAGAAATGGAATTAAAATCGAGAAGGAAATGAATTTTAATTCCAAGAACCCGTGAAGTCGGAAATAGTTTAAGTAGGTAAATTAGTACACGGGAGTCGAAAGCCGACGAATCCAAACGCGACGGACTCAAGATTTCGAATACGGGAATAATTCAAGACAAGATAAATTTATGGTAAGAATTTATAACCCGAGAAATTACCCGAATGAATTCCGTATTATTATTATTATTATTATTATTATTATTATTATTATTATTATTATTATTATTATTATTATTATTATGTCCCGATTCTAATTTCCTAATTATTATTAGTAATGGATAAAATCCCTGTTAGTATCAATTCCTCATAATAAGGATCTGATCGTGCCTTGGGACCATGGATCATGGATACTAGTAATGGATACTATTATTATTAGTAATGATTAGTAAATTATTCAATTTGAAAATACTGGTACCTAGTGCCGTTGATGGAGGAATTTGATGGATAAGATTGTGTTTGTAAGGAATCATACTAATTGCTTAATTGATATACTAAAACGTTGGAGGAGATAGTGCATATTAATTACTAGATTACCGTCATTTCCATCCCATTGTGATTACTGTCCTCGTAAGTATAGAGCAGCCATTCTATTATCCTTTTCGCATCATTGTCAATCCACAACATATTGTGAGTTTAGAGAATTTTGTGTGTGAGCAGTCCTAGTACAAGTTCTCCCGACTTCGAATTCTGAAAATTCAGTTGCAGCCAGTAGGGTGAACTTCCGGAATTGTAATTCGGATTCCTATCTGTAGAAGGCTATACATTGGAGAAGGAGAACGTGTGCGTAGATCCGTTCGTGGTGACTTTGAACGAACCGAGCGACCCTAGGATGACCAAGCACACTATCACTGTAAGTTTATTCCTTGCGTATCAATTTTGGGTGACTAAAATCGAACGAACCAAGTGTTTAAACCACAAACGTAAAATCTGTCATAGAAAGACCCGACCTACGCGGTTTCGGAAACCTGATGAGTTCGACCCTTTTGAGTGCTTAAAACATAATGGCCAAAACATGAACTTTGTTCCTAAGACCTTAGTCTAGGTCGTGTTAAAAGTTCAGAAATTTTCATCAAGGTTTGACCCCCGAAATCGAAACTGGTTCACTCTGCGTTTTCTTTCAAAACCGAAACTGTTGACAGATTTGAGTGTTGAATTTCTTTGACGTTTTTCTAATGGATTCCTTCAAAATTAAACTTTGATGTAAAAACGGAAGTTGTAAATAACTATCTGAAGATTGTGTCCGTAAAATTTCGTGAGTTTTCGTTAACATTTGAGCCGTTAAAAAAGGATCTGATGTTTCTGCATTTTAAAATGAAGTTTCTGAACAGATTTTCTTATTTAACTTGATGCGCGAAACTGATCTGATTCGGAGTGTTTTCGGATAAAATGCCTCTAATAAAACTTGTTCATTTTCGTGTCGCGTACGTTCCTGTAAATTTTCGTAATTTTTGGAGTTCTTTTGCTAGGTCAAAAATATGTTTTAAAAACAGTGCGCTGTTACCGGTAAACTGACAGATTTTGAGTTTTGAAAAGATTGTGAAATTCGACTTGTTTCCTTACCTAATTTCGAGAACTTAAAACATGAAAGTTCTTCGTATAGATGTTTTTAAGCTTCTGATTAAATTTCAGAATTTTTGACTTTGAAATGAATTTTCGAATTAAAAAGGCGTAACCTGTGACGAATTGGATTTTTCGAACTTGAGAAAAACTCGAACTATGAAATGCGACTTGAATCTTTTTATAAGATAAAACATGAACCTTCGAAAAATCCCGTTCACTAGGCTGAGCCGATCTTCATGCTATTATTTTTGAGACTGCCTCGTTAGTGGTCTCCCTACTATCTGAGATTGCCTCGTTAGTGATCTCCTTACTATGCCAAAACGGCAGTTGTGCACATGGCCTGCCAAATCGGCAGTGAGAAACACACGGCCTGCCCGAGTGGCAGTGAAACCGCTTGAAAAGCCTGTCAAATGACAGTTGATATACACGCCTGTCAAATTGACAGTAGATACACACGGCTTGCCGGAATGGCAATCGAGATACATGACTAGCCAAAACGACAGTCAATACTGATATGGCTGCGGCCGCCGATTCACCGGCTAACTGATTATGCTTATTGAGATTGCCTCGTTAGTGATCTCCCTGATGCGGTGTCCTCTTCTTAGTTAGCGGGATAATATTAAAAGACTCGTGTGTGTATTTAATCAAATTGTATTTATTTATCACGCTTTTAAATTATGCCTTTTAATTATACCTTTAAAATTTGAATTCTAGTCTCGCATAATTAATTATGTTTTTCCGCTGCAAGTAAAATTATGAATTTTTAATATTTCAATTAAGCCTGAGTAAAAGTAATTTCTAAATTAATTAAATCATTTTTAAAGTCCCTTTATTGTTACGTTAGGGATTAACTTGCTCAGTATTTTATATACTGATAAAACCCGTTGTTTTATTTTTCTATTACAGAGTACGGAGCATGATCATGCATCGGGGGATCACTTTGGACATTTAGATAATTATTTTACATGACTTGCATACGGGCTTGTTAACCCGTGTTTTGGCCATGTCGGCCCTGTATGTTAATTTCCGCTGCAACTTATCATTTTTCTTGTCATGCATGGATGATATTACATTATTATTTTTAAGTAATTCCGGGCTTGCTTTTAAAACTCTTTTCAATACCCATAGCCTTGCATCTCTTTAGCAAGCTCGGAGAATCCGTGTCTTGCTAGGGATGTGTGGCGGTGGCATCCCGGCATGGGTTATCAAATCCGGGGTGTTACAAAGTGGTATCAGAGCCCGGAAATATTTTAAATTTTTATTATTATTTTTTGCCAATAAAGAGGCCCAAGGATTTTTAAACAAATATTAATATTATTTTTAAATTTTTAAGTACCATTATTATTATTTTTAAATTTTAAGTTTTGTTTCCATGGAACAAAATTTATTTTAAACCCGTGGAAAATATTTACATATGCATAGAAATTTTTCCAACAAGTTTTTAAAGTCACGAAAATATTTTCGGGGTTGGGGTAGCATTGTATAAAGCACACATACATACATGAATATTGCGCTAATTTTTTTTTTTATGTGAATTAACAGTGTCAAAACTCTTTCCTTAAAATTGGTCATGACCTTGACTTAGAAGCGTTTGCTTAAAACTAATTTTGCCTTAGTCCTAGAACTTGATCACCTAAGTTTAGCTTGCTCCTATCTATTACCTCTTGTCAATCCTATCTTATAGATTTTCTTGAACGCTAACTTGCCTTAGATTAGAAACTCATCTTCACGTGCGTTGTGACAGAATGGCACCTAACAACAATGAGATTTCTCAGAATATGGATGAGCGTCTAAGGACGGTTGAGGAAGTTCTCGTAGTATTAGGAAATGCTGAAGTGCAACGTGCACAAGCGGGTGTACCACCACCGGTAACCCGAGTCAACTACATAGCCTTGGTAAACCCTTACCAACCACCCCACTACGCCGGCGAAGAGGACCCGGCTCAGCTAGAGGAATGGATACGGACGTTCGAAAAGCTGTTGAACGCCGTAAAGTGTCCCGACGGGGAAAAGGTTCACGTAGCCTCAACTTAGGAGGCGAGGCGGATGATTGGTGGCAAGCCACCCAAGGGAAACTGGCGGAGTACGACGAGCCCTACACATGGTCAGAATTCACGGATCTGCTTAGGGATCATTTTTATCCCATGAGCATGAAGGCTGCCATGTACGAGGAATTTTTGACACTGAGGCAAGGAGGAAAAACGGTCCAAGAATACTATAACCGTTTCAAGGAGTTGGTGCGGTTCACGCCGAGACTGGTGCCAATTGATATAGAGAAGGCACAGAAGTTCGAGATGGGACTGAACATATCTATTAGAGAGGTGATCACGGGTGAGCACTACCCTGACCTACAAGCTGTGTATGATCACGCAGTAGCGGTTGCACGAGTTCAAGGACTGAAACGGAAACCGGTAGGTGGGACTAACCAAGGACCACAGGGACGATACAAGAGGAATAAGGACCATTTCCGTAGAAACTTGAACCGACCACATCAGAACGACAATGGCCAAAACAAGGGGATAGTCTTCAACCATGGTGACTATGCGCCACCATGTCCAAAGTGTGGTAAACCACACTATGCGAGAGGATGCCCTCAACCTGGAGCGTGCCTTCGGTGCGGTCGACATGGTCATCAGCTGCGTGAATGTCGGACGCGAATAGAAAACATAAACAGGAGAGAGGACGTGACCACTCGGCCCAAGCAACCGTAAGAAGTTTTCAAGCATCGATAACTGCATTTATTTTTGAGTTTGACTCTACGAATTGTATCCAATCAAAAATAAACAAATTCAAATTATTTTGAACTACGTGATGACTTGATCCCTTCACAGGGTACGTAGGCAACTTGGAAATTTCAATTCTGGGTTCAGTCAAATAAAAACAAACAACAACACACAATAATACAATCACGCAACCAAACAATGTCCGAACTCGCGAGGAGCTAACGCCCAAATTCGAGGACGAAGTTGATTCCTAAGGGGGAGAGGATGTAACACCCGAGAAATTTAAATCACGTTCCAAAGGATTGGAATTAATTTCTTGTGGAAGACGTTTATCCTTAAGGGAGGTAGATGGAAATACCCCAACATTTAATTGAACCCAAAATTTAAAGTAAGGGTGCAACTTCGGGGACGGAGTTGATTTCTAAGGGGGGTAGACTGTAATACCCGAGATTTTTATAAAAAAGAGAAATGGAATTAAAATCGAGACGGAAATGAATTTTATTTCCAAGAACCCGTGAAGTCGGAAATAGTTTAAGTAGGTAAATTAGTACACGGGAGTCGAAAGCCGATGAATCCAAACGCGACGGACTCAAGATTTCGAATACGGGAATAATTCAAGACAAGATAAATTTATGTTAAGAATTTATAACCCGAGACTAACGAGGCAATCTCAATAAGCATAATCAGTTAGCCGGTGAATCGGCGGCCGCAGCCATATCAGTATTGACTGTCGTTTTGGCTAGTCATGTATCTCGATTGCCATTCCGGCAAGCCGTGTGTATCTACTGTCAATTTGACAGGCGTGTATATCAACTGTCATTTCCCTGATGCGGTGTCCTCTTCTTAGTTAGCGGGATAATATTAAAAGACTCGTGTGTGTATTTAATCAAATTGTATTTATTTATCACGCTTTTAAATTATGCCTTTTAATTATACCTTTAAAATTTGAATTCTAGTCTCGCATAATTAATTATGTTTTTCCGCTGCAAGTAAAATTATGAATTTTTAATATTTCAATTAAGCCTGAGTAAAAGTAATTTCTAAATTAATTAAATCATTTTTAAAGTCCCTTTATTGTTACGTTAGGGATTAACTTGCTCAGTATTTTATATACTGATAAAACCCGTTGTTTTATTTTTCTATTACAGAGTACGGAGCATGATCATGCATCGGGGGATCACTTTGGACATTTAGATAATTATTTTACATGACTTGCATACGGGCTTGTTAACCCGTGTTTTGGCCATGTCGGCCCTGTATGTTAATTTCCGCTGCAACTTATCATTTTTCTTGTCATGCATGGATGATATTACATTATTATTTTTAAGTAATTCCGGGCTTGCTTTTAAAACTCTTTTCAATACCCATAGCCTTGCATCTCTTTAGCAAGCTCGGAGAATCCGTGTCTTGCTAGGGATGTGTGGCGGTGGCATCCCGGCATGGGTTATCAAATCCGGGGTGTTACAAAGTGGTATCAGAGCCCGGAAATATTTTAAATTTTTATTATTATTTTTTGCCAATAAAGAGGCCCAAGGATTTTTAAACAAATATTAATATTATTTTTAAATTTTTAAGTACCATTATTATTATTTTTAAATTTTAAGTTTTGTTTCCATGGAACAAAATTTATTTTAAACCCGTGGAAAATATTTACATATGCATAGAAATTTTTCCAACAAGTTTTTAAAGTCACGAAAATATTTTCGGGGTTGGGGTAGCATTGTATAAAGCACACATACATACATGAATATTGCGCTAATTTTTTTTTTTATGTGAATTAACAGTGTCAAAACTCTTTCCTTAAAATTGGTCATGACCTTGACTTAGAAGCGTTTGCTTAAAACTAATTTTGCCTTAGTCCTAGAACTTGATCACCTAAGTTTAGCTTGCTCCTATCTATTACCTCTTGTCAATCCTATCTTATAGATTTTCTTGAACGCTAACTTGCCTTAGATTAGAAACTCATCTTCACGTGCGTTGTGACAGAATGGCACCTAACAACAATGAGATTTCTCAGAATATGGATGAGCGTCTAAGGACGGTTGAGGAAGTTCTCGTAGTATTAGGAAATGCTGAAGTGCAACGTGCACAAGCGGGTGTACCACCACCGGTAACCCGAGTCAACTACATAGCCTTGGTAAACCCTTACCAACCACCCCACTACGCCGGCGAAGAGGACCCGGCTCAGCTAGAGGAATGGATACGGACGTTCGAAAAGCTGTTGAACGCCGTAAAGTGTCCCGACGGGGAAAAGGTTCACGTAGCCTCAACTTAGGAGGCGAGGCGGATGATTGGTGGCAAGCCACCCAAGGGAAACTGGCGGAGTACGACGAGCCCTACACATGGTCAGAATTCACGGATCTGCTTAGGGATCATTTTTATCCCATGAGCATGAAGGCTGCCATGTACGAGGAATTTTTGACACTGAGGCAAGGAGGAAAAACGGTCCAAGAATACTATAACCGTTTCAAGGAGTTGGTGCGGTTCACGCCGAGACTGGTGCCAATTGATATAGAGAAGGCACAGAAGTTCGAGATGGGACTGAACATATCTATTAGAGAGGTGATCACGGGTGAGCACTACCCTGACCTACAAGCTGTGTATGATCACGCAGTAGCGGTTGCACGAGTTCAAGGACTGAAACGGAAACCGGTAGGTGGGACTAACCAAGGACCACAGGGACGATACAAGAGGAATAAGGACCATTTCCGTAGAAACTTGAACCGACCACATCAGAACGACAATGGCCAAAACAAGGGGATAGTCTTCAACCATGGTGACTATGCGCCACCATGTCCAAAGTGTGGTAAACCACACTATGCGAGAGGATGCCCTCAACCTGGAGCGTGCCTTCGGTGCGGTCGACATGGTCATCAGCTGCGTGAATGTCGGACGCGAATAGAAAACATAAACAGGAGAGAGGACGTGACCACTCGGCCCAAGCAACCGTAAGAAGTTTTCAAGCATCGATAACTGCATTTATTTTTGAGTTTGACTCTACGAATTGTATCCAATCAAAAATAAACAAATTCAAATTATTTCGAACTACGTGATGACTTGATCCCTTCACAGGGTACGTAGGCAACTTGGAAATTTCAATTCTGGGTTCAGTCAAATAAAAACAAACAACAACACACAATAATACAATCACGCAACCAAACAATGTCCGAACTCGCGAGGAGCTAACGCCCAAATTCGAGGACGAAGTTGATTCCTAAGGGGGAGAGGATGTAACACCCGAGAAATTTAAATCACGTTCCAAAGGATTGGAATTAATTTCTTGTGGAAGACGTTTATCCTTAAGGGAGGTAGATGGAAATACCCCAACATTTAATTGAACCCAAAATTTAAAGTAAGGGTGCAACTTCGGGGACGGAGTTGATTTCTAAGGGGGGTAGACTGTAATACCCGAGATTTTTATAAAAAAAGAGAAATGGAATTAAAATCGAGACGGAAATGAATTTTATTTCCAAGAACCCGTGAAGTCGGAAATAGTTTAAGTAGGTAAATTAGTACACGGGAGTCGAAAGCCGATGAATCCAAACGCGACGGACTCAAGATTTCGAATACGGGAATAATTCAAGACAAGATAAATTTATGTTAAGAATTTATAACCCGAGAAATTACCCGAATGAATTCCGTATTATTATTATTATTATTATTATTATTATTATTATTATTATTATTATTATTGTTATTATTATTATTATTATTATTATTATTATTATTATTATTATTATTATTATTATTATTATTATGTCCCGATTCTAATTTCCTAATTATTATTAGTAATGGATAAAATCCCTGTTAGTATCAATTCCTCATAATAGGGATCTGATCGTGCCTTGGGACCATGGATCATGGATACTAGTAATGGATACTATTATTATTAGTAATGATTAGTAAATTATTCAATTTGAAAATACTGGTACCTAGTGCCGTTGATGGAGGAATTTGATGGATAAGATTGTGTTTGTAAGGAATCATACTAATTGCTTAATTGATATACTAAAACGTTGGAGGAGATAGTGCATATTAATTACTAGATTACCGTCATTTCCATCCCATTGTGATTATTTTCCTAGTAAGTCTAGAGCAGCCATTCTATTATCCTTTTCGCATCATTGTCGATCCACAACATATTGTGAGTTTAGAGAATTTTGTGTGTGAGCAGTCCTAGTACAAGTTCTCCCGACTTCGAATTCTGAAAATGTAACACCCCGGTTTTGGTAACCCAGGCCGGGATGCCACCGCCACACCTCCCTAGCAAGACACGGTTTCTCCGAGCTCACTAAAGAGATGCAAGGCTATGGTTTTTCAGAATTTAAAACATTCAAACAGCCCATTCATAAATAATTTAAAAATAATACATCAAAGTTGCAGCGGAAATATAAATTGTGCAGCGGAAATAAAGTATAAGGGCCGACATGGCCAAAACACGGGTTAGACAGTCCCGTTCATGCAAGTCGTAATTAAATGCAGGGATTTAAAATAGAGATTTCCCCAAATATTCCCATGTATGCATATGACGATGCATAATCTTCATACTCTGTAAGAAAAAGGAGATAAATGGTTTGGGTCAGCAAAAACGCGCTGAGTAAGTTAACACATAGCATGATTTAGGGGTTTCAAAGCCTTTAATTAAAATTTAATAAAAATATGTTTGTAGTTAATACACAATTTAAGTTAATCATCCACTAATAAATAAATGGCATGATTTAAAACATAGTTTTTCCATGTGATCATAATTCAACGTACATAAAATGATTTGAAAGGCATAATTAAATAAATACTTAAAAATATTAAATCTTTTATTTTCCCATTACGTAACCATTTCTCAATATTTTGTATAGCCGGTGATCCGGCGGCCGCAGCCGTATCGCATTTCAAGTACTTCATTGGCCGTCTTGGCACAGTTTCTCATGTCTCATGTTTCAAGTTTATATTTCAATTGCCATTCGGCAAGCTTTATTTATCAATTGCCTTCCGGCAAGCATTATATCTCAATTGCCTTTCGGCAAGCATTATATTTCAATTGTATTTTATTTCAAAGGGATTTCCAATCATTTAAACCTTAAAGGCTAATTTCATAGGGAATCGAACCCGTAGGAACCAACACACGTCCTGGGGAATCGAACCCGCAGGAAAACATACAATCGCCCTTGGGGAATCGAACCCGCAAGAACTCAAATACATCCTAGGGAATCGAACCCGTAGGAATCAACACACATCCTGGGGAATCGAACCCGCAGGAAAACAAACGATCGCCCTTGGGGAATCGAACCCGCAAGAACTCAAATACATCCTAGGGAATCGAATCCGTAGGAATCAACACACATCCTGGGGAATCGAACCCGCAGGGAAACAAACAATCGCCCATGGGGAATCGAACCCGCAAGAACTCAAATACATCCTAAGGAATCGAACCCGTAGGAATCAACACACATCCTGGGGAATCGAACCCGCAGGAAAATATACAATCGCCCTTGGGGAATCGAACCCGCAAGAACTCAAATACATCCTAGGGAATCGAACCCGTAGGAATCAACACACATCCTGGGGAATCGAACCCGCAGGAAAACAAACAATCGCCCTTGGGGAATCGAACCCGCAAGAACTCAAATACATCCTAGGGAATCGAACCCGTAGGAATCAACACACATCCTGGGGAATCGAACCCGCAGGAAAACATACAATCGCCCTTGGGGAATCGAACCCGCAAGGTAAGAACACATTTCGCAAGTTTCACAAGTTTAAAACCGATCGATGTCACAGTTTGCGCCTTTCCAGTTTAAAAATCCATTTCTTAGGCGATTGATCTGAAATTTTCACAGTAACTCAAAAACATCCCAACGAACAACTTTCGTGTTTTAAGTTTTCCGGAAAAATGACGGGAAGCATGTCAAAAATCAAGTTTTCTACACAAAAAGTATGCTGTCAGGATTCAGGTTTGACACCTGTCAAAGATTTGAATTTTTAACATAACAAATGAACTCCAAAAATTCTGAAAATTTACAGACACATACTAGATATGATTATCTACAACTTTTGTTTAGATCACAAAGATTAGTTCGGACTAGAAATGATAGAAATATGCTCATCAAGTTCGGTTAAGAAATCTGTCATCTTTTGAAATTTCTTTAAAACGCAGAATATGTCCGACTCGATTTGGGGAATCAAAACTCGATGAAAATTTCTGAAATTTTTACACAGTATAGCTTAAGATCTTAGGATCAAAATCTTAGTTTTGAGTTTTTAGGTTTGAACTCTTGAAGTAGGGGTTTTGGTCCAATTTCAAATCTGTCACAGTTTCAAATTTGACTTTTAGGGCAGGTTTGTTGGAGGCCGTTTTCGGATATCAAAACACAATGAAAAATTATGAAAATTTTACAGAAGCTAGATCTATGTCTTAGGAACGTTTTTCATGTTTTGAGTTTTCTCGTTTGAAGACTTTTAAGGGATCGAAAAATTCATACGAAAACGCTGCGCCGGGGGTTTTTCTTGATGACAGATTTTAGAGTTATTAAATCTATATGTTTGGTTGCATTTTAAGTCACCCAAAACCATAGTAAGGTTAACTTACAGTGGGGATGATGTCTAGGAAGTCACGGGGTCGTCCGGAATCCACGGGATGTCACGAACGAATCTCTTCCACCCGATTTATTCTTCCCTTGGCTCCGATTTGTGTTTGAATACAAAGATTCGTAAGTTAGGATGATGTTTATGATCTTAAAATCATAAGGAAACTTGAATAACATCTTACCAACAATCCAAAGCCTGCAATCCTTGATCTACACACTTCCTTGGTTGGATTTGGTTGCCGGAAACTCGTCGGAAAGTCGCCGGAAGTTCGTCGGAAGGGTGTTTGGCTTTGGAAGAGTTTTGGGAGAGTTTTGGATGAAACCTTGGGTGTTGATGACTGAAATGAGGTGTTAGGGACACCTAATAACGTCCAAAATATGCCTCCCCCGTGATCAAGCAAGATTCCCGCGTTGGGGCCAAGGAATATGGCAAGAAAGTCGCCAAAACGCGACAAACGCAGCAGCTGTCAAGACGGCGCGGGGTTGGGGCGGTTTTTAGCCAAAACCCGCGCCAAGGGCGCGCCAACCACGCCTGGACTTCGGTCCGGGCGGGGTCGTGCGATCCGTCGTGCTTTTCCTCCTCTCTTTCGGACTTCTGTCCTCCTACGTTTTCGGGCTCGATTTTTCGGGTCATTCTCGGGTCATAAATTCTTATCTTAAGTTTATCTCGACTCAAATGAATTTCATGTTTGATATCTTAAGTCCGTCGGTCTCGGGTTCGTCGGCTTCCGATTTGTCGTCTTTTGATTCCCGTGCAATAACTTGTATCATTAAATTTCTTCCGACTTCACGGGTTCTTGGAATTATAATTCTTTTCCTTCATGAGCTTAATTCCAAATTTTGTTACTCAATTCATGGAATGTCTTCGGGCTTCCTTTCCCTCTTTTATTCCATTTTGAATTTAAATCTATCGGCGTTTCATTTCCGAGCAATAATTTATTGTGATAAATTATTTTCTTCTTCTCGGATATATTTCGACATTGATCGGAATAAATTTTATTCCCTTGGACGTTGATAAAAATCTGGGGTATTACATCCTCCCCCCCTTAAGAATCAACTTCGTCCTCGAAGTTGTGCTTCGGCTTTTCTCGCGCGAAGAGTTATGGTCCTTTTTGTTTACTATTTGCGATATTGTGTTATTGAATTATTGTTCGATTGTTGATCATCGTTTGTTGTTTGATTATTGTTTGACTGAACCCAGAATTGAAATTTCCGAGTTGCCTACGTACCCTGTGAAGGGATCAAGTCATTACGTAGTTCAAAAAGAATTTATTTGGAATACAAAATATTCGAGTTTCGAATTAAATGCTTATGCATTCTTACGGGGTATTACATCCTCCCCCCCTTAAGATTACAGTTATGTCCCCATAACTGCCTATGCATTATTTCCACGAAGGTTCGAGTATCATCGCCTATGATCCTTCCTCAATGAGCTGGTAAGTCAGCTTGATCAATGTCGTTCAATCATCCCATGGCTCTTCCTTGATTCCCTTGTTGAGGGTCTACCAGATCCAGCCTTTTCTCAATCATCTCTTCACGAACATTGCATTCTCTAATCATGTGGTCTTCCCCTCCACATCTATAACAAGTTCCGCGCCTTGGGCATTCGCGCACCAGATGGGCTTGGTGGCACTGCGAGCAACGTGGTATGACTGTATGACGTATGCCGTTTCTCCCATAATTGAAACCTTTATTCTTATTCTCCTTAAAATTGCCATTGCTAATGTTTCGATTCTTTTTCTCAAACTCTTGCGAGTCCTTGCTCGACTCACCGGTTTCTTTACGCTTCAGTTGCTGGACTCGATCAATTGCTACAGCTCGATCGTAAACCGTCTGCAGGTTTGTGAATTGTCCTACTGCAAGTATCTCCCGGATACTAAGGTTCAGACCCATCTCGAATTTCTGAGCCTTGTCAGAGTCAGTTGGTACTATCCTTGTAGCGAATCGCACCAATTCCTTGAATTTGGTGTAGTACTCTTGTACTGTTTGCGCTCCTTGTCTGAGGTTGATGAATTCCTCGTACTTTGCGGTCTTGGTGCTCAGTGGGTAGAATCTTTCTCTCAAGGCTTCCTTAAGTCCTTCCCAGGTGTAGGATTCTTCATCTTCCTCTGAATTCGCTTGAAGGTTTTGCCACCACTCATCGGATTCGCCTCCTAAGTAGTAGGTCGCTACATGTATCTTCTCCTCGTCGGGGCATTTGATAGCGTCCAAGAGTTTGTCAAAGGTACGGATCCAACCCTCCAACTTGGCCGGATCCTCTTGCCCGTCATAATGGGGTGGGTTGTAGGGGTTTACCAATGCCAAGTAGTTGACTCGGGCTACTGGCGGAGGTATTGCCGCTTGTGCCCTATGCACCTCGGCATTGCCTAATGCTACGAGTACTTCTTCTACCGTCCTTAAACGTTCATCCACGTTGTTGGGAATAGGAGGCGTTCGATCTCCTACGTTCGGAGGAATCTTATTGTTGTTAGGTGCGTTTGGGAGATTAATGTCAGTGCCGTTTGGGCTTATCTTCCTCAGTTTTCTTCTAGGTGCCATTTCTGTCATTAAGCACGCGAAGATGAGTTTCTATGTGATCAAGATCTAGGACTAAGGCAAAGTTAGTCTTAAGTTGGCGCTTCTAGGTCAAGACTCAAGGTCATGTCGAACACTAGAGTGAGAGGGTTATGTATCACATACGATTTACAAAAAGTTAGTACAGATATTTATGTATGCATATGCATATGTGATCCCCCCCCAATAAAAAAAAATTTTATGCATGCATTTATTTATCCATGGGTTTTAAAAATAAATTTATTCCATGGATAGGTTAAAATAAGGATAAAAGGTTTGGGCCACTATATTGGGCCGAAAGAAATAAATTATTTGGGCTTTAAATAAAAACAAGGCTATTGGGCCAAGATAATTTCTTGGGCTTCGAAAAAAAAAAATTTTGGGCTAAAAATTTGGGCTTTAATTTCAAAATAATAATTGGGCTCTTTAAAAGATAATAGCTTCAAAATAATCCGGGCTCTGATACCAACTTTGGTATCAGATATTTTCTTTAAAATAAATAGCTTTAAAATAGTCTGGGCTCTGATACCAACTTGTAACACCCCGGTTTTGGTAACCCAGGCCGGGATGCCACCGCCACACCTCCCTAGCAAGACACGGTTTCTCCGAGCTCACTAAAGAGATGCAAGGCTATGGTTTTTCAGAATTTAAAACATTCAAACAGCCCATTCATAAATAATTTAAAAATAATACATCAAAGTTGCAGCGGAAATATAAATTGTGCAGCGGATATAAAGTATAAGGGCCGACATGGCCAAAACACGGGTTAGACAGTCCCGTTCATGCAAGTCGTAATTAAATGCAGGGATTTAAAATAGAGATTTCCCCAAATATTCCCATGTATGTATATGACGATGCATAATCTTCATACTCTGTAAGAAAAAGGAGATAAATGGTTTGGGTCAGCAAAAACGCGCTGAGTAAGTTAACACATAGCATGATTTAGGGGTTTCAAAGCCTTTAATTAAAATTTAATAAAAAGATGTTTGTAGTTAATACACAATTTAAGTTAATCATCCACTAATAAATAAATGGCATGATTTAAAACATAGTTTTTCCATGTGATCATAATTCAACGTACATAGTAAAATGATTTGAAAGGCATAATTAAATAAATACTTAAAAATATTAAATCTTTTATTTTCCCATTACGTAACCATTTCTCAATATTTTGTATAGCCGGTGATCCGGCGGCCGCAGCCGTATCGCATTTCAAGTACTTCATTGGCCGTCTTGGCACAGTTTCTCATGTCTCATGTTTCAAGTTTATATTTCAATTGCCATTCGGCAAGCTTTATTTATCAATTGCCTTCCGGCAAGCATTATATCTCAATTGCCTTTCGGCAAGCATTATATTTCAATTGTATTTTATTTCAAAGGGATTTCCAATCATTTAAACCTTAAAGGCTAATTTCATAGGGAATCGAACCCGTAGGAACCAACACACGTCCTGGGGAATCGAACCCGCAGGAAAACATACAATCGCCCTTGGGGAATCGAACCCGCAAGAACTCAAATACATCCTAGGGAATCGAACCCGTAGGAATCAACACACATCCTGGGGAATCGAACCCGCAGGAAAACAAACGATCGCCCTTGGGGAATCGAACCCGCAAGAACTCAAATACATCCTAGGGAATCGAACCCGTAGGAATCAACACACATCCTGGGGAATCGAACCCGCAGGGAAACAAACAATCGCCCTTGGGGAATCGAACCCGCAAGAACTCAAATACATCCTAGGGAATCGAACCCGTAGGAATCAACACACATCCTGGGGAATCGAACCCGCAGGAAAATATACAATCGCCCTTGGGGAATCGAACCCGCAAGAACTCAAATACATCCTAGGGAATCGAACCCGTAGGAATCAACACACATCCTGGGGAATCGAACCCGCAGGAAAACAAACAATCGCCCTTGGGGAATCGAACCCGCAAGAACTCAAATACATCCTAGGGAATCGAACCCGTAGGAATCAACACACATCCTGGGGAATCGAACCCGCAGGAAAACATACAATCACCCTTGGGGAATCGAACCCGCAAGGTAAGAACACATTTCGCAAGTTTAACAAGTTTAAAACCGATCGATGTCACAGTTTGCGCCTTTTCAGTTTAAAAATCCATTTCTTAGGCGATTGATCTGAAATTTTCACAGTAACTCAAAAACATCCCAACGAACAACTTTCGTGTTTTAAGTTTTCCGGAAAAATGATGGGAAGCATGTCAAAAATCAAGTTTTCTACACAAAAAGTATGCTGTCAGGATTCAGGTTTGACACCTGTCAAAGATTTGAATTTATAACATATCAAATGAACTCCAAAAATTCTGAAAATTTACAGACACATACTAGATATGATTATCTACAACTTTTGTTTAGATCACAAAGATTAGTTCGGACTAGAAATGATAGAAATATGCTCATCAAGTTCGGTTAAGAAATCTGTCATCTTTTGAAATTTCTTTAAAACGCAGAATATGTCCGACTCGATTTGGGGAATCAAAACTCGATGAAAATTTCTGAAATTTTTACACAGTATAGCTTAAGATCTTAGGATCAAAATCTTAGTTTTGAGTTTTTAGGTTTGAACTCTTGAAGTAGGGGTTTTGGTCCAATTTCAAATCTGTCACAGTTTCAAATTTGACTTTTAGGGCAGGTTTGTTGGAGGCCGTTTTCAGATATCAAAACACAATGAAAAATTATGAAAATTTTACAGAAGCTAGATCTATGTCTTAGGAACGTTTTTCATGTTTTGAGTTTTCTCGTTTGAAGACTTTTAAGGGATCGAAAAATTCATACGAAAACGCTGCGCCGGGGGTTTTTCTTGATGACAGATTTTAGAGTTATTAAATCTATATGTTTGGTTGCATTTTAAGTCACCCAAAACCATAGTAAGGTTAACTTACAGTGGGGATGATGTCTAGGAAGTCACGGGGTCGTCCGGAATCCACGGGATGTCACGAACGAATCTCTTCCACCCGATTTATTCTTCCCTTGGCTCCGATTTGTGTTTGAATACAAAGATTCGTAAGTTAGGATGATGTTTATGATCTTAAAATCATAAGGAAACTTGAATAACATCTTACCAACAATCCAAAGCCTGCAATCCTTGATCTACACACTTCCTTGGTTGGATTTGGTTGCCGGAAACTCGTCGGAAAGTCGCCGGAAGTTCGTCGGAAGGGTGTTTGGCTTTGGGAGAGTTTTGGGAGAGTTTTCGATGAAACCTTGGGGTGTTGATGACTGAAATGAGGTGTTAGGGACACCTAATAACGTCCAAAACATGCCTCCCCCGTGATCAAGCAAGATTCCCGCGTTGGGGCCAAGGAATATGGCAAGAAAGTCGCCAAAACGCGACAAACGCAGCAGCTGTCAAGACGGCGCGGGGTTGGGGCGGTTTTTAGCCAAAACCCGCGCCAAGGGCGCGCCAACCACGCCTGGACTTCGGTCCGGGCGGGGTCGTGCGATCCGTCGTGCTTTTCCTCCTCTCTTTCGGACTTCTGTCCTCCTACGTTTTCGGGCTCGATTTTTCGGGTCATTCTCGGGTCATAAATTCTTATCTTAAGTTTATCTCGACTCAAATGAATTTCATGTTTGATATCTTAAGTCCGTCGGTCTCGGGTTCGTCGGCTTCCGATTTGTCGTCTTTTGATTCCCGTGCAATAACTTGTATCATTAAATTTCTTCCGACTTCACGGGTTCTTGGAATTATAATTCTTTTCCTTCATGAGCTTAATTCCAAATTTTGTTACTCAATTCATGGAATGTCTTCGGGCTTCCTTTCCCTCTTTTATTCCATTTTGAATTTAAATCTATCGGCGTTTCATTTCCGAGCAATAATTTATTGTGATAAATTATTTTCTTCTTCTCGGATATATTTCGACATTGATCGGAATAAATTTTATTCCCTTGGACGTTGATAAAAATCTGGGGTATTACAGAAAATTCAGTAGCAGCCAGTAGGGTGAACTTCCGGAATTGTAGTTCGGATTCCTATCTGTAGAAGGCTATACATTGGAGAAGGAGAACGTGTGCGTAGATCCGTTCGTGGTGACTTTGAACGAACCAAGCGACCCTAGGACGACCAAGCACACTATCACTGTAAGTTTATTCCTTGCGTATCAATTTTGGGTGACTAAAATCGAACGAACCAAGTGTTTAAACCACAAACATAAAATCTATCATAGAAAGACCCGACCTGCGCAGTTTCGGAAACCTGATGAGTTCGACCCTTTTGAGTGCTTAAAACAGAATGGCCAAAACATGAACTTTGTTCCTAAGACCTTAGTCTAGGTCGTGTTAAAATTTCAGAAATTTTCATCAAGGTTTGACCCCCGAAATCGAATCTGGTTCACTCTGCGTTTTCTTTCAAAACCGTAACTGTTGACAGATTTGAGTGGTGAACTTCTTTGACGTTTTTCTAATAGATTCCTTCAAAATTAAACTTTGATGTAAAAACAAAAGTTTTAGATAACTATCCGAAGATTGTGTCTGTAAAATTTCGTGAGTTTTCGATAACATTTGAGTCGTTAAAAAACGATCTGATCTTTCTGCATTTTAAAATGAAGTTTCTGAACAGATTTTCTTATTTAACTTGATGCGCGAAACTGATCTGATCCGGAGTGTTTTCGGATAAAATGCCCCTAATAAAACTTGTTCATTTTCGTGTCGCGTATGTTCTTGTAAATTTTCGTAATTTTTGGAGTTCTTTTGCTAGGTCAAAAATATGTTTTAAAAACAGTGCGCTGTTACCGGTAAACTGACAGATTTTGAGTTTTGAAAAGATTGTGAAATTCGACTTGTTTCCTTACCTAATTTCGAGAAACTTAAAACATGAAAGTTGTTCGTATAGATGTTTTTAAGCTTCTGATTAAATTTCAGAATTTTTGACTTTGAAATGAATTTTCGAATTAAAAAGGCGTAACCTGTGACGAATTGGATTTTTCGAACTTGAGAAAAACTCGAACTATGAAATGCGACTTGAATCTTTTTATACGATAAAACATGAACCTTCGAAAAATCCCGTTCACTAGGCTGAGCCGATCTTCATGCTATTTTTTTTAGACTGCCTCGTTAGTGGTCTCCCTACTATCTGAGATTGCCTCGTTAGTGATCTCCTTACTATGCCAAAACGGCAGTTGTGCACATGGCCTGCCAAATCGGCAGTGAGAAACACACGGCCTGCCCGAGTGGCAGTGAAACAGCTTGAAAAGCCTGTCAAACGACAGTTGATATACACGCCTGTCAAATTGACAGTAGATACACACGGCTTGCCGAATGGCAATCGAGATACATGACTAGCCAAAACGGCAGTCAATACTGATATGGCTGCGGCCGCCGGTTCACCGGCTAACTGATTATGCTTATTGAGATTGACTCGTTAGTGATCTCCCTGATGCGGTATCCTCTTCTTAGTTAGCGGGATAATATTTAAAGACTCGTGTGTGTATTTAATCAAATTGTATTTATTTATCACGCTTTTAAATTATGCCTTTTAATTATACCTTTAAAATTTGCATTCTAGTCTCGCATAATTAATTATGTTTTTCCGCTGCAAGTAAAATTATGAATTTTTAATATTTCAATTAAGCCTGAGTAAAAGTAATTTCTAAATTAATTAAATCATTTTTAAAGTCCCTTTATTGTTACGTTAGGATTTTATATATTGATAAAACCCGTTGTTTTATTTTTCTATTACAGAGTACGGAGCATGATCATGCATCGGGGGATCACTTTGGACATTTAGATAATTATTTTACATGACTTGCATACGGGCTTGTTAACCCGTGTTTTGGCCATGTCGGCCCTGTATGTTAATTTCCGCTGCAACTTATCATTTTTCTTGTCATGCATGGATGATATTACATTATTATTTTTAAGTAATTCCGGACTTGCTTTTAAAACTCTTTTCAATACCCATAGCCTTGCATCTCTTTAACAAGCTCGGAGAATCCGTGTCTTGCTAGGGAGGTGTGGCGGTGGCATCCCGGCCTGGGTTATCAAATCCGGGGTGTTACACTGTCAAAAGACTAATCCAGAGAAACTCTAACGAGGATCCTCTGGCATGGTGGGATAAAAATAAGATCGAAGCTACTCTACAGGTAAAAGAACAATATAAATATGAGTATGTTCGATATAAACCCATCTTAATGAATATGTAGGATAAGAAAGATATGCAGCAAATTATCATGGAGCATATCGATCTTAAAAACTCATCGAGCCTGGTGTCTCAGCTTATAGCAGCTCTGGATTTTTTGTAATAAACCATGGTGAAATAAAAAGAGGTAAACACAGGTTGATAATAAATCAACAAGGTATTAATAAAATAATACATTTTGATTGTTATTACATTCCAAGTAGAGAACACTTAATTGATTGCATCAAATGTGCGAAAGTGTTTTCTAAATTTGATTACTGGTTTCTATCAGATTAAGATGGAAAATGAGTCGAAGAAATTCACAGCATTTTCACCCCGCAAGGATAATATATTTGGAATGTTATGCCAATGGGGCTTTCTAATGCCCCTCAGATATTCTAAAGAAAGATGGATAATCTATTTAAAGATTATCTAGAGTTTATGTTCACATTGATGACATTTTGATTGCATCTTGAAATATTAAAGAGCATAATAAACATCTTGAAATATTTTCAGATGCATGTCACAGGGAAGGTCTTGAACTCTCTGAGAAAAAGGCTACAATCGCTGCTAACAAAATTGAATTCTTAGGAGTTCAAATTGATGATGCAGGGATATAGTTACAGGAACACATTGTGGAGAAAATCCGCAATTATCCTGATGTATTAAAGGATAAGAAACAACTTCAGAATTTCCTGGGAGTTGTAAATTTTGCAGGAATGTTTATTAAAGACCTTGCAAAATATAGAAAGGATTTTAAACCACTCCTGAAAGAGACTGAAAGCTCTAGATGGAAATGAGAAGAAATCCATACCCAGAGAATTCGCGAACTAAAGCAAGTTTGTACCAGCTTGCCGAAACTCGCGATACCTCAAGACGAGGATGAGTTGGTAGTCTATACAGACGCCAATGATTTTCGATGGGCAGGAGTGCTCATGAGAAAAACAACTACGGGGCAAGAACCCTGTAGATATACATGAGGGTTGTTCACTGATCAACAAGCCAAACTTTGGCACATCAATGAAAAAGAATTCTTTGCAGTATGGAAAACATTTAAATTATGGCCTTTATTCTTACTTGCAAAGTAATTTGTATTAAAAGTTGATAATACTAATGTTAGAGCTTTTCTTAAAAAATAAACTTGAATAAAAAATTGAAAAAGCTCGTATTATCATATGGCAACTTGAATGTCAATATTATACTTATGATATTGATGTTATAAAATCTCATAAAAATGTTCTTGCAGATTTCTTGACGAGATATGGAAGCATTTGAAGCTGATTCCATCATTAAGAGATTCAAGCACCTCAGAGAAAACCTAGAGGAGCTATCAAAGTATTTTGGACAGCTGGACATCAATGCAAGAGCAGCTGGCCAAATACAACAAAACGATGTGGACATGGTCCACAATGATATACGAACCTCCCATATAGCAATGACAATGCTATGGGGATTAGTACTCGAGCCAATCAAGAAGGCATCAGCTTCCCTGGTTAACAAAGAGAAACGTGCCCAGCAAACAAAAGTGGTCACGTATGAAGAAGCAGATTCAAGTACTGCTTCCAAGGAACCATTACCGGACACCGGTAAAATGGAAAATATTGAGCAAGAGAAAAGTCACATTTCCAAAAGCTCAAGTCAAGCCACTGCTTCTGGGGTAAAAGAGGAAGAAATTAACCTTAAGCCAATGACAGACACCTCTAACGTTAATTCAGAGGAGAAGGTCATTTCCACAGCCTGCCTCGACTACCAAGGAAATTGGGAACAACTGGTTTCTAAAAGGGGAATTAACCCCAGCAAAACAGTGATCGAAACATCCGGAAGATACAACAGGGTCTGGATGCTCGAGGGATCGAAGCCAGAACAGGTTTGAAAATGGTATGATTTCGGAGCATTAGCATCAGTTCATACTATATCACTAAGGTTTTCGGAAATAGAAAAACTTCCTGGATGGATAAGCAGCGCAGTGCATGAATCATGGTTGAATCCCGCACCTGCAAAGAGAAGATATTCTAGAGCTTAAATTCATATCAGCGGCCCCAGAAATCATTGGGAAAGGTTCTTATCTAGTCTTTCATTTTATTAAATTACAAAGACCTGATATGATAGCTTCAACAGAGTAAAGTTCACTAATGAGAAAGCACCATTGGTATCTTCCATTAGTGAAGACAAGATCTCCACCAGACGAGTATGGGGATTCTGGGTCTGTCTCACTAAGATGGAAAAGGTTAACTATCCGTTTAAAATATTTTAATATAATTTAAATGGATCGTTCCTGATTAATTCTTTAACAAGAAAAAGCACAGAGTTTGCGGAAACCTCTTTTGAAAAGAAAAGGTTACTGTAACACCCCGGATTTGATAACCCAGGCCGGGATGCCACCGCCACACCTCCCTAGAAAGACACGGTTTCTCCGAGCTTGCTAAAGAGGTGCAAGGCTATGGATTTTCAGAATTTAAAACATTCAAACAGCCCATTGTAATATAACTTAAAATTAATAATATCAAAGTTGCAGCGGAGAATAATATTTAAATACATGTATTGCAGCGGAATTTAAATATAGGGCCAACATGTTAATACATGTATTGCAGCGGAGAATTTAAATATAGGGCCGACATGGCCAAAACACGGGTTAAACAGGCCCGTTCATGCAAGTCGTGACTAAATGTAGGAATTTAAAATAGAGTTTTCCCCAAATGTTCCCATGTATGCATATGATGATGCATAATCCTCATACTCTGAAAGAAAAAGGGGAAAAATGGTTTGGGTCAGCAAAACGTGCTGAGTAAGTTAACACCTAGCATGATCTAGGGGTTTCAAAGCCTTTAATTAAATTTAATAAAAACATAAGCATACGAGACATGATTTAAATTTTAATTCATCTACTAATAATAATTTAATTACATAATTTAAAAGACAAGGATTTCCACACGTTCATAATTTAACATACATGAAAAAGGGGTTTAACACACGTTCATAATTTAACACCCGTTCATAATTTAACACACATAATTTAATAATTAAATTTTTCTCCTAATGTAATACCCCGTAAGAATGCATAAGCATTTATTTTTGAAACCCGGATAGTTTGTATCCCAAGTAAACAAAAGGACCCTAACTCTTAGCGCGAGAAAAGCCGAAACACAACTTCGAGGACGAAGTTGATTTTTAAGGAGGGTAGATTGTAATACCTGAGAAATCGCCATCGAAAATTTAAATCCAAAAATAAAGAATTGGATTTAAATTATTAAAACCGAAATAATTCCGAGAGAGCGGAATTTATTATTTATCGGAAGATAACAACTCGAAACGAGTTTATCGAATTGTCCCAACAATCACGGATAATTCCCACATTATGATTTTTATTTTTGTAGAGAAGGAATCTTAATATTAAAAAAAAAAAAAAAAAAAAAAAATAAAATAATAATTAAAAGTTACTGTAGCATGTGCGGCTACTGTAGCACTACTGTAGCACTACTGTAGCAGCACATGCTATTGTCGGATTTTGGCCCTTTTTGTGCCCAAAATTCATCCCCCATCCCCATTTTTCAGCCATCCTCATCAATACTTCATCCCTCTTCACTCCCAAAATTCTCTCAAAGCCAAAGTACCTTCCGACGACTTTCCGGCGAACTTCCGGCGACTTTCCGGCAACCAAATCCGACCGAGGAAGTGTGTAGATCAAGGATCACAGTGCTTAGATCTTTGTCGGGAACTTTGCGTTTCGTAGATCCGTTCGTAGGTGTTTGGACGAATCAAGAACACAATCTTTGTAAGTTAACCTTACTATGGTTTTGGGTGACTTAAAATGCAACCAAACATAGAGATTCAACTCAAGAAAATTAATAAAAATCTGTCAACAAGAGAAACCCTCAACGCAGCGTTTTCGTATGAATTTTTCAAACCTCTAAAGCTGCTCAAACAAGAAAACTCAAAACATGAAAAGTGTTGCTAAGACTTTGGTCTAGCTTCTGTAAAAATTTTAGAATTTTTCATGATGTTTTGAAACCTGAAACCGACCCAAAACCGAAGAGTATTAAATCTGGATCTTAGAACTTTGGACAGATTTCACTCTCAATCTTGTTGGTTATTTTGACCATGGATCTAGGCCGATCTAGGATTGGTGTTGAACATGAAAGTTGTAGATCTATGAGTTTAGAACATTACTGTAAGTTTTTAGAATTTTTCGTTGAGATTTGAGCCTCCGAACTCGAGCCGATCCAATCTGCGTTAGAACCGATGTCAGGAACCTTGACAGATTTCACAACCGATCTTGATGAGCTTATTCCTATCACTTCTAGCCCGAACCAATCCTCATAATCTAAACAAAAGTTGTTGGAAATCAAGTCTAGTATGTGCCTGTAAAATTTCAGAATTTTTGAAGTCCATTTGATGTGTCAAAAAGTCAAATCTTTGAGAGGTGTCAAACCTGAATCCTGGCAGCATACTAATTGTGTAGAAAACTCGATTTTTGACATGCTTCCCATCGTTTTTCCGAAAAACTTAAAACACGAAAGTTGTTCATTGGGATGTTTTTGAGATGCTGTGCAAATTTCAGATCAATCGCCTAAGAAATGGATTTTTAAACCGAAAAGGCGCAAACTGTGACGCCAAATGATTTTTAAATCAAAGAGATTTTGAAATTTTGAAACAAAAACGGTCGAGACGTTGGAATTACGATATATCTATACTTTTGAAAATCCCGTTACACTAAATTAAAACACATGAGATACTTAATCGACGTAGGGGGTGAGTGCTCGATAGAGTGCCCCTCTAGCTCTTCGCATCGTGCCTATACGGACGAGTGTGACCTATGTAGAGGGTGAGTGCTCGATAGAGTGCCCCTCTAGATCTTGAAATCTTGTCGAAACATGAAATTAGCCTTTAAGGTTTAAATGATTGGGAATCCCTTTGAGATAAAATACAATTGAAATATCTTGCTTGCCGAAAGGCAATTGAAATATCTTGCTTGCCGAAAGGCAATTGAAATATCTTGCTTGCCGAAAGGCAATTGAAATATCTTGCTTGCCGAAAGGCAATTGAAATATCTTGCTTGCCGAAAGGCAATTGAAATATCTTGCTTGCCGAAAGGCAATTGAAATATCTTGCTTGCCGAAAGGCAATTGAAATATCTTGCTTGCCGAATGGAGATTGAAATATAAACTTGAAACATGAGACATGAGAAACTGTGCCAAGACGGCCAATGAAGTACTTGAAATGCGATACGGCTGCGGCCGCCGGATCACCGGCTAAATGATACTTTTGATATTGTTGAGATGATGGCGTAACGGGAAATATATTAAAAAGCTCAGATTTTATGAAATTGGCTGCGGCCGCCGGATTGCCGGCTAAATTAAATATTGTTGAAATGGTTATGTAACGGGAGAGGAAAATAAAAGATTTAATATTTTTTTTAAGTATTTATGCCTTGCAAGTCATTTTACTATACACGTCGAATTATGACCACGTGGGAAAATCCTTATTTTAAATCATGCCATTTATATATTAGTGGATGATTAACTTAAATTGTGAATTACCTACAAGAAATGTTTTTAATAAAATTTAATTAAAGGCTTTGAAACCCCTAACCCATGCTATGTGTTAACTTACTCAGCGCGTTTTTGCTGACCCAAACCATTTATCCCCTTTTTCTTACAGAGTCGAAGAATATGCATCGTCATATGCATACATGGGAACATTAGGGGAAATCTTTATTTTAAATCCCTGCATTTAATTACGACTTGCATGAACGGGCCTGTTTAACCCGTGTTTTGGCCATGTCGGCCCTTATACTTTATTTCCGCTGCACAAAATAAAATTTCCGCTGCAACTTTGATGTATTATCTTTAAATTATATATGAATGGGCTGTTTGAATATTTTAAATTCTGAAAAACCATAGCCTTGCATCTCTTTAGTGAGCTCGGAGAAACCGTGTCTTGCTAGGGAGGTGTGGCGGTGGCATCCCGGCCTGGGTTACCAAAACCGGGGTGTTACAGGTTGGTATCAGAGCCCAGACTATTTTAAAGCTATTTATTTTAAAGAAAATATCTGATACCAAGGTTGGTATCAGAGACCGGAATATTTTAAAACTACTATTTTAAAGAGCCCGGAATATTTTTAAACTATTATTTTTAAGTATTATTATTTTTAAAGTTATCATTTCTAAACTAGTAGTATATTTCAAAGAGCTCAATTATTATTTTGAAATTAAAGCCCAAATTTTTAGCCCAAAAATTTTTTTTAGAAGCCCAAGAAATTATCTTGGCCCAATAGCCTTGTTTTTATTTAAAGCCCAAATAATTTATTTCTTTCGGCCCAATATAGTGGCCCAAACCTTTTATCCTTATTTTAATATATCCATGGAATAAATTTATTTTTAAAACCCATGGATAAATAAATGCATGCATAAATTTTTTTTTTTATTGGGGGGATCACATATGCATATGCATACATAAATATTTACACTAACTCTTTTTATGTGAATTATCGGTAATAAGAAACACTCCTACCTTAGAACTCGACATGATCTTGACCTAGGAGCGCTTGCTAAAGACTAACTTTGCCTTAGTCCTAGATCTTGATCACTTAGAAACTCATCTTCGCGTGCTTCTAAAATGACACCTAGAAGAATACTGAGGAAGGATCATATGCGATGATACCCGAACATGGTTGTGAATAATACATAGGCAGTTATGGGGACATAACTGTAATCTTAAGGGGGGGAGGATGTAATACCCCGTAAGAATGCATAAGCATTTATTTTTGAAACCCGGATAGTTTGTATCCCAAGTAAACAAAAGGACCCTAACTCTTAGCGCGAGAAAAGCCGAAACACAACTTCGAGGACGAAGTTGATTTTTAAGGAGGGTAGATTGTAATACCTGAGAAATCGCCATCGAAAATTTAAATCCAAAAATAAAGAATTGGATTTAAATTATTAAAACCGAAATAATTCCGAGAGAGCGGAATTTATTATTTATCGGAAGATAACAACTCGAAACGAGTTTATCGAATTGTCCCAACAATCACGGATAATTCCCACATTATGATTTTTATTTTTGTAGAGAAGGAATCTTAATATTAAAAAAAAAAAAAAAAAAAAAAATAAAATAATAATTAAAAGTTACTGTAGCATGTGCGGCTACTGTAGCACTACTGTAGCACTACTGTAGCAGCACATGCTATTGTCGGATTTTGGCCCTTTTTGTGCCCAAAATTCATCCCCCATCCCCATTTTTCAGCCATCCTCATCAATACTTCATCCCTCTTCACTCCCAAAATTCTCTCAAAGCCAAAGTACCTTCCGACGACTTTCCGGCGAACTTCCGGCGACTTTCCGGCAACCAAATCCGACCGAGGAAGTGTGTAGATCAAGGATCACAGTGCTTAGATCTTTGTCGGGAACTTTGCGTTTCGTAGATCCGTTCGTAGGTGTTTGGACGAATCAAGAACACAATCTTTGTAAGTTAACCTTACTATGGTTTTGGGTGACTTAAAATGCAACCAAACATAGAGATTCAACTCAAGAAAATTAATAAAAATCTGTCAACAAGAGAAACCCTCAACGCAGCGTTTTCGTATGAATTTTTCAAACCTCTAAAGCTGCTCAAACAAGAAAACTCAAAACATGAAAAGTGTTGCTAAGACTTTGGTCTAGCTTCTGTAAAAATTTTAGAATTTTTCATGATGTTTTGAAACCTGAAACCGACCCAAAACCGAAGAGTATTAAATCTGGATCTTAGAACTTTGGACAGATTTCACTCTCAATCTTGTTGGTTATTTTGACCATGGATCTAGGCCGATCTAGGATTGGTGTTGAACATGAAAGTTGTAGATCTATGAGTTTAGAACATTACTGTAAGTTTTTAGAATTTTTCGTTGAGATTTGAGCCTCCGAACTCGAGCCGATCCAATCTGCGTTAGAACCGATGTCAGGAACCTTGACAGATTTCACAACCGATCTTGATGAGCTTATTCCTATCACTTCTAGCCCGAACCAATCCTCATAATCTAAACAAAAGTTGTTGGAAATCAAGTCTAGTATGTGCCTGTAAAATTTCAGAATTTTTGAAGTCCATTTGATGTGTCAAAAAGTCAAATCTTTGAGAGGTGTCAAACCTGAATCCTGGCAGCATACTAATTGTGTAGAAAACTCGATTTTTGACATGCTTCCCATCGTTTTTCCGAAAAACTTAAAACACGAAAGTTGTTCATTGGGATGTTTTTGAGATGCTGTGCAAATTTCAGATCAATCGCCTAAGAAATGGATTTTTAAACCGAAAAGGCGCAAACTGTGACGCCAAATGATTTTTAAATCAAAGAGATTTTGAAATTTTGAAACAAAAACGGTCGAGACGTTGGAATTACGATATATCTATACTTTTGAAAATCCCGTTACACTAAATTAAAACACATGAGATACTTAATCGACGTAGGGGGTGAGTGCTCGATAGAGTGCCCCTCTAGCTCTTCGCATCGTGCCTATACGGACGAGTGTGACCTATGTAGAGGGTGAGTGCTCGATAGAGTGCCCCTCTAGATCTTGAAATCTTGTCGAAACATGAAATTAGCCTTTAAGGTTTAAATGATTGGGAATCCCTTTGAGATAAAATACAATTGAAATATCTTGCTTGCCGAAAGGCAATTGAAATATCTTGCTTGCCGAAAGGCAATTGAAATATCTTGCTTGCCGAAAGGCAATTGAAATATCTTGCTTGCCGAAAGGCAATTGAAATATCTTGCTTGCCGAAAGGCAATTGAAATATCTTGCTTGCCGAAAGGCAATTGAAATATCTTGCTTGCCGAAAGGCAATTGAAATATCTTGCTTGCCGAAAGGCAATTGAAATATCTTGCTTGCCGAATGGAGATTGAAATATAAACTTGAAACATGAGACATGAGAAACTGTGCCAAGACGGCCAATGAAGTACTTGAAATGCGATACGGCTGCGGCCGCCGGATCACCGGCTAAATGATACTTTTGATATTGTTGAGATGATGGCGTAACGGGAAATATATTAAAAAGCTCAGATTTTATGAAATTGGCTGCGGCCGCCGGATTGCCGGCTAAATTAAATATTGTTGAAATGGTTATGTAACGGGAGAGGAAAATAAAAGATTTAATATTTTTTTTAAGTATTTATGCCTTGCAAGTCATTTTACTATACACGTCGAATTATGACCACGTGGGAAAATCCTTATTTTAAATCATGCCATTTATATATTAGTGGATGATTAACTTAAATTGTGAATTACCTACAAGAAATGTTTTTAATAAAATTTAATTAAAGGCTTTGAAACCCCTAACCCATGCTATGTGTTAACTTACTCAGCGCGTTTTTGCTGACCCAAACCATTTATCCCCTTTTTCTTACAGAGTCGAAGAATATGCATCGTCATATGCATACATGGGAACATTAGGGGAAATCTTTATTTTAAATCCCTGCATTTAATTACGACTTGCATGAACGGGCCTGTTTAACCCGTGTTTTGGCCATGTCGGCCCTTATACTTTATTTCCGCTGCACAAAATAAAATTTCCGCTGCAACTTTGATGTATTATCTTTAAATTATATATGAATGGGCTGTTTGAATATTTTAAATTCTGAAAAACCATAGCCTTGCATCTCTTTAGTGAGCTCGGAGAAACCGTGTCTTGCTAGGGAGGTGTGGCGGTGGCATCCCGGCCTGGGTTACCAAAACCGGGGTGTTACACCTAAGCATGCATACAAAAATATTCCATTTACTAATTTTACCAACTTAAAGGAAATAATACTTAAATTGTGTACTTGACATGCCTTTAATCCACAATAACAATTTAGTCATGATATGAAATTTAAAGACATAATTTAAATGCATAATTTAAAGACATGCATAAACAAATAAATACTTTAAAAATATTAAATCTTTTATTTCCCCGTTACGTAACCATTTCTCAATGTTTTGTATAGCCGGTGATCCGGCGGCCGCAGCCGTTTCGTAAGTATCTCGTATAGCCGGTGATCCGGCGGCCGCAGCCATTTCGTAAGTATCTCGTATAGCCGGTGATCCGGCGGCCAGCAGCCGTTTCGTAAGTATCTCGTATAGCCGGTGATCCGGCGGCCAGCAGCCGTATCTGCCATACCCAGTAACACTCCGGAGCCTCGGGAAATCCATACGGACAAACCCGAGAGAGTAGGCAATGTGTCTCCCGCCGATTGGCGTAATATCTCATCTAATTTCTCTCGTCCATTATAGGCCCGAAGAGAAAGGCTAGAGGGGCACCCTGCAGAGCACTCACCCTCCACCCAAGTATCTCATGTATCGTTTAGTTTTAATGTATCGGGGTTTTACAAAAGTATAGATGTATTGCATTTCAAGTCTTTGATCGTTCGTTTCGAAATTTCAAAATCTTTCGATTTAAAAGTCATTTGGCGTCACAGTTTACGCCTTTTTAATTTAAAAATTCGTTTCAAGTCCGAAAAATCTGAAAACATCACAGTTTATGCAAAACATCCTACGAACAACTTTCGTGGTTTAACGTTTTCGAAATAAGTTGAGGAAACATGTCAAAAATCGATTTTATTATGCAAACAGAAATCTGTCCGGACTCAGGTTCGACACAGTTCGGTAAATTGGCTTTTTGACATATCAAATGGACTCCCAAAATTCGGAAATTTTAACCCCATATACTAGACATGATTATCTACAACTTTCATTTAGATGGTAAAGATCAAATCGGACTACAAAATATAGAAACAAACTCACTAAGTTCGAACATGTTCATAGGCAGATTTCAAACACGTCTTGTCAAAACAGTTTCTTTTCGATGCGATTTAAAATAGCAAACATCAACGAAAATGTCTGAAATTTTTACACAACCTAGATTAATGTGTTGGGATTAAAAGTCTAGTTTTGAGTTTTTCAGTTTGAACTCTCGAAATAGCGGTTTTGGTCCGATTTCAAATCTATCACAGTTTCAAGTTCGAATCTCAAGGCAGGTTGGTTCTCGGCCATTTTCGGGTATCAAAACACAATGAAAAATTATGAACATTTTACACGAACTAGATCTATGTCTTAGGAACATTTTTCATGTTTTAAGTTTTTCCGTTTGAGCAGTTTTAAGGGTTTGAAAAATTCGCACGAAATTGTTGCGCCGAGGGTTTTTCGTGTTGACAGATTTTAGAGTTATTAAATCCATATGTTTGGTTGCATTTTAAGTCACCCAAAACCAAGTAAGTATTAACTTACAGTGGGGATGATGTCTAGGACATTTTCGGATCGATCGCGGCGCCCACGCTTTCTACGAACACGTCCCGATTACTCCGTCTCCTTTCCGTTGGCCCCGAAACGAAGTCGAAAGTAAAAATCTAGGGTTAGATCGGATTTTTGGACTCATAAACTTAAACGAAAACCTATGGACAACTTACCACAATCTGGAACACTAGAGATGTTGCTCTCCACGCCTTCTTCGTTGATTTTCGTCGCCGGAAAGTGATCGGAAAGTCGTCGGATCGGTTTTGGATGAACAAGGGAGAAGCTTTGAGAGTTTTGGGAGGACTTGGGGGCTGCCATTTCGAAAATTAGGGTTAGTTATGAGTGTCCAATCCCCTCAACCCGTCCATATAACTTTCCCTTTGCTTAGGATTGAGTTTCCAAAGTCGGGGAGTCGAAATATGGCAAGAAATCGCCCGAAATCACATTGATTGCTGCTGCCTGTTTGGTGGCGCGGGGTTGGCGCGGTTTTTAGCCAAACCCAGCGCGGAGGGCGCGTGGCCTGGTCTGGGCCGTGCGTCCGGACTGGGCCGTGCGATCCCGTCGGGCCTTTTCTCCTCTCTTTCGGACTTCTGTCCTCCTACGTTTTCGGGCTCGATTTTTCGGGTCATTCTCGGATCATAAACTCTTATCTTAAATTTATCTCGACTCAAATGAATTTCATGTTTGAAATCTTAAGTCCGTCGGTCTCGGGTTCGTCGGCTTCCAATTCGTCGTCTTTTGACTCCCGTGCAATAACTTGTGTAATTAAATTTCTTCCGACTTCACGGGTTCTTGGAATTAGAATTATTTTCCTTCTTGAATTTCATTCCAATTATTTTGACTCAATTCATGGAATGTCTTCGGGCTTCCTTTCCCTCTTTTATTCCATTTTGAATTTTGAACCTATCGGCGTTTCATTTCCGAGCAATAATTTATTGTGATAAATTATTTTCTTCTTCTCGGAGATATTTCGACATTGATCGGAATAAATTTTATTCCTTTGGACGTTGATAAAAATCTGGGGTATTACAGTCTACCCCCCTTAAGAATCAACTTCGTCCTCGAAGTTGTGTTTCGGCTTTTCTCGCGCTAAGAGTTAGGGTCCTTTCGTTTATTTTATTATTTTGCGATATTGTGTTATTGAATTATTGTTCGATCGTTGATTGTTTGTTGTTTGATTATTGTTTGACTGAACCCAGAGTTGAAATTTCCGAGTTGCCTACGTACCCTGTGAAGGGATCAAGCCATGACGTAGTTCAAAACAAATTTGAATTTGTTTATTTATTGATTTTGGGGATACAAAATATTCGGGTTGTTACATCCTCCCCCCCTTAAGATTACAGTTATGTCCCCATAACTGTTGTTGGATCGGTTTGACTCAGGGTTGGGTAACGTCGTATACAATCATTTCTCACTGAGCTAGCAAGTCCGCTTGGTCTACAGCATTCCATCGTCCTACAGCTCTTCCTTGATCTCCTTGTTGAGGGTTTGCCAAATCTAGCCTTTTCTCAATCATCTCCGCACGAACATTGCATTCTCTAATCATGTGGTCTTCTCCACCACATCTATAACAAGTCCCGTGTCTTGGGCATTCGCGCACCAGATGGGCTTGGTGGCACTGCGGGCAACGTGGTATGGATGCTTCCTGGTTGCCATCTCGACTGTTTGGGTTCTGTGGCTGGTCAGGTTTAATGGTCACTTCCTTTCTCTCGTTAATATTCTCGATCCGCATTCGGCAGTCACGTAGCCGATGACCAAATCGACCACACCGAAAGCACGCTCCGGGCTTAGGGCATCCTCTCGCATAATGTGGGTTACCACATTTTGGGCATGGTGGCGTATAGTCACCATGGTTGTAAACCCTTCCTCTGTTTCTTCCACCGTTGCCTTGAGGTGGTCTATTCGGGCCTCCCCGAATATGGTTCCTTCCTAAGTAGTTATCGGTTCTGTGGTCTCGTTTCCTCTTGCCTTGCCCTTGGTTGATTAGTGCATTCCCCAAGGCAACCACGGCTTCCTCTATAGTTCTTAATCGGTCACTTAAGTTCTTAGGCATGGAGGCTACTTCCCCTCCTTGATTGGTTGCACTAACGTCTTGCACTGGTTCATCGGGTTGTCGTAGCTCTTCATTGGTGTTGGGTGGGATGGGTGGATTGTTAGGTCTTCCTCTAGGTGCCATTCTGTCACGAAGCGCAAGGATTTGATTGTAAGGATTTAATACAGTGTTGGAAGAATAATGATTTACTGAATCAAACGGTGTTGGTAGGAGTTGTTTTGGAGTTGATAATGTTCACTTGTTGGAAAATCGATCCCCTTGGCGTAGGTTTATGCCGAGTTTTTTTATATATATATATATATATAAGGAATTTTCGTACAGAGATAGGAGGTGAGATAGTGCTTCTATTTCTCGGAAAGGAATAACTAGACAAAGGTAGATAGATAGCGTTGAGAAATCTTCAATCTCCTTAAGCCTCGTTGGTAGGGTCTTCCTCCGTCGGGCTTCGATCCTATCTATCATTTCTTCGTTCCGTTTGGTAAGTTTTTGAAGTTGGGTCTATTGGTTATTTATGCGTTCACAGTCAGCCGCTCTTAAGTTTCAGAAGGGTTGTAGGTCATCTTTAAGTTGAGCTATACGGAGTTTAGAGTATTGTATATTCTGTCGAGGGTCAATGTAGGCGTTCATCGTTCTCATCGTTAGATTTCTCGACAAGTCATAATATATCGTCTAGGTGAAGATCTTTGGAAAAAGGTAGAGAATAGTTATGTGCACGTTAAGCATAGACGATCAAGATCTAAAACTAAGGCACAATCAGTCTCAAGCTAACGCTTCTAAGTCAAGAGTCAAGGTCTAGCCGAATGCTAGTGTGAGAATGGTATGTATCACAAACGATTCACATAAGAGGTTAGTACAAATATTTATGTATGCATATGCATATGCAATCCCCAATAAAAATTTAATTTATGCATGCATTTTTCTACCCATGGGTTTTAAAAAAATAAGTTTATTCCGTGGATAGATTTTTAAAGAATAAGGGGAAAAAAAAAGGTTTGGGCCACTATATTGGGCCAAAGAAATAAACTATTTGGGTTTTAAAAATACAGGTATTGGGTCTTAAAAAAAATTTGAGCCCACAACAGTAAGTATATAAAGTATTGGGCTAAAAATTTGGGCTTTAACTTCAAAATAAATATTGGGCTTTTTAAACTATATTACTAGTTTAGAAATAATAACTTTAAAATAATAATACTTAAAAATAATAGTTTAAAAATATTCCGGGCTCTGATACCAACTTGTAACACCCCGGATTTGATAACCCAGGCGGGGATGCCACCGCCACACCTCCCTAGAAAGACACGGTTTCTCCGAGCTTGCTAAAGAGGTGCAAGGCTATGGATTTTCAGAATTTAAAACATTCAAACAGCCCATTGTAATATAACTTAAAATTAATAATATCAAAGTTGCAGCGGAGAATAATATTTAAATACATGTATTGCAGCGGAATTTAAATATAGGGCCGACATGGCCAAAACACGGGTTAAACAGGCCCGTTCATGCAAGTCGTGACTAAATGTAGGAATTTAAAATAGAGTTTTTCCCCAAATGTTCCCATGTATGCATATGATGATGCATAATCCTCATACTCTGAAAGAAAAAGGGGAAAAATGGTTTGGGTCAGCAAAACGTGCTGAGTAAGTTAACACCTAGCATGATCTAGGGGTTTCAAAGCCTTTAATTAAATTTAATAAAAACATAAGCATACGAGACATGATTTAAATTTTAATTCATCTACTAATAATAATTTAATTACACAATTTAAAAGACAAGGATTTCCACACGTTCATAATTTAACATACATGAAAAAGGGGTTTAACACACGTTCATAATTTAACACCCGTTCATAATTTGACACACATAATTTAATAATTAAATTTTTCTCCTAAGCATGCATACAAAAATATTCCATTTACTAATTTTACCAACTTAAAGGAAATAATACTTAAATTGTGTACTTGACATGCCTTTAATCCACAATAACAATTTAGTCATGATATGAAATTTAAAGACATAATTTAAATGCATAATTTAAAGACATGCATAAACAAATAAATACTTTAAAAATATTAAATCTTTTATTTCCCCGTTACGTAACCATTTCTCAATGTTTTGTATAGCCGGTGATCCGGCGGCCGCAACCGTTTCGTAAGTATCTCGTATAGCCGGTGATCCGGCGGCCGCAGCCATTTCGTAAGTATCTCGTATAGCCGGTGATCCGGCGGCCAGCAGCCGTTTCGTAAGTATCTCGTATAGCCGGTGATCCGGCGGCCAGCAGCCGTATCTGCCATACCCAGTAACACTCCGGAGCCTCGGCAAATCTATACGGACAAACCCGAGAGAGTAGGCAATGTGTCTCCCGCCGATTGGCGTAATATCTCATCTAATTTCTCTCGTCCATTATGGGCCCGAAGAGAAAGGCTAGAGGGACACCCTGCAGAGCACTCACCCTCCACCCAAGTATCTCATGTATCATTTAGTTTTAATGTATCGGGGTTTTACAAAAGTATAGATGTATTGCATTTCAAGTCTTTGATCGTTCGTTTCGAAATTTCAAAATCTTTCGATTTAAAAGTCATTTGGCGTCACAGTTTACGCCTTTTTAATTTAAAAATTCGTTTCAAGTCCGAAAAATCTGAAAACATCACAGTTTATGCAAAACATCCTAACGAACAACTTTCGTGGTTTAACGTTTTCGAAATAAGTTGAGGAAACATGTCAAAAATCGATTTTATTATGCAAACAGAAATCTGTCCGGACTCAGGTTCGACACAGTTCGGTAAATTGGCTTTTTGACATATCAAATGGACTCCAAAAATTTGGAAATTTTAACCACATATACTAGACATGATTATCTACAACTTTCATTTAGATGGTAAAGATCTAATCGGACTACAAAATATAGAAACAAACTCACTAAGTTCGAACATGTTCATAGGCAGATTTCAAACACGTCTTGTCAAAACAGTTTCTTTTCGATGCGATTTAAAATAGCAAACATCGACGAAAATGTCTGAAATTTTTACACAACCTAGATTAATGTGTTGGGATTAAAAGTCTAGTTTTGAGGTTTTCGGTTTGAACTCTCGAAATAGGGGTTTTGGTCCGATTTCAAATCTATCACAGTTTCAAGTTCGAATCTCAAGGCAGGTTGGTTCTCGGCCATTTTCGGGTATCAAAACACAATGAAAAATTATGAACATTTTACACGAACTAGATCTATGTCTTAGGAACATTTTTCATGTTTTAAGTTTTCCGTTTGAGCAGTTTTAAGGGTTTGAAAAATTCGCACAAAATTGTTGCGCCGAGGGTTTTTCGTGTTGACAGATTTTAGAGTTATTAAATCCATATGTTTGGTTGCATTTTAAGTCACCCAAAACCAAGTAAGTATTAACTTACAGTGGGGATGATGTCTAGGACATTTTCGGATCGATCGCGGCGCCCACGCTTGCTACGAACACGTCCCGATTACTCCGTCTCCTTTCCGTTGGCCCCCGAAACGAAGTCGAAAGTAAAAATCTAGGGTTAGATCGGATTTTTGGACTCATAAACTTAAACGAAAACCTATGGAAAACTTACCACAATCTGGAACACTAGAGATGTTGCTCTCCACGCCTTCTTCGTCGATTTTCGTCGCCGGAAAGTGATCGGAAAGTCGTCGGATCGGTTTTGGATGAACAAGGGAGAAGCTTTGAGAGTTTTGGGAGGACTTGAGGGCTGCCATTTCGAAAATTAGGGTTAGTTATGAGTGTCCAATCCCCTCAACCCGTCCATATAACTTTCCCTTTGCTTAGGATTGAGTTTCCAAAGTCGGGGAGTCGAAATATGGCAAGAAATCGCCCGAAATCACATTGATTGCTGCTGCCTGTTTGGTGGCGCGGGGTTGGCGCGGTTTTTAGCCAAACCCAGCACGGAGGGCGCGCGGCCTGGTCTGGGCCGTGCGTCCGGACTGGGCCGTGCGATCCCGTCGGGCCTTTTCTCCTCTCTTTCGGACTTCTGTCCTCCTACGTTTTCGGGCTCGATTTTTCGGGTCATTCTCGGATCATAAACTCTTATCTTAAATTTATCTCGACTCAAATGAATTTCATGTTTGAAATCTTAAGTCCGTCGGTCTCGGGTTCGTCGGCTTCCAATTCGTCGTCTTTTGACTCCCGTGCAATAACTTGTGTAATTAAATTTCTTCCGACTTCACGGGTTCTTGGAATTAGAATTATTTTCCTTCTTGAATTTAATTCCAATTATTTTGACTCAATTCATGGAATGTCTTCGGGCTTCCTTTCCCTCTTTTATTCCATTTTGAATTTTGAACCTATCGGCGTTTCATTTCCGAGCAATAATTTATTGTGATAAATTATTTTCTTCTTCTCGGAGATATTTCGACATTGATCGGAATAAATTTTATTCCTTTGGACGTTGATAAAAATCTGGGGTGTTACAGTCTACCCCCCTTAAGAATCAACTTCGTCCTCGAAGTTGTGTTTCGGCTTTTCTCGCGCTAAGGGTTAGGGTCCTTTCGTTTATTTTATTATTTTGCGATATTGTGTTATTGAATTATTGTTCGATCGTTGATTGTTTGTTGTTTGATTATTGTTTGACTGAACCCAGAGTTGAAATTTCCGAGTTGCCTACGTACCCTGTGAAGGGATCAAGCCATGACGTAGTTCAAAACAAATTTGAATTTGTTTATTTATTGATTTTGGGGATACAAAATATTCGGGTTGTTACAGTTACTCATCTGGGAAAATAAGTTACCGGCAACTGAGTCTACCAGAAGAAAGACATGCAACATGATGCATGTTGGCCAGTGGGATAATCACATATGCCCATATTGCACGAAACAGGAAAAACCCCTATTCACAAAGAGTCGGGTAACCAAAAAGAAATCTGGATCTGAACAGGATAAAGGAAAGAAACATTCAGAAAACTTTCACAAGCCCAAGTGAGAACAACTGGATGTAGAGAAAAAGAGGTGTTGGCAGGACCCCACAATAAATGGCCGACAAAGTAGAGTCGGGCAGTTGGCAAATACATGTGATGAGTTGACAAAGGAGCCCACCAGCAATAATTCTGGCAGAATAATAATGTAGGCTGGAATCAAAGACGTCACTGCGTCCGTCACAAGAAATTAGAGTTTGTTTGGAGTCTGTAACTGAAGTCCGCGGACGCCAATAAATAGAAGAGATTGAAGCATATACAAGGCATCGAAAATCCTCCCAACTCTTCAAAATATTTGTAATAGTTCTCTTTCTGCAAATTTCCTTTTCGAGTCTGTAAAAGTATCGGGTATTTCCCAAAGAGTCTTTGTAACACCCCGGATTTGATAACCCAGGCCGAGGTGTCACCGCCGCACCTCCCTAGCAAGACACGGTTTCTCCGAGCTTGCTAAAGAGATGCAAGGCTATAAGGCTATAAGTGTTGGAAAAAGTTTTAAAAGCAAGTCCGGAATTACTTAAAAATAATAATGTAATATCATCCATACATGATTAAAATAATAAGTTGCAGTGGAAATTTAAATATGGGCCGACATGGCCAAAACGCAGTGGGTAATTTAAGCCTACCAACATACAACATTCACAATTATTAATTTAAATTCCCGAGCCCCCAATATGCGTGCATGCTCATGCCATTTCTTCTTACTCTGTAAAAGAAAAATAAAACAACAGTTTCATCAGTATATAAAATACTGAGTAAGTTAATTCTTAACATAACAATAATGGGTTTTAAAATGTAATTAATAAAAATTCTTCTTTTTACTCATGCACCTTTTTATAATATAAAAATATATTTTGGCAAAATTGATAGTAAGAATTTAACTGCATGATTCTAACGTAAGAGATGTACACAAATACTAAGTATATAAACTTTTGGAAATTTAACAAAAGGAATTTACTATAAGTCAAAGGGTTTCATAATTTATGGGATAGATTATATGTTCTCGCATAGCTAATATTTCATTTTTCTACTTTTGTTTCCACTTGGGCACTTATGTCCACAAGTCTTACAAATCACCATTCGCTAGGGCTCTTATGTCCACAAGCCTCATGGCCGATATTTCACTAGGGCTCTTATGTCCTCTAGTCGTACGCTTGGGCTCTTATGTCCACAAGCCTTAAATCAATATTTCACTAGGGCTCTTATGTCCGCTAGTCGTACGCTTGGGCCCTTATGTCCACAAGCCTCATAATTAGTGTTTCACTAGGGCTCTTATGTCCGCTAGTCGTACGCTTGGGCTCTTATGTCCACAAGCCACATAATCAAGATTTCATAGTTCCCAATTCGATCATAAATCATAAAGTTTTCAAAATTGTTGAAAGTGTCGCAAGGACAGTTTTCCATGAATCTCAAGGTTTAGTAAGCGCACACATCGCAAATTACGCCTTTTTACTTTAAAAATTCATTCCTCAGGCGAACGACCTGAAATTTTTACAGTGCACCAACGACACCCTAACGAACAACTTTTGTCTTTTAGGTTTCTCGACTTCGGGTAAGGAAACAAGTCAAATTCTACGATCTTCTTAAAAAGTATAATCTACCACTTTCCGGTAACAGCGCACTGTTTTTAAAACATGTTTCCGACCTAGTAAACGAACTCCGAAAATTATGAAATTTTACATGCATGTAAATGACACAAAAATGAACAAGTTCTATTAGAGGTATTTTGTCCGGAAACACTCCGGATCAGATCAGATCCGCGCATCAAGTTCGGATAAAAATCTGTCAAGTTTTCTGTTCAAAAACACAGGCTGTTCGGATCAATTTAAAGGTTCAAATGTTAACGAAAGTTCACGAAATTTTACGGGCATAATTTTGAGACAAGTATCTACAACCTTTATGTTCACATCAAAGATTGGTTTCGATCGAAGGTGAGAGAAAAATCCACATGAAGTCCGCATATGAAAGCTGTCAGGATTTTCGAAGGTATTTAAAAACGCAGAATCTTCTCGGTGAAATTTCGAGTATCAAAACTTAACGAAAATGCGTGAAATTTTATGGACACAATATTTAGACAGTTAGCTACAACTTTCATTTTTACATAAAAGTTTAGTTTTGATGGGATCCATTAGAAAACGTCAAGGGAGTCGAACACGCAAAACTGCCACAGGTTGGGTTTTAAACGAAAACGCAGAATATACCAGATTCGATTTGACGGACCAAACATCGACAAAAATTTCTGAAAATTTAACACAGTATACTTTAAGTCCTTAGGAACAATTTTGTAGTTTTAAGTTTCTCCGTTTGAAAGCTCGAAAAGGGTCTAAAAATTGGATTTCAGAAACTGCGCACAGGGAGGGTGTTTGGGACAGATTTTCGTGTGTTGATTAAAACTTGCATTCCATTCGATTTTAGGGCACCAAAACGGTTATGAGAACAGTATCTAAGATCTAAAGTCTTAGATTTCGTCGGGATGGTCTCCGGAGTCCGTGAATACGCCCAATCTACTCGTCTCTTTCTCTTCGGCTCCGATTTTGTGTTTACAAGCAAAAGCCCGTAAGTTAGGATGATGTTTATGATCTTTAAAAAGAATAGGAAATCTGATTCACATCTTACCACTACTCCAAGGCCTGAGATCCTTGATCTACACACTCCCTTGATCGATTATGGTCGCCGGAAAGCCGCCGGAAAGTCGTCGGAAGCGAAGAACTTGGTTTTTCGGTTTTTGGGAGAGATTTCGGATGAGGAGTGGCTTGAATTGACTGAGAATGGAGTGGGAGGCTGGTCAAATTCGACCTAATAGCCTTCCATTCGACTGAGATCGACTTACCATACTCGGGGTCGAAAGTTTTGGCAAGAATCGTCCATCCCGCTCGATTTGCAGCAAACTGCTACTTGGCGCGCTCCTGGCGCGTCCCCGCGCGGAGACCGTGCGGCCCTGGCCTGGGCTGCGGCCTGGGCCGGGTCGTGCGATCCGTCGGGCCTTTTTCTCGTCTCTTTCGAACTTCTATCCTTCTACATTTTCGTGCTCGATTTTTCAGGTCGTTCTCGGGTTACGATTCCTTTCTTAAATTTATTTCGACTCCAATGAATTTCATATTCGAAATCTTGAATCCGTCGAGTTTGAATCCGTCGGCTTGAATTCATCGTCTTTCGACTCTCGTGTAATTTATCTGATTAAATTATTCCCGACTTCACGGGTTTTTGGAATTAAAATTCTTTTCCTTCTTGAATTTAATTCCGATTCTTTTAACTTGATTCATGGAATTTCTTCGCGCTTCCTTTCCCTCTTTTATTCCATTTTGAATTTTTGGATTCTATCGGCGTTTCATTTCCGAGCAATAATTTGTTGTGATAAATTATTTTCTTCTTCTCGGAGATATTTCAACCTTGATCGGATTAAGCAATAAATTTGATTCCTTGAACGCCGATAAAAATCCCGGGTATTATAGTCTACCCCCCTTAAGCATCAACTTCGTCCTCGAAGTTGTGTTTCGGCTTTTATTATTTTATTATTTTGTGATATTGTGTTATTGAATTATTGTTTGATTGTTGATTGTTTGTTGTTTGATTATTGTTTGACTGAACCCAGAATTGAAATTTCCAAGTTGCCTACGTACCCTCTGAAGGGATCAAGTCATTACATAGTTCAAAACAATTCGAATTTGTTTATTTTATAGATTTGGAATACATAATATTCGGGTGGTTACATCCTCCCCCCTTAAGATTACAGTTATGTCCCCATAACTGCCTATGCATTATTCTCAAGGATGTTCGAGTTTTGACCTTGTTCCCTTTTTCAGCTTCTCCCTGCTAGACGTTCACCAGATCCATTCTCCTTTCGATCGCCTCCTCCGGCGTTCGACATCCCCTAGCCATGTGACCAAACTTGCCGCACTTATAGCAGGCTCCAGGCTTCGGGCACCGGCGCACCAGATGCGGTCGATTGCACCGCGGGCATTTTGGTATGAGTGCACCACAGTTATCATTCCCTCTAGACCCATCGAATCTAGCTTGGTCATTGCCCCTCCTAAAGTTATTATTCTTGTTCTTATTACGATTCTTCTTCTCAAATCCTTGCGAGTTTTTGCTCGATTTGCCATTGTCCTTTCGCTTTAATTGTTGGACACGAGCGACTGTTACTGCCCGGTCATATACCGCCTGCAAAGTCGTGCATTGTCCTCCCACCAATATCTCTCGAATATCAAGATTCAAACCCATCTCGAACTTCTGCGCCTTGTCGAAGTCAGTAGGCACCATTGCAGGAGCAAATCTAATCAGCTCCTTAAACTTGGCATAGTACTCTTGTACCGTTTGCCCACCTTGTTTTATATGGACGAATTCTTCATACTTTGCGGCCTTAATGCTCATTGGGTAAAACCTTTCCCTCAAGACCTCCTTAAATTCTTCCCATAGGAAGGCTTTAGTTAAATTTCCTTGGAGGTTATGCCACCATTCGTCTGCCTCTCCACCAAGGTAGTAGGTCGCCACTTGGACCTTCTCGTCCTCGGGACATTTGACAGCGCTAAGGAGCTTATCAAATGTGCGGATCCAATCTTCCAGTTTGGCCGGATCTTCTTGTCCATCATAGTGGGTTGGCTGGTAAGGGTTCACTAACGCTAGGTAATTGGGTCGGGCTGCCGGCGGTGGTACACCCACTGGTGTCCTTCGTACCTCAGCGTTTTCCCAAAGCTATGAGGACTTCTTCCATAGTTCTTAGGCGTTCGTCCAAATTATTGGGAATAGGAGGCGCTTGCCTTCCTACGTTATGAGCAATCTCAGTATTGTTTTGTGCGTTGGGGATGTCAGCGTTGGTGTTGTTTGGGATTTCCTTCCTCGATTTTCCCTTAGGTGCCATTTTCTGTTATCAACGCACGTGAAGATGAGTTTCTAATCTAAGGCAAGTTAGCGTTCAAGAAAACCTATAAGATAGGGTTGGCAAGAGGAGATAATGTATGGGCACGCCAAGCTTAGGTGATCAAGTTCTATGACTAGTGCAAAATTAGCCTTAAGCAAGCGCTCCTAAATAAAAGGTCATGTCGGATTCTAAGATAAGAGTATTATTTAGCATTGATAATTCATAAAAAAAATCTAGCGCAATATTCATGGATGTATGCAATGCAATGCAATGTTATCCCAACCCCGAAAAATTATTTTATGCGTTCATCTAAACTTGTCCGAATAATTTATATATATTTTCCCATGGGTTTTTTTTAAAATAAGACTTGAACCATGGAAATAATACTTTGAAATTTTAAAATAATAATAATAGTAGTTAAAAATTTCTTTGGGCCCCTATATTGGGCTAAAAATAAAAATAATATTTTTAAAATATTTCCGGGCTCTGATACCACTTTGTAACACCCCGGATTTGATAACCCAGGCCGAGGTGTCACCGCCGCACCTCCCTAGCAAGACACGGTTTCTCCGAGCTTGTTAAAGAGATGCAAGGCTATAAGTGTTGGAAAAAGTTTTAAAAGCAAGTCCGGAATTACTTAAAAATAATAATGTAATATCATCCATACATGATTAAAATAATAAGTTGCAGCGGAAATTTAAATATGGGCCGACATGGCCAAAACGCAGTGGGTAATTTAAGCCTAACAACATACAACATTCACAATTATTAATTTAAATTCCCGAGCCCCCAATATGCGTGCATGCTCATGCCATTTCTTCTTACTCTGTAAAAGAAAAATAAAACAACGGTTTCATCAGTATATAAAATACTGAGTAAGTTAATTCTTAACATAACAATAATGGGTTTTAAAATGTAATTAATAAAAATTCTCCTTCTTACTCATGCACCTTTTTATAATATAAAAATGTATTTTGGCAAAATTGATAGTAAGAATTTAACTGCATGATTCTAACGTAAGAGATGTACACAAATACTAAGTATATAAACTTTTGGAAATTTAACAAAAGGAATTTACTATAAGTCAAAGGGTTTCATAATTTATGGGATAGATTATATGTTCTCGCATAGCTAATATTTCATTTTTCTACTTTTGTTTCCACTTGGGCACTTATGTCCACAAGTCTTACAAATCACCATTCGCTAGGGCTCTTATGTCCACAAGCCTCATGGCCGATATTTCACTAGGGCTCTTATGTCCTCTAGTCGTACGCTTGGGCTCTTATGTCCACAAGCCTCAAATCAATATTTCACTAGGGCTCTTATGTCCGCTAGTCGTACGCTTGGGCCCTTATGTCCACAAGCCTCATAATTAGTGTTTCACTAGGGCTCTTATGTCCGCTAGTCGTACGCTTGGGCTCTTATGTCCACAAGCCACATAATCAAGATTTCATAGTTCCCAATTCGATCATAAATCATAAAGTTTTCAAAATTGTTGAAAGTGTCGCAAGGACAGTTTTCCATGAATCTCAAGGTTTAGTAAGCGCACACGTCGCAAATTACGCCTTTTTACTTTAACAATTCATTCCTCAGGCGAACGACCTGAAATTTTTACAGTGCACCAACGACACCCTAACGAACAACTTTTGTCTTTTAGGTTTCTCGACTTCGGGTAAGGAAACAAGTCAAATTCTACGATCTTCTTAAAAAGTATAATCTGCCACTTTCCGGTAACAGCGCACTGTTTTTAAAACATGTTTCCGACCTAGTAAACGATCTCCGAAAATTATGAAATTTTACAGGCATGTAAACGACACAAAAATGAACAAGTTCTATTAGTGGTATTTTGTCCGGAAACACTCCGGATCAGATCAGATCCGCGCATCAAGTTCGGATAAAAATCTGTCAAGTTTTCTTTTCAAAAACACAGGCTGTTCGGATCAATTTAAAGGTTCAAATGTTAACGAAAGTTCACGAAATTTTACGGGCATAATCTTGAGATAAGTATCTACAACTTTTATGTTCACATCAAAGATTGGTTTCGACCGAAGGTGAGAGAAAAATCCACATGAAGTCCGCATATGAAAGCTGTCAGGATTTTCGAAGGTATTTAAAAACGCAGAATCTTCTCGGTGAAATTTCGAGTATAAAAACTTAACGAAAATGCGTGAAATTTTACGGACACAATATTTAGATAGTTAGCTACAACTTTCGTTTTTACATAAAAGTTTAGTTTTGATGGGATCCATTAGAAAACGTCAAGGGAGTCGAACACGCAAAACTGCCACAGGTTGGGTTTTAAACGAAAACGCAGAATATACAAGATTCGATTTGACGGGCCAAACATCGACAACAATTTCTGAAAATTTAACACAGTATACTTTAAGTCCTTAGGAACAATTTTGTAGTTTTACGTTTCTCCGTTTCAAAGCTCGAAAAGGGTCTAAAAATTGGATTTCAGAAACTGCGCATAGTGAGGGTGTTTGGGACAGATTTTCGTGTGTTGATTAAAACTTGCATTCCATTCGATTTTAGGGCACCAAAACGGTTATGAGAAGAATCAACTTATAGTATCTAAGATCTAAAGTCTTAGATTTCGTTGGGATGGTTTCCGGTGTCCGTGAATACGCCCAATCTACTCGTCTCTTTCTCTTCGGCTCCGATTTTGTGTTTACAAGCAAAAGCCCGTAAGTTAGGATGATGTTTATGATATTTAAAAAGAATAGGAAATCTGATTCACATCTTACCACTACTCCAAGGCCTGAGATCCTTGATCTACACACTCCCTTGATCGATTATGGTCGCCGGAAAGCCGCCGGAAAGTCGTCGGAAGCGAAGAACTAGGTTTTTCGGTTTTTGGGAGAGATTTCGGATGAGGAGTGGCTTGAATTGACTGAGAATGGAGTGGGAGGCTGGTCAAATTCGACCTAATAGCCTTCCATTCGACTGAGATCGACTTACCATACTCGGGGTCGAAATTTTTGGCAAGAATCGTCCATCCCGCTCGATTTGCAGCAAACTGCTGCTTGGCGCGTCCCCGCGCGGAGACCGCGCGGCCCTGGCCTGGGCTGCGGCCTGGGCCGGGTCGTGCGATCCGTCGGGCCTTTTTCTCGTCTCTTTCAAACTTCTATCCTTCTACATTTTCGTGCTCGATTTTTTCGGGTCGTTCTCGGGTTACGATTCCTTTCTTAATTTATTTCGACTCCAATGAATTTCATATTCAAAATCTTGAATCCATCGAGTTTGAATCCGTCGGCTTGAATTCATCGTCTTTCGACTCTCGTGTAATTTATCTGATTAAATTATTCCCGACTTCACGGGTTTTTGGAATTAAAATTCTTTTCCTTCTTGAATTTAATTCCGATTCTTTTAACTTGATTCATGGAATTTCTTCGGGCTTCCTTTCCCTCTTTTATTCCATTTTGAATTTTTGGATTCTATCGGCGTTTCATTTCCGAGCAATAATTTGTTGTGATAAATTATTTTCTTCTTCTCGGAGATATTTCAACCTTGATCGGATTAAGAAATAAATTTGATTCCTTGAACGCCGATAAAAATCCCGGGTATTACAGTCTTGTATCCTCCGTGCGGAACTAAGTGTTTGTCTTCTCCATTAGGGGAAATTATGTTTGAATAATATTTTTAATATTTCTTAAGTAAAATCCAGGCTTCCAAATATTCCAAATATCCGGATAATATAGTTAAAACCTTTTACCCATATCTTGATACGTTATAAGGTAGGAAACGCAATAGGACTATGTTGTTTATTGCTGAAGGAGCCAAGAATCGGTGAACCATCGGTCGCGGCTGCGTGGTTGGAAGAAGTCCGTAAAATCTCGGAGCTTAGAAAACCCGGCAGCAAGGCGGTCAAACTCAATGTATGAAGTTTAGTGTTTAAATTAATTATCGGAAGCATGATGGGCAGTCATTGGATTTAATTTAATGAAAAATCTAAAGTTTGGGGTCAAAATGTAAAAGGGCAAAAGTTGGTAGGTCAATTGATGGGGTCAACGTGTAATAAATCAAAAGTTGGTGGGGTCAATGGTAATTTGAAAAGTACAAATGGCCTTAATTTGGTCAAAATCGATTTCTAATGGCCTGAAATTGGAAATTGATTTTATCATGGTCAAAATGTGGAAACCATGCCTTCTAGTGGCCTAAAATGTTTATTAACTCAAATATAAATTAAAATATTATTTTCTTTCCAACCTATTTCTCAAGAGGATTCATCTATATGTTATATAATATAACTATATATATGTGTAAGTTATGTATATTATATATGTATATATATATATATTAAATACGTATATGGGAATTGCATTTAGGAGTGAAAACGGGGCGGATATGGGCGGATAGTATTCGTCCCGTATCCTATACCATATTTTTTTGTCGAATACGGAATCGAATACGAATAGGCCGGATACAAATACGAATTTGAATATATCGAAAAATCGATACGAGACGGATTCGGATTTTAACTCGGATAATCTTATATTTTTTAAAATTATTTTTTTATAATTTTTTAAGAGAAATCGGAGTATACTCCAAGATCATTAGTTATTTCGTTCAAGACATCTAAATAGCATCACTACAAGATATTATGTAATACAGTTTAGATGCAAAGAACCTAATAATGTAGTCGAGTTGATTAATACGATTATTAATTACATATGGCTTTCAAGCTTTTGATTAGTAGTTAATATAATATATTATAATATACATATAAATCTATATAAATTTCCGGATATTCGAATAGAAAATACGGATAATTTCCGCATGATATTCGAATTTTTCGGATACGGACGGATTTTTTCGGATATTTGCAATCCCATATCCGGTTCCGTATCCGCCATATATCTTCCGGATATAAAAATTCGAATTCGAATTTGAATATAATCGAATACGGCATCGGATCAGGCGGGCCGTCCCGCTTTCACCCCTAGTAATTGAATGCACGAAAGTAATGCAATCAATACAAAGCAATGAATTCATGGGTGTTTGGATAATCTATTCATTGCTTTGTATTGAATATATTATATATATATATATACATATTTGTAATACCCAAAAAATTAATTCATGATTCGAAAGAATAAAATTAGTTTCTCAATCCGAATAACATCAAAATATTTCCAAGAAGACGAAAATAATTTATTTGAATAAATTATTGCTCGGAAATAATTCATCAAAGAATTCTACTTCGCTTATTATTATTATTATTATTATTATTATTATTATTATTATTATTATTATTATTATTATTATTATTATTATTATTATATAGGCATCATGTACTACTCTAGCATGGAACTTTTAATTTAGGAATGAAGTCATGGATATGATAATTTTAATTAGGATTGTAGTGGGTTGGCTTGGCTGGATATTTTTAAAAAAAATAAAAGTAAAAATAGGGAATTCTTCATTAGCATATAATGGTTTCAAGTCACTCCTTGGATCCTTCCAACGTCTGGCTTAGGAGAGCAAATTGGATAGAATGTTACCTCATTGGAATGGCCAGGAATGCGTTAGCAGTAATTTGGAGTTAATGCAAGCAAATGTTTCATCCCTTATTGTGTAGTGCCTTTCCGAAATCTGCCCTCCCAGATACCCTAATTGAAGAGAATTGATTGTACTAATTATTCTAGCCATTAAACACCCACTAATCCCATAAGAAATCATCAGTCATTCGTCCCCCTCTTCCATACTAGCAAGTTTCCAGAAAATAGAGTGTCTTAGTGTGTAGTGTGGGTGCTGTTGGACGGGCAAGAGCTCCAAGTGATTGAATTCTCCATCTTCTAGTCACTAAATCAGGAAGTAAGCATCTTTTCCTAATCTTTTATTTTCCCATAAACTCAAAAATCCAAACTAAAAATTATAAATTCCATCCTTTGGTCACCGACCCGGAGATTCGAAGGAGTTCGTGGATAGTGTGCGTAGATTCCTCCATCCGTAGTAGCCAAATATGCAATCCGTCACTCCTAATCACTCCTAATGTAAGTTTATCTCTCCAGTTTAAGTTTTGGGTGTTTTAGTCGAAGGATTTAGGAGCTACATGCCAAGAAATATTAAATAGCCAAATCTGTCAACATAGGATCCCCTTTTATTTGGTCGACTTAGAGACATTTTCTTAAAATGTTTTGTTCATAAGAAATGTTCCTAACATCTCAAAGAGTATTCTATAAAAATTTCGTGAATTTTGGATATCATTAGGATCCCCAAATCCGATCTGGTTTGCGGCTAAAAATCTGAAAGTCTGTCAGCATTCGTGATCTTACTTGCAGACACTTTTTGATGGTTTAAGTTGTTTTGTCGGAAATCATGTCTCTATGAAAATTGTTCATAATCATGTCAGACATCTCTATGTTAAATTTTTTAACTTTTTGAAGTCGTTTGAAAGAGTTATGAGGTCTGGAATAACTATTGGTCGAATATGTCCACTGTTCGAAATTTTATGACAATTAATATTTTGCCGAAATTTTAGTTTTTGGTCCACTTCGAGTTCTCAATTCGAAATACTCTTTTCTGACAAGATGATTATCTATGAGTTATCTATCTTCTGTAGAAAGTTCAGAATTTTTAGATAGAATCTTCTATTTTAAACACTTGATTAAAAGCGAGCTTGCGCTGTTTAAAATGATTGCAGCAGAATGTGTTTTTGATGTGCAGTAGAAAACTCGATTTTTGCACACTTTGTATACCTTATTTTGAAAAGTGTAAAACACGAAACTTGTTTGTCTATATGTTAAGAACCTACAGGTTTAATTTCATGGTAATCGCCTTTCATATGGATTTTTAAAGTCGTGTGGCGTAATCTGTGATTTAGTAAATGGTAAGTTGAACTTCTTGTGGCAATGTTGGATTTTTGAGTCCTTATAGGCGACATGTCCGGATTGTGAAACTGTGATTTAGGGAAGTTTATTTTTGAAATGGTTTGGCATGGTCGGTTGCCTTTGTTGATAAATTACTCCCTTAAGTTGTCGAAAATCTTTTAAAGTGATATTTATGTGAAAGTTCTGTAAAATCTTTTAAAACCATTACGCACTTTGACTTGAGTAAGATGCCACATGTTGATAGAGGGCGAGTGCACTGGGGATAGGTCCTGCATGGCCGCCCCCCTCTAATATGCCAAGACGGCATTGTTGATAATTTGTGCCAAAACGGCCCTTATTGCATGTATTAGTCTGCACTCTTGGGTGTATCCGTGTTGGGGTTACCCGAGGCTCCGGAGTGTGTCTGTATGACTCCGTTGCATGCTGGTCATAACTTATGACCGATATGATATGATATGTGGAAAATGGTGTCCTCTTGTGCTTAGTTGCGATAATGGTAAAATGAAAACCATGTTTCAAAATTTGTGTGTGCCTTTAAATAAAATTATGTTGTAAAATCAAAAATTAATTTTTAATTAAATAAACTGTTATGAAAATTTAAATAAATAAATATATTATTATTATTATTATTATTATTATTATTATTATTATTTAATTGTTCATGAATGTCAACCGCAATTTTAAAACCCACTTCTTAACGTGGAGCGGATTGACTTAGTCAGTATTTTTATACTGAATTCGTTGCTATTATTTTTTACAGATCCGGCATACATGTGAGCATCCCATACATGTCATGAAAGGGGAATTTTATGAAGACCTGTTGCATTTTATTTTGTTATAATGGATTGTGTTTTGGTCGTGTATTTTGGCATGGACTTGTATTTCGTTTTCCTTAATTTTCCGCATGCGTGATATTATCTACTCGAACCAACAATAACAAACTATTTTATCCTGGATATTTTAAATAAATTTTATTTTAAGTATGAATACGACTCAGCCTTAGCGTCTTTTCAAGTGAGCTCGAAATGAGTCGCGTCTTGCTTGGAAAGGTGTGGCGGTTTCACCCCGGCCTTTTGGGTTTTGAAAACCGGTGTGTTACAGAGTGCTATAAGAGCCCGAAAAAAATCTATATTATTTTTAAAAGTATTATTTTTCGGGCCATTATAGAGGCCCAAACCTTTTTAATAATTATTTTTAAGTTATTATTTCCATGGAAAATATTTTTAAAATACCATGGAAGAAGATAATATAATTATTTTAGTAAAACTTTTGACAGATTTCCCACACGAGTATTTTCTTAAAAAGATAATAATCCCGGTTTGATTTATTATTCAATAAAACCAATTTTATGATGGTGGAGTTGGGATTAGGGATATATTTATATGTTGTTACGTTTTTATTTACTCGTGTTAAAAAACTGTGCCCCGGAAGCGCACGGAGTCAAAAATTGCAGTATTTATAGTAAGTACCGGATCGTTCACTGGAGGATGTGCGATGGAAGCAGGGCCCACGTCGTTTTATAAGATTTTCCACTCGGTTACTCGATTCAAGTTTGTGTTTTAACTATCAACTACTTGACATAATTTAATTCTAAGCTATGAAAGCAATAACATAAAGCAGATAAAGTTATTCTAGAAAGCGAATTAAATTTAATCTAAGAAAGCAATTAAAATTATTCTAAGAAAGCAATAAAATTTATACTAAGCTATCTATCATCAATCTAGAAAAGTAGATTTAAAATGAGACAGAATGGACAGGAAGAAAAGAAAAAAGATTGGACAAGATTCAGATAAAGCATAATTAAACTACCATTTTTAATACACAGATCTTTGCTTGGGATAATCCTGTCAGATAGCAAGTTCTCATGTTCTCAGTACTATGTTCCTTTTAACAGACAGGTACTTAGAGTATGAGTTTACATGTTCTTAAGACCACAAATTCCAAGATACCTGTAACACCCCGGATTTGATCACCCAGGCCAGGGCATTACCGCCACACCTTCCCAAGCAAGACGCGAACCATTTCGAGCTCACTTGAGAAGATGCTAAGGCTGAGTTGTACCAATACTTAAAAATCATTTAAAATCATTCAATAAATGCCCGAAGGTTTAAATCAGAGTTAAGTCTAACATACATAATTTAAAACAGTGCGGAAGCTAAGGGCCAAACACGGCCAAACATGAGTTTGGGATTCGTAAAAGAATTTAAAAACAAGTGCGACAAGTCTTCGGAAATTCCCATCCCAAGTGTAAATGCCATGCGCTAATCTTCAACATCTGAAAAAAAAATAAAGACAACGTATCTATCAGTACAACGGTACTGAGTAAGTTAATGTATAGCATAACGAATTTAAAGTTTTTAGAAGGGTAATCAAAAGATAGGAATTTAATTTCTAAAACAGACGAGTGAATTAATATACGGGAATTCTAACACTTTACCAGATACATCACTACCAATGTTCATTTTGATCAGGAATAACCATTCTTGGGGAATCAAACCCGCAAGAGCTCAAACACATTATTTTACCATTGTTTGTTTTGATCGAGGACATCCAAATTACCCGCTTGGGCGCTTATGTCCACAAGCCGTCGGTATCAACGATCCTGGGCCGAAGCCTTTTCAGATCAACATCCGCTTGGGCGCTTATGTCCACAAGCCGGCAATAATAACGATCCTGGGCCGAAGCCTTTTCAGATCAACCCACCTCTGGGACTCGTACCCACGAGGGATGTGAAAGCAGTGACCCTATACAGACCGCTCCGGAGACAACCCATACGGATACATCTAGGAGTATAGACTCTTACTAACATGAAACCACAATATCATATGCGCCGTTTTGGCCACACAAAAAGAGGGGGCGGCCCAACGAGCTCATGCCAAGTGCACTTACCCTCTATCACATTGGGCATCCCACTCGATCAAAACTTACAAAGTTTCAAAAATGCATTTTTAACACTTTACAATACCACACCATTCCAGATTTCATATATTTTCAAAAACGAGTATCAATCAACTCGTACATCATCAAAATACACAAGTGCGATTTTACCGACAAGAGTAGCCACTGGCAGTTTCAGAAATCGAATTTGGAAACTTAGCAAAACATTTTCAAAAATTCCGAAATTTTTACAAGAGCTAGAAAACTCCCAAATGAACATTTTTCATAGAAATAAGCTACTTCAAAATCGGAATCTAAGTGGCTTAAAAAAAATCATTTCAGAATTCATCTTTCAAAGGCATAGTGATTTATTGTTCACTTCGACCACAGTTCCTTTAAAAATTCATAACAATTCCAAGAATGATCCAAAAATTCTGAAATTTTACAGGATAAACTAGACACATAAATGAGCGACTTTCATGAAGAAACCATCCATAAAAAACGATCGTAAATAGGAGTAATACGAACAACAAAACTGACTTCACCATGAAACGAATTCTGCCAACAGGATTTCAGAAAATACCAGATGAATTCTCGTCACATAAACCTTGTCCAAAATTTATGAAAATTTACAAAGATCATATTCAAGGTGTTAGGAACATTTTTCATTTAGAAAAGTTTTTCCAAAAATGAACGGATCTAGACGAACAAAGATGAACAAAAGAAACTATCCTGAAGAAACCCTAAATCACAGATTTGACAATGAGTGGATTTCGAGTTGTATCTCCATGAATACTCAACCAAAAGCTCTAAAATTTGATATGCACATCATTAACTTACACTTGGTGAGATTAGAATCAAAAATCCCTTCTTTGGAATCCTTGAAGACGCCCAATCACAGCCATAAGATCTACAATCCCTCCGAATGAACCTATATTTGGATTGTTGGCAAAATCCTTAGGTTTGAGGCATCAAATCCGAATCTAAAGCCATGGAATCAAAAAGAAATCCTTACCTATCAATAGAGGATCATCTAGGATGCTTGACAATCGACCAACTCTTCTGGAAAATGAAGAACAACACTCATCAACTCACAACACTCAAGGGAAGAATGATTTTCGGATGGTTGCTAATGGGAAGATTTGGGGGGCTGTATGAGACTTAATAGGCTGTGGTAATACTCCCAAAGAGCTCATAATGCTCCTAGGGAATGTAGGGGACGAATTTATGGTGGTCTCCCTCGAAAATTGCAGCTACCAACCCCTCCAAACTTCATCCATTGCACCAACCTCCAACATGGTTCAATGAATCCACTTTTATGCATGCATCCTCCATTTTCCAACTTGTAAGGGAGTTTAATATATCCAAAATTTATCCAAAGGAGTCCCAAAACATCCCCTAAAGTCTGAGCATCGAATTTGGACTGATTGGAATCATCAAACCTCGGAAATTGGAGCAAAAACGCGTGGAACCGCGTAGGCCTCTTGGCCACTGCTGGTGGCGCGCCGGCGACGCAGGCAGCGCGCCACGGCCGCGCGGCCACCAGCCTTCGTCCCCCACTTCCTTTTCTTTTTTTTTAAAAAATATTATTATGATTTTTAATCTCTAAAAATCATACATGGATTATCCATGATTGTTGGATAATCCGATAACTCTCTTCGAGTTGCTATCGTCCGAAAATGTTTAATTCCGCTCTCCCGGAATTATTTCGGTTTGCGATAATTAAATCCAATTCGTTAATATTTGGATTTAATATTCGATGTCGATTTCTCGGGTATTACAGTCTACCCCCCTTAGAAATCAACTTCGCCCTCGAAGTTGGGTCGCACTCGGAAAGCAACACCAATGTAGACAAGTAGTTTGCACGCATAGAAATATTGAGGCTCGAAATTAAATTCTTACCTCAATGCGTGACATCTCTGCGGGGTATCACATCCTCTCCCCCTTAGGACCGTAGTTATGTCCCCATAACTGCCTATGAATTTTCTTGCAATAGCTTTAACCCTTGAGCGACTTTTAAGGTCAAATTCTACTAGGTTCGCAAAGAGGTCTAAATTTTTAATTATTATCGGGATTCCATCATATCTTTTAGTACACAATACCACTTTCCCCGATGATAATTGAATTCCAAAGCTGATCGCTCTAGGTTCCGATAGATTTCATGCGTGTAAAGTTCTTGATTGAAATCAAAGAACACTTGTACCCGAATCAACTAAAATCTTGTCAGATAGGCATTCTCTAATCATGTGGTCTTCCCCACCACATCTTTAACAAGTCCCACGCTTAGGGCACTCGCGCACCAGATGCGCTTTGTGGCACTGCGGGCATCGTGGTATGGATGTACCACGGGTGTCATTTCGTTTGTTATTCAAACCTCTGTCTGCCTTCTCCTTAGGTCCATCGAACCTAGTTTTACCATTGTCCTTCCTCAATTTTTTTTTTTATTATTGTTACTTTGATTCTTTTTCTCAAATCCTTGCGAGCCCTTGGTCGACTCACCATTGTCCTTTTACGCTTCAATCGCTGGACACGAGCGATTGCTACAGCTCGGTCATACACTGCCTGTAGTGAAGTGTGTTGCCCTCCCACCAGTATCTCCCTGATACTGAGGTTCAACCCCATTTCAAATTTCTGAGCCTTGTCAGAATCAGTCGGCACAAGTCTCGGAGCAAAGCGAACTAGCTCCTTGAACTTTGCGTAGTACTCCTGCACCGTTTTTCCTTCTTGTCTTAAGTTAATAAATTCTTCATACTTTGCAGCCTTAGTGCTCAGTGGATAAAACCTCTCTCTCAACGCTTCCTCAAATTCTCCCCATGTATAAACCTTCTCAACCTCGGCCAAATCTCCTTGGAGATGTTGCCACCACTCGTCCGCCTCTCCATCCAGATAATAGGTCGCCACTCGAACCTTCTCGTCCTCGGGGCATTTGATGGCAGTAAGAAGCTTGTCAAAAGTTCGGATCCAATTCTCCAACTTGGTCGGGTCCTCTTGGCCGTCGTACTGAGGTGGTTTGTAGGGGTTTACCAATGCTAGGTAGTTGCTTTGGGCTACCGGCGGTGGTACACCCGCTTGTGCACGTTGCACCTCGGCATTTCCTAGTGCTACGAGAACTTCCTCAATATTCATTAGACGCTCATCCGTATTGTTGGGAACATGAGGCACTCGCCCTCCTATGTTTTGAGGAATGTCATTGTCGTTAGGTGCGTTAGCACCACCGTTGTTTGGGACTACCCTCCTTGGCCTTCCCCTAGGTGCCATTTTCTGATATCCAAGCACGCGAAGATGATTTTCTAACCTAAGGCACGTTATGTAACACCCCGGATTTGATAACCCAGGCCGGGATGCCACCGCCACACCTCCCTAGCAAGACACGGTTTCTCCGAGCTTGCTAAAGAGATGCAAGGCTATGGATTTTCAGAATTTAAAACATTCAAACAGCCCATTGTAATATAACTTAAAATTAATAATATCAAAGTTGCAGCGGAGAATAATATTTAAATACATGTATTGCAGCGGAAATTAAATATAGGGCCGACATGACCAAAACACGGGTTAAACAGGCCCGTTCATGCAAGTCGTAACTAAATGTAGGAATTCAAAATAGAGTTTTTCCCCAAATGTTCCCATGCATGCATATGATGATGCATAATCCTCATACTCTGAAAGAAAAAGGGGAAAAATAGTTTGGGTCAGCAAAACGTGCTGAGTAAGTTAACACCTAGCATGATCTAGGGGTTTCAAAGCCTTTAATTAAATTTAATAAAAACATATGCATACGAGACATGATTTAAATTTTAATTCATCTACTAATAATAATTTAATTACATAATTTAAAAGACAAGGATTTCCACACGTTCATAATTTAACACACATGAAAAAGGGGTTTAACACACGTTCATAATTTAACACACGTACACATAATTTAAATAATTAAATTTTTCTCCTAAGCATGCATACAAAAATATTCCGTTTACAAATTTTACCAATTTAAAGGAAATAATACTTAAATTGTGTACTTGACATGCCTTTAATCCACAATAACCATTTAGTCATGATATGAAATTTTAAGACATAATTTAAATGCATAATTTAAAGACATGCATAAATAAATAAATACTTTAAAAATATTAAATCTTTTATTTCCCCGTTACGTAACCATTTCTCAATGTTTTGTATAGCCGGTGATCCGGCGGCCGCAGCCGTTTCGTAAGTATCTCGTATAGCCGGTGATCCGGCGGCCGCAGCCGTTTCGTAAGTATCTCGTATAGCCGGTGATCCGGCGACCGCAGCCGTTTCGTAAGTATCTCGTATAGCCGGTGATCCGGCGGCCAGCAGCCGTTTCGTAAGTATCTCGTATAGCCGGTGATCCGGCGGCCAGCAGCCGTATCTGCCATACCCAGTAACACTCCGGAGCCTCGGGAAATCCATACGGACAAACCCGAGAGAGTAGGCAATGTATCTCCCGCCGATTGGCGTAATATCTCATCTAATTTCTCTCATCCATTATAGGCCCGAAGAGAAAGGCTAGAGGGGCACCCTGCAGAGCACTCACCCTCCACCCAAGTATCTCATGTATCGTTTAGTTTTAATGTATCGGGGTTTTTCAAAAGTATAGATGTATTGCATTTCAAGTCTTTGATCGTTCGTTTCGAAATTTCAAAATCTTTCGATTTAAAAGTCATTTGGCGTCACAGTTTACGCCTTTTTAATTTAAAAATTCGTTTCAAGTCAGAAAAATCTGAAAATTTCACAGTTTATGCAAAACACCCTAACAAACAACTTTCATGTTTTAACTTTTTCGAAATAAGTTGAGGAAACATGTCAAAAATCAAGTTTAATGCGAAGACAGTTTACTGTCTCAAAACAGATTTGTCACAGTTCGGAAAATGGGCGTTTTGACATATCAAAGGGACTCCAAAAATTCTGAAATTTTAACCACATATACTAGACATGATTATCTACAACTTTCATTTAGATTGTAAAGATCAAATCGGACTACAAAATATAGAAACAAACTCACTAAGTTCGAACATGGTCATAGGCAGCTTTCAAACACGTTTTGTCAAAACAGTTTCTTTTCGATGCGATTTAAAATAGCAAACGTTAACGAAAATGTCTGAAATTTTTACACAACCTAGATTCATGTGTTAGGATTAAATGTCTAGTTTTGAGTTTTTGGGTTTGAATTCTCGAAATAGTGGTTTTGGTCCGATTTCAAATCTGTCACAGTTTCACGTTCGACTCTCAAGGCAGGTTCTTTCTCGGACGTTTTCAGATATCAAACCTCAATGAAAAATTATGAAACTTTTGCACGAACTAGATCAATGTCTTAGGAACGTTTTTCAGGTTTTAAGTTTTTCCGTTTGAGCAGTTTTAAGGGTTCGAAAAATTCACACAAAATTGTTGCGCCGAGGGTTTTTTGTGTTGACAGATTTTAGAGTTATTAAATCCACACGTTTGGTTGCATTTTAAGTCACCCAAAACCAAGTAAGTATTAACTTACCGTGGGGATGATGTCTAGGACGTCTCTGGATCGATCGGGGCGCCCACGCTTGCTACGAACACGTCCAATTACTCCGTCTCTTCTTCGTTGGTCCCGAAATGAAACCGAAAGTAAAAGTCTAGGGTTAGATCGGATTTCCGGGCTCGAAAACGTAAACGAAAACCTATGAACGACTTACCAACAATCTGTAATACTAAGATCCTTGTTCTCCACGCCTCCTTGGTCGATTTTCGTCGCCGGAAAGTGATCGGAAAGCAAGAACTTTGTGTTTTCGGGTTTGGGAGAAGTTTTAAGAGTTTTAGAGGAATGGGGCTGCCTTTGTGAGTAGATTAGGGTTTAAAAAATCTGATTATGGGGAATGGGATCCATCAAAATCGTCCCACAATCCCTTCCCCCGAATTGTGATTGAGTTTCCATAGTCGGGGAGTCGAAATATGGCAAGAAATCGCCCGAAATCGCATTGATTGCTGCTGCCTGTTTGGTGGCGCGGGGTTGGCGCGGTTTTTAGCCAAAAACCGCCCGGAGGGCGCGCGGCCTGGTCTGGGCCGTGCGTCCAGACTGGGCCGTGCGATCCCGTCGGGCCTTTTCTCCTCTCTTTCGGACTTCTGTCCTCCTACGTTTTCGGGCTCGATTTTTCGGGTCATTCTCGGATCATAAATTCTTATCTAAAATTTATCTCGACTCAATTGAATTTCATGTTTGAAATCTTAAGTCCGTCGGTCTCGGGTTCGTCGGCTTCCAATTCATCGTCTTTTGACTCCCGTGCAATAACTTGTGTAATTAAATTTCTTCCGACTTCACGGGTTCTTGGAATTAAAATTCTTTTCCTTCTTGAATTTAATTCCAATTATTTTGACTCAATTCATGGAATGTCTTCGGCTTCCTTTCCCTCCTTTATTCCATTTTGAATTTTTGAATCTATCGGCGTTTCATTTCCGAGCAATAATTTATTGTGGTAAATTATTTTCTTCTTCTCGGAGATATTTCAACCTTGATTTGATTAAGAACTAAATTTTGTTCCTTTGGACGCCGATGAAAATCTGGGGTATTACAGTCTACCCCCCTTAAGAATCAACTTCGTCCTCGAAGTTGTGTTTCGGCTTTTCTCGCGCTAAGAGTTAAGGTCCTTTTGTTTATTCTATTATTTCCCGATATTGTGTTATTGAATTATTGTTCGATTGTTGATTGTTTGTTGTTTGATTATTGTTTGACTGAACCCAGAATTGAAATTTCCGAGTTGCCTACGTACCCTGTGAAGGGATCAAGCCATGACGTAGTTCAAAACAAATTTGAATTTGTTTATTTATTGATTTGGGGATACAAAATATTCGGGTTGTTACATCCTCCCCCCCTTAAGATTACAGTTATGTCCCCATAACTGTTGTTGGATCGGTTTGACTCAGGGTTGGGTAACGTCGTATACAATCATTTCTCACTGAGCTAGCAAGTCCGCTTGGTCTACAGCATTCCATCGTCCTACAGCTCTTCCTTGATCTCCTTGTTGAGGGTTTGCCAAATCTAGCCTTTTCTCAATCATCTTCCGCACGAACATTGCATTCTCTAATCATGTGGTCTTCTCCACCACATCTATAACAAGTCCCGCGTCTTGGGCATTCGCGCACTAGATGGGCTTGGTGGCACTGCGGGCAACGTGGTATGGATGCTTCATGGTTGCCATCTCGACTGTTTGGGTTCTGTGGCTGGTCAGGTTTAATGGTCACTTAAGTTCTTAGGCATGGAGGCTACTTCCCCTCCTTGGTTGGTTGCACTAACGTCTTGCACTGGTTCATCGGGTTGTCGTAGCTCTTCATTGGTGTTGGGTGGGATGGGTGGATTGTTAGGTGTTCCTCTAGGTGCCATTCTGTCACGAAGCGCAAGGATTTGATTGTAAGGATTTAATACAGTGTTGGAAGAATAATGATTTACTGAATCAAACGGTGTTGGTAGGAGTTGTTTTGGAGTTGATAATGTTCACTTGTTGGAAAATCGATCCCCTTGGCGTAGGTTTATGCCGAGAGTTTTTTTTTTTATATATATATATAAGGAATTTTCGTACAGAGATAGGAGGTGAGATAGTGCTCCTATTTCTCGGAAAGGAATAACTAGACAAAGGTAGATAGATAGCGTTGAGAAATCTTCAATCTCCTTAAGCCTCGTTGGTAGGGTCTTCCTCCGTCGGGCTTCGATCCTATCTATCATTTCTTCGTTCCATTTGGTAAGTTTTTGAAGTTGGGTCTATAGGTTATTTATGCGTTCACAGTCAGCCGCTCTTAAGTTTCAGAAGGGTTGTAGGTCATCTTTAAGTTGAGCTATACGGCGTTTAGAGTATCGTATATTCTGTTGAGGGTCAATGTAGGCGTTCATCGTTCTCATCGTTAGGTTTCTCGACAAGTCATAATATATCGTCTAGGTGAAGATCTTTGGGAAAAGGTAGAGAATAGTTATGTGCACGTTAAGCATAGACGATCAAGATCTAAAACTAAGGCACAATTAGTCTCAAGCTAACGCTTCTAAGTCAAGAGTCAAGGTCTAGCCGAATGCTAGTGTGAGAATGGTATGTATCACAAATGATTCACATAAGAGGTTAGTACAAATATTTATGTATGCATATGCATATGCAATCCCCAATAAAAATTTAATTTATGCATGCATTTTTCTACCCATGGGTTTTAAAAATAAATTTATGGATAGATTAAAATAAGGATAAAAGGTTTGGGCCAAAAGAAATAAATTATTTGGGCTTTAAGTAAAAACAAGGTTATTGGGCCAAAATACTTTGTAACTACATATTGAGCTAAAGATTTGGGCTAGGAAAATAATTTTTGGGCTCAAAATGTTTGGGATTCAAAATAATGAACTTGGGCAAAAAGTTAGGGCTTAAAAAAAAATTGGGCTCCAAAAATGTTAGTTTAAAAATAATAATGGATTTTTAAATATAATACTAGTTTAAAAATAATAATAGTTTAAAAATACTAATACTAGTTTTAAAAACAGTACGGGCTCTGATACCACTTTGTAACACCCCGGATTTGATAACCCAGGCCGGGATGCCACCGCCACACCTCCCTAGCAAGACACGGTTTCTCCGAGCTTGCTAAAGAGATGCAAGGCTATGGATTTTCAGAATTTAAAACATTCAAACAGCTCATTGTAATATAACTTAAAATTAATAATATCAAAGTTGGAGCGGAGAATAATATTTAAATACATGTATTGCAGCGGAATTTAAATATAGGGCCGACATGGCCAAAACACGGGTTAAACAGGCCCGTTCATGCAAGTCGTAACTAAATGTAGGAATTTAAAATAGAGTTTTTCCCCAAATGTTCCCATGTATGCATATGATGATGCATAATCCTCATACTCTGAAAGAAAAAGGGGAAAAATGGTTTGGGTCAGCAAAACGTGCTGAGTAAGTTAACACCTAGCATGATCTAGGGGTTTCAAAGCCTTTAATTAAATTTAATAAAAACATATGCATACGAGACATGATTTAAATTTTAATTCATCTACTAATAATAATTTAATTACATAATTTAAAAGACAAGGATTTCCACACGTTCATAATTTAACACACATGAAAAAGGGGTTTAACACACGTTCATAATTTAACACACGTACACATAACTTAAATAACTAAATTTTTCTCCTAAGCATGCATACAAAAATATTCCGTTTACAAATTTTACCAATTTAAAGGAAATAATACTTAAATTGTGTACTTGACATGCCTTTAATCCACAATAACCATTTAGTCATGATATGAAATTTAAAGACATAATTTAAATGCATAATTTAAAGACATGCATAAATAAATAAATACTTTAAAACTATTAAATCTTTTATTTCCCCGTTACGTAACCATTTCTCAATGTTTTGTATAGCCGGTGATCCGGCGGCTGCAGCCGTTTCGTAAGTATCTCGTATAGCCGGTGATCCGGCGGCCGCAGCCGTTTCGTAAGTATCTCGTATAGCCGGTGATCCGGCGGCCGCAGCCGTTTCGTAAGTATCTCGTATAGCCGGTGATCCGGCGGCCAGCAGCCGTTTCGTAAGTATCTCGTATAGCCGGTGATCCGGCGGCCAGCAGCCGTATCTGCCATACCCAGTAACACTCCGGAGCCTCGGGAAATCCATACGGACAAACCCGAGAGAGTAGGCAATGTATCTCCCGCCGATTGGCGTAATATCTCATCTAATTTCTCTCGTCCATTATAGGCCCGAAGAGAAAGGCTAGAGGGGCACCCTGCAGAGTACTCACCCTCCACCCAAGTATCTCATGTATCGTTTAGTTTTAATGTATCGGGATTTTTCAAAAGTATAGATGTATTGCATTTCAAGCCTTTGATCGTTCGTTTCGAAATTTCAAAATCTTTCGATTTAAAAGTCATTTGGCGTCACAGTTTACGCCTTTTTAATTTAAAAATTCGTTTCAAGTCGGAAAAATCTGAAAATTTCACAGTTTATGCATAACACCCTAACGAACAACTTTCATGTTTTAACTTTTTCGAAATAAGTTGAGGAAACATGTCAAAAATCAAGTTTAATGCGAAGACAGTTTACTGTCTCAAAATAGATTTGTCACAGTTCGGAAAATGGGCGTTTTGACATATCAAAGGGACTCCAAAAATTCTGACATTTTAACCACATATACTAGACATGATTATCTACAACTTTCATTTAGATTGTAAAGATCAAATCGGACTACAAAATATAGAAACAAACTCACTAAGTTCGAACATGGTCATAGGCAGCTTTCAAACACGTTTTGTCAAAACAGTTTCTTTTCGATGCGATTTAAAATAGCAAACGTTAACGAAAATGTCTGTAATTTTTACACAACCTAGATTTATGTGTTAGGATTAAAAGTCTAGTTTTGAGTTTTTGGGTTTGAATTCTCGAAATAGGGGTTTTGGTCCGATTTCAAATCTGTCACAGTTTCACGTTCGACTCTCAAGGCAGGTTCTTTCTCGGCCGTTTTCAGATACCAAACCTCAATGAAAAATTATGAAAATTTTACACGATCTAGATCAATGTCTTAGGAACGTTTTTCATGTTTTAAGTTTTTCCGTTTGAGCAGTTTTAAGGGTTCGAAAAATTCACACAAAATTGTTGCGCCGAGGGTTTTTTGTGTTGACAGATTTTAGAGTTATTAAATCCACACGTTTGGTTGCATTTTAAGTCACCCAAAACCAAGTAAGTATTAACTTACCGTGGGGATGATGTCTAGGACGTCTCTGGATCGATCGGGGTGCCCACGCTTGCTACGAACACGTCCAATTACTCCGTCTCTTCTCCGTTGGTCCCGAAATGAAACCGAAAGTAAAAGTCTAGGGTTAGATCGGATTTCCGGGCTCGAAAACGTAAACGAAAACCTATGAACGACTTACCAACAATCTGTAATACTAAGATCCTTGTTCTCCACGCCTCCTTGGTCGATTTTCGTCGCCGGAAAGTGATCGGAAAGCAAGAACTTTGTGTTTTCGGGTTTGGGAGAAGTTTTAAGAGTTTTAGAGGAATGGGGCTGCCTTTGTGAGTAGATTAGGGTTTAAAAAATCCGATTATGGGGAATGGGATCCATCAAAATTGTCCCACAATCCCTTCCCCCGAATTGTGATTGAGTTTCCATAGTCGGGGAGTCGAAATATGGCAAGAAATCGCCCGAAATCGCATTGATTGCTGCTGCCTGTTTGGTGGCGCGGGGTTGGCGCGGTTTTTAGCCAAAAACCGCCCGGAGGGCGCGCGGCCTGGTCTGGGCCGTGCGATCCCGTCGGGCCTTTTCTCCTCTCTTTCGGACTTCTGTCCTCCTACGTTTTCGGGCTCGATTTTTCGGGTCATTCTCGGATCATAAATTCTTATCTAAAATTTATCTCGACTCAATTGAATTTCATGTTTGAAATCTTAAGTCCGTCGGTCTCGGGTTCGTCGGCTTCCAATTCGTCGTCTTTTGACTCCCGTGCAATAACTTGTGTAATTAAATTTCTTCCGACTTCACGGGTTCTTGGAATTAAAATTCTTTTCTTTCTTGAATTTAATTCCAATTATTTTGACTCAATTCATGGAATGTCTTCGGCTTCCTTTCCCTCCTTTATTCCATTTTGAATTTTTGAATCTATCGGCGTTTCATTTCCGAGCAATAATTTATTGTGGTAAATTATTTTCTTCTTCTCGGAGATATTTCAACCTTGATTTGATTAAGAACTAAATTTTATTCCTTTGGACGCCGATAAAAATCTGGGGTATTACACGTTAGCAGTCAGGAAGATCTAATGATAGGAAGGGCAAGAGGAGAGAATAGATATGTGCAAACTAAGCACCCTTGATCAAGTTCTAAGGCTAAAGCAAGAGTAGATTCAAGTTAGTGGCTCTAAGGCAAGGTCAATCGACATACCAACTAAGAATGTTATCAAATACACGTGACTTGCATATATATACTTTGGAGCATAAAAAAAATGATGGATGTATGCAAATGCATTCCCCCCGCCCCCCAAAAAAAAATATTTATGCATTTTTCAAGACTTGTCGGAACAATTGTTATATAATTCCCATGGGTTTTAAAATAAAATTCATTTCCATGGTAATAATATTTGAAATGCTTAAAAGTAATATTGAATATTTTGGGCCTCTATAGTGGGCCGAAAAATAATAGCTTTAAAAAAATTTCCGGGCTCTGATACCACTTTGTAACACCCCGGATTTGATCACCCAGGCCAGGGCATTACCGCCACACCTTCCCAAGCAAGACGCGAACCATTTCGAGCTCACTTGAGAAGATGCTAAGGCTGAGTTGTACCAATACTTAAAAATCATTTAAAATCATTCAATAAATGCCCGAAGGTTTAAATCAGAGTTAAGTCTAACATACATAATTGAAAACAGTGCGGAAGCTAAGGGCCAAACACGGCCAAACATGAGTTTGGGATTCGTAAAAGAATTTAAAACAAGTGCGACAAGTCTTCGGAAATTCCCATACCAAGTGTAAATGCCATGCGCTAATCTTCAACATCTGAAAAAAATAAAGACAACGTATCTATCAGTACAATGGTACCGAGTAAGTTAATGTATAGCATAACGAATTTAAAGTTTTTAGAAGGGGAATTAAATTTCTAAAACAGACGAGTGAATTAATATACGGGAATTCTAACACTTTACCAGATACATCATTACCAATGTTCATTTTGATCGGGAATAACCATTCTTGGGGAATCAAACCCGCAAGAGCTCAAACACATTATTTTACCATTGTTTGTTTTGATCGAGGACATCCAAATTACCCGCTTCGACGCTTATGTCCACAAGCCGTCGGTATCAACGATCTTGGGCCGAAGCCTTTTCAGATCAACATCCGCTTGGGCGCTTATGTCCACAAGCCGGCAATAATAACGATCCTGGGCCGAAGCCTTTTCAGATCAACCCACCTCTGGGACTCGTACCCACGAGGGATGTGAAAGCAGTGACCCTATACAGACCGCTCCGGAGCCCTAGACAACCCATACGGATACATCTAGGAGTATAGACTCTTACTAACACGAAACCACAATATGATATGCGCCGTTTTGGCCACACAAAAAGAGGGGGAGGCCCAACGAGCTCACGCCAAGTGCACTTACCCTCTATCACATTGGGCATCCCACTCGATCAAAACTTACAAAGTTTCAAAAATGCATTTTTAACACTTTACAATACCACACCATTCCAGATTTCATATATTTTCAAAAACGAGTATCAATCGACTCGTACATCATCAAAATACACAAGTGCGATTTTACCGACAAGAGTATCCACTGGCAGTTTCAGAAATCGAATTTGGAAACTTAGCAAAACATTTTCAAAAATTCCGAAATTTTTACAGGAGCTAGAAAACTCCCAAATGAACATTTTTCATAGAATTCAAGCATGATCCAAAAAAATCATTTCAGAATTCATCTTTCAAAGGCATAGGGATTTACTGTTCACTTCGACCACAGTTCCTTTAAAAATTCATAACAATTCCAAGAATGATCCAAAAATTCTGACATTTTACAGGGATAAACTAGACACATAAATGAGCGACTTTCATGAAGAAATTATCCATCAAAAACGATCGTTAATAGGAGTAATACGAACAACAAAACTGACTTCACCATGAAACGAATTCTGCCAACAGGATTTTAGAAAATACCAGATGAATTCTCGTCGCCTAAACCTTGTCCAAAATTTATGAAAATTTACAGAGATCATATTCAAGGTGTTAGGAACATTTTTCATTTAGAAAAGTTTTTCCAAAAACGAACGGATCTAGATGAACAAAGATGAACAAAAGAAACTATCCTGAAGAAACCCTAAATCACAGATTTGACAAGGAGTGGATTTCGAGTTGTATCTCCATGAATACTCAACCAAAAACTCTAAAATTTGATATGCACATCATTAACTTACACTTGGTGAGATTAGAATCAAAAATCCCTTCTTTGGAATCCTTGAAGATGCCCAATCACAGCCATAAGATCTACAATCCCTCCGAATGAACCTATATTTGGATTGTTGGCAAAATCCTTAGGTTTGAGGCATCAAATCCGAATCTAAAGCCATGGAATCAAAAAGAAATCCTTACCTATCAATAGAGGATCATCTAGGATGCTTGACAATCGACCAACTCTTCTGGAAAATGAAGAACAACACTCATCAACTCACAACACTCAAGGGAAGAATGATTTTCGGATGGTTGCTAATGGGAAGATTTGGGGGGCTGTATGAGACTTAATAGGCTGTGGTAATACTCCCAAAGAGCTCATAATGCTCCTAGGGAATGTAGGGGACGAATTTATGGTGGTCTCCCTCGAAAATTGTAGCTACCAACCCCTCCAAACTTCATCCATTGCACCAACCTCCAACATGGTTCAATGAATCCACTTTTATGCATGCATCCTCCATTTTCCAACTTGTAAGGGAGTTTAATATATCCAAAATTTATCCGAGTCCCAAAACATCCCCTAAAGTCTGAGCATCGAATTTGGACTGATTGGAATCATCAAACCTCGGAAATTGGAGCAAAAACGCGTGGAACCGCGTAGGCCTCTTGGCCACTGCTGGTGGCGCGCCGGCGACGCGGCAGCGCGCCATGGCCGCGCGGCCACCAGCCTTCGTCCCCCACTTCCTTTTCTTTTTTTTTTTTTTTTAAATATTATTATGATTTTTAATCTCTAAAAATCATACATGGATTATCCATGATTGTTGGATAATCCGATAACTCTCTTCGAGTTGCTATCATCCGAAAATGTTTAATTCCGCTCTCCCGGAATTATTTCGGTTTGCGATAATTAAATCCAATTCTTTAATATTTGGATTTAATATTCGATGTCGATTTCTCGGGTATTACAATACCACAGATTCATAACTGCCCCGGCCAGGGTATGTTATTTCATCTGTGGTGGACAAGCAACACCGGACAAATCATTAGTTGAAGTGCCAAGTACTGCTATCATTCCACCATGTCACACCCAAATTCTAAAAATAAGCCTGAACTTTCCCTTAACTCTCAGTCCTAGTAGCAGTTAGAAGATCTAGTGACACATCCGAATGACCTCTACAAAAGCGTGTAAAAGAAAGCGGTAAAGAAAGCATCTAAAATTCTATTACTCTGAGGTTTCAAAAGCTTCGTACCGGTAGTAAAAGAAAGCCCCCAGTCTGGATGATTGGATGCGGATCAAGAATTCCCGGATCTTAGTGAACCGCTCGCAGTGTTCACGTCATTCCGGGTGATTATGAGATACAAACTAATGAAACGAACTAACAGATTACTTCGTTCCGGATGCACTCACTCAGGACTCAAAAGTAGGCTCTAGCAGAAGAGGATAGCAGTTGAAAGCAACTCAACCCTACCTTAGAAAATAACCAAGGCCTGCATATTGTTCCTCTAGAATCATCTGTCACACTGTATTTGAATCCAAGTAGATCCCATCTCAGTGTGACAGTTGAGACTAAATTTCCAACACATAGCAATTTCGGGAAATAATAATTTTGAAAACCATTCCCTAAACAGGTACTAGACTCTCAATAAGAACACAGACCATTTCAGTCTAGAAGAGACCTAATCGCTGACTCTGCTTCTAATTTCCCAAAATCCACCCTTGACAGATTGTGAACTAGACATAATTGAGGAATTTATCCCTTACTTAGATCTGGATTTTACAAAGGAATTTATGTTGGAAATTTAAGAAGCAATATTTGTTTAGAAATCAAGACTTCTGTGTCTAAGGGAAGGATTCCAAAATATTAAAGACCACAATAATTACATAATAATATCATGCATAAAGTTATATGGAAGTGTAAAATAAATTGATCCAAAATATAATGGCGGGTCTAGACAGAATTTGGAACACATAATGAATTAGTCTGAGCCTAAAGAGTGGCAAAATGACTAAGGGAAATGGACTGCAGTTGACTGTGGTCCAGCCTTTTATCATTCAGATGAAGTGAATTGAGATAGCAATTAGATCTCAGACTGGCAGTGGTCACTGTTAGTCAGATCATTACTGTCTGTGAAAGGGAATAAAAACCTACATGCTCTCTTGTTGTTTTAATTACATAGATGATAGTGACCTATGTCATCTAGTGTTGGAACAGCTCGAGATTTGGGTTTGAAGATAAAATACGAAAATGAAACTGTATCTGACAGGAACTGGCTGAGTGGCTACTTCATTTCCTGATAAAAGGACCGTTCGCCTGACCTCATCAATCACTGTTCAGACCATGCAAAATAACGAACAGCAATTAGCATACAGACTACGGGCTACTTCATTTCCCAGTGAAGGGACCGTTTGCCAACATTATTCTGTATATTTCTCACTGTTCATTTCATACACTAACAACACAAAGACCAAAATAAGGTGAAAGTAAAAGAGAAGAATAATAAAAATCATCTTGCATGAGAGACATTGGTTTCTCATGCAAGGTTTATGGATTTGGATCCATAATTGTTCATTAACCTAAATAATCCCTCTTTCCATAATTAATTACAGTCCAGATTATTTGTTTAGATTAAATGAATTTTATAAAATAATCTTTTAATGATGAATTGAACAAAATTTCTTGCACCAAACAATCATTGACCTTAATTATTGCTAATCTTGGTCTTTAATTATTGATGCAAGGGTTCAATTAATTAAGTGAGAAAATGAAGAATGAAAATTTTGGCAGCATAACGCCTTATGTTGCAATCTGGGGTATTACATCTTAACCCGTGGGGTTAAGATGTGAGTGATGCAACATAATGGTGGGTTAAAGATATAATGATAGAATAAAGGTTTTTGGATGAAAAGGGGTGATGTATGACGCCAACCAACCTCATGACGTGATCCTAGGATTACGTCATGGGGTTGGCATCAAACGGGTTAGAATGAGGGTAAGGGTCACTAACGACGCGGAACTTTATGCTTTGACGCCAAAGGTTGGCGTCATTGCATCGATTCGGCGTCATTGCATGACTTGGAAATTTTTCTTTGAAAGTGGAGGGCCATGACGTAGAACACTAAATTATGACGCGATCCTAGGATCACGTCATGGGTTCTGCGTCATGAGGAACATAAAGATAACATGCAAAATTTGGGATTCAGTGTCATGGATCATGGGAATTGCGTCATGACCCGTGGGGCCATGACGGGAAACACAACATGGAACAAGTTTCTGGCCGAGAAGCACTGTAATACCCCAAAAATTAGCTATGTTGATAATATTAAATTGAATTGGGAAATAAATTAATATTTTCCAAGATAGAGATTGGTTTGAAAGAAATGAATTATTTTCCAAGGGAAAATAATTTAGTTGATTTGATAAATATATTTTTTTCCAAGAAAAATATCTTATAAAAAGGAAAACTTGAAAATAGTATTAGTTAAGTTTTTTTTTCCTAACATGATTTTATACAAATTCTGAAATTTATAAACAGTCTAGTAAGATTCAACTCATAATTTTTAACTATGATTTTTATTTAACATTAATGATATGCAAAATTTATAATTTACAGTAAATAAATACAAAAAGAATTAATTACCAGGGAGTGATTTGAGAGTGTTAAGTAGGAAATTGTTATACACTTTATGATATGTATAGCAGATTCATTAGATGAAAAATTTTCCTATAATTGTTAAATAGATAATAATAAGCAATTGTAATAGTAATGACATTTAAATTTAGGAAAATGATTATCGCACTCGCTAATGGATTACTAGTTAAACGTTTGAGCAGATTTATAAATTTCTACTAATTAAACATTTAAGCAATAATAATAATTGAAAATTTGTTAAAACATGGGCAGATTAATTACACCCACTACACTGCATGAAAACAAAGAGAAGATGTGAGATGATAATAATAATTAAACCTACTATATTGGATAGTCAGCCAAATGAGAAGAATACGTGTAAAGGAATGGGACTATACGTGCTCTCCATTCATGCAGAGTTGGATTTGAAGCTATACGTGCACTTACCTAAAGAGACATGCAAGGACGTGGGAAATTATGGTTTTTCCAGTGACGCAAAGCTATAGTCTAGGTAGAGGATTCAGCAAGCCTACTTAAAGATATAAAATTCAGGCAGTGTGGCCCAATCCTCCTATAAATACTGGCTCCCATACGCCAATTCAATTATAATCTCATACGAAGAAGATTGCTAGAGAGATCACTAAATAGAAAGAGGGAATACGATAGAGAGGGAGCAGTAAAGTGGAGGGAGTGCGGTAGATTTAATTGCTAACTACGGAAGAAACTGTAAGTAAATTTTTATTCTACGGGCTTTTGTCGTAGGATTAAATTTTTGCATGTCTAAATACCTTCGTGTTTTAATAATGTTAGGGTTTATTCATGCAATTTTTTTATGCAGAGGTATTGCCCAATTATGTGTTTAAATTAATTTTGGGGCTAGGCCATGCATGTGAAAAGTGAAATTTCAGTGTGTGGCATGTGAATTATTGAATTGTTATTATGCGAGATATACCCCAGAGGTGGATATCTTCGTGAGATATTCCGTGGGTTATCCAAGGGATCCCCATGAAAAGGATTGTGTTTGACCAAGGGTCTCACAGTCATTTTCTAGATCGCAACGTAGGGTCATCCTTGTGTACTCATATTTTGACTTCGGTCATTATGAGGGCATGCTAGGTCCTATGAGATACCCCGGGTGTAGGCATCATAGTCGAGCTACATGTGGATTGAATTATTGCAACTGTTTTGACATGCCATTTACTGTTGAGTCGTAGTTAATTATTTTTGTCCAAGGGATAAAAATTTATTTACTCAGCCGGTGTGCTGATAAATGTTACTTACTCACTTTTTCAGGATTTGACATTTGTGAAGCTCATTAACATCACGGGCACGGGCAGGGGAGTCAGTATCGTTTTACAAGTGGTTATTTTAAATAATATTTTACTTGTAGTAAGGTTGTCGTTTCAATAGTTGGTCGCAGTTATTGTAATTTTAAACTCTGATATTTTGCTAAATTAAATATATTTTGAAACTTAGTTAATAGTTCAAATTAATGTTTGCAACTATTTTAAATAGCCTTAGCACTTTTAATTAAGTTAGCCGAGGCAAGGTCAAGGCGAGCTTAATTAGAAGTGTGGCGGTAACAACCCCGCTTTCCTATTGGTAACTTCCGCTGTGATTTTTTTTATAGGAAAATGGGGTGTTACAAGTTGGTATCAGAGCGTGAGTCAAAATTTCTTTAAAGTCAAATTAAATTTTTGGAGTTAGAGTTTCATAAGAAATTTTTTAAAAAATATATATATATATATATATATGTTTTTACTTAAGAAAAATTTTGGGAAGGGACACGATGCACTTGCATTAGGCACAACCCTTATTGTTATTTATGCTTAATAATTGCATTATGCTTATGACAATGTTGTTTGATTAGATGGCCGGAAATAACTTTAACGCTAGAATGATGCAAGTAGTCCCGGACCTAGTCCGTGAGCTAGTAAGAACATGTGAACGGGAGCATACTCGAGCTGAACATTTAAAAGACTTATTAAAATTACGAAACTTACAAAACATCTAGAAGAGGAGGCGTAAAGTGAAAACAAATATAATGAAGAACACGAGATAAGAGTTTCAGCCGAAGAGCAAGGGATTAGTTCGATGCCCTTTACACGGAGAAAACGGAAGAATTGGTGGACATAAAGGAGAAGTTGGAGGACGTGAAGGAGGAACTGAAAGATAGTCAAGAGGAGAATAACCGTGATTTAGCAACTATAGAGCGACAGAAAAGAATCATACGTAGACAAGCCGACCTGGAGAGGCCGCAGGGCAGTTGCTCGTAGGAGTGACCCGGGATCCTCATCCCGTCCTCAGTGCATTGAAGATTCCGAAGACCAAGAGGAGAAAGAAAGGACAAGTCCAGTCCGTGAACGTAGCCGCTCTCCGGAGTACCACCAGCCAGTCCATGATATGAAGTTCACCTTAGACTAGATGCCATATAGTATAGTCTAGTATAGTATAGTCTAGTATAGTATTGACTAAACGCTATATATGTGTGTATCTATTTTAACTTGGAAATTTTGAATCGTTGTATCCAAGTTTATATAAAAGCAAAATGAAATTTTCTCGGCTTACTTGATATAATTTCTATTTTGTGTTTTTTTTTAAAAAATAGATAGATTTTATCATTTAAATATAGTCAAGTATAATTTCAAAATTTGTAAAGATAGTGTGAGTTTCTTGGTAGTGTACTATCGATTTAGGAAGTCATTTTATTTACCTAATAAAGGATAATTATACATTCCCATAATACATAGTATATGTGTTTCTAATAGTGAATAAATCTCAACTAACTTTGTCTCTTACATTGAACAATTAAGTGATCAGAGAATTACGCAACCCTACAGTAAGTAATAGGTTTATTAGTTTTAATCCATCGATGTATTTATAACAGCATAACTTAGGAATGAATTTTTACAGGGTATTTCTTTCCCTTTATTTTTTTTCTTTCCTTCCATTATTTAAAGTATATATATATAAAATATATATTTACAGTTAACTATATAGCTAGTTTTAAAAGTTGTTTATAATTTAAATCAATTAAGTTCTATATGCAGATGAGTAGTTCGGAAACCAGAACATTTGACGAAAAATCTCAGATGCAATCTGAGATAAGGAAGTTAAGGGAAACTATAATCCTAGAGCAGTATTTTGCGAAAGGAGCCCAAGAAGAGGTAATACAAAAAGAATAAGAAATACAGAGGCTGAAGGATAGAGTTTTATACCTAGAAAGCCTGGCTATCAAACATGAGGAGATGATTAGTTCTTTACGAGGAAAGAATGAGGGATTGATTCGTAAAGGATTTCCTAGAAAGCTTCTTCCACCACGATGTGGAGAATGCGGCCAACAACATCTCATTTGGCGATGCCCTAAACCTGGGGAGTGTTTTCGATGCGCAAAGGTTGGGCATGTTGCTAGGGAATGCCACACGAAGATAGTAACATCTCGGAAATATTAGATATCTTAGAAACTCACTAATATATTAGACTATTTTGTATATACAAATCTTCAAACTTGTATTAACATATGTCGACTTCGGCTAGTTAATGAAAATGTCGACGATTTTGGTGTGTATCTTGTATTAAAGAAATATAATCTATCTTTTTATTTGCATAAGTATTTTAATAATATTAAAAGAATTATTACTGGTATTTGTCATATGTACTAAAAAGTCCTTTGCAGATGAACAATTGGGAAGTAAACGAAATTCTAGACAAGAAAGATCAGATGGAAGCTGAGATTAGAAGCCTTAAGAGTGAACTGTTACTAGAAAAGGATTTTATATCCTGGAGTCAGGAAGAAATTTTTCGAAGAAACCAAGAAATAAAAGATCTGAAAGCTAGGCTCTCATACTATGAAGGGCGGACCACTGAGTTAGAGATACGCTTGAGAAATGCAGAGTGCAATCCCGTAGGATTCCCCGTGCCGCCACCTTGTCATGAATGTGGAAGGCCACACCTAACGTGGCGTTGCCCCGGCAAAGGAGAGTGCTTCCGTTGTGGAAGAAAGGGGCATAAGTACAAGGATTGTCACACGAAGAACATTCAAGATTAGAGAGCACAAGTCCAAAAATAATATATTAGCTTAACTTGTATTTGTAAGCCAGTCTCGGCAAGTTAGAATATTTGATTGGTAGTTTTGAAGTGTACTCTTGTTATTTTATAAAAGAAAACTAGTATTATTTGTTTATATTGATTAACAAAAGCAATTAACTGATTAATTGTAACACCCCGGTTTTTGGTCACCCAGGTCGGGATGTCACCGCCACACCTCCCTAGCAAGACACGGTTTCTCCGAGCTTGCTAAAGAGATGCAAGGCTATGGTTTTTCAGAATTTAAAACATTCAAACAGCACATTTATATATAATTTAAAAATAATGTACCAAAGTTGCAGCGGAAAGTATTAATTATATATGTATAATGCAGCGGAATTTAAAATTGAGCCAACACGGCCAAATACGGGTTAAACAGGCCCGTTCATGCAATTCATAACTAAGACTAGAATAATAAAAGAAAATAATATTTCCCCGAATATCCCATGCATGCATATGATGATGCATATTCTTCATGCTCTGTAGGAAAAAGAAAGAAATGGTTTTGGTCAGCACAACGTGCTGAGTAAGTTAACACATTCAGGATTATGGGGTTTCAAAGCCATTAATTAAATAAGGAAAACATGTACACAGTACCCCACAATTTAATTTATTTGTCTAACAACAATTTAATTGCATAATTAAATAGACAAGGATTCCATAACATCACAATATTGCTTGCAAGGTAAATAATTGCATAACATAACTTAAAAGCATAATTTGAATAAGCAAAGGAAAGTATACGTCTTTTAATTTTCCCGTTAATCCCTAGCCGAGTATCTAGATTTTATTTGTAGTCAAGTTTCTCTCGCCGTTTTGGCACAGTTTCTCATGTTCAACACCATCGTCCAATCAGGCACGATGTGCAAAGCTAGGGGGGCACCCTGCAGAGCACTCACCCCCTACGTAGATTACTCCCGTCCGTTTAGGCACGAAGCAAATAGCTAGAGGGGCACCCGATGGAGCACTCACCCCCTACATAGGTCGCTCTCGTCCGTTTAGGGGCACGAAGCAAAAAGCTAGAGGGGCACTCGATGGAGCACTCACCCTCTACATAGAAAGCTCAAACTAGCTATAACGGGATTTCGAAAATGTTTGTTCATGTATTTTATCTCAAAGGAGGTTCCACTCATTTAAGCCTTAAAGGCCAACTTCTCAAATTTAGTAAGTTTCTCAAAATGTACTATTTCAGGACGCTATCCGCTCCAATATCATTTAAAATCCTTTTCAACAAGATTTTTCAACATTTGACTCGGTCAACCACCGTTTACTTCAAAATTCATTAAAAATCGAGTTTAAGTCCATAAATTCTGAAATCTGACCGGTGACTCCAAAACACAGACTTGAACAAGTTTCATGTTTTAAGTTTTTCAATCCGAGATACGGAAGTAGGTGAAAAATGTCAATTTTCGTCATATCATTAATCTGTCCGAATTTCGTGTTCAACAGTTCAAGATTTTCAAGATCTACCATAGCAAATCAACTCCAAACTCAACTAAATTTTACAGAGACCTTCTTAAGACATTTTTCTACAACTTTCATGTTCGGCTAAAGATCTAAACCGGCCTAGAACCCTAGTCAAAAACGTCGTCAAGTTCTGACCTACGTTCTGTCAAGAATTTCAAGATCCATATCCTAGCAGTTCGGTTTCGGGTGGATTTCATATATCAAATCATCACGAAAAATTCTGAAAATTTACGGAGATGTTCTTAACGCATAGATCTACAACTCTTATGTTTAGAACCAATCCTGAATCGGTCTAGATCTAAGTCAAAAATCAACCTCAAGTTCGGACTAAGAATCTACCACCGTTTCAAGATCTAAACCAAAGGCAGGTCTGTTCGTGGTCGTTTTCGGATGTCAAAACACGATGAAAAATTATGAAATTTTTATAGTAGATAGATCTATGTTTTAGGAACGTTTTTCGTGTTTTAAGTTTTCTCGTTCGAAGATTTTAAGGGCTCGGAAAAATTAGACAAAATCGCTGCGCCGGTAGAAATCACATGTTGACAGATTTTAAGTTCTTGATTTAATTCTTTAGATTACATGTATTTTAATTCTCCCAAAACCATGTAAGCGTTAACTTACAGATTCGTAGTCGTCCGGGAACGTCGATTTCGGAGGCGTGGCTTCCAGTCCACCGTTTATCCTCTCCGTTCGTCGGGTTCTTCGTTCTCGATCCGGATCGGAGGTTTAGAATAGAAAAAGATCGAATTAGGACTCGTTTTTCAATTCAAGGATGGAAAAGAATGGACAAGAACAGATTGGATCTTACCCCGACGATCGAAAACTCCCAATTTTCGTCCAAGTCAGTCCCCTTGTTCGGTTTTGTGCCTCCGACGACTTCCGGATCTAGGGTTTTGTGTATAGAGAGTATCGTAGGGTTTTGAAAAATGTTCGGGGCTTCCAAGAGGTGTTATTTATAGATAGACATGACCTAGGGACGTCCAAGGTCAGCCTTGGTGAGTCTTGAGCCGCAAGGTGTTCAACCGAAGTCGGAAAATGTAACACCCCGGTTTTGGTAACCCAGGCCGGGATGCCACCGCCACACCTCCCTAGCAAGACACGGTTTCTCCGAGCTCACTAAAGAGATGCAAGGCTATGGTTTTTCAGAATTTAAAATATTCAAACAGCCCATTCATATATAATTTAAAGATAATACATCAAAGTTGCAGCGGAATTTAAATATAGGGCCAACATGGCCAAAACACGGGTTAAACAGGCCCGTTCATGCAAGTCGTAATTAAATGCAGGGATTTAAAATAAAGATTTCCCCTAATGTTCCCATGTATGCATATGACGATGCATATTCTTCGTACTCTGTAAGAAAAAGGAGATATATGGTTTGGGTCAGCAAAAACGCGCCGAGTAAGTTAACACATAGCATGGGTTAGGGGTTTCAAAGCCTTTAATTAAATTTAATAAAAACATTTCAACAATATTTAATATAGCCGGCAATCCGGCGGCCGCAGCCAATTTCATAAAATCTGAGCTTTTTAATATATTTCCCGTTACGCCATCATCTCAACAATATATCATTTAGCCGGTGATCCGGCGGCCGCAGCCAATTTCAAAAGTATCATTTAGCCGGTGATCCGGCGGCCTCAGCCAATTTCAAAAATATCATTTCTCATTATTTTTCGTTTCTTTTATAGTTCACCATTCACCAGGGCTCTTGTGACCGCAATCCTCATAATCAATATTTCCGCAGGAAAAGATACAATCGCCCTTGGGGAATCTAACCCGCGAGAACTCAATACATCCTAGGGAATCAAACCCGTAGGAAAACATACGATCGCCCTTGGGGAATCTAACCCGCAAGGTAAGAACACATTTCGCAAGTTTCACAAGTTTAAAACCGATCGATGTCACAGTTTGCGCCTTTTTGGTTTAAAAATCCATTTCTTAGGCGATTGATCTGAAATTTGTACAGTATCTCAAAAACATCCCAATGAACAACTTTCGTGTTTTAAGTTTTTCGGAAAAACGATGGGAAGCATGTCAAAAATCAAGTTTTCGATTCAAATAGTATGCTGTCAGGATTCAGGTTTGACACCTTTCAAAGATTTGACTTTTTGACATATCAAATGGACTCCAAAAATTCTGAAATTTCATATGCATATACTAGACATGATTATATGCAACTTTTGTTTAGAACTCAAAGATTAGTTCGGGCTAGAAATGATAGGAATAAGCTCCTCAAGATCGGTTATGAAATCTGTCATCCTTTGAAAATTCTTAAAACGCAGAATATGTCCGACACGATTTGGGGTATCAAAACTTGATGAAAATTTCTGAAATTTTTACACAACATAGCTTAAGCTCTTAGGATCAAAATCTTAGTTTTGAGTTTTCAGGTTTGAACACTCGAAGTAATAGAAATATGCTCATCAAGTTTGATAATGAAATCTGTCAAGGTTCGAAAATTCGGTTCTAACGCAGATCGGATCGGCTCCGATTCGGAGGCTCAAATCTCAACGAAAAATTCTAAAAACTTACAGTAATGTTCTAAACTCATAGATCTACAATTCTTATGTTCAACACCAATCCTAGATCGGCCTAGATCCAAGGTCAAAATGGCTAACAAGATTGAGAGTGAAATCTGTCCAAAGTTCTAAGATCCAGATTTAATACTCTTCGGTTTTGGGTTGGTTTCAGGTTTCAAAACATCATGAAAAATTCTAAAATTTTTACAGAAGCTAGACCAAAGTCTTAGCAACACTTTTCATGTTTTGAGTTTTATTGTTTGAGCAGCTTTAGAGGTTCGAAAAATTCATACGAAAACGCTGCGTTGAGGGTTTCTCTTGTTGACAGATTTTTATTAAGTTTCTTGAGTTGAATCTCTATGTTTGGTTGCATTTTAAGTCACCCAAAACCATAGTAAGGTTAACTTACAGTGGGGATGATGTCTAGGAAGTCACGGGGTCGTCCGGAATCCACGGGATGTCACGAACGAATCTCTTCCACCCGATTTATTCTTCCCTTGGCTCCGATTTGTGTTTGAATACGAAGATTCGTAAGTTAGGATGATGTTTATGATCTTAAAATCATAAGGAAACTTGAATAACATCTTACCAACAATCCAAAGCCTGCAATCCTTGATCTACACACTTCCTTGGTTGGATTTGGTTGCCGGAAACTCGTCGGAAAGTCGCCGGAAGTTCGTCGGAAGAGTGTTTGGCTTTGGGAGAGTTTTGGGAGAGTTTTGGGGTGAATGATTGATGTGGAGGCTGAAAATGGGGTGTTAGGGGTGGGTTTTGGTCATTAAAGGGACAAGGAATCCCGGATTTGGAGGCCTAAGCCGACAATTGGGCGGCTGCTACAGTAGCCTACTGCTACAGTAGCCACGTGCTACAGTAGTGCTACAGTAGCGCTACAGTAGTGCTACAGTAACTTCTTTTTTTTTTTTTTTTTTTTAAATTTTAATATTTCTTATCTACAAAAATAAAAATCATAATGTGGGAATTATCCGTGATTGTTGGGACAATTCGATAAACTCGTTTCGAGTTGCTATCTTCCGATAAATAATAAATTCCGCTCTCTCGGAATTATTTCGGTTTTAATAATTTAAATCCAATTCTTTATTTTTGGATTTAAATTTTCGATGGCGATTTCTCGGGTTCGTCGGCTTCCAATTTGTCGTCTTTTGATTCCCGTGCAATAACTTGTATCATTAAATTTCTTCAGACTTCACGGGTTCTTGGAATTAAAATTCTTTTCCTTCATGAATTTAATTCCAATTATTTTGACTGAATTCATGGAATGTCTTCGGGCTTCCTTTCCCTCTTTTATTCCATTTTGAATTTAAATCTATCGGCGTTTTATTTCCGAGCAATAATTTATTGTGATAAATTATTTTCTTCTTCTCGGATATATTTCGACATTGATCGGAATAAATTTTATTCCTTTGGACGATGATAAAAAATTTGGGGTATTACAGTCTACCCCCCCTTAAGAATCAACTTCGTCCTCGAAGTTGCGCGACTTATTGATCGATTGATTGATTGCGATTGTATCATTGTGTTTTGTTGTTTGATATTATTTGACTGAACCCAGAATTGAAATTTCCAAGTTGCCTACGTACCCTGTGAAGGGATCAAGTCATTACGTAGTTCAAAAAGAATTTATTTGGGATACAAAATATTCGAGTTTCGAAATAAATGCTTATGCATTCTTACGGGGTATTACATCCTCCCCCCCTTAAGATTACAGTTATGTCCCCATAACTGCCTATGTATTATTCACAACCATGTTCGGGTATCATCGCATATGATCCTTCCTCAGTATTCTTCTAGGTGTCATTCTAGAAGCCCGCGAAGATGAGTTTCTAAGTGATCAAGATCTAGGACTAAGGCAAAGTTAGTCTTTAGCAAGCGCTCCTAAGTCAAGATCATGTCGAGTTCTAAGGTAGGAGTGTTTCTTATTACCGATAATTCACATAAAAAGAGTTAGTGTAAATATTTATGTATGCATATGTATATGTGATCCCCCCAATAAAAAAAAAATTTTATGCATGCATTTATTTATCCATGGGTTTTAAAAATAAATTTATTCCATGGATAGATTAAAATAAGGATAAAAGGTTTGGGCCACTATATTGGGCCGAAAGAAATAAATTATTTGGGCTTTAAATAAAAACAAGGTTATTGGGCCAAAATAATTTCTTGGGCTTCTAAAAAAAAAAATTTTTGGGCTAAAAATTTGGGCTTTAATTTCAAAATAATAATTGGGCTCTTTAAAATAGTAGTTTAAAAATATTCCGGGCTATGTAAAATAATAGCTTTAAAATATTCCGGGCTCTGATACCACATTGGTATCAGATATTTTCTTTAAAATAAATAGCTTTAAAATATTCCGGGCTCTGATACCAAATTGTAACACCCCGGTTTTGGTAACCCAGGCCGGGATGCCACCGCCACACCTCCCTAGCAAGACACGGTTTCTCCGAGCTCACTAAAGAGATGCAAGGCTATGGTTTTTCAGAATTTAAAATATTCAAACAGCCCATTCATATATAATTTAAAGATAATACATCAAAGTTGCAGCGGAATTTAAATATAGGGCCAACATGGCCAAAACACGGGTTAAACAGGCCCGTTCATGCAAGTCGTAATTAAATGCAGGGATTTAAAATAAAGATTTCCCCTAATGTTCCCATGTATGCATATGACGATGCATATTCTTCGTACTCTGTAAGAAAAAGGAGATATATGGTTTGGGTCAGCAAAAACGCGCTGAGTAAGTTAACACATAGCATGGGTTAGGGGTTTCAAAGCCTTTAATTAAATTTAATAAAAACATTTCAACAATATTTAATATAGCCGGCAATCCGGCGGCCGCAGCCAATTTCATAAAATCTGAGCTTTTTAATATATTTCCCGTTACGCCATCATCTCAACAATATATCATTTAGCCGGTGATCCGGCGGCCGCAGCCAATTTCAAAAGTATCATTTAGCCGGTGATCCGGCGGCCTCAGCCAATTTCAAAAATATCATTTCTCATTATTTTTCGTTTCTTTTATAGTTCACCATTCACCAGGGCTCTTGTGACCGCAATCCTCATAATCAATATTTCCGCAGGAAAAGATACAATCGCCCTTGGGGAATCTAACCCGCAAGAACTCAATACATCCTAGGGAATCAAACCCGTAGGAAAACATACGATCGCCCTTGGGGAATCTAACCCGCAAGGTAAGAACACATTTCGCAAGTTTCACAAGTTTAAAACCGATCGATGTCACAGTTTGCGCCTTTTTGGTTTAAAAATCCATTTCTTAGGCGATTGATCTGAAATTTGTACAGTATCTCAAAAACATCCCAATGAACAACTTTCGTGTTTTAAGTTTTTCGGAAAAACGATGGGAAGCATGTCAAAAATCAAGTTTTCGATTCAAATAGTATGCTGTCAGGATTCAGGTTTGACACCTTTCAAAGATTTGACTTTTTGACATATCAAATGGACTCCAAAAATTCTGAAATTTCATATGCATATACTAGACATGATTATATGCAACTTTTGTTTAGAACTCAAAGATTAGTTCGGGCTAGAAATGATAGGAATAAGCTCCTCAAGATCGGTTATGAAATCTGTCATCCTTTGAAAATTCTTAAAACGCAGAATATGTCCGACACGATTTGGGGTATCAAAACTTGATGAAAATTTCTGAAATTTTTACACAACATAGCTTAAGCTCTTAGGATCAAAATCTTAGTTTTGAGTTTTCAGGTTTGAACACTCGAAGTAATAGAAATATGCTCATCAAGTTTGATAATGAAATCTGTCAAGGTTCGAAAATTCGGTTCTAACGCAGATCGGATCGGCTCCGATTCGGAGGCTCAAATCTCAACGAAAAATTCTAAAAACTTACAGTAATGTTCTAAACTCATAGATTTACAATTCTTATGTTCAACACCAATCCTAGATCGGCCTAGATCCAAGGTCAAAATGGCTAACAAGATTGAGAGTGAAATCTGTCCAAAGTTCTAAGATCCAGATTTAATACTCTTCGGTTTTGGGTTGGTTTCAGGTTTCAAAACATCATGAAAAATTCTAAAATTTTTACAGAAGCTAGACCAAAGTCTTAGCAACACTTTTCATGTTTTGAGTTTTATTGTTTGAGCAGCTTTAGAGGTTCGAAAAATTCATACGAAAACGCTGCGTTGAGGGTTTCTCTTGTTGACAGATTTTTATTAAGTTTCTTGAGTTGAATCTCTATGTTTGGTTGCATTTTAAGTCACCCAAAACCATAGTAAGGTTAACTTACAGTGGGGATGATGTCTAGGAAGTCACGGGGTCGTCCGGAATCCACGGGATGTCACGAACGAATCTCTTCCACCCGATTTATTCTTCCCTTGGCTCCGGTTTGTGTTTGAATACGAAGATTCGTAAGTTAGGATGATGTTTATGATCTTAAAATCATAAGGAAACTTGAATAACATCTTACCAACAATCCAAAGCCTGCAATCCTTGATCTACACACTTCCTTGGTTGGATTTGGTTGCCGGAAACTCGTCGGAAAGTCGCCGGAAGTTCGTCGGAAGAGTGTTTGGCTTTGGGAGAGTTTTGGGAGAGTTTTGGGGTGAATGATTGATGTGGAGGCTGAAAATGGGGTGTTAGGGGTGGGTTTTGGTCATTAAAGGGACAAGGAATCCCGGATTTGGAGGCCTAAGCCGACAATTGGGCGGCTGCTACAGTAGCCTACTGCTACAGTAGCCACGTGCTACAGTAGTGCTACAGTAGCGCTACAGTAGTGCTACAGTAACTTCTTCTTTTTTTTTTTTTTTTTAAATTTTAATATTTCTTATCTACAAAAAATAAAAATCATAATGTGGGAATTATCTGTGATTGTTGGGACAATTCGATAAACTCGTTTCGAGTTGCTATCTTCCGATAAATAATAAATTCCGCTCTCTCGGAATTATTTCGGTTTTAATAATTTAAATCCAATTCTTTATTTTTGGATTTAAATTTTCGATGGCGATTTCTCGGGTTCGTCGGCTTCCAATTTGTCGTCTTTTGATTCCCGTGCAATAACTTGTATCATTAAATTTCTTCAGACTTCACGGGTTCTTGGAATTAAAATTCTTTTCCTTCATGAATTTAATTCCAATTATTTTGACTGAATTCATGGAATGTCTTCGGGCTTCCTTTCCCTCTTTTATTCCATTTTGAATTTAAATCTATCGGCGTTTTATTTCCGAGCAATAATTTATTGTGATAAATTATTTTCTTCTTCTCGGATATATTTCGACATTGATCGGAATAAATTTTATTCCTTTGGACGATGATAAAAAATTTGGGGTATTACAGAAAATCCGGATTCGGGCGAGTGAATCTCGCGACGGGAGATTCTGCTGCGTGGCGCGGTCATCCCCTTATGGGCGCGCGGCCACCGCGCGGCCTTGGTCCAGGCTGCGGTCTGGGCCGGGTCGTGCGATCCGTCGGGCATTTCCTCCTCTCTTTCGGACTTCTATCCCTCTATGTTTTCGGATTCGGATTTTCGGGGTATCTTCGGGTTTCTACTTTCTCTCTAAATTTTTACTCGGGTCTAATTGGTCGTTTGGACTCGAATCCTCGAGTTCATTGGTGTCGGGTTTAGGTGTACAATTTACTTATCCTCAGTCAATTCTTTTTATTTAATTAAATTCCTTTAATCACTTTTTAAGTTAAATCTCATTTCTCATTTCCTTATCTTTATTTATTTATTTATTTATTTGCTGGATTTAGGATTTATTTGTTTATGGTATTGTATTTATTGTTTATTTATTTAATTATTGTTTTATTTTATATTGGAAAATTCTCGGGTATTACAGTCTACCCTCCTTAAGAATCAACTTCGTCCTCGAAGTTGTGTTTCGGCTTTTCTCGTTTTAGGAACTAATCTTTTTGTTTATTTTATTATTTTGTGACTGAACTTAGAATTAAAACTTCTAAACTGCCTACGTACCCTATGAAGGGATCAAGCCATAACGTAGTTCAAAACAATTTGAATTTGTTTACTTATTTATTTGGAATACATATTGTTGAATCAAACTCAAAAATAAATGCATCTACTTTATTATGGGGTATCACATCCTCTCCCCCTTAGGACTTCAGTTATGTCCCCATAACTACCGATACGTTATTCTCAAGGGGCTTCGGGTTTTGGGTCTTTATTCTGAGGGTATCGGTGCTCTTGGTTGTTGCCATTTTGACCGTCTAGGTTTCGTGGCTGGTCGGGTCCAGCGGCTAGGTCCTCTCTCTTGGTGATATTCTTAATATGGGTTCGGCACTCTTTCATCCGATGTCCACGTCGACCACACCGGAAGCAGGTGTCGGGTTGAGGGCATCCCCTCACCAGATGAGGTTGGTTACACTTTGGGCATCGTGGTACGTAGCCTTCACGGTTGAAAATCCTTCTATTGTTGCCTTCACCGTCGCCTTGGGCTAGCTCATTTGGTCCTTCACGATAATTATTCCTACCCAAGTCAATATCAGTTCTGTGGTCCTTATTTCTTTTGCCTTGTCCATGGGGACCTCGGCCAGTCTCACCCTTCGCCTTACGCTTCAGTCCTTGAACTCGTGCAACCGCTACCGCACGATCATAAACAGCTTGTAGGTCGGGGTAGTGCACCCCTGTGATCACCTCGCGTACTGCCAGGTTCAGTCCCATCTCGAATTTTTGAGCCTTCTCCGCATCTGTGGGTACTAATCTTGGTGCGAACCTGTAACACCCCGGATTTTGATCACCCAGGCCAGGGCATTACCGCCACACCTTTCTAAACAAGACACGAACCAAGTCGAGCTTATCTAGAAAAATGCTAAGGCTAAGTTGTACCAAATTTTAAAACAATTTAAAATCCATTCAAATATGCCCGAAGTAAAATCAGTTCAGAGTATCACATGCATAAAATAAGTAATAGCAGTGCGGAAGCAAAATAGGGCCAAACAGACGGCCAAAACCAAAGTTTAACGTTCCAAGTCCAATACGAGAAATTTAAAGTAAAATAAATGCGACAAGTTATTTCTTCGAAAAATCCCATCCCGTAGTGCCATGACTTACTCTGCGAAAAAGGGAAAACAACAAATTATCAGTACAAACGGTACTGCGTAAGTTAATGCATAGCATGACAAACTTTAAAGTTTTCAGATGAGTAATAAAGGATAGGGATTTAATTTTTAAAGTAAGCGAGAAAAGTAATTTACGGAAATTCTTTCTCTTTACCAATTACATCATTACCAATGCTCATTTTGATCGAGGACACCAAATATGACCTTGGGGACTTACACCCACAAGACCTCCATTAATACGATTCTAGGCCTTAGCCCTTTCGAATCAACCCACCTCTGGGACTCGTACCCACGAGGGATGTGAAAGCAGTGACCCTATACAGACCGCTCCGGAGCCCTAGACAACCCATACGGATACATCTAGGAGTATAGACTCTTACTAACACGAAACCACAATATCATTATGCGCCGTTTTGGCCACACAAAAAGAGGGGGCAGCCCAACGAGCTCACGCCAAGTACAATTACCCTCTAAAACGTCGGGCATCCCACTCGATCAAAACTTACAAAGTTTAAAAGTCATAATTTCACACTTTACAATACCACATAATTCCAGATATCATATATTTTCAAAAACGAGTGTCAATCGACTCGTACATCATTACAATACATAAGTACGATTTTACCGACAAAGAATCGCCACTGGCAGTTTCAGAAATCGAATTTGGAAACTTAGTAAAACATTTTCAAAAATTCCGAAATTTTTACAGGAGCTAGAAAACTCCCAAATGAACATTTTTCATAGAAATAAGCTACTTCCAAATCGGACTCTAGGTGGCTTAAAAAAAATCATTTCAGAATTCATCTTTCAAAAGCATAGGAGTTTACTGTCTACTTCGACCACAGTTCCTTTAGAAATTCATAACAATTCGAAGAGTGATCCAAAAATTCTGAAATTTTTCAGGGATAAACTAGACCATAAATGAACAACTTTCATGAAGAAATCATCCATCAAAAACGATCGTAAACAGGAGTAATACGAACAACAAAATCTGTCTACACCATGATATTAAAACTGTCATCATAAACTCAGAAAATACCAGATGTTTTTCCGTCGCCCAAATCATGTCCAAAAATTATGAAAATTTACAGAGATCATAATCAAGGTGTTAGGAACATTTTTCATTTAGGAAAGTTTTCCAAAAACGAACGGATCTAGGCGAACAAGGATGAACAAAAGAAACTATCCTGAAGAAACCCTAAATCACAGATTTGACAAGGAATGGAATTCGAGTTGTTTCTCCATGACTACTCAACCAAAAACTCTAAAATTTGAAAGGCACAACACTAACGTACTTGGTAAGAGATTAAGATCGAAAACTCCTTTGGTGGTTGTTTGGAATTCGGCCAAAACAGTCCCCACGAACACTCCTTCAACCGAATGACCCTATTTGAGAGACGTAGAAGAAGTTTCCTAATGAGAAGAGAAAGGATCCGAGTTTAAGGACTAGGAATGAACTAGAGGTCTTACCAACACTTGAGGAATGGCTTGGGATTCCTTGGATTCATCCAATACTCCTTGGAATGGAAGAACTCTCAACACAACTCACCTAACACTCAAAGGAAATGTTGATTTTCGGATTAGGTGTTTTGGTGGAGTGTTTAGACTGATTTTGGATAGATTAAGGAGGGAATGCAGTCCCAATGGGTACCTTAATGTACCTGGGAAAGCCACAAAAGGTTTATGATGATCAAGCTCGAAATTGGAGCCACCAACCACTATCCAAACCCCTACACAATCAAGGTTCAACTTATCCACTTAAGTTCATGTATCCTCCACACTTCCAACTAGGTAGATGTTCTAGAAGCTTCTAAATTCGTCCAAATGGAGTCCCAATACACCCCCAAAGTCTGAGACAAGCTTGTGGCTCGATTCCATGAACCAAGCTCAACTTAATGGCTTCATCTCGGTTGAAACGCGTAGCAGCATTTCAAAACGCTGCTACTGAGGTGGTGGCGCGCCACCGCGCCACCACCAGGTTGCGGGCCTGCCTCTCTTTTTTTTTTAATATGATTTTTAATCTCTAAAAATCATACATGGATTATCCATGATTTTTGGATAATCCGATAACTCTCTTCGAGTTGCTATCGTCCAAAAAATGTTTAATTCCGCTCTCTCGAAATTATTTCGGTTGCGATAGTTAAATCCAATTAATTAATTTTCGGATTTATTACTTGATGTTGATTTCTCGGGTATTACAGAACCTCACTAGCTCCTTGAATCGAGTGTAGTACTCTTGCACTGTCTGGCCCCCTTGTTTCAGCGACAGAAATTCTTCGTACATCGCTGCTTTGGTACTCAGGGGATAGAATCTATTCCTGAGCATCTCCATCATTTCCGCCCACGAGTAGGGCTCATCATCTTCTTGCAGTTTTGCTTGAGTTGCTTGCCACCAGTCGTCCGCTTCGCCTCCCAAGTAGTACGAAGCGACGTGCACTCTCTCTCCTTCCGGACACTTGACCGCCCTCAGAAACTTGTCAAAAGTCCGGATCCATTCCTCCAGTTTTGCTGGATCCTCCTCACCAGCATAGTGGGGTGGCTGGTAAGGATTCACCATGGCCAGATAGTTGGGACGAGCTTGGGGCGAAGGTACCGCCACGGCTTGACCCTGATTGACTTGCGCGTTCCCTAGCGCAATCAAGACCTCCTCTATCGTCCGAAGACGATCGCCCACATTGTTCGGTGCGGGGGCGTCCTGCGCACCTTGAGGTTGTTCCTCTACAGGTTGAGCGGGTTCGGTGTCATTTGGTGGCACTACAGTAGTAGTTTGGGGAGCAGGTTGGTTCCTTGATCTACCTCGTGCCATTCTGTTAGAAATAGGGTGGATTAGGACTTGTGAAATTAACATATAGTCTAAACGATTTTTGTATATGTGTTTTGTAATTTCGCACGTGGTGCTCGATCGAACTAAGAAGCGCCGTACGCTTCTGGGTTTTATTTCATTTCGATTTTTTTTTAAAATTCGGACAAGTCTGTCCAGATTTTATTTTTTTATTTTTTTTTTCGAATTTCAAATTTTGCATTCGTTGTTGGGAAACCAGATAGAGAGTGTTTTAATAAAGACTTGATTTTTTATTGTTTCAAATAAGGAAATTTTCTAATTCGTACACGGATAGGAATGGCTATGGCCGAGATTTTCTATGCTTAGGCGTGCGCTTAGATGAATGTGATCTAGAACTACGGCAAGATCAGTCTCTAGTGCGTGTTTCTAATTTGATGTCAAGCGTCTAAGTCATCTAGTGCAAGCAAAGGTCTAAGTTAATATTCGCCAAGATTCTAGGTTGAAATTCGCCAAGATTCTAAGTTGAAATTCGCCAAGATTCTAAGTTCTCTACATAAAAGAGATGCAATATGCAAATGCAAATGATGTTCCCCCAAAAATAATTTAATACACTTTATATATATTTTGCCATGGGGTTTAAAATAGATATTTTCCATGGAAGGAATATTTTAAAATTTAAAATAATAGTCAAAATATTAGTGGTAGTTTAAAAATAATAAGGGTTTAAAAATAATAGCTTTAAAAATAATAATGGTTTAAAAATAATACTTTAAAAATAGCCGGGCTCTGATACCACTCTGTAACACCCCGGTTTTTGGTCACCCAGGTCAGGATGTCACCGCCACACCTCCCTAGCAAGACACGGTTTCTCCGAGCTTGCTAAAGAGATGCAAGGCTATGGTTTTTCAGAATTTAAAACATTCAAACAGCCCATTTATATATAATTTAAAAATAATGTACCAAAGTTGCAGCGGAAAGTATTAATTACATATGTATAATGCAGCGGAATTTAAAATTGAGCCAACACGGCCAAATACGGGTTAAACAGGCCCGTTCATGCAATTCATAACTAAGACTAGAATAATAAAAGAAAATAATATTTCCCCGAATATCCCATGCATGCATATGATGATGCATATTCTTCATGCTCTGTAGGAAAAAGAAAGAAATGGTTTTGGTCAGCACAACGTGCTGAGTAAGTTAACACATTCAGGATTATAGGGTTTCAAAGCCATTAATTAAATAAGGAAAACATGTACACAGTACCCCACAATTTAATTTATTTGTCTAACAACAATTTAATTGCATAATTACATAGACAGGGATTCCATAACATCACAATATTGCTTGCAAGGTAAATAATTGCATAACATAACTTAAAAGCATAATTTGAATAAGCGAAGGAAAGTATATGTCTTTTAATTTTCCCGTTAATCCCTAGCCGAGTATCAAGATTTTATTTGTAGTCAAGTTTCTCTCGCCGTTTTGGCACAGTTTCTCATGTTCAACACCATCGTCCAATCAGGCACGATGTGCAAAGCTAGGGGGCACCCTGCAGAGCACTCACCCCCTACGTAGATTACTCTCGTCCGTTTAGGCACGAAGCAAACAGCTAGAGGGGCACCCGATGGAGCACTCACCCCCTACATAGGTCACTCTCGTACGTTTAGGCACGAAGCAAAAAGCTAGAGGGGCACCCGATGGAGCACTCACCCTCTAAATAGAAAGCTCAAACTGGCTATAACGGGATTTCGAAAATGTTTGTTCATGTATTTTATCTCAAAGGAGTTTCCACTCATTTAAGCCTTAAAGGCCAATTTCTCAAATTTAGTAAGTTTCTCAAAATGTACTATTTCAGGACGCTATCCGCTCCGATATCATTTAAAATCCTTTTCAACAAGATTTTTCAAGATTTGACTCGGTCAACCACCGTTTACTTCAAAATTCATTAAAAATCGATTTTAAGTCCATAAATTCTGAAATTTGACCGGTGACTCCAAAGCACAGAGATGAACAAGTTTCATGTTTTAAGTTTTTCAATCCGAGATACGGAAGTAGGTGAAAAACATCAATTTTCGTCATATCATTAATCTGTCCGAATTTCGTGTACAACAGTTCAAGATTTTCAAGATCTACCATAGCAAATCAACTCCAAACTCAACGAAATTTTACAGAGACCTTCTTAAGACATTTGTCTACAACTTTGATGTTCAGTTAAAGATCTAAATAGGCCTAGAACCCTAGTCAAAAACGTCGTCAAGTTCTGACCTACGTTCTGTCAAGAATTTCAAGATCCACATCCTAGCAGTCCGGTTTCGGGTGGATTTCATATATCAAATCATCATGAAAAATTCTGAAAATTTACGGAGGTGTTCTTAACGCATAGATCTACAACTCTTATGTTTAGCACCAATCCTGAATCGGTATAGATCTAAGTCAAAAATCAACCTCAAGTTCGGACTAAGAATCTACCACCGTTTCAAGATCTAAACCAAAGGCAGGTCTGTTTGTGGTCGTTTTCGGATATCAAAACACAATGAAAAATTATAAAATTTTTACAGTAGATATATCTATGTCTTAGAAACGTTTTTTGTGTTTTAAGTTTTCTCTTTTTAAGACTTTTAAGGGTTCGGAAAAATTAGACAAAATCGCTGCGCTGGTAGAAATCACATGTTGACAGATTTTAAGTTCTTGATTTAATTCTTTAGATTACATGTATTTTAATTCTCCCAAAACGGTGTAAGCATTAACTTACAGATTCATAGTCGTCCGGGAACGTCGATTTCGGAGGCGTGGCTTCCAGTCCACCGTTTATCCTCTCCGTTCGTCGGGTTCTTCGTTCTCGATCCGGATCGGGGGTTTAGAATAGAAAAAGATCGAATTAGGACTCGTTTTTCGATTCAAGGATGGAAAAGAATGGACAAGAACAGATTGGATCTTACCCCAACGATTGAAGACTCCCAATTTTCGTCCAAGTCAGTCCCCTTGTTCGGTTTTGTGCCTCCGACGACTTCCGGATCTAGGGTTTTGTGTATAGAGAGTATCGTAGGGTTTCGAAAAATGTTCGGGGCTTCCAAGAGGTGTTATTTATAGATAGACATGACCTAGGGACGTCCAAGGTCAGCCTTGGTGAGTCTTGAGCCGCAAGGTGTTCAACCGAAGTCGGAAAATCCGGATTCGGGCGAGTGAATCTCGCGACGGGAGATTCTGCTGCGTGGCGCGGTCATCCCCTTATGGGCGCGCGGCCACCGCGCGGCCTTGGTCCAGGCTGCGGTCTGGGCCGGGTCGTGCGATCCGTCGGGCATTTCCTCCTCTCTTTCGGACTTCTATCCCTCTATGTTTTCGGATTCGGATTTTCGGGTTATCTTCGGGTTTCTACTTTCTCTCTAAATTTTTACTCGGGTCTAATTGGTCGTTTGGACTCGAATCCTCGAGTTCATTGGTGTCGGGTTTAGGTGTACAATTTACTTATCCTCAATCAATTCTTTTTATTTAATTAAATTCCTTTAATCCCTTTTTAAGTTAAATCTCATTTCTCATTTCCTTATCTTTATTTATTTATTTATTTGCTGGATTTAGGATTTATTTATTTATGGTATTGTATTTATTGTTTATTTATTTAATTATTGTTTTATTTTATGTTGGAAAATTCTCGGGTATTACATTAACTAACTGATGTTTCATAGGAACAAGGGGATTAGCACTAACATAAAACCAACATGGCCGATAACAATGACCGCCAACAACAGATAGAACAACTATTGCTCACTCTTGGAGCAGTTGTTCAGAGGCGGTTAATAAGTTTCAAGCTCCTCGATATAACGAACAAGAGGACCCAACCAAATTAGAAGGGTGGATTGAATCACTCGAAAAGCTACTCGAGGCAGTAGAATGCCCTGAAGAGCGTAAGGTGGGAGTAGCTACTTTCTTCCTGACCGGAATAGCAAATACTTGGTGGAGGTCACAAGAAGATCGCCAGATTACTTGGGAAGAATTTCAAAAGAGTCTGAGAGAACGATTTTATCCACTCAGTCTTAAAAATTCTAAATACGAAGAATTTGTTACTCTTCAACAGGGTAGTCGATCTGTGCAAGAATACTATGCTAAGTTTACTGAACTTTTGGGATTTGCTCCAGACTTGGTAGTAACAGATCAGACTAAGGCCCAGAAGTTTGTGCTTAGACTGAACAAGTACATTCGAAAGGCATTTGGTGGGAAACAATTTACAAGTTTACAAAAAGCTTACGATCCAGCCATGACCGTCGAAAAATTCGAAGGATCAGAACACAAAGGAGAAAGCTCAAGACAAGTTCCTCAGAATAAAGGAAAGCGAAAATTTGAGGAAATCAAAGATAACAGGCAAAGGGGAGATTTCTAGCAGAACAACAGGAGTAGGTTCCCCTATCCCAACCAGTATAGGCAGCCGGTACCCACTCCGTGTAATCGGTGCAGCAAGAGGCATGCAACTCACCAATGTCCACAAAGCGAAGAATGTTACCGTTGTGGCATGACAGGTCACAGGGCCAGAAACTGTCGCCTGAGGCTTGATCCTAACAGACTTCGGCCTGACTTGCGAAAAGAGGATTATTGCCCAGAAATGCAAAGGCCTCAAAACCAACAAGGAAATCAAGGACAACGTCCAACTTTCCCAATGAATCCAGGAGTAAACAATAGAGCTCCACAAAACCAGGGCAGACCCAGCCAAGGAAGGTTGAATGTAGTCAACCAAGTTGATCTTCAAGAAGTTGGTAACCTGGTTGAAGGTACTTTTGAAATTAAAGCTTCTAAAGTTCGTACTTTGTTTGATTCTGGAGCTACTTGTTCATTCATATCTCGTAGAAAATTGCCCGAGTTGGGACTCGATAAACCCCAGGAAATAGGATTAGGAATCTCTTTACCTAACGGAGCAGTTATTAATTGCTCAACACGTTATGAGAAAGTTCCTATCCGCATTTGCGAAGTTGAATTCCCTGCTGATCTCATTAACTTCGAGCTACGAGATTTTGATGTTATATTAGGAATGGATTGGCTCACAAAATATCAAGCCACCATTAAGTGTGCCCAACAGAAGATAACAATGTATGGACCCGATAAACAACGAATTTCGTATTATATGGAGCCCAAAGGACCGACAACGAAGGTGGTTTCAGCAATGCAATTGGCGACATTAGTAAGAAAAGGGAATCCCCTTTATTTTTTCTATGTCCATAATTTGCAAGCAGAGGAGGTGGAGCTAAACAATATTCCAGTAGTAAGAGAATATCCGGATGTATTTCCTGCAGATATTTCAGGAATGCCACCTGAACGTGAGATAGAATTCACGATTGACTTAGTTCCATGTACGGAATCCATATCAAAAGCTCCATACCGGATGGCACCAGCTGAAACGAAGGAATTGAAGGAACAACTCGAAGACCTTCTAGAGAAAGGATACATTCGTCCTAGTACATCTCCATGGGGAGCACCTGTCCTATTTATACGAAAGAAGGATGGTGGAATGAGACTTTGTGTTGATTACAGAGGTCTCAATCAAGTGACTGTGAAAAATAAATACCCATTGCCACGAATTGATGACTTATTTGACCAACTCAAAGGAGCCAGAGTCTTTTCGAAGATTGATTTGAGGTCTGGATATCATCAGCTTAGGATAGCTGAGCAGGATATCCCAAAGACGGCATTTAGAACACGGTATGGTCATTATGAGTTTACCGTGATGTCGTTTGGTTTGACCAACGCTCCAGCAGTATTCATGGCTCTGATGAATAATGTCTTCCGAAAATTATTGGACAAATGTGTAGGTGTGTTCATTGACGATATATTGGTTTACTCCAAGAGTGAGGAAGAACACAAACAACATCTACACCAAGTCATGCAAATATTAAGAAGCCATCAACTGTATGCCAAGTTGTCTAAGTGCGACTTTTGGCTCAACACAGTTGCATTCCTCGGTCACATCGTCTCTGCCGATGGAATATCAGTTGACTCTGCCAAAGTAGCCGCAGTAAAGGATTGGCCTGTACCAATATCTCAAACTGAGATAAGAAGTTTCCTTGGTTTGGCAGGCTACTACAGGAGATTTGTTAAAGATTTCTCAAAAATTGCGAGACCACTAACGCAAAATTTGAAGAAGGGATCAAAGGTTATATGGACACCCGAATGCGAAGCTGCATTTCAGACCTTAAAGGAGAAGCTAACCACGGCATCAGTTCTAACCTTACCCAATGAGAAAGACGATTTTGAAATTTATAGTGATGCTTCCAAATTTGGGTTAGGATGCGTGTTAATGCAAAAAGGAAAAGTTATAGCCTATGCATCTCGACAGCTAAGGCCAAACGAAGAAAATTATCCAACTCATGACCTGGAGTTAGCTGCAGTCGTCTTTGCTCTAAAGATATGGAGACGTTACTTGTACGGACGAAAGTGTCAGATATACACAGACCATAAAAATCTAAAGTACATCTATACTCAGAAAGAGCTCAACATGCGCCAGAGGAGATGGTTAGAGCTAATGAAGGACTATGATTTAGGCATTACATATCACAAGGGAAAAGCCAATAAAGTGGCTGATGCACTAAGTCGAAAGTCAAAGCATCTGGGTAACACAAGAATCTTGCCGCATGAGTTATATATGGAATTGGCACGATTTGACATTGAGTTGGTATACCAAGGTACGCCTACTCGGCGAATCAATGCCATCACAATCCAGCCAACCATTTTTGACGAAATCAGAGAAAGACAATCCGGTGACGTCAAATTGGAAAGGATTAAATCAAAGATAGCTCAAGGTGAAGCTACAGACTTACAAATTCACGAAGACGGCAGCATCCGATTTAAGGGTCGTTGGTGCGTGCCGAAAGTATGCGAAGATCTTAAGAGACGTATACTCGAAGAGGGCCACGAAACTCCTTATTTTGTACACCCTGGAGGAGACAAGTTGTACACAGACTTAAGAAAGGTCCTTTGGTGGCCTAGAATGAAAAGAGAGGTAGCAGAATTCGTGGAAAAGTGTCTGACCTGTCAAAAGGTCAAAGCCAAGCGGAAGAAACCCCTTGGATTGGTAAAACCACTAGAAATTCCAGAATGGAAATGGGATAGTATTTCCATGGACCATCTCAGGTTTGCCAAAGACGCCTAAAGGAAATGATAAGATATGGGTCATTGTCGATAGATTGACAAAGGCAGCTATATTCATACCCATGAAAGAAACTTGGAGTATGGATCAGCTAGCAAAGGCCTATATTGAGAATGTAGTACGGAAATATGGAATTCCTCAAGACATAATTTCAGACCGAGACCGTCGATTCGTCTTGAATTTCTGGAGTAAGTTACAAGAAGCCTTTGGTACTAAAATAAAGATGAGCACGGCATTTCACCAAACAACCGATGGCCAAACTGAAAGAACCATCCAGACCCTTGAAGACATGCTAAGAGCTTGTACTTTAGAATTTCAAGGGAGTTGGGAAAATCACCTACCGCTAGTTGAATTTAGCTATAACAATAGTTATCATGCTAGTATTGGTATGGCCCCATTTGAAGCACTATATGGTAGGAAATGTTGAAGTCCACTTTGCTGGACTAAGGGCGAGAATCCAATCCCTGTTGGACCACAACTAATTGGGAAGACAAAGCACGTTATCGAGCAAGTCCAACTCAAGATGAAAGCCCCCAAGAACGACAAAAGACGTATGCCGACCAGAGGAGGCAAGAAGGAGAGTTCGAAATAGGTGATAAGGTGTTACTAAAAGTATCCCTATGAAAGGAGTGATGTGTTTTGGTAAACGTGGTAAACTAAGTCCTCGTTATATTGGACCATTCGATATTATTGCAAAAGTTGGTACATTGGCATATCGACTAGACTTACCCGAAGAATTTTCTTGCGTTGATGTGTTCCACGTATCACAACTTAAGAATTATCATCATGATCTTCAGAGATTGATCCCATCAGAGATTATCGAGTTAGATGATGATCTTACTTATGAAGAGAGACCAGTTAAGATCTTATATACTAAAGAACGAGCCACGAGGCGAAAAGTCATTCGCATGGTCAAAGTCCAGTGGTCAAACCACGACGAGAATGATGCCACTTGGGAAACTGAAGCAGAAATGCAAACCAAGTATCCAGAATTATTTCTTGAGACATATCCAGCTATGGGGACATAGCTGTGAAAACAAGTGGGGGAGGAGATCTCATAGCCCTGTCTATAGAGAATAAGGTAAGAAAAGTTTAATTATGTGCTGACATTATTTTTAGTTTTTGCAATAGTTTATTTGAGTAAACTTCGAGGACGAAGTTTGTTTTAAGGAGGGTAGATTGTATTACCCAAAAATTAGCTATGTTGATAATATTAAATTGAATTGGGAAATAAATTAATATTTTCCAAGATAGAGATTGGTTTGAAAGAAATGAATTATTTTCCAAGGGAAAATAATTTAGTTGATTTGATAAATATATTTTTTTTCCAAGAAAAATATCTTATAAAAATGAAAACTTGAAAATAGTATTAGTTAAGTTTTTTTTTTTCCTAACATGATTTTATACAAATTCTGAAATTTATAAATAGTCTAGTAAGATTCAACTCATAATTTATAACTATGATTTTTATTTAACATTAATGATATGTAAATTTATAATTTACAATAAATAAATACAATAAGAATTAATTACCAGGGAGTGATTTGAGAGTGTTAAGTAGGAAATTGTTATACACTTTATGATATGTATAGCAGATTCATTAGATGAAAAATTTTCCTATAATTGTTAAATAGATAATAATAAGCAATTGTAATAGTAATGACATTTAAATTTAGGAAAATAATTATCGCACTCGCTAATGGATTACTAGTTAAACGTTTGAGCAGATTTATAAATTTCTACTAATTAAACATTTAAGCAATAATAATAATTGGAAATTTGTTAAAACATGGGCAGATTAATTACACCCACTACACTGCATGAAAACAAAGAGAAGATGTGAGATGATAATAATAATTAAACCTACTATATTGGATAGTCAGCCAAATGAGAAGAATACGTGTAAAGGAATGGGACTATACGTGCTCTTCATTCATGCAGAGTTGGATTTGAATCTATACGTGCACTTACCTAAAGAGACATGCAAGGACGTGGGAAATTATGGTTTTTCCAGTGAGGCAAAGCTATAGTCTAGGTAGAGGATTCAGCAAGCCTACTTAAAGATATAAAATTCAGGCAGTGTGGCCCAATCCTCCTATAAATACTGGCTCCCATACGCCAATTCAATTATAATCTCATACGAAGAAGATTGCTAGAGAGATCACTAAATAGAAAGAGGGAATACGATAGAGAGGGAGCAGTAAAGTGGAGGGAGTGCGGTAGATTTAATTGCTAATTACGGAAGAAACTGTAAGTAAATTTTTATTCTACGGGCTTTTGTCGTAGGATTAAATTTTGCATGTCTAAATACCTTCGTGTTTTAATAATGTTAGGGTTTATTCATGCAATTTATTTATGCAGAAGTATTGCCCAATTATGTGTTTAAATTAATTTTGGGGCTAGGCCATGCATGTGAAAAGTGAAATTTCAGTGTGTGGCATGTGAATTATTGAATTGTTATTATGCGAGATATATCCCAAAAGTGGATATCTTCGTGAGATATTTCGTGGGTTATCCAAGGGATCCCCATGGACAGGATTGTGTTTGACCAAGGGTCTCACAGTCATTTTCTAGATCGCAAGGTAGGGCCATCCTTATGTACTCATATTTTGACTTCGGTCATTATGAGGGCATGCTAGGTCCTATGAGATACCCCGGGTGTAGGCATCATAGTCGAGCTACATGTGGATTGAATTATTGCAACTGTTTTGACATGCCATTTACTGTTGAGTCGTAGTTAATTATTTTTGTCCAAGGGATAAAAATTTATTTACTCAGCCGGTGTGCTGATAAATGTTACTTACTCACTTTTTCAGGATTTGACATTTGTGAAGCTCATTAACATCACGGGCACGGGCAGGGGAGTCAGTATCGTTTTACAAGTGGTTATTTTAAATAATATTTTACTTGTAGTAAGGTTGTCGTTTCAATAGTTGGTCGCAGTTATTGTAATTTTAAACTCTGATATTTTGCTAAATTAAATATATTTTGAAATTTAGTTAATAGTTTAAATTAATGTTTGTAACTATTTTAAATAGCCTTAGCACTTTTAACTAAGTTAGCCGAGGCAAGGTCAAGGCGAGCTTAATTGGAAGTGTGGCGGTAACAACCCCGCTTTCCTATTGGTAACTTCCGTTGTGATTTTTTTTATAGGAAAATGGGGGTGTTTGTAACACCCCGGTTTTGGTAACCCAGGCCGGGATGCCACCGCCACACCTCCCTAGCAAGACACGGTTTCTCCGAGCTCACTAAAGAGATGCAAGGCTATGGTTTTTCAGAATTTAAAATATTCAAACAGCCCATTCATATATAATTTAAAGATAATACATCAAAGTTGCAGCGGAATTTAAATATAGGGCCAACATGGCCAAAACACGGGTTAAACAGGCCCGTTCATGCAAGTCGTAATTAAATGCAGGGATTTAAAATAAGGATTTCCCCTAATGTTCCCATGTATGCATATGACGATGCATATTCTTCGTACTCTGTAAGAAAAAGGAGATATATGGTTTGGGTCAGCAAAAACGCGCTGAGTAAGTTAACACATAGCATGGGTTAGGGGTTTCAAAGCCTTTAATTAAATTTAATAAAAACATTTCAACAATATTTAATTTAGCCGGCAATCCGGCGGCCGCAGCCAATTTCATAAAATCTAAGCTTTTTAATATATTTCCCGTTACGCCATCATCTCAACAATATATCATTTAGCCGGTGATCCGGCGGCCGCAGCCAATATCAAAGTATCATTTAGCCGGTGATCCGGCGGCCTCAGCCAATATCAATAGTATCATTTCTCAAAATATTTTTCGTTTCTTTTATAGTTCACCATTCACCAGGGCTCTTGTGACCGCAATCCTCATAATCAATATTTATAAATAACCATTCGCCAGGGCTCTTATGTCCACTGGCCGTTCGCTTGGGCTCTTATGTCCACAAGCCGTTTGGTCGACCATTCGCTAGGGCTCTTATGTCCACTAGCCGTTCGCTTGGGCTCTTATGTCCACAAGCCGTCTGGCCCATATTGATAATATCAAACTTGGTCACAAATCCCCAATGTTTCAAAAGAATTCTTTTAAGAAAATGTTTTTATTTGGTGTAACGGGATTTTCAAAAGTATAGATATATCGTAATTCAACGTCTCGACCGTTTGTTTCGAATTTCAAAATCTCTTCGATTTAAAAATCATTTGGCGTCACAGTTTACGCCTTTTTGGTTTAAAAATCCATTTCTTAGGCGAATGATTTGAAATTTGTACAGCATCTCAAAAACATCCCAACGAACAACTTTCGTGTTTTAAGTTTTTCGGAAAAACGATGGGAAGCATGTCAAAAATTAAGTTTTCTACACAAATAGTATGCTGCCAGGATTCAGGTTTGACACCTCTCAAAGATTTGACTTTTTGACATATCAAATGGACTTCAAAAATTCTGAAATTTTACAGGCACATACTAGACTTGATTTCCAACAACTTTTGTTTAGATCATGAGGATTGGTTCGGGCTAGAAGTGATAGGAATAAGCTCCTCAAGATCGGTTATGAAATCTGTCATCCTTTGAAAATTCTTAAAACGCAGAATATGTCCGATACGATTTGGGGTATCAAAACTTGATGAAAATCTCTGAAATTTTTACACAATATATCTTATGATCTTTGGATCAAAATCTTAGCTTTGAGTTTTCAGGTTTGAACACTCGAAGTAAAAGTTATGCTCGTCGAGTTTGATTATGAAATCTGTCAAGGTTCTTGACATCGGTTCTAACGCAGATCGGATCGGCTCGAGTTTGGAGGTTCAAATCTCAATGAAAAATTCTAAAAACTTACAGTAATATTCCAAACTCATAGATCTACAATTCTTATGTTCAACTCCAAACCTAGATCGGTCTAGATCTAAGGTAAAAATGGCTAACAAGATTGAGAGTGAAATCTGTCCAAAGTTCTAAGATCCAGATTTAATACTCTTCGGTTTTGGGTTGATTTCAGGTTTCAAAACATCATGAAAAATTCTAAAATTTTTACAGAAGCTAGACCTAAGCCTTAGCAACACTTTTCATGTTTTGAGTTTTATTGTTTGAGCAGCTTTAGAGGTTCGAAAAATTCATACGAAAACGCTGCGTTGAGGGTTTCTCTTGTTGACAGATTTTTATTAATTTTCTTGAGTTGAATCTCTATGTTTGGTTGCATTTTAAGTCACCCAAAACCATAGTAAGGTTAACTTACAGTGGGGATAATGTCTAGGAGGTCACGGGGTCGTCCGGAATCCACGAGATGTCACGAACGAATCTCCTCCACCCGATTTATTCTTCCTTTGGCTCCGATTTGTGTTTGAATATGAAGATTCGTAAGTTTGGGATGATGGTTATGATCTTAATACAATAAGGAAACTTGATTTACATCTTACCAACAATCCAAAGCTTGCAATCCTTGATCTACACACTTCCTTGGTCGGATTTGGTTGCCGGAAATTCGCCGGAAGTTCGCCGGAAAGTCGTCGGAAGGTATTTTGGCTTTGGGAGAGTTTTGGGAGTGAAGAGGGGATGGGAATGGCTGAAATGGGGGTGTTGGGGGTGTATTATTGCCATTAAAGGGACAAAATCCGACAATAGTGCGGCTGCTACAGTAGTGCTACAGTAGTGCTACAGTAGCCGCACATGCTACAGTAACTTTTAAATTTTTTTTTTTTTTTTTTTTTTTTTTAAATATTAAGATTCCTTATCTACAAAAATAAAAATCATAATGTGGGAATTATCCGTGATTGTTGGGACAATTCGATAAACTCGTTTCGAGTTGTTATCTTCCGGTAAATAATAAATTCCGCTCTCTCGGAATTATTTCGGTTTTAATAATTTAAATCCAATTCTTTATTTTTGGATTTAAATTTTCGATGGCGATTTCTCGGGTTCGTCGGCTTCCAATTTGTCGTCTTTTGATTCCCGTGCAATAACTTGTATCATTAAATTTCTTCCGACTTCACGGGTTCTTGGAATTAAAATTCTTTTCCTTCTTGAATTTAATTCCAATTATCTTGACTCAATTCAGGAATGTCTTCGGGCTTCCTTTCCCTCTTTTATTCCGTTTTGAATTTGAATCTATCGGCGTTTTATTTCCGAGCAATAATTTATTGTGATAAATTATTTTCTTCTTCTCGGAGATATTTCGACATTGATCGGAATAAATTTTTATTCCTTTGGGCGTTGATAAAAATCTGGGGTATTACAGTCTACCCCCCTTAAGAATCAACTTCGTCCTCGAAGTTGCGCGACTTATTGACCGATTGATTGATTGTGTTTTGTTGTTTTATATTATTTGACTGAACCCAGAATTGAAATTTCCAAGTTTCCTACGTACCCTGTGAAGGGATCAAGTCATTACGTAGTTCAAAAAGAATTTATTTGGGATACAAAATATTCGAGTTTCGAAATAAATGCTTATGCTTTCTTACGGGGTATTACATCCTCCCCCCCTTAAGATTTCAGTTATGTCCCCATAACTGCCTACACATCCATGAAGGTTCAAGTATCGTTGCCTAGCACAGGTATATCTTTATTTACCACATTTAACGTCCCATGAGTCCCCCTTGGTTACTTGTGGCTAGTTAGGTCCAGTGACCAAGTCATCTCTTTTGGTTATATTCTCAATATGGGTTTGACATTCCCTAGTCTTGTGACCAAACTCGCCGCACTTATAGCAGGCTCCAGGCTTCGGGCACTGGCGCACCAAATGTGCATGGTTGCATCGTGGGCAGCGTGGTATGAACGCACCACGGTTGCCATCTCCTCTAGACCCATCGAATTTAGCTTGATCATTGCCCCTCCTAAAGTTATTATTGTTGTTCTTATTACGATTCTTCTTCTCAAATCCTTGCGAGTTTTTGCTCGATTCGCCATTGTCCTTTCGTTTTAATTGTTGGACACGCGCGACTGCTACTGCCCGGTCATATACCTCCTGCAAAGTCGTGCATTGTCCTCCCACCAATATCTCTCGAATATCAAGATTCAAACCCATCTCGAACTTCTGAGCCTTGTCGAAGTCAGTTGGCACCATTGTAGCAGCAATTCTAACCAGCTCCTTAAACTTGGCATAGTACTCTTGTACTGTTTGCCCACCTTGTTTCAAATGGACGAATTCTTCATACTTTGCGGCCTTAATGCTCATTGGGTAAAACCTTTCCCTCAAAACCTCCTTAAATTCTTCCCATAGGTAGGCTTTAGTCAAATTTCCTTGGAGGTTATGCCACCATTCGTCAGCCTCTCCTCCAAGATAGTAGGTTGCCACTTGGACCCTCTCGTCCTCGGGACATTTGATAGCGCTAAGGAGCTTATCAAAGGTGCGAATCCAATCTTCCAGTTTGGCCGGATCCTCTTGGCCATTATAATGGGGTGGATTGTAGGGGTTTACCAATGCCAAGTAGTTGACTCGGGCTACTGGCGGAGGTATTGTCGCTTGTGCCCTATGCACCTCTGCATTTCCTAATGCTACGAGTACTTCTTCTACCGTCTTTAAACGTTCATCCATATCGTTGGGAATAGGAGGCGCTCGATCTCCGACGTTCGGAGGAATCTCATTGTTGTTAGGTGCGTTTGGGAGATTAGTGTCAGTGCCGTTTGGACTTATCTTCCTCAGTTTTCTTCTAGGTGCCATTTTCTGTTATAGAAGCACGCGAAAATGAGTTTCTAAGTGATCAAGATCTAGGACTAAGGCATAGTTAGTCTTTAGCAAGCGCTCCTAAGTCAAGATCATGTCAAGTTCTAAGGTAGGAGTGTTTCTTATTACCGATAATTCACATAAAAAGGGTTAGTGTATTTATGTATGCATATGCATATGTGATCCCCCCAATAAAAAAAAATTATGCATGCATTTATTTATCCATGGGTTTTAAAAATAAATTTATTCCATGGATAGATTAAAATAAGGATAAAAGGTTCGGGCCACTATATTGGGCCGAAAGAAATAAATTATTTGGGCTTTAAATAAAAACAAGGCTATTGGGCCAAAATAATTTCTTGGGCTTCAAAAAAAATTTTGGGCTAAAAATTTGGGCTTTAACTTCAAAATAATAATTGGGCTCTTTGAAATATACTACTAGTTTAGAAATGATAACTTTAAAAATAATAATACTTGAAAATAATAGTTTAAAAATATTACGGGCTCTTTAAAATAGTAGTTTTAAAATATTCCGGGCTCTGATACCACATTGTAACACCCCGGTTTTGGTAACCCAGGCCGGGATGCCACCGCCACACCTCCCTAGCAAGACACGGTTTCTCCGAGCTCACTAAAGAGATGCAAGGCTATGGTTTTTCAGAATTTAAAATATTCAAACAGCCCATTCATATATAATTTAAAGATAATACATCAAAGTTGCAGCGGAATTTAAATATAGGGCCAACATGGCCAAAACACGGGTTAAACAGGCCCGTTCATGCAAGTCGTAATTAAATGCAGGGATTTAAAATAAGGATTTCCCCTAATGTTCCCATGTATGCATATGACGATGCATATTCTTCGTACTCTGTAAGAAAAAGGAGATATATGGTTTGGGTCAGCAAAAACGCGCTGAGTAAGTTAACACATAGCATGGGTTAGGGGTTTCAAAGCCTTTAATTAAATTTAATAAAAACATTTCAACAATATTTAATTTAGCCGGCAATCCGGCGGCCGCAGCCAATTTCATAAAATCTAAGCTTTTTAATATATTTCCCGTTACGCCATCATCTCAACAATATATCATTTAGCCGGTGATCCGGCGGCCGCAGCCAATATCAAAAGTATCATTTAGCCGGTGATCCGGCGGCCTCAGCCAATATCAATAGTATCATTTCTCAAAATATTTTTCGTTTCTTTTATAGTTCACCATTCACCAGGGCTCTTGTGACCGCAATCCTCATAATCAATATTTATAAATAACCATTCGCCAGGGCTCTTATGTCCACTGGCCGTTCGCTTGGGCTCTTATGTCCACAAGCCGTTTGGTCGACCATTCGCTAGGGCTCTTATGTCCACTAGCCGTTCGCTTGGGCTCTTATGTCCACAAGCCGTCTGGCCCATATTGATAATATCAAACTTGGTCACAAATCCCCAATGTTTCAAAAGAATTCTTTTAAGAAAATGTTTTTATTTGGTGTAACGGGATTTTCAAAAGTATAGATATATCGTAATTCAACGTCTCGACCGTTTGTTTCGAATTTCAAAATCTCTTCGATTTAAAAATCATTTGGCGTCACAGTTTACGCCTTTTTGGTTTAAAAATCCATTTCTTAGGCGATTGATTTGAAATTTGTACAGCATCTCAAAAACATCCCAACGAACAACTTTCGTGTTTTAAGTTTTTCGGAAAAACGATGGGAAGCATGTCAAAAATTAAGTTTTCTACACAAATAGTATGCTGCCAGGATTCAGGTTTGACACCTCTCAAAGATTTGACTTTTTGACATATCAAATGGACTTCAAAAATTCTGAAATTTTACAGGCACATACTAGACTTGATTTCCAACAACTTTTGTTTAGATCATGAGGATTGGTTCGGGCTAGAAGTGATAGGAATAAGCTCCTCAAGATCGGTTATGAAATCTGTCATCCTTTGAAAATTCTTAAAACGCAGAATATGTCCGATACGATTTGGGGTATCAAAACTTGATGAAAATCTCTGAAATTTTTACACAATATATCTTATGATCTTTGGATCAAAATCTTAGCTTTGAGTTTTCAGGTTTGAACACTCGAAGTAAAAGTTTTGCTCGTCGAGTTTGATTATGAAATCTGTCAAGGTTCTTGACATCGGTTCTAACGCAGATCGGATCGGCTCGAGTTTGGAGGTTCAAATCTCAATGAAAAATTCTAAAAACTTACAGTAATATTCCAAACTCATAGATCTACAATTCTTATGTTCAACTCCAAACCTAGATCGGTCTAGATCTAAGGTAAAAATGGCTAACAAGATTGAGAGTGAAATCTGTCCAAAGTTCTAAGATCCAGATTTAATACTCTTCGGTTTTGGGTTGATTTCAGGTTTCAAAACATCATGAAAAATTCTAAAATTTTTACAGAAGCTAGACCTAAGCCTTAGCAACACTTTTCATGTTTTGAGTTTTATTGTTTGAGCAGCTTTAGAGGTTCGAAAAATTCATACGAAAACGCTGCGTTGAGGGTTTCTCTTGTTGACAGATTTTTATTAATTTTCTTGAGTTGAATCTCTATGTTTGGTTGCATTTTAAGTCACCCAAAACCATAGTAAGGTTAACTTACAGTGGGGATAATGTCTAGGAGGTCACGGGGTCGTCCGGAATCCACGAGATGTCACGAACGAATCTCCTCCACCCGATTTATTCTTCCTTTGGCTCCGATTTGTGTTTGAATATGAAGATTCGTAAGTTTGGGATGATGGTTATGATCTTAATACAATAAGGAAACTTGATTTACATCTTACCAACAATCCAAAGCTTGCAATCCTTGATCTACACACTTCCTTGGTCGGATTTGGTTGCCGGAAATTCGCCGGAAGTTCGCCGGAAAGTCGTCGGAAGGTATTTTGGCTTTGGGAGAGTTTTGGGAGTGAAGAGGGGATGGGAATGGCTGAAATGGGGGTGTTGGGGGTGTATTATTGCCATTAAAGGGACAAAATCCGACAATAGTGCGGCTGCTACAGTAGTGCTACAGTAGTGCTACAGTAGCCGCACATGCTACAGTAACTTTTAAATTTTTTTTTTTTTTTTTTTTTTTTTAAAATTAAGATTCCTTATCTACAAAAATAAAAATCATAATGTGGGAATTATCCGTGATTGTTGGGACAATTCGATAAACTCGTTTCGAGTTGTTATCTTCCGGTAAATAATAAATTCCGCTCTCTCGGAATTATTTCGGTTTTAATAATTTAAATCCAATTCTTTATTTTTGGATTTAAATTTTCGATGGCGATTTCTCGGGTTCGTCGGCTTCCAATTTGTCGTCTTTTGATTCCCGTGCAATAACTTGTATCATTAAATTTCTTCCGACTTCACGGGTTCTTGGAATTAAAATTCTTTTCCTTCTTGAATTTAATTCCAATTATCTTGACTCAATTCATGGAATGTCTTCGGGCTTCCTTTCCCTCTTTTATTCCGTTTTGAATTTGAATCTATCGGCGTTTTATTTCCGAGCAATAATTTATTGTGATAAATTATTTTCTTCTTCTCGGAGATATTTCGACATTGATCGGAATAAATTTTTATTCCTTTGGGCGTTGATAAAAATCTGGGGTATTACAGTGTTACAAGTTGGTATCAGAGCGTGAGTAAAATTTTGGGAAGGGACACGATGCACTTGCATTAGGCACAGCCCTTATTGTTATTTATGCTTAATAATTGCATTATGCTTATGACAATGTTGTTTGATTAGATGGCCGGAAATAACTTTAACGCTAGAATGATGGAAGTAGTCCCGGACCTAGTGTGGCGGTAACAACCCCGCTTTCCTATTGGTAACTTCCGCTGTGATTTTTTTTTTATAGGAAAATGGGGGTGTTACAAGCACTTATGACACCAAACACACCCTATGACCTCAACCTGGTTGACGTCAAAGGGTGGTTGGCGTCATAGCACCTTCAGCATGCAATTGAATTCAAGACCAGAAACATGTATGACGCCAAACCTGCCCATGACCTCAACTTGGTTGACGTCAAAGAGTGGTTGGCGTCAAACATGATCCAGAATGCAGATAACCAATATTTGGGCCAAAAATTGCTTATGACGCCAAACCTACCCTATGACCCCAACGTGGTTGGCGTCATAAGGCGGTTGGCGTCATAGCCTTTTCCAGAATGCACCAAGATCAGATGCGAAATATGCTATTATAACATCATTTAAGGCTTAAGGGTCCGATTAAGCTAAGGAAAAGTAAGACAGAAATTACCATAAGCTGTAAAAATAGGATAAAGAAGGAAAACTGGGCCATTAAGCAAGCATAATGGAACCCTAAGCCTTCATTGATGCTTCTAACCTCATATTCATACATTTAATCATCATACATGGGGCAGTTAATGACACAAAAGTAAATAAAGACCAAATGGTCAAAATAAAAAGTAAGCAAGTAAAATCCATGGATTAGAGTATCCATTTCATGTTTTTGGGATATGAGAGAGGATTGAATCCCATTTTCTTATAAATGGACTTGATAACACCATTAATGGGTGTTTCAAGCTATAAACCAAAAATAACAAGGGTTCTAAACAAGATAAAAATCATAAAACTGGCTATCTAAAACTAATCCAAAGCTAACACTATAACTGAAACTAGCAGAAATTGATTCTAGACTAAGAACAGAATTTAAATAATACAAAAAAATAAGACTAACTAAACTACCTACGAGAGTATGCTCCCAAATGTGCCTTCAAGAGTAAGTAATGTGATCTGTGTTCAACACCTTGGGATCATGCCCTATTTATAGGCACAAAACCCTAGGCCCATGGGCCTTGATGACGTGGAACTCATGCTTCCTGCATGACTTGAAACATGCTTGACGTCAAAGCTCGCATGACGCGGATCTCCCAGTAAAGACGCGGAAGGTTGACGTCAAGGGTTGTTCGGCGTCATAGGACTCCAGCTCGAAAACACTTGGATGTCCCTAACTTGGCAGCCTACAATGTGGAACTCGATCTATGACGCGGAACCTTTGACGTCAAAGGTGCAAAGCCTGCTTGACGTCAAAGGTTGGTTTTCGTCAAGCCTTCTGGGTTGTCTTCAATGACTCGGAACTCCACCCTTGACGCAATCCATTGGCGTCATGCCTTTGGTTTGACGTCAAAGGGTGGTTTCAGTTGTCCTTTGCTCTTCAGCTCATGACGCAAACCTTCCTAATGACGCGGAACATTGGTGTCATAAGTCTGGATTGGCGTCATACCTGTAAACTTGCATTTTTGTGGAATTTCATTTTCTTTTTCCATCCTTTTCATTCCTTTTTCTTTTCTTTTCTTTTTTTTTTTTTTCATGTTTTTGGATTTTTCTAACATAAATGTGTAATAAAATTACATATTTATGCATTTTTCATACTAGCTTATTATTTCTACAATTATGCATAAATCAGTCCAATTCAACTGCTTTCTTATTTAATATAAGATCGAAATGCGATCAAATGCCCGTTTCAGACACGGAAATGGATTGAAAATAATGGATATTTCTGGCCATTATCAACATCCTCACATTTAATATTGATCGTCCCCGAGCAGTCAGAGTCAATGTTCCTTGGAACACGGACTCTGCATATTCAATTCATTTTCGTGGCTTCATAAATCACATTCTTTATGGATTGGGATAAGACAATAAAAAACTACAAGTATTAAATTCCCTTGATTGCAGTGGTTAATGAAATGATACTTGCTCACTAAATCGGGCCTACAAATCAAACATTATTGTCAACCCTTCCTGAATATCATGTTTGAAAGATGCAAAGATTAAAAATTAGAATTGAGGCATGACACGAATAGATTTAATGAAACGGAGCCTCATATATATAAGAGAATTGGAAAATTCACTCACTCTCAAGGGAGTTTAATCATGAACACTCAAAATCAGATTTAATTAAATTATCCCATAAGCTTGCAATTAGACCAACTCGCCACCGACTCGTTTCTTCAAATCGAGATCCCGAGGTCTTATTTGAGAGTTATAATGGGGCATAAGGTTGTAACATTTGGTAAGGAAGGGAATTCATTGGGCTAAGAAGTGGTAAGAGATTATCTTATCATAACTTGGCATTTTTATTTAAAATTTATGATCATCAATTATTTCTTTCTTTTTCTCTTGTTTTTCTTTTCTATTGCATGACATTAGACTAAGTCTAATTGCTTTGTCATTTGCAATTTTATTCTTGTTGAAATGAAATCAACATATTTCTTTTCTTTTTCTCTTCTTTTTTCTCTTCTTTTTTTTGAATCGGTTTATTGAGTACCGATTTAAACATTGTTGATGATCACCAATTTAATGCCTTTGGCCGAATTTATCTTTGTCCACTTGTGTTGAATATTTTGGTCTTTTTATAAGGCTAGGACAATATAGTGGGTTCAAGAAAAATTAGGCTTAAGGCTCAAATTGGTTAATCCTAAAGGGATGATATTTTTGGGTTTGGATTTCAAACGAAGGCCAAAATTTGGTTTTTTAAGTGCCTCGATCATATGCTCGAGTTCGGGAATATGGCATGGTCTTGAATCGGTCCAGATTGCAAGTGCTAGTTTCCTTTAATCAAATTGATTCACACATCAAAGAAATTATATGAGTAAAAGTGACTCATGGCTCAAATCTCACAAGGTTGGATTGATTCATGTCATACAACATACTCAGGTTTAATCAAAGCTTAATTCTAACAATTTATTCAATCAAAATTCTCAGAATGCAGATTTATTACCCAGCAAGATGATCACATCATTAAATTTTTATAGCTCAAAACCTTAGGAATTCATTTAATGCATATTCTCAATTATATTATCCCAATTTAAAAGTTTGAAAATTTAATCACAAGCCTAAATTCAACATGTGAATTCAGAGCAGGTTTACGTATGCTTTTTGCTGGTTATTTAATTTAAAGCAGTAAAAGAGGCACTGTTAACATACAAAGTATGTCAACAGCATATTTTGGCCTGACAGTCACTTATTCATTTCGGATTGTCAGACATCTTTTTGAGAAATATTGTTTGGACTGCAAAATTCCTTTTTGAAAGCAGTAATTACATCAATTACAAGAGATTTCAATGCGATTAATTCGAACTTGCACAAGTAAAAGAAATTCTCTTGTATGATATGTACAGTTAAGCTCATCAGGATTTGATCATGAATCTCCGTCTTTCTTCTCATCCGACTTCTTGGAGGATCCGGCTTCGTCAGGAATCTTCTTGAGCAGAGTTTGCAGGACCTGGTTCTGGCTCTGGAAAAGTGATTCTATCATTTTCCGGTTTCGCTCTTCACTCTCCTGTCGTTCTCTGTGCATTCTCTCTTCCCTTTCCAGCATCAATTTTCTGAATTCTTCATCCTTCCTCTCCTTCTCCAATTTTTCTTTCCTCTTTTCTTCCTTTTCTCTCCTACGCTCTTGGCATTCTTCTTCTGCCCTCTTTCGCTGTTCCTCATGACTTGACATTATAACATCAGTCATTGATTTCATTCCTTGGAGCATAGACTGGCTCATCATTTCAAGTGCTTGGGAATCAGCAGGGAATTGAGAAACATTCTGGCTTCGTGGAGGAGGATGAGATGGTACTGGAGCAGGAATGTCTTCTTCTTCAGCTTGATGCTCCGCTCCCTCGGGCTGTTCAATTTGTGGAACTTCAGTACGAGCCCTGGAAGGTTATTCTCCAGTCTTAGCTGTTTTTCTTCTTCTCTTAGGAGCAGGAGGTGGCATTTCTGATCTAACTCGAGATGGTGCTGAATCACCAGATATATGTGACGATTGAACTCCAGAATCAGCAGGTAGCGGGGGAAGTGCATATCGAATCCTTTCTTGACTTAGCATGTATGGCACTTGGATGGGGGGGGGGGGGTCCATGATCACCATTTTCTGCCCTATAAACACCTCAATATCTAGGCCTTGATCAATGCAAATTCTTCGAATCAGATTGGGGTAGCAGAGCGCTTGCTTCATTGGGAGCCTAGAAGTGATAACCTCAAAGATGTGCTCCCCTGCATTTAGTTTCTTTCCATGCCAAAGTTTCGCCATCCCCATTAATATACTGCCTGAAGTGGTTTGGGGGTGCGTACTTGGCTTGATCCTTGCCATATAGAATTCATAAGTGGGCATGAATTCTACCTTGAGCTCTGAAGCTTGGAAGGTGTTTACAGTGGTGGCCCTCTTGGTTAGGCTGTTGGCGATGGCACAGTAGGTGTTTCTTCGTGTAGTTTTGCCTCGCTTGCAGAAGAGTTCGTCTTTCGGGATCTCGGTGGGGTGATCGGGTGTGCCGAGAAACCTGTTCAGGTCCTGTGGGGAAAAGTCTATAGTATGTCCCCGTACCCAGGTTGTTCTCTCCTCCACATTGATATTCGCATAAAATTCTCGAGTGAGCTCCACATAACCCGGTTCCCCATGGTGTAGTAAGAATTCTCCCCATCCTTGTTGAGTCCTCCAAAAATGACAGTTGGATGTGTTAGGGCATTTACTTCAAACCCCTTGTCGGGTATGATGTATTCCTGCATCCGTTCATACGCCCTAACACATTCAATGTTGATGTCGAATTTGGCTGTGACATCGGCAGCTGTGATCTATTGCTTCACGGGAGCTGTTGCTGGAATCCCCATTCTTGTGCGTACCTCGGTTTCTGCCCAGAAATCAACTGGCTTGATTGATCCAATTGATTCTTGGGGTTCATCCTCACTGGTATGCCAATCGGTTGGGTCATCCTCTTGATTGATTGGCTTATTCATTTCTGCCTCATGCACTGGTTCATTATGCTAAACTCCCTCCACCTCCATATCTCCTTCAGTTGCTGCCTCCTGTATAATTATATTGTTCACAATATTGAGTTCACAGAATTCAGGATTATGAAAATCTATAATGGGGTAGTAAGGTTCATCAAAATAAGTTGATACCTCCTCCCGTTTACTCGATCGTTCATGCACCGCTTTATTTACAATTTCCTGGATGTTTTCTTTAAAGAATGGCACTATTGCCTGCTCAACTGGTGTATCCTTCAGAATGCTGGCAAGTGCAGTTGGATCAATTGATGGTTGCGATGTTTCTGTTCCAGCCTGCTGAACTTGTCTCTCTGCTTTCCTTTTTTTGTATTGTTCTAGTTCAGCCAAGTATGCCGCCCATAAGGGGTCATCCTTCTTGATGCACCCTGTGAAACCACACTTATACAAGCTTGAATTGTACCACAATATGTCCAAAATGAGTGCATTTTACCTTAATTCATTGCACTTTTAGGTGTATTTCATGTGTTTTTATTTTTCAAGTGATCATGGTTAGATTTGGCTTATTGAGGTTAAATTTACCATGTTTTTATGTGTTTTTAATAAGACTTTGGCAACCTAATGCATTGCAATGTTGTTTCAGGCATTTAAATGATGAAGAGCGACGTTCGGAAGCTTTATTTTGGAAAATAAGGAATATTTAATGTGATATGTGCCAAGATTCAGACTTAGAAAAAAAAAAGTTGAAATCTTCCTAGAATGCTCCGCACAGGCATGGCGGAGCCTAAACTGCCTTCCGAGCACCGCATCAGGCACCGCTTCAACACTTAGAAAAATTTCAGAGGTGAAAAAGCTTCAGAATGCACCGCACCTTCTTGGCGGTGCATAAAACCCCTTCCAAGCGCCACTTTTTGCACCGCAGCAGAATTTTTGGAAAATGTCAGGATGCGCCGCAGCTCCTTGGTGGCGCCGAAAACCTCTTCCGAGCGCCACTTTTTGCGCCACAGTCGCGGTTGGGACAGTTTTCTAACCTCCCGAACTCGGTTTTAAACACCGTTTTTCGTCATTTCTTCAATTCTAGACGCAAATATTCGACAGAAACACTCTGCAACTTTGGAGAAGAAGGCCGATAACACCGAACCATGCCGGAGGAAGTGATCAGAACGTCTTTCTGACTGTGTTCTTCGCATTCTAGGTGTTGTTTTTCTTTTTCTTGCTTTGTAATGTTTAGGATTTGCTTTTAAACATAATTTCCTACTGTTTTCATGTTTGTAAACGGATTTCTATGTTATTCGTGTTAAAAGTATTCTAGAACGGGAGTTCAGAATCACTTTTGAAGTACGAATTTATGATTTATGGAAGTATAATAAATGTCGATGTTTATATGTTTAATCTGGATTAATCTGCAAGAAATGTTAGAATTTGAATTAGGATTATGTATTGGATGCCTGCAATTGATCGATGACTATGTTTTGGCAAAAATTCTGAAATCTGCATTTTTAATCTGCTAATCTGATATGAGCGATCAATATGTATTAATCTGTTTAAGTTTAATCTGGCATAATATTAATCTGTTCACATTCTAAATTTAGTATTAAAATCCACATTACCATGTTTTATCAATATTTTACCATAATTATTAGATTATTTACACTATTCTGCATAATTAAATGTTAGAATCTAATCTGTTTGATTTCTGCTTTGCTAAATCGGGAGATAAAAAGTGGAAATTAGATTTTAGTACCGGTCTTGGGAATAAATCATATTAAAATAGATTCTGGCATGTACACGCTGATTTGGGAAATGAAATGTGTCGTATGATCACAATAGGAAAATTTGTATGCTTGGGAAAGACTCAAATTTATGCCTAGACTGATGATTGCAGAATGTTAGATAATTTAATTTGCTTCCATGAAGTCTGTTTTTACAAATTATGAAAATTAGGAAATTGGCATATTTTTAATCTTTATAAAATCATTAATTATGCTGAAATTGATCTTTTTAGACATTGGGAAATGCTAAATCATTATGCAATTTCGCTTTTATATACAGATGGCATGTTCTAAATCATTACAAGCATATATCTTATTTTTATTTTTATTATTTTAAATTTTTAACTTGCTTTATTTTTAAATTTAATGCAATCATTTTAATTTAATCACCATTAGAATTAAACGAACTCTTTTCAAGATATAATATATATTATTAATGAACTTAAAATGACTAAGTTTTCTCCAGAATAAAATAATATTCTGAATTCCCTTGGGTTCGACCCGGTATTCACCGGTTTTTATTACTTGATGACAACCATCCGCTTGTGGTAAAATATGAGTAGTGAAAATCACTCATCAAGTTTTTGGCGCCGTTGCCGGGGAATTATTGTGAAAATTATGTTGTTTTAAGTTTATTTGAATATATTTATGTTATTTCTACTTTTTAAATATTGTTATAACTTTTTGCTATTCTATGTCGTGCAAGGGCATCGAGTTAAATCAGTGTGTGATCCTGAAATTCGAAAGAATATTGGGTTTCTCATCAAACAAAGAGGAAGATTTGCAAGAGAACAAGTGTGAGGATGGCGGCGAGTTGTATGCAGCATATATAATTGAAGATTTCAAGTGGATAGCCTCGATTGAAAAGCCACCTACACTTCATTTAAAGGTATTAGCACCACACTTGAGGTACGTATTTCTCAATAAATTAGATTACTTTTAATTAAATGCATTACATCAAGTGTTGATATTGGATGCTAGAAAATTTGAGATTAAATTCCACCTCTTGACAACATTACAACTTTAATGAGTTTTTTTTTGAGGGAATGCTGATATATTAGAATGTTAATCAATAATTTTCTTATGATTGCATTACCTTTATTTAAATTGTTGTATAAAGATGTGCAATTTGACCTTATAACTCAAGAATGACAGGATCATGGAAGTGCACCCACCATTTTGAGCTTTAATTTAGAAAATGGTGCATTTGTCTTTGAATGCTAATTAGGAAATGGAATTCACATACTGTCGTTGCATGCTTAGTAATAGTTATTTATGTCTTTTGCTTAATATGTTTGATTTTCTTTTATTTTAGTTTATATGTTTTACTTACAACTAAAAGCAAAAATATATATATATATATATATATATAAATGATTCTTGCATGATTTTCATTATATGTAATTTTGGAGTGACTCTTAAGAATTAGAGTGATCAATAACTGAAAGAATTTTTGTGGTGATTTAATTAAAATAGGAGAAAAGGCTGAAATAAATTGATAGAGGGGTTGATGAAATGAACAGAATTTCATAGATATTTACAGGAGATGATTAGAACTAGTTAGGATAATTTTTCGTAAGAGGAATAGGAATATGGATGCAATATTAGGTTTCATTTAAACAAATTACGCAATGTGTTTTTGCTACAAAGTCTGTACAAATACTGAGTTTTAGATGCCACTCTTCGTAAATGGTTTTCAAAAACTCAATTAAGCACCGAAAGTAGCACAAACAAGGCATTTTGGGTTTCATTCATACTAATAATGCGTAAAAACTTGTTTGAGCACCATATGTAGCATAAAATGGGAACCACTGGGTTTTTGCCAAACTCGGATTTTTACAAACTTTTATGTTTGAAATTCATTCTAATTCATCTCCAATTAGCTCAAATTTAATCATAGATCTTCTAATTGGGCATAAAAACCTACCTATTTAGTAAACCTTAAAAAAATTAATAAATAAATAAATAAATAATAATAAAAGTAAAAATAATAATATTCTGTTTTTGTTTGTCTTTATTATCATATTTATGGTTTATGCATGTTTTTATTTCGATTTTATATGTCACGCTATGCTTAATTGTTTAGGTCTTTAATTTTGTTAATAAAATATGCCCCACCATATTTCTAATTTAATAATTAAGTAGTGCATGTTATGTGGTGAAAGTAGAAGCTGAAATGTACTCGATAATTGAAGCTGAAATTGAGGCTCAAGAACCATAGCTTCTTAAATTTGGGGATTTCTTGTTAAAGTGCCTCAAAGCTTCAATTTGGGGTAAGTATAGCTATCCTAGTTCAATAATCAGTCAAATTTTGTGATTTGGTATGTATTATTGTTGGTATTTGTGTTGTTAATTAAATTTTGGGTTATGTAGAATGTGGGATTAAAACTTGGTTTAAGTGCATGAATGTTAGGTTGAAGTGAACAATATGCTATTAGAACATGTTTTCAAGCTCAACTTCAAAAGTTTCAAATTATTTATCAAAATTTTAGGATTGCAGTGTTCTAAAAACTGAAATTACAGCTTGGGAATTCTGAAAATTTGTTTAAAATGAGTTAAAATAACATGTTTAATCTTTTAAGTTGATCTATAAATATTGTTAACCATGTTGTTTTAATCTACATTAATAAATTTTGGTAACATTAAAGCTTGAAACCTCATGTTTTTCTAATTTATGAAAAGGAAACATTTTTATTATAAAAAACTCATCCTATGAATTTTAACTAAAAAAGCAAACTTATGTTATTTAAAACAATAAACTAAAAGTTCTTGATCATTATTTCGAATCATTAATAAGAACTAGTTTGCTAATTTGGTTAGCTTTAAGCATTAAAACCTGAAATTTTTAACAAAAAAGGAGTTTTTATATCTTAAAAATGTGTTCTTTTTAATTAGTTTTAAGTTCTAAAAAGTGATTTTCTTAAATTTGTAAGAGACTTAGAACTTATAGCTTGTAAAGTAAAATATATTGGTGTTGTTTAGATCTCACATTCTAGGTTGATATATGTTTGCTTTATACAATGCACTTAAGTTAAACTTTTAGTTTAAACTTAAGAGTGAGGATGGGGAGGAATGCACATATTTATCACTAACCCAAAGTTTTTGTGTAACCAGGTTCCACAAATAATGTATAAGAAATACCTTGCTACTTGGTTGGATGTTTTTGCTATGAATATTGGTTTACTTTGCTATGCATTACTTAGGTGTTTTATTTGTATTTAATATGGTGATCATGTGGTTAAGTTTATATTTATGTTTAAGTTATGTTTATGCATGTTTTTAATTCTAATAAAATAGCTCTTACTTGAATCATGTTAAACTGGAATGTTGTGAGCTGTTGATTTGATAACAGGAAAGTAAATAACCATGATAATTGATGAAGAAGCGGGATTAATGTTGTTGAACTGTCGAATCTTTATGATTTTACACAATACAGGCATTTAAATCAATAAATTATGATGTATAGATCATATTAAAAAAGCTGAAAATTTTTATCTATTTAAAAGGTATGATCTAATTCAGTCTAACTTTTTAAATGCATGCTATATTCTTATTTTTGAAATTAAAAAAGTTTTAATCCCATATTTTAAATCTTCCATTATGCACTTAAACTAAACTGGTAGTTCAGTTTAAGTGTGAGGATGGATGAGTTTCTATTATGATCACATTCTCGAAATTCTTCATCAACAGGTCCATTTAGTTTATTCAATGCATAAACAATTTATTTAGTACATTATCCATGGTTGAATTATCATGAAGAATGAGGGTATATTTTGCTATAGTTGTTGGCATTTTGCTGTAAATTTTGCTCTAGAACTTATGATGTTTTGCTTTTGGTGAATTCTGAAATTTATTATCTATCAAATCTGTCCATACTTATTAAAGTTGCTGGAAATTGTTGTTAAAATGTTATAATTTGAGTTATGGATGGTGTTTTATGATTCTGATTACTTTGGAATTCCCATATGCACTAACAATCATATTTTCTTGAGTAATTGTTATATATACATATTAGAAGCAGGATATGCCAACAAAGGAGTAAGATGACAGCCGTGATGATGAAGTGAAATTCAGAGTCCTAAACATTCCAGGTGTGATCTTTTCATGTTTTATGTTTACTGATTTGAATGGAATAAATTTGTAAGAGCTTAGTTATGTTATTAATATTTCCCTATGCTTTAGAACAAAATATGGTAAATGCTTTAGGTTGGATATATTGAATATGTTAGATTAAATTGTGTTTTCACAGTGTGCTATTATTTGAATTACCACATCACAGCCAATCTTAAGAGAAATCTGAATAAGTCTAATTGTTCTGCTTAGATCCGATTTTACAACTTAATGAGCATTATGATTCTCAGTTTAAAGTCCTAGACTTTGTTAAATTCTCATGCTAGTTGTTCGAACATGGGTGACAATTCTATTTACTTTGCCGAAAGCCTTTGATTAATTAGACTGGTTTATTTGTTATGTGGAGAGTTATCATTATTTTTATATGAATATGCTCGTTCCATGTCTCCTTAAATGCTTAATTACAATAAAGTCAGAGTAAAACCCTATTTAAAAAAACAAAAAAAAAACAAACAAAATGAAATGAAGAAAATCAACAATTAAATCTTGCAAAAAGAAAAAGAAAAGAAAAATGAGAAAATGCAAGATAAAAAAATTTAAAAAAAAAAAGAGAAAAATCCGAATAAAGGGGCATTAAACAGAATATTTATAAACTCTTGCCTATATGACTGGCACGTATTATTAGACATGAGTAGCTTTTGGAATTCAACCGTCTACAACTCAGCCAAAGTGTCTAGAATAATTGTGAAACCGAGTCATTAATTGAGCATATTTGAAGACGGGAATAGAAAAGCATATTTACATTATTCACTCTCTCATTTTGAGTTGCTATGTGTAATTAATCTACTTTTTGTACTGTAAGTGTTTTGGATACCTGGTTTTGACAACTGATGCATGACAATTTACCTTGTTTTAGCACATTAAAATTTTGAATCTTTTTAGCTCATTGCGTTGTTGAAATCTATGATTTGGCAGAACTGTAGAGACTTCATCTTTATTATCTTGATTGGCATGTTGATGTGTTAAATTGACTTCATTGCTCAAGGGACGAGCAATATTTAAGTGTGAGGATGTTGATGCACCCTGTGAAACCACACTTATACAAGCTTGAATTGTACCACAATATGTCCAAAATGAGTGCATTTTACCTTAATTCATTGCACTTTTAGGTGTATTTCATGTGTTTTTATTTTTCAAGTGATCATGGTTAGATTTGGCTTATTGAGGTTAAATTTACCATGTTTTTATGTGTTTTTAATAAGACTTTGGCAAACCTAATGCATTGCAATGTTGTTTCAGGCATTTAAATGATGAAGAGCGATGTTCGGAAGCTTTATTTTGGAAAATAAGGAATATTTAATGTGATATGTGCCAAGATTCAGACTTAGAAAAAAAAAGTTGAAATCTTCCCAGAATGCTCCGCACAGGCATGGCGGAGCCTAAACTGCCTTGCGAGCACCGCATCAGGCACCGCTTCAACACTTGGAAAAATTTCAGAGGTGAAAAAGCTTCAGAATGCACCGCACCTTCTTGGCGGTGCATAAAACCCCTTCCAAGCGCCACTTTTTGCACCGCAGCAGAATTTTTGGAAAATGTCAGGACGCGCCGCAGCTCCTTGATGGCGCCGAAAACCTCTTTCGAGCGCCACTTTTTGCGCCACAGTCGCGGTTGGGCAGTTTTCTAACCTCCCGAACTCGGTTTTAAACACCGTTTTTCGTCATTTCTTCAATTCTAGACGCAAATATTCGACAGAAACACTCTGCAACTTTGGAGAAGAAGGCCGATAACACCGAACCATGCCGGAGGAAGTGATCAGAACGTCTTTCTGACTGTGTTCTTCTGATTCTAGGTGTTGTTTTTCTTTTTCTTGCTTTGTAATGTTTAGGATTTGCTTTTAAACATAATTTCCTACTGTTTTCATGTTTGTAAACGGATTTCTATGTTATTCGTGTTAAAAGTATTCTAGAACGGGAGTTCAGAATCACTTTTGAAGTACGAATTTATGTTTTATGGAAGTATAATAAATGTCGATGTTTATATGTTTAATCTGGATTAATCTGCAAGAATTGTTAGAATTTGAATTAGGATTATGTATTGGATGCCTGCAATTGATCGATGATTATGTTTTGGCAAAAATTCTGAAATCTGCATTTTTAATCTGCTAATCTGATATGAGCGATCAATCTGTATTAATCTGTTTAAGTTTAATCTGGCATAATATTAATCTGTTCACATTCTAAATTTAGTATTAAAATCCACATTACCATGTTTTATCAATATTTTACCATAATTATTAGATTATTTACACTATTCTGCATAATTAAATGTTAAAATCTAATCTGTTTGATTTCTGCTTTGCTAAATCGGGAGATAAAAAGTGGAAATTAGATTTTAGTACCGGTCTTGGGAATAAATCATATTAAAATAGATTCTGGCATGTACACGCTGATTTGGGAAATGAAATGTGTCGTATGATCACAATAGGAAAATTTGTATGCTTGGGAAAGACTCAAATTTATGCCTAGACTGATGATTGCAGAATGTTAGATAATTTAATTTGCTTCCATGAAGTCTGTTTTTACAAATTATGAAAATTAGGAAATTGGCATATTTTTAATCTTTATAAAATCATTAATTATGCTGAAATTGATCTTTTTAGACATTGGGAAATGCTAAATCATTATGTAATTTCGCTTTATATAAAGATGGCATGTTCTAAATCATTACAAGCATATATCTTTGTAACACCCGAGGAAAAACAAATTCAAATTGTTTGAACTACGTCACGACTTGATCCCTTCACTGGGTACGTAGGCAACTTGGAACTAATTTCTAAGTTCAGTCATAAAATAAATCACAAAATAAAAACATAACCGAAAGCATCCCATCGTTTAAACCCGAAGAAACCAAAACACAACTTCAGTAAAATCATTAAGGAAGGACGGGACGAGTTTAAGTAGACGAATTATCATACGGGAGTTAGATCGAATTCGTAGATAAACCCACATGAGAATTTCGAGTCGGGAATGACCCAAAAAGTCGGACCAAGAGCACGAAGGATAGAAACCCGATCGAGAAAAGGAAGAAAAGAACCGACGCACCACACAAACCGCCCGAACCGGCCGGTTCGGGCGGCACGCACCCCGCGCGTATGCGCGCGGCCACCGCGCGGCCAAAGGGAGTCGCGTCCCTGGATGGTTCGCGCGCACTCCGCGCGGACAAAGGCATATGTGCGCGTCACCAGCGCGCCAGAGGTGCAGGAGGTGTAAACTTTCCTTCCATGGCGATTTTCTTGCCAAAAATCCGACCTCTATCGGTGGCAAGCCGATCACAGCCTTAGGGAAAGGCTTAAGGACGGATTCTGGGTGCCCCTTTCCACCACTTTACAGAAAACAAACCCTAGACCTCCCATTCTTCCTCTCCAAGCCAAAAGCTCTCCGAACCCACTTTCCCACGAACAGTTCCGGCGACGACGAGGCGAAAGGAACCAAGCCCTGCCCTCTAGACTCTTGGTAAGCCATGATTTAACATTTTAATTCGTCCATAACACTTAGAAACTCAAAATCTAACCCGTTTCCTTTACTACGATTTCACGCTGGAAAACGAACGAAAAGCGATCGGAAGGATTGGCCGTTCGTCGCGACCCTAGAGCATCCGGATACCCATCCCAGTGATCTTAATCTTCAAATCAGTAAGTTAAAACCTTACTCACAAATTTTCGTGGTTGTTTGTTGTTTAAAACTCGAGATATAGGCTTGTAACAAAAATCGGTTTTCAAAAACCCTATTTTCGTCCAATTTCAAAGATTCGCCTAAAACTCGACCTTCGGGAATTCAAACCGAAAACTTTTCAACATAAAAGTTGTTTCTAATATCTTTATCTATCTTGTGTCCAAATTTCAGCCGTTGACATTAAGTTTTGCTATCCCAAATCACGCCGTAAACTTTCTGTGACAACTCGAACATTTTTAAACTGTGACAGTTTCCCTTACTCGACTTGATGCATGTTTTTCACCCATTTTTCGAATGATTTAACTTTACATTCTTAAACAAAAGTTGTAGATAATTGTGTCTAGATTATGCATACAAAAGTTCACGGATTTTGGTGTTCATTTGATATGTCAAACGGTCGAATTTTCTGAACTGTTTTAAAACCTATTCGGAGCCCGCGAGTATGCAGTGAGTTGTGGTCGATTTTTGAGTACCAAGAATTCATTATTTCCAAATTCTTAAAACATGAAAGTTGTTCCTTAACGTGTTTTGTAGTTACTGTAAAAATTTCGCATCAATTGGTTTTGAAATGAATTTTTAATCGGCGTTGCACGAACCTGTGACGGAACCAGTTTTTAAGACAGAAATCATTCTTTGCAATGAACTCGAATTTCGACTCACTTCGGAACCTTATTTCCAAAAACTTAAAACATGAAAGTTGTTCGTGTGTGTGTTTTTGAACTACTGTAAAAATTTCAGAATTTTTGGTGTAAAGACGAATTTTTAATTAAGAAAGGCGTAAACTGCCTCGAATAGGATTTTTCGAACTTGAGAAAACTCGAACTATGAAAACGCGATATCGATCATTTGATAATATTGAAATATGAGCTTTCGAAAAATCCCGTTCACTAGGCTGAGCCGATCTTCATGCTATCATTATCTTTGAGACTGCCTCGTTAGTGGTCTCCTTACTATCTGAGATTGCCTTGTTAGTGATCTCGCGCGCTGTATTTTTGGATCGCCTCGTTAGTGGTCCTACTATCTTTTTGAGACTGCCGCATTAGTGGTCTCCCATTGTTTGAACTGCCTCGTTAGTGATCCTATGTTGAGATTGCCTCGTTAGTGATCTCCCAGTATGGTGTCCTCTTCTTAGTCTACAGGATAAAATGTAAAAGACTTGCGTGAGTGTTCCATTATGCTTAAATCGTATTTATCATGTTTTTAAATTATGTATTTAAAATTATGCATCTTAAATTATGCTTTTAATTACGCTTTTAAAATTATGACCTTCAATCATGTTTGTCCGCTGCAAATAAATTATGTATTTTAAATTTATGTATGGTAAGCGAAATCTTTAGTTTAAACACATATAACCCCTTTTATTTGTTAGTTAGGAATAACTTACTCAGTATATTTTTATACTGACAACCGTTGTCATTTTTCTTTTACAGAGTATGTCGAGTGACGCATGCGCATACACTTGGGGGGAATTATTTATGAACATTTTCGCTTTCTGCACCGTATTACTGTTTTTACCGGGTCTGTTTAACCCGAGGTTTTGGCCGTGTTGGCCGTGATTACTTTTCCGCTGCATTTACCTTATCCATGCATGATGATTTTTACTATTGTACTTGATTGAAGTATTAATAAATTCCGGATTCATTGTTGAATGGTTTTTAAAACTTTGCATACCCTTAAGCCTTGCACCTCCTTAGCGAGCTCAGGAATCCGTGTCTTGCTAGGGAGATGCGGCGGTGACACCTCGGCCTGGGTTACCAAATCCGGGGTGTTACAAGTTGGTATCAGAGCCCGGAATTTTATTTTGAAGCTATTATTATTAGTAATATTATTATTATAATTATTTTGATACTAATATTTTAAAACCCTAGTAATATTTTTAAGTATATTACTTTTACAGACCACTATTTTTGTTTAGTCCAAAAATTTATTTCTAGCACAATGTTTTAGCCAAGAAAAGAAAAATTAAACTTTTCGGCCCACTATAGAGGCCCAACCTTTAGCAATTTATTTTAAACATACGAATAAATTAAATTTTAATGGGGAAGGGACTTGCACTTGCATGTTGCATTTAGATCTAATTCCTGCACATCCTGACTTTGCCTAAAATATATCCTAACTCTGACCTACCTTGTCAACATTAGATGGCAGAGCCCAACGCGAACATGCTCAATTTGATGGTGAAATTGATGAACGCATACCTCGAGGGCCAACAGCACATCAATTACTTCAAAACGCGGATAGGACAATTGGAGGGTAACGTGGCCCATCTGGGTCATCTTAGGGAGGCAGACCATCACCACATAACCCAGCTGCAGGAGCAAGTCGGCAGCTTCAGGCCCAAGTGGCCCAGCTCCAGGACAAGAGTGATGGCTTGGAGGAGCAAGTGGAGAACCTGGGCTGGGACTTGACCAACCTAACCCAGGACGTTGGTGAGGCAATCCTCCAGAACCTGGGCCCTGGCCCCGACGTCGCTGTTCCCATTGACGTATCCAGCGACGAGGACGACCCCATCGAGGATGCCCCTACCTGTCCCCTCTAGATTAGGGATATATATATACCGATGCATTACTACTTGTACCTTCTTTGACTATTGTCAGCACTACTACGTTCATTCTACCGCGTATAACCCAATAAGTTTCTTTTGGAGCAATAAAAGAATTTCCAGCAGTTATTCCATTTATCCTTTATACTTATTCGTGTATTATATCCACATACCCGGGAGAAACTCAACCACGTAAATATGCAATAACTAGTGGGCGGCCTCCACTCATGTAAATGCAGTGAAGAGGTAACGACGAAACCGTAGTACCATAAATCATAACTAAGGCAGGACAATTCAACCATACTTCTAAAGCAGCAGTAAACCACTAACACATGTCAAACACCTAACTAAGCAATAACATAACGAAAATATAATTCACAAATCCCAGACAACAGCAACGTCCTCATAAGGAGGAAACTAAACAAAGTACGTCTAATGCAAAACCTAAACGAAACACGAAACCAAAAGGAGACATCACTGATCGGGAGGCGGGAACTGCCGGCGCATGTAGTCGTCCATCTGCCGCACATAGGCGTACATGTCGGACATGGTGGCCTGCTGCTGAGCCTGCCTCGTAGCAAACGAGTCCATACGGGTCTGATAGAAGTCCAACCTAGCGTCGATGGCGTCTTAACGAGCCTGCCCAGCTGCAAACCCGGCGTCCATACTGACCCGCATCTCCTGCATCATCTGCAGCATCTGAGTCATCTCCTGCCCCTGAGGTGCCACAGCAGGAGGTGGAACTACTGGAGGAGGGGGTGGCTGCTCCGGTGGTACAACAAGGATCAGGCCGCCGTCATCAGGCTGCGGGCGAAGTACAGCACGGGGGAGCCCCACGACGTAAGGCGCTACGCCGGTCAGCATAAGTCGGGATACGGTAGCAACGGCCCGGTGCTAGGTCGTACGGGTCTGTCTCCGGTGTAGTGCGAATCCCCTGCGCCGCGCACAACCCACAGATGAGGTGAACATGGGTAATCACCCTACTCCCTCGTCCTCTCCGCATACCCCGCAAGTTGTCCTCGATACAAGCTCCTACATTCACCCTACCGTCTCGCGCGATAAAGCAAATGGTCTCGTAGACGTGATCCAGGACAATGTGGCTCCGGGTGATCGGCCGGACGCGCCCTAACCACAGCTGAGCAAGCTCTTGCCAAGGGGAGTCCATCGTCGTCAAACGAAGCTCATGACCGTGCTCGAGCTGAGGAGGCACTATGGTGCATAAGGTGTTCCACGCAGGAGCAAGAACACGTCCCTCAGGCTGTGGGCGAAATACGCCATCGTCAGGCAAGCCAAAATAGACATTGATCGCCCGAGCACTGAAGTCGAGGTAGCGACCACGGACCCATACCCGGGATAGGTCGTCACCCTCCCCGAGACCGCCAATGTTGGCGATAACCTCCATAGCCAGATAACCGGAGGCAACGCCCTCGGGGTGACGTGCCAGACCGGTCCACTGCAGATACTCCAAGACTGCACTGACCCTGTCATCGCCCAGATGAAGAGGATATATGCCTCTCTCAGGGACGTGAGCCCTGTTTCGACGAAGCTCGTCGAAATAAAAGTCCTGGGCAGCCCTCGTCCTAAACCGGAACCTGTCGTGCCGGTGAGGACGCACCTCGTCCGGGAGACCCCTGAGTCGCGGGCCCCGCTGCTCCTCGTCCTCCTCTGGCTCGCTCTCGTCGGAATCAGGCATCGCCGGAGCGGCATGACTGGGGCCAGCCTCATCAGTAACTCGTCTCCTAGTCCTCGGAGGACACATGAGAGACGCTAAAACGACCCACAAAAAGAGCAACATCCTGCAAGTTACCAAATACCGATTATAAGACTAAGTCCCACACAAAAGTCAAGCGAAAATACGTAAAGGGCATCAATATACACTTCCAACGTGAATATACCATAAGAACAGCAAATCCTACCGTTTGCTAAGACCAACCAGGAGGTAATCTAGACTTAGGATATGCTCAAACTAGTGCCCAAACCCTTTGTGGCATTTCGTCGAACACGTTATGTGTGCAATAAACCAAAACCTAAGTTACTAACAACACACGGAAATTACCCGCAGAATGAAACGATCATTCTGATAACCACACAGCATATCCTACAGCACCAAACAACAGGGGAACGAACTAATAATCACACCTCAATAACAACCAAACATCAAAAACTTCACAGCCTTTCTAAGGATTTAACTCCAACGAGAATTTGCCAAAAACATAGACACATTATAACATAAACACAGGCAAGGCAACAAGAGTAACAACAATTGCCACGTACACTTGCTAATTTGCACAAATCAAGCCTATAAGTAACAAACCCCCAATTTTTGTACACAAACCCTAATTTCCTAAATCTCTTCACAAATCAAGTCATTCAAACCATAAAAGTTGAAATTAGTAAGTGGGTTTAGTAGAATCGTACCTCGATGAGTGAAAATGAATTCGAAATCAAGCGAACAGGAAGGTAACTCGCCGGATTTAGAGAGAATTGGGGGTGTGTTCTCGAATGGGAAATGGGGGAAGTGGCTCGCGCGGAGCGCGAGCCCTATTTTCTCGAGCAGGGGCAGCCGCGCGCTCGCCACGCGCTGAGGCCCCATACCGCACGGCCACCGCGCGGGACTCGGAGGGAGTTTTATTTTTTTCCTGTTTTGCTCAATCTCTTTTGCTATACGCTCATCACTGAACCCGGGCATACATTGACAGTGAAATACAACGACATGGGGCGTCACCTGGCATTATTCCTGGCAAGGACAGCAGAATCGCCTCACGTCCTCCTTCCGCAGGACTACAGGAAACCCCCGGGACGTAAATACGTAGGGACCATCAGAAACTCTGTAGGGAATAGGAAACCGCTTATTAACTAACGTCCCCACCACAGTTTGCTCGTATCCATAACGGGTCCATGACTCCCAACTGAAGAAGCACGTGCCCGACACGTCGCATGTACTCCGACCGGACGTAATCGGATTGGGTGATGGCTCGACTTATGAAGAAATCCCAGTGCAAATACTCAACTACAAGGAGAGGTTGACAAGAAATAAATTTGTAAAGATGGTCAAGGTCCTGTGGCCTAACCACGAGACAGGAACGGCAACCTGGGAATTGGAAGCCGACATGAGACAACGTTACCCTACCCTCTTCCAAGACGACCCGACCACAGTTATGGGGACATAACTGTATTCTTAAGGGGGGGAGGATGTAACACCCGAGGAAAAACAAATTCAAATTGTTTTGAACTACGTCACGACTTGATCCCTTCACAGGGTATGTAGGCAGCTTGGAACTAATTTCTAAGTTCAGTCATAAAATAAATCACAAAATAAAAACATAACCGAAAGCATCCCATCGTTTAAACCCGAAGAAACCAAAACACAACTTCAGTAAAATCATTAAGGAAGGACGGGACGAGTTTAAGTAGACGAATTATCATACGGGAGTTAGATCGAATTCGTAGATAAACCCACATGAGAATTTCGAGTCGGGAATGACCCAAAAAGTCGGACCAAGAGCGCGAAGGATAGAAACCCGATCGAGAAAAGGAAGAAAAGAACCGAGGCACCACACAAACCGCCCGAACCGGCCGGTTCGGGCGGCGCGCTGCGGCCACAGCGCGGCCAAAGGGAGTCGCGTCCCTGGATGGTTCGCACGCACTCCGCGCGGACAAAGGCCTATGTGCGCGTCACCAGCGCGCCAGAGGTGCAGGAGGTGTAAACTTTCCTTCCATGGCGATTTTCTTGCCAAAAATCCGACCTCTATCGGTGGCAAGCCGATCATAGCCTTAGGGAAAGGCTTAAGGGCGGATTTTGGGCGCCCCTTTCCACCACTTTACAGAAAACAAACCCTACACCTCCCATTCTTCCTCTCCAAGCCAAAAGCTCTCCGAACCGACTTTCCGACGAACATTCCGGCGACGACGAGGCAAAAGGAACCAAGACCTGCCCTCTAGACTCTTGGTAAGCCATGGTTTAACATTTTAATTCGTCCATAACACTTAGAAACTCAAAATCTAACCCGTTTCCTTTACTATGATTTCACGCCGGAAAACGAACGAAAAGCGATCGGAAGGATTGGCCGTTCGTCGCGACCCTAGAGCATCCGAATACCCATCTCAGTGATCTTAATCTTCAAATCAGTAAGTTAAAACCTTACTCACAATTTTTCGTGGTTGTTTGTTGCTTAAAACTCGAGATATAGGCTTGTAACAAAAATCGGTTTTCAAAAACCCTATTTTCGTCCAATTTCAAAGATTCGCCTAAAACTCGACCTTCGAGAATTCAAACCGAAAACTTTTCAACATAAAAGTTGTTCCTAACATCTTTATCTATCTTGTGTCCAAATTTCAGCCGTTGACATTAAGTTTTGCTATCCCAAATCACGCCGTAAACTTTATGTGACAACCCGAACATTTTTAAACTGTGACAGTTTCCCTTACTCGATTTGATGCATGTTTTTCACCCATTTTTCGAATGATTAAACTTTACATTCTTAAACAAAAGTTGTATATAATTGTGTCTAGATTATGCATATAAAATTTCACGGATTTTGGTGTTCATTTGATATGTCAAACGGTCGAATTTTCAGAACTGTTTTAAAACCTATTCGGAGCCCGCGAGTATGCAGTGAGTTGTGGTCGATTTTTGAGTACCAAGAATTCATTATTTCCAAATTCATAAAACATGAAAGTTGTTCCTTAACGTGTTTTGTAGTTACTGTAAAAATTTCGCATCAATTGGTTTTGAAATGAATTTTTAATCGGCGTTGCACGAACCTGTGACGGAACCAGTTTTTAAGACAGAAATCATTCTTTGCAATGAACTCGAATTTCGACTCACTTCGGAACCTTATTTCCCAAAACCTAAAACATGAAAGTTGTTCGCGTGTGTGTTTTTAAAAATTTCAGAATTTTTGGTGTAAAGACGAATTTTTAATTAAGAAAGGCGTAAACTGCCTCGAATAAGATTTTTCGAACTTGAGAAAACTCGAACTATGAAAACGCGATATCGATCATTTGATAACATTGAAATATGAGCTTTCGAAAAATCCCGTTCACTAGGCTGAGCCGATCTTCAAGCTATCATTATCTTTGAGACTGCCTCGTTAGTGGTCTCCTTACTATCTGAGATTGCCTCGTTAGTGATCTCGCGCGTTGTATTTTTGGATCGTCTCGTTAGTGGTCCTACTATCTTTTTGAGACTGCCTCGTTAGTGGTCTCCCATTGTTTGGACTGCCTCGTTAGTGGTCCTATGTTGAGATTGCCTCGTTAGTGATCTCCCGGTATGGTGTCCTCTTCTTAGTCTACGGGATAAAATGTAAAAGACTTGCGTGAGTGTTCCATTATGCTTAAATCGTATTTATCATGTTTTTAAATTATGTATTTAAAATTATGCATCTTAAATTATGCTTTTAATTACGCTTTTAAAATTATGACCTTCAATCATGTTTGTCCGCTGCAAATAAATTATGTATTTTAAATTTATGTATGGTAAGCGAAATCTTTAGTTTAAACACATATAACCCCTTTTATTGGTTAGTTAGGAATTAACTTACTCAGTATATTTTTATACTGACAACCGCTGTCATTTTTCTTTTACAGAGTATGTCGAGTGACGCATGCGCATACACTTGGGGGGAATTATTTATGAACATTTTCGCTTTCTGCACCGTATTACTGTTTTTACCGGGTCTGTTTAACCCGAGGTTTTGGCCGTGTTGGCCTGTGATTACTTTTCCGCTGCATTTCCTTATCCATGCATGATGATTTTTACTATCGTACTTGATTGAAGTATTAATAAATTCCGAATTCATTGTTGAATGGTTTTTAAAACTTTGCATACCCTTAAGCCTTGCACCTCCTTAGCGAGCTCGGGAATCCGTGTCTTGCTAGGGAGATGCGGCGGTGACACCTCGGCCTGGGTTACCAAATCCGGGGTGTTACAATCTTATTTTTATTTTTATTATTTTAAATTTTTAACTTGCTTTATTTTTAAATTTAATGCTATCATTTTAATTTAATCACCATTAGAATTAAACAAAATCTTTTCAAAATATAATATATATTATTAATGAACTTAAAATGACTAAGTTTTCTCCAGAATGAAATAATATTCTGAATTCCCTTGGGTTCGACCCGGTATTCACCGGTTTTTATTACTTGATGACAACCATCCGCTTGTGGTAAAATATGAGTAGTGAAAATCACTCATCACTTCTTGAACTTGAAGAATGCTCGGAATTCTTCAGCTCTTTGCTCTTGAGTTAAGTGTGCATGAGGATCAGGGTCTTCTCTGGCAGGATGTCTAATTTTAGGCATTGAATCCAGCACTTGCAGTTCGTCATCATCAATGTCTCGGACTGTCTGAGGATTGGCAGATTTTTCCTTTTGTAGCTCAGCCCGCTGCTTTTTCATTTCCTCCTCTCTTTCAATTTTCACTTTCTTAAATCTCTCAAGTGATTCTGATTGGCCTTCAGGAGCAATGACCGCTTCAATTCTGGCAGTTCCCACAAGTGGGTCTATGATTTGAGCAACTTGAGTATTATATTGGATTACCTTCAGCTCGGCTCCTTTCTCTATCTCTGTTTCAATTTGCTCATTCAAGTTCTTTCTTATTTCTACTCGGATTGTCTCTTGGGCATGAGCAGTGGGGTCGGTCCATGCAGTTGGCTCTTTTTTGATCTTTAACCCTTGCCCTTGAACTTCGCCAGTGATAATCAATTCTTCATCATCTCCTTTCATTGACTCAAGTTCAGCCTCAAGCTTTCTCGCAGCTTCTTCATCCTTTGTTAGATGGATGTTCTTCCTCATTTCGGCCTCCTGCATTGCCTTTTCTTCTCTTTCAATCCTTGCCCTGATCTCAACCTCAGACGCTGGTTTCTCAGAAGTTTGCTGTTCATGCACACCCGCCCGTGCATTTTCCTCTTCTTGCATTTTTCGGGCTATTTCAGCATCAAAAGCAATCTGATCTTTCTTCTTCGGAGGCGGCGGTGGCATCTTCGCTTTGCCTTTATCCGCAGGATCAACAGATTCAGTATTTTTCTTTGCCTGTGGCTCGGGTTCTTTTATGACAACTTTTGGCTCTGGTACCCGTCCACCTTTCTCTTTGTCAGCTAACTTTACCAGCCGTTTTTTGGTCTGCACTTGCTCAGTTTTCTCAGGAATGGCCGGCTGATCCTTAGGCTCAGGTTGTTTTGGCTGATTCTTTGGTTCAGGCTGCTGCTGCGGCTCTTGCTCTTGTTGAGCAAAAATTTGAGGTGGAGATGCCCTAGCAGTATACTGGTTGATTAGAACATCAAGCTCTTCTCCCTCTGCCTCTTGCGTCCCAAACTGCTTGTGTGCATATCTCAAGTAATCTTTCACAAATCCCGAATTGGTGATCCTTACCAGTTTCAATTCCTATGCTCCCTTGATCCGGTTGCAGATTAGGCTTCTAAGTTTGTGGTTATAGTGCATGATATTTGCCTTATTCCCGGTATTTCCATAGTCTAAGGCCTCTTTATCCATTTCCATAAGGAGTTCGAGATATGAGGTTCTATAACGCTCCATCATGGAACCCACCATATCCCTTTCCAAGGCTTCCTTCAAGTAGGACATGTCCTGTGCCAGATCATATTTCAAATATTCTTCTGCCTCAGCCTTGGTCATCAATCTATATTGCCTTGCATCCTTTTTCAGTACTGACCATTTCCTGTACCTTATCTCATGGATTATTTTTTCTCTATTTTGGATGAAGGAAATAGCATTTTTTGGTCACATAATATCGGTCGAGGGAGTATCAGTAGACCCAGCCAAGATATCCGTGGTAACTGAATGGCCAGTACCGAAAACTCAAACCGAAGTGAGAAGTTCCCTTGGATTAGCTGGATACTATAGAAGATTTGTGAAGGACTTCTCGAAAATTGCGAGACCCTTGACCCAGTTGTTGAAGAAAGGGTTGAAGATGAATGGACCGCTGAGTGCGATATAGCTTTTCAAGAACTCAAAAAGCGACTCACATCAGCACCAGTTTTAGCATTGCCATCTGAAAATGAGTATTTTGAAGTGTATAGTGATGCTTCTAAGGATGGTTTAGGATGCGTGCTAATGCAAAAACAGAGTTATTGCATATGCATTGCGACAACTAAAGCCTCACGAAGAGAATTACCCAACTCACGACCTAGAACTAGCAGCAGTCGTGTTTGCCCTTAAGGTATGGTGACATTACCTTTATGGGAGAACTTGCTGGATGTTCACCGACCATAAAAGTCTCAAATACATATTTACTCAAAGAGAGTTAAATATGCGACAAAGTAGATGGATTGAGTTGATTAAGGACTATGATCTGGATATAGTTTATCATGAAGGAAAGGCCAATGTCATTGCAGATGGACTGAGCTGTAAGACTAGACATGTGGTCAATTCGCTTGTTTTACATGGATCTTGTTAATCTGGATATCGAACTAGTCCATTATGGAACCGTGGTAAAAATAGTTAATGCTATGTCAAGTGAGTCTACAATATTTGAAGAAATACGTGCAGCTCAGCCAGGGGATGTAAAACTAGAGAGGATTAAGAAGAAAATTTTTGAAGGTAAGGCTATAGGATTTTCTATTCATGATGATGGGAGTATTCGCTTCAAGGGAAGATGGTGTGTCCCATCTAAGTGTGAGGATTTGAAGCGAAAACTAATGGAAGAAGGCCACAACACCCCATACTTTGTACATCCCGGGGGTGACAAGCTGTATAAGGATTTGAAAAAGATTTATTGGTGGCCTAGGATGAAACACGAAGTAGCTGAGTTTGTGGCTAAGTGCTTAACCTGCAAAAAAGTCAAAGCCATAAGACAAAAGCCAATAGGACTCATGAAGCCACTAGAAATCCCAAGCTGGAAATGGAATAGCATTTCCATGGATTTCGTATCAGGGCTACCACGATCACCAAAAGGAAATAATAAGATATGGGCGATTGTTGATAGGCTAACTAAGACCGCTATCTTTATTCCAATGAAGGATACATGGTCCATGGATCAGTTAGCAAGAGCCTATATGGATAATGTGGTCCGTAGACATGGAATACCACATGACATAATTTCGATAAAGACAGTAGATTTGTCTCTCATTTCTGGACCAAATTGCAAGAGGCTCTAGGGACTCAAACTAAGATGAGTACTGCTTTTCACCCAATGACGGACGGACAAATTGAGCGAACAATTCAAACGCTCGAAGACATGCTAAGAGCGTGTGTCCTTGAGTTTAAGGGTAGCTGGGAGAATCACTTACCATTAATAGAATTCTCCTACAATAACAGTTATCACACTAGTATTAGTATGGCACCGTTCGAAGCACTTTACGGACGAAAATGCCGTAGTCCGTTATGCTGGGTAGAAGATGGAAATCCGATGGTACTAGGACCACAACTCATTGAGGAGATGAGTCAACAAGTCAAAGTGATCCAACAAAAGATGAAAGCTGCACAAGACCGGCAAAAGAGTTATGCCGATACAAGACGTCAAGACTTAGAATTTCAAGTTGGAGATAAGGTTATGCTGAAAGTATCACCAATGAAGGGTGTGATGCGCTTCAGCAAACGGGGAAAACTAAGCCCTCATTACATTGGACCTTATGAAATTTTGGAACGAGTAGGTACATTGGCGTATCGGTTAGCTCTACCGTCAGAATTGTCTAGAGTTCACAACGTGTTTCATGTTTCACAGCTAAAGAAATATGCACACGATCCTACCCATTGATACATAATTTTAGCTCTACGTATTTTAGTCGCAAGTGTACAACATCGCATCAAGTAATAATCCGGTGAATAACCGATTCGAACCACAGGGAAATAAAGTATATTATTTCATACTTTAGTAACTTTGCATAATCTAAAGTTCAGTTAATTGAATGAGTTGAAAAATTAGTCGAGTAGACATATCTAAATCCTACAAACAGAAATTAAATAAAAAGAACTAGCAACCGACAAAATCTAATTCCACTCTAATACATTAGCTAATTAATATGTTCATAGGCTGCTTATGTCCTAATTTAAAAAGAATAAATTGGTTTGACTAAATTCCGTTGTAATTAATGTTGTGTTATCCAACATCATAACATTATCAAAATCGAAGAATTAATGAACTCTAAAATCACCTTCCGATTTTATTTAGAGCACAAATATTCCAGTGATTTTGCAACAAAAATTCTGCAGACTAAATTAAATGTATTCCGCCAACAATTCTTAATCTTGTAAACTCATTATGTGATTTATGACTTTACAAAATTAACATAGCAAGATATTAAGAGTGTAGTAATAATTTCCAAGACATTCATGTATAGAAAATTCGCTAGTTATCATTCATCCAAAAATACAATGTTTCATGAATTGTATTATTGATTAAATTACTCATCTTTTCCAGATTGAATAATTCAAATCAATTTATGAAACTGAAAATTTAGTCTTCCAACTTGAATTTTCAGATTTGGAATCGCAGGCCTGAAGAATTGAATTTGTTCCCCAGACTGGTACTAAAATTTTAAGTACTTTTGTAACACCCCAGATTTGATAACCCAGGCCGGGATGCCACCGCCACACCTCCCAAGCAAGACACGAGTTCATTCGAGCTCGCTTGAGAGATGCAAGGCTAAAGGTATTTCAAAAATAATTTAAAAGCAAGCCCAAAAGGATTTACTTTAAAATAACATAGTATAATTCAAAATAAGTCGCAACGGAAAATTTAAATATGGGCCGACATGGCCAAAACGCAGTGGGTAATTTAAGTCTAACAAAATACAACATTCATAATTACTAATTTAATTCCTGAGCCCCCAATATGCGTGCATGCTCATGTCATTTCTTCATACTCTGAAAAAGGAAAATAAAACAACGGGTTTTATCAGTATATAAAATACTGAGTAAGTTAATTCTTAACATAACAATAATGGGTTTTAAAATGTACTTAATAAAAATTCACCTTTTAACTCATGCACATTTTATAATATGAAAACGTATTTTGACAACATTAATAATAGGGATTTAAAGGCATGATTCTAAATGTAAAGAGGCGTACACGAATATTAAGTATATAAATTTCAAAAATTTAACAAAGGATTTATTAAGTACGAAGGGTTTTAAAAATCATGGGATAAAATATATGTTCTCGCATAACTAATATTTCATTCTTCTACTGTTGTTCAATATGATCGAAGTCGCCGTATTCCGCTTGGGCACTTATGTCCACAAGCCTCACAAATCACAATTCGCTAGGGCCCTTATGTCCACTAGCCTTATAAATCACCATTCGCCAGGGCTCTTATGTCCACTAGCCTTACGCTTGGGCTCTTATGTCCACAAGCCTCATAATCAATACTTCACTAGGGCTCTTATGTCCGCTAATTATATGCTTGGGCCCTTATGTCCACAAGCCACATAATCAATGTTTCACTAGGGCTCTTATGTCCGCTAGTCGTACGCTTGGGCTCTTATGTCCACAAGCCACATAATCAATATTTCATAGTTTCCAATTTGATCATAAATCACAAAGTTTTCAAAATAGTTGAAAGTGTCGCAACGAGGGTTTCCATAAATCTCAAGGTTTAATAAGCACACACGTCGCAGATTACACCTTTTTACTCTAAAAATTCATTTCTCAGGCGAACGACTTGAAATTTTTACAGTACACCAACAACATCCTAACAACAACTTTCATGTTTTAACGATTTCGAAATAAGGTGAGGAAACATGTCAAAAATCGAGTTTTCTACACAAATAGTATGCTGCCAGGATTTCGGGTTTGACGCAGTTCAACAATCCGATTTTTCGAATTATCAAATGGACTCCAAAAATTCTGAAATTTGGTGGACATATACTAGACATGATTATCTACAACTTTTATTTACATTTCAAAGATTAGTTCGGTCTAGAAATGGTAGAAACATGCCCATCAACTTCGCCTACTTACTCTGTCAGAATTTTATTTCAAACGCAGACTGTTCGGATCGAATTTCACGACACAAACGTTAACCAAAATTCACGACATTTTAACCACACCTTCTCAAAACAATTATCTACAACTTTCATGTTTACTCCAAGGGTTAGTTTTGAAGGGATCCTTAAGAAAAATGTCAAAGACGTTGAACACTCAAATCTGTCAACTTTTCCTTTAAACCACAGTCTATTCAAAATGGTTTTTGACTATACAAACTTTAACGAAAATGCGTGAAATTTTACAGACACAATATTTAGACAGTTAGCTACAACTTTTGTTTTTACATAAAAGTTTAGTTTTGATTGGATCCATTAGAAAAACGCCAAGGAAGTCGGACATGAAATTCTGTCAGCTTTTTCGGGTTTGAAGAATAACTCAGAAAATACCAGATCCGATTTGACGGAACAAACGTCGACGAAAATTTCTGAAAATTTAACACGATATACTTTAACTCATTAGGAACAGGTTTTTAGCTTTAAGTTTCTCCGTTTGAATGCTCAAAAAGGGTTTAAAAGTCGGATTTCAGAAAGCGCGCGTAGGGAGAATTTTTGGGACAGATTTTCGTACGTTGATTAAAACTTGCATTCCATTCGATTTTAGGGCACCAAAACGGTTATGAGAAGAATCAACTTATAGTATCTAAGATCGAAAGTCTTAGATTTCGTCGGGATGGCCTCCGGAGTCCGTGAACGCGTCCAATCTACATGTCTCTTTCTCTTCGGTCCCGATTTCCTCTTCCTTTGGCTCCGATTTGTGTTTTCAAGTAAAAATCCGTAAGTTAGAATGATGATTGTGATTGTAAACGACAAAGGAACCTAATCTAGCCCTTACCAACAATCCAAAGTCTGTATCCTTCGATCTACACGCCTCCACGGTCGGTTTTGGTCGCCGGAAATTTGTCGGAAGGTAAAGCTTTGTGTTTTCGGTTTTGGGAGAGATTTTGGATGAGGAGAGGTTGTTGATGACTGAATATGGGGTGGGAGATCACCCATATTCGACCTAAATGTCTTTCCCTCGGCTGGAATTGACTTACCTAAATCGGGGGTCGAAATTTAGGCAATAAAATCGCCATAATCGCGCAAGGCAGCTGGCCCTGCGTCATGGCGCGGTCTTGGCGCGTCCCCGCGCGGGGACCGCGCGGCTCCGATCCGTACCGGTTAGCGAAATTGCAAAATTGGTAACTGTCAGACTTGGCGCAATTTTGTGCCATCCCTCCAAATCTGGCGCACGCGATCGTTTTGCGCCAAACCTGTTCCATTTCTTTCGGGCTCGATTTTCCGGGTCATTCTCGGATTATAAATTCTTATCTAAAATTTATCTCATCTCGAATTAATCCTGTATCCGAAATCTTGAGTCTGTCGCGTTTGGATTCGTCGGCTTCTAATTCGTAGTCTTTTGGCTCCCGTGCAATTATTTATCTAATTAAATTATTTCCGACTTCACGGGTTCTTGGAATTAAAATCCTTTTCCTTCTTGAATTTAATTCCAATTCTTTTGGGATTAATCCATGGAATATCTTCGGGCTTCCTTTCGGAAAAAAGGATAAATATGTCCTTTTTCTTTTCAAAAAATTCAAATCAGTCCTTTTTCTATTTTACTACCAAAACAGTCCTCTACAAATGCTAATTATGTTCAAATCAGTCCTTTTTTCACTAATTATATTCTAATTGCTGACGTCGCAAGGGTTTTAATTTAAACCTGACACGTGTGCATAATATTAGTCCTTTTTCTTTTATCTTTTGCCAATTCAGTCATAAACTTTTATTTTGTTCCATTTAGTCCTCTACCCCAATCACTCATTTTTATATTAATTGGCCTCAAACCTTTCTAATTATTTCATTTTAAGCCCAGAACCTTAATTTTTTTTATTATTACTAATACATTTATCAAATAAATGCCCAACATACTTCCGTAAATAAAATTAAATACCAAACCTCATACATTGGGTTTGACCGCCTTGTTACTGGGTCTTCGAAGTTCCGAATTTTACGGACTCTCTCTAACCACCCGACCGTAACGATGGTTCATTGGTTCTGATTTCCTTCAACAACAATCAGCACAATCATACTTTGTGGACAATAAAATTCAGGCTATTTTTTTAATATTTTTAATAATATTAATATTTTTCAATAAAACCAAGACTTCCTGTATACATAACCTTCCAAAAATTCAAGTTAAATCATTTACTCAAATATTGCTACATCCTAGGGTAGGATGCAAAGTAAGATTCTGTTGATTGTTACTGAAGGAAACCAAAACCAATGAACAATCGGTTGCGGTCGAGTGGTTATTAGAGAGAGTCCGTAAAATTCCGGTACTTGAAAGACCCGATAACAAAGCAGTCGAACCCAATATATGAGGTTTGGTGTTTAATTTTATTTATGGAAGTATGTTGTGCATTTATTTGATAAATGGATTAGTAATAATAAAAAATTTAAGGTTCTGGGCCTAAAATGAAATAATTTGAAAGGTTTGAGGCCAATTAATATAAAAATGAGTGATTGGGGTAGAGGACTAAATAGAACAAAATAAAAGTTTAGGACTGAATTGACAAAAGATAAAAGAAAAAGGACTAATATTATGCACACGTGTCAGGTTTAAATTAAAACACTTACCACGTCAGCAATTAGAATATAATTAGTGAAAAAAGGACTGATTTGAACATAATTAGCATTTGTAGAGGACTATTTTGGTAATAAAATAGAAAAAGGACTGATTTGAATTTTTTGAAAAGAAAAAGGACCTATTTATTCTTTTTTCCGCTTCCTTTCCCTCTTCTATTCCATTTTGAATTTTTGAATCTATCGTCGTTTCATTTCCGAGCAATAATTTATTATGATAAATTATTTTCTTCTTCTCGGAGATATTTCGACATTGATCGGATTAAGAAACTAATTTTATTCCTTCGGACGCCAATAAAAATCTCGGGTATTACAACTTTGTCATCTCTCGATTTATATAAAGTACTTCTATAATAATTCCCTGCCATTTAAAAAACAATGCATAAATATGCAATAATCGTTCATACATAATTCAGAAATCAAACAAATATTGTAGGAAATACTCCCTTCGATGATGTCTTATTCATACTTCAATGTGTCTCCCGGTATGGTTCTTGAGCACACCAAATTCGCAGTAGAATCTTCAATACATGAAGTCTGGAAACTTACTATGTAACACCCCGGATTTGATAACCCAGGCCGAGGTGTCACCGCCACATCTTCCTAGCAAGACACGGATTCCCGAGCTCCCTAAGGAGGTGCAAGGCTTATGGGTATACAAAGTTTTAAAAACATTCAACAATGAATCCGGAATTTATTAACACTTCAATCAAAGTACGATAGTAAAAATCATCATGCATGGATAAGGTAAATGCAGCGGAAAAGTAATCACGGCCAACACGGCCAAAACCTCGGGTTTAACAGACCCGGTAAAACAGTAGTATGATGTAGTAAATAAAAATGTTCACAAATATATCCCCCCAAATGCGCGTGCATGCGTCACTCGACATACTCTGTAAAAAGAAATAACAACGGTTGTCAGTATAAAGATATACTGAGTAAGTTAATCCCTAACTAACAAATAAAAGGGGTTACATGTGTTTAAACTAAAGATTTCGCTTACCATACGTAAATTTAAAATACATAATTTATTTGCAGCGGAAAAACATGATTAAAGGACTTAATTTGAAAAGCGTAATTTAAAGCATAATTTAAGATGCATAATTTTAAATACATAATTAAAGACATGATAAATAAGATTTAAGCATATTGGAACACTCACACAAGTCTTTTACATTTTATCCCGTAGACTAAGAAGAGGACACCATACCGAGAGATCACTAACGAGGCAATCTCAACATAGGACCACTAACGAGGCAGTCCAAACAATGGGAGACCACTAACGAGGCAGTCTCAAAAAGATAGTAGGACCACTAACGAGGCGATCCAAAACACAGCGCGCGAGATCACTAACGAGGCAATCTCAGATAGTAAGGAGACCACTAACGAGGCAGTCTCAAAGATAATGATAGCATGAAGATCGGCTCAGCCTAGTGAACGGGATTTTTCGAAAGTTCGTATTTCAATGTTATCAAATGATCGACATCGCATTTTCATAGTTCGAGTTTTCTCAAGTTCGAAAAATCCTATTCGAGGCAGTTTACGCCTTTCTTAATTAAAAAAATTCGTCTTTACACCAAAATTCTGAAATTTTTTTCAGTAGTTCAAAAACACACACACGAACAACTTTCATGTTTTAAGTTTTTGGAAATAAGGTTCCGAAGTGAGTCGAAATCCGAGTTCATTGCAAAGAATGATTTCTGTCTTAAAAACTGGTTCCGTCACAGGTTCGTGCAAGGTCGAATAAAAATTCATTTCAAAACCAATTGATGCGAAAATTTTACAGTAACTACAAAACACGTTAAGGAACAACTTTCATGTTTTAAGAATTTGGAAATAATGAGTTCTTGATACCCAAAAATCGACCACAACTCACTGCATACTCGCGGCTCCGAATGGGTTTTAAAACAGTTCTGAAAATTCGACCGTTTGACATATCAAATGAACACCAAAATCCGTGAAATTTTATATGCATAATCTAGATACAATTATCTACAACTTTTGTTTAAGAATGTAAAGTTGAATCATTCGAAAAATGGGTGAAAAACATGCATCAAGTCGAGTAGGGGAAACTGTCACACTTTAAAAATGTTCGGGTTGTCACAGAAAGTTTACGGCGTGATTTGGGATAGCAAAACTTAATGTCAACGGCTGAAATTTGGACACAAGATAGATAAAGATGTTAGGAACAACTTTTATGTTGAAACGTTTTCGGTTTGAATTCCCGAAGGTCGCGTTTTAGGCGAGTCTTTGAAATTGGACGAAAATAGGGTTTTTGAAAACCGATTTTTGTTACAAGCCTATATCTCGAGTTTTAAACAACAAACAACCACGAAAATTTGTGAGTAAGGTTTTAACTTACTGATTTGAAGATTAAGATCACTGGGATGGGTATCCGGATGCTCTAGGGTCGCGACGAACGGCCAATCCTTCCGATCGCTTTTCGTTCGTTTTCCGGCGTGAAATCGTAGTAAAGGAAACGGGTTAGATTTTGATTTTCTAAGTGTTATAGACGAATTAAAATGTTAAAACATGACTTACCAAGAGTCTAGAGGGCAGGGCTTGGTTCCTTTTGCCTCGTCGTCGCCTGAATGTTCGTCGGAAAGTGGATTCGGAGAGCTTTTGGCTTGGAGAGGAAGAATAGAGGGTGGCTAGGGTTTGTTTTCTGGAAAATGTGGGGAAGGGGCGGCCACACAGTCCCTATAACCTTCCCCCACTGCCTTGATCCGTTTCCCCTTGATAGGGGACGGATTTTTGGCAAGAAAATCACCATGGAAGGAAAGTTTACACCTCCTGCACCTCTGGCGCGCTGGTGACGCGCACATAGCCCTTTGTCCGCGCGGAGTGCGCGCGAACCATCCAGAGACACGACTCCCTTTGGCCGCGCGGTGGCCGCGCGCATGCGCGCGGGGTGCGCGCCGCCCGAACCGGCCGGTTCGGGCGGTTTGTGTGGTGTGTCGGTTCTTTTCTTCCTTTTCTCGATCGGGTTTCTATCCTTCGCGCTCTTGGTCCGACTTTTTGGGTCATTCCCGACTCGAAATTCTCATGTGGGTTTATCTACGAATTCGATCTAACTCCCGTATGATAATTCGTCTACTTAAACTCGCCCCGTCCTTCCTTAATGATTTTACTGAAGTTGTGTTTTGGTTTCTTCGGGTTTAAACGACGGGATGCTTTCGGTTATATTTTTATTTTGTGATTTAGTTTATGACTGAACTTGGTATTTAAATTCCCAAGCTGCCTACGTACCCTGTGAAGGGATCAAGTCATGACGTAGTTCAAAACAATTTGAATTTGTTTTTCCTCGGGTGTTACATACTACATAATGACTATTACAGCTTATAAACTTATATCTACTAAATTAAGGAAATGGAAACAACAACTTTTGCAAACTCCTATGAAAGCATGAAAAAATCTGAATTTTGGAGTGTATTTGGATGTAGGTGTCGACCCCCCTGTTTCTCTTCAATAATCAGATATATTATCGGTCTATTTCCCCCGAATTGCCTTTGAAAACCGACCAAAAGAACCACATAAAACGGGCAAAGAAACTGACACAACAAACTTGGAACTGTCGGACCTAGCGTAAAGTGACGCTAGACTGCAAAAGTTGGCGTAGTTGCTCTGCCTGACGCTACCTTTGAAACTCAGTATTTTGCCTCTTCAGTTCTGGCGTTAGTTGACGCTATGAAGCTCTTTTTGGCGTAGATACTCACATCGACACCAGCTGCTCCATGCCTTAGAAAATTTCTCCATTCAACTCAACCTCTTGCAATCCCAATTTAGTCCAAGCTCCTACCAATCATGAAACCAAACATAAATCCATTGAATCCTCATAGAAATCATTCCAACAATATACTCATGGCTTGAATGAATCATACAACAATCCAGATTAATCAATATCAATGCAAATATCCAATAAAAACCACATATTCTAATATAATAACCTAAGAACAACAAAACAAGCTAAAATCAACTAAAAATAAAGAAAATGGAAGAAGTCAAGCATAAATTCGCATAATTTCCGGTGTAGATGAAGGCTAAATTATAGGTCCCATTGGGAGCTATCAACATCCTCATACTTAAATGTTGCTCGTCCCCTGAGCAACAAAAGAAAATCAGAAACACAACAAAAATCATATATGAAGTGGAACAAATGAATGTCTTCTCAATATAGAAACAAGCAATTTTATGCAACATAAATGGCAAAAAGGGATGAAATTTCATAAACTCGATGACTTGAATATCACATAATCAGTCACATAAAATCCATAAGCCAGAAACAAGCATCAAGGCATCTATCAAAATAAGAGCTTCTTAATTAGGTATGCTTTGAATTTTATTGAGTGATTGATGATTTGGTTTCACAATGGACGAGGCTTCAACTCTTTTGTTCATGGCACTTTTGCTGAGTTGTAGACGGTTGAATTCCAAAAGCTACTCGTGCCAGAGGAACAATGTGTCAATCATCATAGCCATTATTTTTTTTCTTTTTTTAGAGGCATTTGGCTTTATATAATCAACTCAATAACAAGATGTAAATTATTGCATACCTTTATGTTAGACCACTTTTGAAATAAGTTAAGTAGATAATAGCCCTGATGCAATTTCTAATCGAGATTGGATGTAACCGTCTATGCAAAAAACAATTCTAATATAACTTTGTTTTAAAAATTCCAGCATTTGGTCATCTTAGATACATAAAACATGGCTTGGTTCGTGATTGAGAAGACGAAATTTGTGTATAAAATAATTGATAAAAAGTGTTGAGTTTCTCAAAAATTTTCCCATTTGTTTTTACCAAGCCGTAATCTACACCAAAGTATATGCTATTTGAACTCAAATGCTTCCAGAAAATACCAAAAAAAAAAAAAAAAAACTAAAAGAAGCTAGAGATAAAGCAAACATGGTAAAGCAATGAAATCCCTAAAAACACATAATACAAGCATGCATCTTCATAAACATTATCAAGCAATCATCAAAATAATAGCACATGCCTTGCATAAACAAAATTTCGATAACCTTACCATAATTCCAGAAATAAGCAAAAGAACAATGTCACCTAGTATCATGCTCAAGTGGTCACAATATTGAGGTCCTAATCCAGATTTTAATCATTGACCAAGAATGATTCCACCTTGTACTCTCCAATCTGGACATCATTGTTGCATTTGATTGGAAATAATTCCATAAGCACCCTGCTTGCATTGCCAATGCTTTGATGCAAATTGAAGATTATTTTCCTGCAAAGAACCTCAATACCTATGGCACCAACCTGAAACATTCATCTCCATTAAGCTCAAATGGCAAGAATCCCAGGCAATCAAAATTAAACAAATAAAGAAAAGGAAACATGGAACAATATTACCTGAAACTCACTATCTCAATCTGTGATGTACCACTTACAACAATCATATCCCCAACCTTGAATCAAACCACCTAGTCACTTTATTCCCATTTCGAATCACCAATTTCAGAAGGTGTCCTGCAACAAATTTCAAGCAACCTTTCCAGATCAGAACATCACAGAAATAATAGACCAAAGCAACATCATTCGCAAAAATCAAAACAAAGCAAAATGAAAAATAAAAACTAACTAGAAAACAAAGAACCAAACATCTAATATAATAAGAGGTCATCAAACAAGCTATTAGTACATAGCAAGCTCTAATCCACACAGATCAATAAGTGCTAATATGAATTCAAACCACAGCCAAAAAGTTTCTCAATTTCAGTTCCTAAAAGTTAGCACTCAATCTCACTCACTATCATCATTCGACTTAGCTTCACTTTTACTTTCATCATTATTTTCTCCCTCTTGTTGCTCATTTCTTGCTCCGCCAAAGTTGTCCAACCGTGCCAAAATCTGCTTGCATAATCCTTCAACAACAGCAACCCTTGCCTCCAGTCGATCCATTCTTCCTCGGTTTCATTGATCTCAGCTTGTTCAATCCCCATCATTTTCAGTCTCCTGTTGTCCCATGTTTCTCATAGCATCCTTCATTCCAATCCCAGTATCTGTAATCACAATGGCTTCCTGGTCTTCCAACTCAACCTCCTCTTCAATTCCAACATCAATCTCCTTTTCCTTCTGTCCCATGTCAATCAAACACCATCAGTCCCTATCCCTGTAGCCGCAGCAGCTACTTGTTCTCTTAATTCGCCCTCAGTTCGCTTATTCAAATCCACCATCTTTCTCTGCTTTGAGTCTTTATCCATTAGTGCCTTCCTTTCTTCAAGCATTTTCTTAGCCTTACTTATATAAATTTTTCCACAAAGACATTTTTTTGATGGCCTGTTTTGTCTCTCTGGTGATTCTTGTGAGGGTTCGATTGTAAAAGTATTTCTACGAAAAAGAATCCTTGATTCAATGTCAAATTCCCAACTACTTCTTGAATGATTCTTGCTTCTAAATCTGCCCTCACTGTCAAATGAACCTCTATAAGCTCTAGTGGGTTGAACCTGGAGATCACCAAACCACAAACGCTGTTTTGGGTGCAATTGTTCTGGTGGAATATCTCTAAGCCGCCTACCATTGTCACTCATGACCTAAAAAGTGGAAAAATGGGATGATAGGGATGAATAAAATGAACTGTGACATGCAAGTTTCCCCAATCCTCATACTTAAGTTCGAAACAAGTGGAGAACTTAAGTACATTCCTAAATCTAAGGTGAGACAAGATGAAATTAAGCACATGACTTGGGATATAGGCACAGCCGATGACTTGAATAAAATATGATTGATTGAATTGAGTTATTGATTCTCATAATTTAAGTGAATGATTGACAGAATTTTTCAGCAAAACCTTTATGAGGATAATGATGAGGTATAAAAATTAATGAAACTTCTTAAAGATTTTAAAAAATATCCCTCTTACATTTCAATAAGCTTTAACATACCTCACATTAATCCTAAAAATGATCAAAAGATGGCTTAAAATAAGCCTTGAAAATTTTTGAAAACCAACTTAGGCAATCTTTCTCATAACAAACTAGCACCGCCATCATTTGTTTTCCAGAATCATCCTCAAAATGAACATGGAATGAAAAAGATTTCAAAGATCAAAAGAGCTTTGACACCTTAATGAAATCTTTCCCATAAGATGTCTATAAACTCTTGTTCTTCAAAGGTAAAACATAATCTACACTTAACAAAAGTTTTCGACATCCCATTCTGCATTGTTCATCGTCAATCAAGAAACTCAAAATTATGATTACAATAGCTTAATCAAATCAATCCTTACAAGAAAATTTCAAGCCAAAAACAGCCCCCAAAAATGCAATATCAATTTATGCCACTGGAATTATGCTCAAGCTAATGGAGTTAGAGCCTAAAACCGCACTAATAATGATCAAAGTAATCATATGAATGAAACACAAGGCTCAATTCAGCAAAATAAAGAATTGACAGAAAATCCCCATTTGACCGTGAGCCCTAGCTTAACAAGTATACAGAGTGTGCGACAATCCATATGTAATTCACAAGTTCAGTGTGCTCAAAATCAACTCAATCACTGAATTCCCTAAGCAATTTTGGCCAATCAAAACAGATTTGAACACTTACCTCTTCATCTATGTCGGCCAAGAGAGAGGAGAAAAATCAGAACCCTAATTCATGGTATTGACGGCGTACACAGCGTCTGGGGGTTTGGGAATCAGATTTGAGACAAAATCTTAGAAACTTGAGATGTTTGATTGAGGATTGATGAGGTGACCGTTGTGGATTTTGAGTGAGGGGCTCGCGGCAATGAAAAGGAAGAAATGGGAAGAGTGCTCGCGTAAGGGGAAGAGGAGAAGGAAAGAAAAATTAGCGTAAGGAAAAGAGAGGGCAAAAGGAAATTTCAGATTTTTCAGTTCAAATTCCCTTCTTCGGCTTTGGCGTTGCATTAACGCCATTATGAGAAAGTTGGCGTCTCTAGCCTTAATTACGCCAGACATGAGAATTTTAAATTTGATAGCTTCAATTTTGGAAAAATTTAACGCTAGAAAGCTCTTTCTGGCCTAAATACTCTTTCCTACGCTAGCTCTGTCAACTCAAATTACTTCTCAAATTTCCAACCCGAAAACATTTAGAGTCGTGAGCTTAGATATCCATGAAAAATAAGAATCCCTTCACACACATCTAAATCCTCCTAACCAAAGGTAAATTAGCTTGCTCATCAAAACACATTTCATAAGACATACCTCAAGTCGATCCCCAACTTACCAATCCTCATACTTGCTACTTGCTTAATATGCCATATTTTCTGATTTTCCTCACAAAACAATCCAAGAATTATTCTCCTGCTTGACGACCAGCTACAACCTATAAAAACAACAAAATCAAAACAAAGAAAAATAAAGAAGAAAATTATTTACAAAAATAACAGTGCAAAGTTTCTCCAAAACGATGATCCCATCCATGCGGCTTCAATCAATAGCCGGCCTCATCACCACTTGCTCAATTTCCTTGGGCTCATCACCAAAATAATGTTTTATTCGCTGTCCATTCACTGTAAATTTTCTTCCATCATCTGCTTGTAGAACCACTGCTCCCGAATCCAACACTTGTGAAATTAGAAAAGGTCCAGACTACTTGATTCTTAATTTTCCTGGAAAAACCTTGAAACGAGAGTTAAATAAAAGCACTTTCTGTCCAGGTTCAAAACTCCTGGATTTAATTTTCTTATCATGATATTTCTTAGTTTTCTCCTTATAAATTTTGGCATTTTCATATGCTTGAAGGCGAATTTCATCCATTTCATTCAAATCAATTTCTCTTTTCTTGAGCATCTTTAAAATCAAAATTCAATTTTCTCAAAGCCCAATATGATTTATGCTGAAGTTCAAGAGGTAAATGACATGCCTTACCATATACCAATTTAAAAGGAGACATACCAATTGGAGTTTTAAAAGCTTTTCGGTAAGCCCATAATGCTTCATCTAGCTTCATGGCCCATTCTTTTCTTGATTTACCAACAATTGCTTCCAGATTTTTTTCAACTCTCGATTTGAAACCTCCACCTGCCCATTTGCTTGAGGGTGATACGGTGTAGTAACCCTATGATGAACATTAAATCTTGCAAGTAATTGGTTAAGTGAACGGTTACAAAAATAAGAACCTCCATCAGAAATTATGGCTCGACGGACACCAAAACGAGTGAACATATTCTTTTTCAAGAATTTAATCACTTGTTTTGAATCATTGGCAGCACATGCTTCTGCCTCCACCCATTTTGAAACATATTCCAAGGCCACCAAAATGTATTGCTTACCATTTGAAGGTGGGAAGGTTCCCATAAAGTCGACGTCCCAAAGATCAAATAATTCAACCTCAAGAATCCCTTTCAAAGGCATCTCATCTCTCCGGGAAATATTACCTGTACGTTGGCGAACATCGCAATGGTGCACAGATGCACGAGCATCCTTGTACACCGTAGGCCAATAGAAGCCACATTCAAGTACTTTGTGTGCTGTCCTGTTTGCCCCAACATGTCCTCCACCTAATCCTTCATGGCATGCCTTTAACACTCTCTCCACTTCATGATCTGGAAAGCATCTTCGAAGAACCTGATCTGCACACATTCTAAACAGAAAGGGCTCATCCCATATAAAGAATTTCACATGTGATTTGATTTTTTTTCTTTGGCTATTCCATTTCAAGTGTGTAGGCATAATATCACAAGCCAAATAATTTACAATGTCTGCATATCATGGATTTGGATTTAATTCATCAATGACATATAATTTTTCATCAGGAAAATGGTCAAGAATTTCAACCCCTTCTGCATCATCTGCTAAGAATCTTGAAAGATGGTCCGCCATTGGATTGTTTGCTCCCTTTTTATCTTTGATCTCGAGATTGAATTCTTGTAGTAGCAGCACCCATCTAATCAACCTGAGCTTAGCATCTTTCTTAGAAAATAAATAACGTACAGCAGAATGATCCGTAAAAACCAAAGTTTTAGAACCAATCAAGTAAGCTCTGAATTTTTCACAAGCAAAAACAATGGATAAAAGTTCTTTTTCTATCACAGTGTAATTCCTTTGTGCTTGATTTAGAATTTGGCTCGCATAATAGATCACATGAAGCTTCTTGTCCTTTCGCTGCCCCAATACAGCCCCCACAGCATGATCGCTCACATCACACATGACCTCAAATGGAAGATTCCAGTCAGGTGGTTGAATGATTGGGGCTATAATTAATGCTTCCTTTAACCTGTTAAAGACATCAACACATTCTTCATTAAAGTTGAAAACAGCATCTTTACATAACAAATTAAGTAAAGGAGAGGCTATTTTCTAAAAATCTTAATGAAACGCCTATAAAAGCCTGCATGTCTCAAGAAACTTCTCAAAGTCTTCACATGGAGGTGGCAACTTCTCAATAACCTCAACCTTTGCTCGATCAACTTGAATGCCATCTTCTGAAATTTTATGGCCAAGGACAATACCCTCTGGCACCATAAAATGGCATTTCTCCCAATTGAGCACCAAGTTTGATTCTTCACATCTTTGCAACACTCTGTCCAAATTAGCCACACAATGATCAAAGGTGGATCCAAAAATAGAAAAGTCATCCATAAAAATTTCAATACATGACTCAATAAGATCAGAAAATATAGACATCATGCACCGCTGAAATGTAGCGGGTGCATTACACAAACCGAATGGCATTCGCCTATAGGCAAAAGTGCCATATGGACAAGTGAAAGTCATTTTTTTCTTGATCTTCAGGGGCTATGGGAATCTGGTTATATCCCGAATAACCATCCAAGAAACAGTAGCACTTGTGTCCAGCAAGACGATCCAACATTTGATCAATAAATGGAAAAGGGAAATGATCCTTCTTGGTCTTGTTCAACCGCCTATAATCGATACAAACCCTCCATCCAGTGACCGTCCTTGTTGGCACAGCATCCCCTTCATCATTTTATACCACAGTCATGCCTCCTTTTTTCGGAACCACTTGTACGGGGCTGATCCAAGTGCTATCAGAAATTGGATATATGGTCCCTGCATCAAGCAGCTTAATCACCTCCTTCCTAACAACTTCTTGAAGATGTGGATTCAACCTCCGTTGGGGCTGCCTAATAGAATTGCAATCATCCTCCATGTAAATATGATGAGTACACAGCGAAGGGCTTAATCCCTTGATATCCGCAATGGTCCAACCTAAAGCTCTCACATGCTTTTTCAAAACATTAGTCAAGGCATTTAATTCACTATCATTTAATGAAGAATTTACAATCACAGGAAGTGTTTGATTTTCACCCAGAAAAGAATACTTCAAATGTGAAGGGAGTTGCTTCAATTCAAGCTCGGGTGCTTTTTCCACAGAAGGAACAAGCTTAGGAACCTCTTGTTGCTCAAGAACAACCTGCTCCAGCTTGCCTTTATCCTTGTAGTCCTGAACTTGAGTTGAATCAACTCCGTTCAAATATTCCTGTGCAACTTCCAATTGAAAACATGAGTCATAAGATGCATAAAACTCATTAGGTATTACCTCCATTTCTTTATACACAGCAGTGACCCGATTGCAGGCATACACGTCATCACAACCCTTGTGCATTCGCATTGCCTTGTTCACATCAAAAGAAATCTGCTCGTCTCCAACTTTAAGCGTGATTATTCCATCATCCATATCCACCATGGTTCGATCAGTTTGAAGAAAAGGCCCAAAATTAAGGGTGTGTCTGGATCACTCTCCATGTCGAGTACGACAAAATCCACTGGAAAGATGAAACTTTCGACTTGTTGTAACACCCCGGATTTGATAACCCAGGCCGAGGTGTCACCGCCGCATCTTCCTAGCAAGACACGGATTCCCGAGCTCGCTAAGGAGGTGCAAAGCTTATGGGTATACAAAGTTTTAAAAACATTCAACAATGAATCCGGAGTTTATTAACACTTCAATCAAAGTACGATAGTGAAAATCATCATGCATGGATAAGGTAAATGCAGCGGAAAAGTAATCACGGCCAACACGGCCAAATCCTCGGGTTTAACAGACCCGGTAAAAACAGTAATATGATGTAGTAAATAAAAATGTTCACAAATATATCCCCCCCCCCCAAATGCGCGTGCATGCGTCACTCGACATACTCTGTAAAAAAGAAATGACAACGGTTGTCAGTATAAAGATATACTGAGTAAGTTAATCCCTAACTAACAAATAAAATGGGTTACATGTGTTTAAACTAAATATTTCGCTTACCATACGTAAATTTAAAATACATAATTTATTTGCAGCGGAAAAACATGATTAAAGGACTTAATTTTAAAAGCGTAATTTAAAGCATAATTTAAGATGCATAATTTTAAATACATAATTAAAGACATGATAAATACGATTTAAGCATAATGGAACACTCACACAAGTCTTTTACATTTTATCCCGTAGACTAAGAAGAGGACACCATACCGGGAGATCACTAACGAGGCAATCTCAACATAGGACCACTAACGAGGCAGTCCAAACAATGGGAGACCACTAACGAGGCAGTCTCAAAAAGATAGTAGGACCACTAATGAGGCGATCAAAAACACAGCGCACGAGATCACTAACGAGGCAATCTCAGATAGTAAGGAGACCACTAACGAGGCAGTCTCAAAGATAATGATAGCATGAAGATCGGCTCAGCCTAGTGAACGGGATTTTTCGAAAGTTCGTATTTCAATGTTATCAAATGATCGACATCGCATTTTCATAGTTCGAGTTTTCTCAAGTTCGAAAAATCCTATTCGAGGCAGTTTACGCCTTTCTTAATTAAAAATTCGTCTTTACACCAAAATTCTGAAATTTTTTTTCAGTAGTTCAAAAACACACACACAAACAACTTTCATGTTTTAAGTTTTTGGAAATAAGGTTCCGAAGTGAGTCGAAATTCGAGTTCATTGCAAAGAATGATTTCTGTCTTAAAAACTGGTTCCGTCACAGGTTCGTGCAACGCCGATTAAAAATTCATTTCAAAATCAATTGATGCGAAATTTTTACAGTAACTACAAAACACGTTAAGGAACAACTTTCATGTTTTAAGAATTTGGAAATAATGAGTTCTTGATACCCAAAAATCGACCACAACTCACTGCATACTCGCGGCTCCGAATGGGTTTTAAAACAGTTCTGAAAATTCGACCGTTTGACATATCAAATGAACACCAAAATCCGTGAAATTTTATATGCATAATCTAGACACAATTATCTACAACTTTTGTTTAAGAATGTAAAGTTGAATCATTCGAAAAATGGGTGAAAAACATGCATCAAGTCGAGTAGGGGAAACTGTCACAGTTTAAAAATGTTCGGGTTGTCACAGAAAGTTTACGGCATGATTTGGGATAGCAAAACTTAATGTCAACGGCTGAAATTTGGACACAAGATAGATAAAGATGTTAGGAACAACTTTTATGTTGAAAAGTTTTCGGTTGGAATTCCCGAAGGTGGAGTTTTAGGCGAGTCTTTGAAATTGGACGAAAATAGGGTTTTTGAAAACCGATTTTTGTTACAAGCCTATATCTCGAGTTTTAAATAACAAACAACCACGAAAATTTGTGAGTAAGGTTTTAACTTACTGATTTGAAGATTAAGATCACTGGGATGGGTATCCGAATGCTCTAGGGTCGCGACGAACGGCCAATCCTTCCGATCGCTTTTCGTTCGTTTTCCGGCGTGAAATCGTAGTAAAGGAAACGGGTTAGATTTTGAGTTTCTAAGTGTTATGGACGAATTAAAATGTTAAACCATGGCTTACCAAGAGTCTAGAGGGCAGGGCTTGGTTCCTTTCGCCTCGTCGTCGCCGGAATGTTCGTCGGAAAGTGGATTCGGAGAGCTTTTGGCTTGGAGAGGAAGAATAGAGGGTGGCTAGGGTTTGTTTTCTGGAAAATGTGGGGAACGGGCAGGCCACACAGTCCCTATAACCTTCCCCCACTGCCTTGATCCGTTTCCCCTTGATAGGGGACGGATTTTTGGCAAGAAAATCACCATGGAAGGAAAGTTTACACCTCCTGCACCTCTGGCGCGCTGGTGACGCGCACATAGGCCTTTGTCCGCGCGGAGTGCGCGCGAACCATCCAGGGACGCGACTCCCTCTGGCCGCGCGGTGGCCGCGCGCATGCGCGCGGGATGCGCGCCGCCCGAACCGGCCGGTTCGGGCGGTTTGTGTGGTGCGTCGGTTCTTTTCTTCCTTTTCTCGATCGGGTTTCTATCCTTCGCGCTCTTGGTCCGACTTTTTGGGTCCTTCCCGACTCGAAATTCTCATGTGGGTTTATCTACGAATTCGATCTAACTCCCGTATGATAATATGTCTACTTAAACTCGTCCCGTCCTTCCTTAATGATTTTACTGAAGTGGTGTTTTGGTTTCTTCGGGTTTAAACGATGGGATGCTTTCGGTTATGTTTTTATTTTGTGATTTATTTTATGACTGAACTTGGTATTTAAATTCCCAAGCTGCCTACGTACCCTGTGAAGGGATCAAGTCACGACGTAGTTCAAAAGCAATTTGAACTTGTTTTTCCTCAGGGTGTTACATCCTCCCCCCCTTAAGCATACAGTTATGTCCCCATAACTGTGGTCGGGTCGTCTTGGAAGAGGGCAGGGTAACGTTGTCTCATGTCGGCTTCCAATTCCCAGGTTGCCGTTTCTGTCTCGTGGTTAGACCACAGGACCTTGACCATCTTTACAGATTTATTCCTTGTCACCCTTTCCTTGTAGTCGAGTATTTGCACCGGGGTTTCTTCATAGGTCAAGTCATCATCCAATTCGATCACGTCCGGTTGGAGTACATGCGACGTGTCGGGCACATACCTCTTCAGTTGGGAGTCGTGGACCCGTTATGGATACGAGCAAACTGTGGTGGGGACGTTAGTTAATAAGCGGTTTCCTATTCCCTACGGAATTTCCTATGGTTCCTACGTATTTACATCGCGAGGGTTTCCTGTAGTCCTGCGAAAGGAGGACGTGAGGGAATTCTGCTGTCCTTGCCAGGAATAATGCCAGGTGACGCCCCATGTCGTTGTATTTCACTGTCAATGTATGCCGGGTTCAGTGAGGAGCGTATAGCAAAAGAGATTGAGCAAAACAGGAAAAATAAAACTCCCTCCGGGTTCCGCGCGGTGGCCGCGGTATGAAGCCTCAGCGCGCGGCTGCCCCTGCTCGAGAAAATAGGGCTCGCGCTCCGCGCGAGCCACTTCCCCCATTTCCCATTCGAGAGCACACCCCCAATTCTCTCTAAATCCGGCGAGTTACCTTCCTGTTCGCTTGATTTCGACTTCATTTTCACTCATCGAGGTACGATTCTACTAAACCCACTTACTAATTTCAACTTTTATGGTTTGAATGACTTGATTTGTGAAGAGATTTAGGAAATTAGGGTTTGTGTACAAAAATTGGGGGTTTGTTACTTTTAGGCTTGATTTATGCAAATTAGCAAGTGTACGTGGCGATTGTTGTTACTCTTGTTGCCTTGCCTGTGTTTATGTTATAATGTGTCTATGTTTTTGGCAAATTCTCGTTGGAGTTAAATCCTTAGAAAGGCTGTGAAGTTTTTGATGTTTGGTTGTTATTGGGGTGTGATTATTAGTTCGTTCCCCTGTTGTTTGGTGCTGTAGGATAATGTTGTGTGGTTATCAGAATGATCGTTTCATTCTGCGGGTAATTTCCGTGTGTGGTTAGTAACTTAGGTTTTGGTTTATTGCGCACATAACGTGTTCGACGAAATGCCACAAAGGGTTTGGGCACTAGTTTGAGCATATCCTAAGTCTAGATTACCTCCTGGTTGGTCTTAGCAAACGGTAGGATTTGTTGTTCTTATGGTATATTCACGTTGGAAGTGTATATTGATGCCCTTTACGTATTTTCGCTTGACTTTTGTGTGGGACTTAGTCTTATAATCGGTATTTGGTAACTTGCAGGATGTTGCTCTTTTGTGGGTCGTTTTAGCGTCTCTCATGTGTCCTCCGAGGACTAGGAGACGAGTTACTGATGAGGCTGGCCCCAGTCATGCCGCTCCGGCGATGCCTGATTCCGACGAGAGCGAGCCAGAGGAGGACGAGGAGCAGCGGGGCCCGCGACTCAGGGGTCTCCCGGACGAGGTGCGTCCTCACCGGCACGACAGGTTCCGGTTTAGGACGAGGGTTGCCCAGGACTTTTATTTTGACGAGCTTCGTCGAAACAGGGCTTACGTCCCTGAGAGAGGCATATATCCTCTTCATCTGGGCTAATGACAGGGTCAGTGCAGTCTTGTAGTATCTGCAGTGGACCGGTCTGGCACGTCACCCCGAGGGCGTTGCCTCCGGTTATCTGGCTATGGAGGTTATCGCCAACATTGGCGGTCTCGGGGAGGGTGACGACCTATCCCGGGTATGGGTCCGTGGTCGCTACCTCGACTTCAGTGCTCGGGCGATCAATGTCTATTTTGGCTTGCCTGACGATGGCGTATTTCGCCCACAGCCTGAGGGACGTGTTCTTGCTCCTGCGTGGAACACCTTATGCACCATAGTGCCTCCTCAGCTCGAGCACGGTCATGAGCTTCGTTTGACGACGATGGACTCCCCTTAGCGAGAGCTTGCTCAGCTGTGGTTAGGGCGCGTCCGGCCGATCACCCGGAGCCACATTGTCCTGGATCACGTCTACGAGACCATTTGCTTTATCGCGCGAGACTGGTAGGGTGAATGTAGGAGCTTGTATCGAGGACAACTTGCGAGGTATGCGGAGAGGACGAGGGAGTAGGGTGATTACCCATGTTCACCTCATCTGTGGGTTGTGCGCGGCGCAGGGGATTCGCACTACACCGGAGACAGACCCGTACGACCTAGCACCGGGCCGTTGCTACCGTATCCCGACTTATGCTGACCGGCGTAGCGCCTTACGTCGTGGGGCTCCCCGTGCTGTACTTCGCTGGAGGCCTGATGACGGCGGCCTGATCCTTGTTGTACCACCAGAGCAGCCACCCCCTCCTCCAGTAGTTCCACCTCCTGCTGTGGCACCTCAGGGGCAGGAGATGACTCAGATGCTGTAGATGATGCAGGAGATGCGGGTCAGTATGGACGCCGGGTTTGCAGCTGGGCAGGCTCGTTATGACGCCATCGACGCTAGGTTGGACTTCTATCAGACCCGTATGGACTCGTTTGCTACGAGGCAGACTCAGCAGCAGGCCACCATGTCCGACATGTACGCCTATGTGCGGCAGATGGATGACTACATGCCATGGATCGAGGATTGGATACGATTTACAAACAAGAACAAGATGAAATCAAAGATAAAAGGATAGGTGAGATACCCTTTTGGAAAACACAACTTTGGATTCCACTAACATAATAGCTTCGTGTAATCCCTCAATCGTTAATCCTTGGGGTGTCAATACAATCAAGCACTCTCAATACTTGAAGGGAACCCAACCAAAATGGAGGAATTCATATGACCTTTCAAACAACACACACAACACTTCCCAAGTGTTCTTCAATGTATATTCATTTCAAAGGTGAAAATGAGGCAAGGTTGGGAAGGACCTATTTATAGGTGTCCCAAAACACAAGTGTTTAAACAACCCTAAACTAGGAATAAACAAACAAGGGAAATAACAAGAAACCCTAAAGCTACTTTGTCCCTAAAAGGGTTTTGTCGCGATCCAAGGGCTTGGTCGCGATACCGGCCTCCGCGACAAAAGGGGGGGGGGGGGGGGGGGGCTTTCGCGACAAGGGGCTTCCGCGACAAAGGCTCCTCTTCCGCGACAAGGAACTTCCGGGACAAAGGGGCTTCCGCGACAAAGTCTTCCGCGACAAAGGGCTTCCGCGACAAAAGGGCTTCCGCGACAAAGGCTTCCGCGACAAAGGGCTTCCGCGACAAAGGGCTTCCGTGACAAAGGCTTCCGCGACAAAGGCTCCTCTTCCGCGACAAGGGACTTCCGCGACAAAGGGCTTCCGCGACAAAGTCTTCCGCGACAAAGGCTCCTCTAGCGACAGGGGGCGGTGGTTCGCGACTCAGCTTGCTCTATCTGAATTAGTAGCTTTAGTCCCATCTTCCCTGTTTTAGCTTTCAACAGCTCCTCTTCAAAATTCAGGTGCAACAACTCAGCAACTCTGGAGGTAAACTTCCTAGTCCGCTGTTGGGATACCGGTCCGTCAGGAAATGCGGGGATCAACAGTGCTCTTGTTCCGGCTTCCATGCCATCCCCACCCCCTTGGGGAGGTTGATCCATCAACCGACCATGATCTTCCTCATCTCTCTCGAACAGAGTCAGATCTGCAACATTAAAGACAGGATTAATATGACCGTATTCTTCAGATAATTGTAGTTTATACGCATTATTATTAATCCGTTCTAAAACTTTAAAGGGCCCATCTCCTCGCGGAGATAACTTGTTGCGTCGGCTTGCAGGAAACCGTTCTTTCTTCCAGTTGAGCCAGACCCAATCCCCGGGGTTCAATTTCAGCTCCTTCCTCCCGCGGTTGTTGTACTTGGCGTAGCCTTCAGCAGCTTTGGCCAGGCTGTCCCGGACATCCTTATGCATCTCCTTAATTGCATTTGCCCTGTTTCTGCCATTGATATTAAGATGCTCATTGCGAGGCAATGGCAGCAAGTCAAGTGGCGTTAGTGGGTTAAACCCGTACACAATCTCAAATGGTGACATGTGTGTGGCACTGTGTACGTGTCTATTATAGGCAAATTCAATATAAGGTAAGCATTCATCCCAGCTCTTGCTACTCGAAGCAGTAATAATTCTAAGTAAGTTACCCAGAACTCGGTTTACCGCTTCGGTCTGTCCGTCTGTCTGAGGATGATAGGCAGTGGAGAATAACAGTCTTGTTCCGATTTCAGCCCATAGGGATTTCCAGAAATAACTTACAAACTTCGCATCTCTATCTGAGACAATAGTCCTTGGGACGCCATGTAGTCTTACAACCTCTTTGAAGAATATCTTAGCGACATGGTGCGCATCATTGGTCTTGGCGCAGGGTATGAAATGTGCCATTTTGGAGAACCGGTCAACTACCACAAAAATTGAATCCTTTGCCCGAGCAGTGTGGGGCAACCCCAAAACGAAGTCCATAGATAAATCGACCCATGGGCCCTCGGGTACGGGCAATTCTTGATAAAGTCCATGTGGTTTGGCTGTCGACTTGGCCCTCAAACAGGTGATGCACTTGTTGATGAAGTCAGCAACTTGCTTTTCCATCCCCGGCCAATGAAAACGTTCTGCTAATATGTTCATAGTAGCAATTCTCCCAAAGTGACCCATCATGTCGCCTGAATGCGCTTCAGTAATCAGAAATTCCCTGACAGATCCCTTTGGTATGCACAGCTTGTTTCCATAGTAGAGAAAACCATTTAATTGAGAAAATTCCTTAAAGGCTATTTTCTCGGTTTTCTTGTAGATTTCTCCAAAATCTTTATCTTGAGCATACAAGTCCTTTATATGCTCGAACCCAATCAGGTGTGTTGTGGCGAATGCAGCTAAATTCAGTCTTCTGGATAATGCATCTGCCACCACATTGTCCTTTCCTTTCTTGTAGCAGATCACGTACGGAAATGATTCTATGAAAGAACTCCATCTGGCATGTCTGGCATTTTTCAATTGTCCCTGCCCTCTGATGTGTTTCAGCGTCTCGTGATCTGTGTGGATAATAAACTCGCGCCCTCGCAGATAATGTTGCCAAATCCGCATTGCTTGTACCACCGCGTACAATTCCTTGTCATATGTAGAGTAGTTCAGTTGAGCTCCTCCAAATTTCTCGCTGTGATAGGCAATTGGTCGGCCATCTTGAAGTAGTACTGCGCCCATGCCGGTTCCTGAAGCATCACATTCGATCTCGAATGGGAAGTCAAAATTTGGCAATGCCAACACGGGTGCATGCGTGAGCTTATCCTTCAATTCCTCAAATGACTTCTGCTCTTTTGGTCCCCATTTGAATTGCAGTCCTTTCTTCAGCAGAGAGGTCATTGGTGCAGCGATCACACTGAATTGTGGCACAAATCTTCTGAAGAATCCACACATGCCTAGGAATCTTCTGACTTCGTTGACGTTGGTTGGTGGGGTCCATTCAGAAATGGCTCTAATTTTGGAATCATCCACTTTTAGTCCATGTCTTCCAACGACAAATCCCAGAAATGTGACTTCAGGAACGTGAAAGGTGCACTTCTCGAAGTTACCATTAAGTTCAGCTTTTCTCAGCTTTATGATCACCTGCACAACATGTTTCACATGATCAGATTCGTTGTGGCTATAGATAAGGATATCATCAAAATACACAACGACAAATTTTCCCATAAACTCCCTTAGAGTTTCATTCATTAGCCTCATAAAAGTAGATGGAGCGTTTGTGAGACCGAAGGGCATCACAAGCCACTCATACAGCCCAAACTTCGTCTTGAATGCCGTTTTCCATTCGTCTCCCGGCTGCATGCGTATCTGGTGATATCCGCTCTTCAGATCTATTTTGGTGAATATACTCGCTCCACCCAGCTCATCGAGCATGTCATCTAATCGTGGGATCGGATGGCGGTATTTGATTGTGATAGCGTTGACAGCTCTGCAGTCGACACACATCCTCCACGTTCCGTTCTTCTTTGGTACCAGCAATACGGGCACTGCACATGGAGACAGACTCTCTCGAACCCAACCCTTGTCCAACAGTTCTTGAACTTGCTTCTGGACCTCTTTGGTTTCATCCGGGTTCATGCGATAGGCAGGCCGATTGGGAATTGATGCTCCTGGTACGAAGTCGATCTTATGCTCCACACCTCTCAAAGGTGGTAGTCCCGCTGGCAGTTCTTCTGGAAAAACATCCATATTATCTTCTAGCATCCTGCGAAAGTTATCAGGTACATTAAGTGTAGCAGGGGAGTTCTTAGCAATTTCTTCAACAGGTTTAACAAAGGCTAGGAAACAGTGACCTGGTGAAGGTGCATCTTCGATTGCTGCTTCCAACTCTTGCTTTGTAAATAATAAGCATCGTTCTGAACCTGTAACAAGTAAAGGAGATTGATTAGAATTGTCAGGAGTCATCATAATTCCTTTACCTCTTTGCTTTCTCTTGAACTCTTCTTCTTCCTTCCGGATGTTTTCCATTAAGTTGCGATGATCAATCTTCACAGTTTTCGGGGGTAGTGACTTCATTAGAATTCGGATTTGTCCGTCTCGGAATGAGAGATCATTTTCTATACCGCGGTATATAGCCCGTTTATCATACATCCATGGTCGGCCTAGTAAGATGTGACATGCCGTCATGGGAACTACATCACAAAGTATCTCTTCAGAGTAGGGTCCAATGGTAACTGGTACCCTTGCCTGCTTGGCTACCTTAGTAGTTCCACTCTCACTCATCCAATGGAGTTGATATGGCTTCACATGGTCTTGCATTGGTATACCTATCCTGCGCACAGTGTAGAGACTCACAGCGTTAACACAGCTACCATTATCTACAATTAATGAGGCAATATTGCCTTTAAGTTTACAATGGTAGTGGAACAGATTCTCCCTTTGTTCAGGTGAGCTGCTGTTGGTAGACTCTTCTCCCTTATCGGCATTGAGTGCTCTCATCACTATGAAATTTGTCACGTACTCTTCCTCGTTTCCTTCCAAGACTACTCGACTCAGATCGCCTTCGTCTGGATATTGATCATCATCTTCGACATTTGGCTCTTCATGCTCAACTCCTTCTTCCTCGTCATCAGAATCAACTTCTCTCCAAATCCCTGATTCGATCATGACCATTCGCCTTTCTCTCTTTGGGCAATCTCGGGAGTAATGACCCTTTTGTCCACATTTGAAACAGGTGACGTCTTTGATGTCCTTTCTGGGCTTATCCCGATCGTCCTTCCTGTATCTGTAGGGGTCCTTGAAGTCCTTTCCCATGTCAAAGGCTTTGGGCCTATTGGGCCTGTCGTCCTTTTGCGCATTGGGCTTCCCGTATCTGTCAGTTGGCTTAGAAGGCTGTTCGTTTGGTCTGGTCGCCCAATACTTGGTACTGTTGGAGATGATAGTCGATTTGACGGGTCTGTCCCTCAGTTGACGGTCAATCTCAATGGCTAATTGAACCAGGTGTTCGAGCCCTGTGTACTCTCTCAACTTAATCTCTGCAAGAACTTCTCTTCTCAATCCTCTCTTGAACCTCGCCATCAGTAGCGGTTCGTCTTCATTCATCTGCGCTCTCATCATGAGGCGTTCCAGTTCTTTGTAGTACTCATCAGCAGTCCTGTTGCCCTGCACACAAAAATTAACTTTTAGATATAGTTCATCGAAGTAACTACTTGGAACAAACCTCTTTTCCATCGCATGCATCAACTGAGCCCAAGTGGCAATGGCTGGCGTTCCCATCCTTTGAGTATCGCGCTGTAACTTTTGCCACCATTGTAATGCATAGTCCTTGAATTCACATACAGCTAATTGGATCTTTGTGAATTCATTATATTGTTGACAGTCATAGATTAATTCAATGGACTGTCTCCAATCAATAAATTCCTCTGGATCACTTGTTCCTTTGAACGCTGGTATGGTGAATTTAATTCCTCGCAGATCGACTTCCATTCTATTTGGTTCGTTCTGCGCTCGCGGGGTGTCATCTTCCTCAAAGTCATCCTCGGGATGGACTAACGGAGGTGGGTTCATATTTAGCCTTTGTCGAGCCGGCTGATGCAGTGGTGGTTGAGGCACTGGCGGTCTGTGAATAGCTGCGGCTGGTGCCGGTGGAGGAGGTGGAGGCATTTGGGCTGGAATATTTGTTGGTACTGGAGGACGAGGTGGGGTTGGAGCTGGAGCCCTTGGACCACGTGGACCTTGTCGTCTGTCATATGTCCCGAAGTGCAATCCTTGCTCCTCGATGGCAGTTTCGGCCTCTTCCATATCTGATCGATTGACTCCGCTTGTGCTCCCTGGGGTATTAGTCGGTGGTGAAGGTGTAGGCTGAAAGGCCTCTTCGATCCTTCGATCCACTTGTTGTAGAACTTGAGTCTGTAATGCCTTTACCCATAGAGCATCGCCTCTCGCCACCTCGGTCGACAGAGTGTCCAAACGCTGAGTAATTTCAGTGACTCGTGTAGCATTGTCGGCTACGTCTTTGCGTATTGGCTCTAGATCAGTTCTCCGAGTAGTGGTCTCGGCTAGGGACTGGATGGCGGCCATGAGTTGGTCAAATCGTTGTTCAATATTTCCTGCCATTTCAGATCAGAAACAAAGAAAAACTAGATATATGTATAATGGGTTAGAAGAAATCAACTGAAATATGTAGAGTGATCTCGCAACTGTATCTCTCTCTGTAGGTCCAAATTCTCAACCAGTTGGTTCCAATAAGCAGGAGGTGCTCAACCGTATCAACCAACAACAGATGGTAAGAGAAATAAAATGTGGGACGCACAATGCAAGAATCAGAATGCAGAGTTCGACTCAATCAAGGAAAAGCACAGATTCTGTGTGTGATTGCAGTGCACAAATAACAGTTCGCAAGATTAATCAGCCTGCAAGCAATAAATCCGATTCCTCACAATTTTAAAGTGTAAAGTAAAAACCTCACAAAATAAAACTCTCGGAATCTCAAATATATGCCTCACACACAAACCCAATAAATACAACCAGACTGCTGACAAGGGTAGCCGGGTAAAAATTCACTGTTGAGGAACTCCACTATCTGCAATTGCAGACGGAGCTTCAACTCTGTGATTTGTGAAATAAATCAGAGGAACGGTGACAAGCACTTATTCCTCGGGAATTCCACTGTCAAGTGTAAGCACTGACGGAACTTCAACCCGATAAATCGTTCGTGATTTAAATCAGTGAAATCGTACAGTTAATTAAATACCCAATTTAATTTAATCAATTGAACAATAAAATAATTGCCCAATTAATTAAATCAAATTTAACTCAATCTAATCCAATAATCAAGACCCACTTGTTGAATTTTGGTTTTGGCTTGTGGAATTTTACCAATTTTGGCTTGAACCCACGTTTTGAAAGTGACAATTTGGGAAGTCCACCAATTCGTGACAAGTGTCTGCTCAAGAGTGTATGAAGGACGCGTGGGGCCCACCAGATTTGTGAGTCTCAAATTCTTCTTGCACACTCTCTTTCCCCGATTGGCATAAGACAAATAATTCAACAATGTCCCTTTCTCTAATTAATGGCCAATGTACCCTTTGTACTAACTTGTAAGACTTTGTTTGCCAAGAATTCCCTATAACACCCTTGCATAACACTTTATGGATCAAAATTGAACCCTTCAAGAACACCTTGAATATTGTATGGTGTTCATCCAATTTTCCAAGAACACTCAAACATTCATGAATAAAACCAAGAACACTCAAACTTCCCAAGAACACTATGAAGAAACCCTAACCCAAAATTTAATCCCAACACTCAAAATTCACTCAACACTCTCGGATTAACTTGCATAATGTAACACCCGAGGAAAAAACAAATTCAAATTGTTTTGAACTACGTCATGACTTGATCCCTTCACAGGGTACGTAGGCAGCTTAGAACTAATTTCTAAGTTCAGTCACGAAATAAAACACAAAATACATCACGAATTAGATCACAAGGACGGTAGGAGATGTTGGAACCAACTTAGACTAGGCTAAGTAGGACCCGGAAATGTTGCGAGCGATAAGCCGGACTCGTAACAAGATTAAGGAGAAGATTCCGCAACGAAGACGACCCAGGGAATCGAGCTAACACGTAGAAAACCGATAGGGGAAAGCGAGGGAAGACCCGACGGAACACGCGGACCGCCGAACCGGCCGGTCCGGCCGGCCCGCGCTGCCCGCGCGCCGCCGCGCGGCCACCGCGCGGCCAAGGGCGTCGCGCCCCCAGGGGAGGTCACGCGTGCTCCGCGCGCACAAAGGCCTATGTGCGCGCCACCAGCGCGCCAGAGGTGCAGGAGGTGTAAACTTTCCTTCCATGGCGATTTTCTTGCCAAAAATCCGACCTCCATCAATGGCAAGTCGATCACAACAATGGGGAAGGGCATAAGATCAGATTTTGGGCGCCCCTCCCCCTCACTCTCAGAAAACCTAACCCTAAACACCCCCAAAACTCCTCTCCAAGTCGAAACCTCTCCGAACTCACTTTCCGGCAAGAATTCCGGCGACGGCAAGGCGAAAGGAACCAAGCCCTGCCCTCTAGACTCTTGGTAAGCTATTGTACAAAGTTTCAATTCGTCCATAAGTCTCAGAAACTCGAATTCTAACACTATTTCCTTACTACGATTCTCCGTCGGAAAACGAACAAAAAGCGATCGGAGAAGTTGGCCGTTCGTCGTGACCCTAGGACGTCCGGAAACCCAATCCAGCGACCCTATCATCATTCTAAGTAAGTTAAAGCCTTACTCACAAATTTTTGCGGTTGTTTGTTGTTTAAATCTCGAGATATAGGCTTGTAACAAAAATCGGTTTTCAAAAACCCTATTTTCGTCCAATTTTAAAGACTCGCCAAAAACTCGACCTTCGGGAATTCAAACCGAAAACTTGTCAACATAAAAGTTGTTCCTAACACCTTTATCTATCTTGTGTCCAAATTTCAGCCATTGACATTAAGTTTTGCTATCCCAATTTTCGCCATGAACTTTCTGTTTCAAACCGAACGATTCAAATCTGTGACAGATTCCTTCATTCAACTTGATGCATGTTTTTCACCCATTTTTCGAATGATTTAACTTTGCATTTCTAAACAAAAGTTGTAGATAATTGTGTCTAGATTATGCCTACAAAATTTCACGAATTTTGGTGTTCATTTGATATGTCAAACGGCCAAGTTTTTAGAACTGTTTTGAACTCGTTTTAAGGGCCATGAGTATGCAGTGAGTTGCACTCGATTTTTGAGTACCAAGAATTCATTATTTCCAAAAACTTAAAACATGAAAGTTGTTCCTTAATGTGTTGTGTAGTTACTGTAAAAATTTCACATCGATTGGTTTTGAAATGAATTTTTAATCGGCGTTACACGAACCTGTGACGAAAACAGTTTTTAAGACGTAAATTATTCTTTGCAATAAACTCAAATTTCAACTCACTTCGGAACCTTATTTCCAAAAACTTAAAACATGAAAGTTGTTCGTGTGTGTGTTTTTGAATTACTGGCCAAGTTTCAGAATTTTTGGAGGAAAAACGAATTTTAAATTTAGAAAGGCGTGAATTGCCTCGAATAGGATTTTTCGAACTTGAGAAAACTCGAACTATGAAAACGCGATATCGATCCTTCGATAACTTTGAAATACGAACTTTCGAAAAATCCCGTTCACTAGGCTGAGCCGATCTTCATACTATCATTATCTTTGAGACTGCCTCGTTAGTGGTCTCCTTACTATCTGAGATTGCCTCGTTAGTGATCTCGCGCGCTGTATTTGTGGATCGCCTCGTTAGTGGTCCTACTATCTTTTTGGATCGCCTCGTTAGTGGTCCTACTATCTTTGAGACTGCCTCGTTAGTGGTCTCCCATTGTTTGGACTGCCTCGTTAGTGGTCCTATGTTGAGATTGCCTCGTTAGTGATCTCCCGGTATGGTGTCCTCTTCTTAGTTTACGGGATGAAAAGTAAAAGACTCGTGTGAGTGTTTCATTATGCTTAAATCGTATTTATCCTGTCTTTAATTATGTATTTAAAATTTATGCATCTTAAATTATGCTTTAAATTTCGCTTTTTAAATTAAGTTCTTTAATCATGATTTTCCGCTGCTAATAAATTATGTATTTTTAAATTCTCGTACGGTAAGCGAAATCTTTAGTTTAAACACTTGTAACCCCTTTTATTTGTTAGTTAGGGATTAACTTACTCAGTATATTTTTATACTGACAACCGTTGTCATTTCTTTTTCTTACAGAGTACGTCGAGTGACGCATTGCATATGCACTTGGGGGAAATCATAATGGACATTTTAAATTTCTGCATCGTACTGTTTTTACCGGGTCTGTTAAACCCGAGGATTTGGCCATGTTGGCCGTGATTTTACTTTCCGCTGCACTTACTTTATTTATTTTCCGTACGTGATAATTTCTACTATCGTACTAAATATTATAAATTTCCGGACTAAATCTTGAAATGTTTTTAAATCTTTTCATACCCACAAGCCTTGCATTTCCTTAGCGAGCTCGGGAAGCCGTGTCTTACTAGGGAAATGCGGCGGTGACATCCCGGCCTGGGTTATCAAATCCGGGGTGTTACACATAATAACCAATTAAGCTTACAAACCATTAATTAATGCAAATACAATCCACAAAGTGAGTGAAAACAGAAGATCATAGGATCAAAGAGCAAAACATGGGGATTTTTCGGCTTTTTGGTCAAGAACACCAAGAACATGCTTGAATCTTCAAATGGCCATAACTTTGGCTCACGATGTCCGTTTTTGATGTTCTTTATATGCAAACTTATGTATTCGACGAGAGGAACAAGATGGCGGAGTCAGATTTGCAAAAATCCAAACAGAATGGGACCAGAAAATTCGGACAGCAAGCAGAATATTATTTCTAGGGTTTTGGAAATGGATTTTTGGTGAAGGAAATAGATTTTGGGAAAATCGGGCAGCATAACCCCTTAGAAATGGACGATTTAAGTTGCCAAATGGAACGGTGGTTCCAAATGGGAGGTGAAAGGTGTGTGAAAATGGAGGAAGTGGATGAACAACAATTTTTTGGTGAAAAATGACCAAGAACTTCAAAAATTCATAGAAAATTGATCCCTTGGCCAAATTCAAAGAACTTTATATGAATCTCTATGTAATCAACCCAACAAAACCGAATAGAATTCAGAGAATGTGGCCTGAGCAAAACGGTTCTGACGTGAACAGTACACAGAAACCTTGTTTTTGAGTTTTTGGAATTTTTGGAGTGAAATGGAAATGGTAAATCGATCCAATCTAGGCTCTGATACCAAGAGATGCCATGGATCGAGGATTGGATACGATTTACAAACAAGAACAAGATGAAATCAAAGATAAAAGGATAGGTGAGATACCCTTTTGGAAAACACAACTTTGGATTCCACTAACACAATAGCTTCGTGTAATCCCTCAATCGTTAATCCTTGGGGTGTCAATACAATCAAGCACTCTCAATACTTGAAGGGAACCCAACCAAAATGGAGGAATTCATATGACCTTTCAAACAACACACACAACACTTCCCAAGTGTTCTTCAATGTATATTCATTTCAAAGGTGAAAATGAGGCAAGGTTGGGAAGGACCTATTTATAGGTGTCCCAAAACACAAGTGTTTAAACAACCCTAAACTAGGAATAAACAAACAAGGGAAATAACAAGAAACCCTAAAGCTACTTTGTCCCTAAAAGGGTTTTGTCGCGATCCAAGGGCTTGGTCGCAATACCGGCCTCCGCGACAAAAGGGGGGGGGGGCTTTCGCGACAAGGGGCTTCCGCGACAAAGGCTCCTCTTCCGCGACAAGGAACTTCCGGGACAAAGGGGCTTCCGCGACAAAGTCTTCCGCGACAAAGGGCTTCCGCGACAAAAGGGCTTCCGCGACAAAGGCTTCCGCGACAAAGGGCTTCCGCGACAAGGCTTCCGCGACAAAGGCTTCCGCGACAAAGGCTCCTCTTCCGCGACAAGGGACTTCCGCGACAAAGGGCTTCCGCGACAAAGTCTTCCGCGACAAAGGCTCCTCTAGCGACAGGGGGCGGTGGTTCGCGACTCAGCTTGCTCTATCTGAATTAGTAGCTTTAGTCCCATCTTCCCTATTTTAGCTTTCAACAGCTCCTCTTCAAAATTCAGGTGCAACAACTCAGCAACTCTGGAGGTAAACTTCCTAGTCCGCTGTTGGGATACCGGTCCGTCAGGAAATGCGGGGATCAACAGTGCTCTTGTTCCGGCTTCCATGCCACTACATGTGCCGGCAGTTCCCGCCTCCCGATCAGTGATGTCTCCTTTTGGTTTCGTGTTTCGTTTAGGTTTTGCATTAGACGTACTTTGTTTAGTTTCCTCCTTATGAGGACGTTGCTATTGTCTGGGATTTGTGATTTATATTTTCATTATGTTATTGCTTAGTTAGGTGTTTGACATGTGTTAGCGGTTTACTACTGCTTTAGAAGTATGGTTGAATTGTCCTGCCTTAGTTATGATTTATGGTACTACGGTTTCGTCGTTACCTCTTCACTGCATTTACATGAGTGGAGGCCGCCCACTAGTTGTTGCATATTTACGTGGTTGAGTTTCTCCCGGGTATGTGGATATAATACACGAATAAGTATAAAGGATAAATGGAATAACTGCTGGAAATTCTTTTATTGCTCCAAAAGAAACTTATTGGGTTATACGCGGTAGAATGAACGCAGTAGTGCTGACAATAGTCAAAGAAGGTACAAGTAGTAATGCATCGGTATATATATATCCCTAATCTAGAGGGGACAGGTAGGGGCATCCTCGATGGGGTCGTCCTCGTCACTGGATACGTCAATGGGAACAGCGACAAAGTCTTCCGCGACAAAGTCTTCCGCGACAAAGGGCTTCCGCAACAAAAGGGCTTCCGCGACAAAGGCTTCCGCGACAAAGGGCTTCCGCGACAAGGCTTCCGCGACAAAGGGCTTCCGCGACAAGGCTTCCGCGACAAAGGCTTCCGCGACAAAGTCTTCCGCGACAAAGTCTTCCGCGACAAAGGGCTTCCGCAACAAAAGGGCTTCCGCGACAAAGGCTTCCGCGACAAAGGGCTTCCGCGACAAGGCTTCCGCGACAAAGGCTTCCGCGACAAAGGCTCCTCTTCCGCGACAAGGGACTTCCGCGACAAAGGGCTTCCGCGACAAAGTCTTCCGCGACAAAGGCTCCTCTAGCGACAGGGGGCGGTGGTTCGCGACTCAGCTTGCTCTATCTGAATTAGTAGCTTTAGTCCCATCTTCCCTATTTTAGCTTTCAACAGCTCCTCTTCAAAATTCAGGTGCAACAACTCAGCAACTCTGGAGGTAAACTTCCTAGTCCGCTGTTGGGATACCGGTCCATCAGGAAATGCGGGGATCAACAGTGCTCTTGTTCCGGCTTCCATGCCACTACATGTGCCGGCAGTTCCCGCCTCCCGATCAGTGATGTCTCCTTTTGGTTTCGTGTTTCGTTTAGGTTTTGCATTAGACGTACTTTGTTTAGTTTCCTCCTTATGAGGACGTTGCTATTGTCTGGGATTTGTGATTTATATTTTCATTATGTTATTGCTTAGTTAGGTGTTTGACATGTGTTAGCGGTTTACTGCTGCTTTAGAAGTATGGTTGAATTGTCCTGCCTTAGTTATGATTTATGGTACTACGGTTTCGTCGTTACCTCTTCACTGCATTTACATGAGTGGAGGCCGCCCACTAGTTGTTGCATATTTACGTGGTTGAGTTTCTCCCGGGTATGTGGATATAATACATGAATAAGTATAAAGGATAAATGGAATAACTGCTGGAAATTCTTTTATTGCTCCAAAAGAAACTTATTGGGTTATACGCGGTAGAATGAACGCAGTAGTGCTGACAATAGTCAAAGAAGGTACAAGTAGTAATGCATCGGTATATATATATCCCTAATCTAGAGGGGACAGGTAGGGGCATCCTCGATGGGGTCGTCCTCGTCACTGAATACGTCAATGGGAACAACGACGTCGGGGCCAGGGCCCAGGTTCTGGAGGATCGCCTCACCAACGTCCTGGGTTAGGTTGGTCAAGTCCCAGCCCAGGTTCTCCACTTGCTCCTCCAAGCCATCACTCTTGTCCTGGAGCTGGGCCACTTGGGCCTGAAGCTGCGCGACTTGCTCCTGCAGCTGGGTTATGTGGTGATGGTCTGCCTCCCTAAGATGACCCAGATGGGCCACGTTACCCTCCAACTGTCCTACCCGCCTTTTGAAGTAATTGATGTGTTGTTGGCCCTCGAGGTATGCGTTCATCAATTTCACCATCAAATTGACCATGTTCGCGTTGGGCTCGGCCATCTAATGTTGACAAGGTAGGTCAGAGTTAGGATATATTTTAGGCAAAGTCAGGATGTGCAGGAATTAGATCTAAATGCAACATGCAAGTGCAAGTCCCTTCCCCATTAAAATTTAATTTATTCGTATGTTTAAAATAAATTTCTAAAGGTTGGGCCTTTATAGTGGGCCGATAAGTTTAATTTCTCTTTTCTTGGCTAAAACATTGGGCTAAAATAAATTTGTGGACTAAATAAAACTAGTGGTCTTTAAAAGTAATATGCTTAAAAATATTACTAGGGTTTTAAAATATTAGTATCAAAATAATTATAATAATAATATTACTAATAATAATAATAGCTTCAAAATAAAATTCCGGGCTCTGATACCAACTTGTAACACCCCGGATTTGATAACCCAGGCCGAGGTGTCACCGCCGCATCTTCCTAGCAAGACACGGATTCTCGAGCTCGCTAAGGAGGTGCAAGGCTTATGGGTATACAAAGTTTTAAAAACATTCAACAATGAATCCGGAATTTATTAACACTTCAATCAAAGTACGATAGAAAAATCATCATGCATGGATAAGGTAAATGCAGCGGAAAAGTAATCACGGCCAACACGGCCAAAACCTCGGGTTTAACAGACCCGGTAAAAACAGTAGTATGATGTAGTAAATAAAAATGTTCATAAATATATCCCCCCCCCCCCAAATGCGCGTGCATGCGTCACTCGACATACTCTGTAAAAAAGAAATGACAACGGTTGTCAGTATAAAGATATACTGAGTAAGTTAATCCCTAACTAACAAATAAAAGGGGTTACATGTGTTTAAACTAAAGATTTCGCTTACCATACGTAAATTTAAAATACATAATTTATTTGCAGCGGAAAAACATGATTAAAGGACTTAATTTTAAAAGCGTAATTTAAAGCATAATTTAAGATGCATAATTTTAAATACATAATTAAAGACATGATAAATACGATTTAAGCATAATGGAACACTCACACAAGTCTTTTACATTTTATCCCGTAGACTAAGAAGAGGACACCATACCGGGAGATCACTAACGAGGCAATCTCAACATAGGACCACTAACGAGGCAGTCCAAACAATGGGAGACCACTAACGAGGCAGTCTCAAAAAGATAGTAGGACCACTAACGAGGCGATCCAAAACACAGCGCGCGAGATCACTAACGAGGCAATCTCAGATAGTAAGGAGACCACTAACGAGGCAGTCTCAAAGATAATGATAGCATGAAGATCGGCTCAGCCTAGTGAACGGGATTTTTCGAAAGTTCGTATTTCAATGTTATCAAATGATCGACATCGCATTTTCATAGTTCGAGTTTTCTCAAGTTCGAAAAATCCTATTCGAGGCAGTTTACGCCTTTCTTAATTAAAAATTCGTCTTTACACCAAAATTCTGAAATTTTTTTCAGTAGTTCAAAAACACACAACGAACAACTTTCATGTTTTAAGTTTTTGGAAATAAGGTTCCGAAGTGAGTCGAAATTCGAGTTCATTGCAAAGAATGATTTCTGTCATAAAAACTGGTTCCGTCACAGGTTCGTGCAACGCCGATTAAAAATTCATTTCAAAATCAATTGATGCGAAATTTTTACAGTAACTACAAACACGTTAAGGAACAACTTTCATGTTTTAAGAATTCGGAAATAATGAGTTCTTGATACCCAAAAATCGACCACAACTCACTGCATACTCGCGGCTCCGAATGGGTTTTAAAACAGTTCTGAAAATTCGACCGTTTGACATATCAAATGAACACCAAAATCCGTGAAATTTTATATGCATAATCTAGACACAATTATCTACAACTTTTGTTTAAGAATGTAAAGTTCAATCATTCGAAAAATGGGTGAAAAACATGCATCAAGTCGAGTAGGGGACTGTCACAGTTTAAAAATGTTCGGGTTGTCACAGAAAGTTTACGGCATGATTTGGGATAGCAAAACTTAATGTCAACGGCTGAAATTTGGACACAAAATAGATAAAGATGTTAGGAACAACTTTTATGTTGAAAAGTTTTCGGTTTGAATTCCCGAAGGTCGGCTTTTAGGCGAGTCTTTGAAATTGGACGAAAATAGGGTTTTTGAAAACCGATTTTTGTTACAAGCCTATATCTCGAGTTTTAAACAACAAACAACCACGGAAATTTGTGAGTAAGGTTTTAACTTACTGATTTGAAGATTAAGATCACTGGGATGGGTATCCGGATGCTCTAGGGTCGCGACGAACGGCCAATCCTTCCGATCGCTTTTCGTTCGTTTTCCGGCGTGAAATCGTAGTAAAGGAAACGGGTTAGATTTTAAGTTTCTAAGTGTTATGGATGAATTAAAATGTTAAACCATGGCTTACCAAGAGTCTAGAGGGCAGGGCTTGGTTTCTTTTGCCTCGTCGTCGCCAGAATGTTCGTCGGAAAGTGGATTCGGAGAGCTTTTGGCTTGGAGAGGAAGAATAGAGGGTGGCTAGGGTTTGTTTTCTGGAAAATGTGGGGAAGGGGCGGCCACACAGTCCCTATAACCTTCCCCCACTGCCTTGATCCATTTCCCCTTGATAGGGGACGGATTTTTGGCAAGAAAATCACCATGGAAGGAAAGTTTACACCTCCTGCACCTCTGGCGCGCTGGTGACGCGCACATAGGCCTTTGTCCGCGCGGAGTGCGCGCGAACCATCCAGGGACGCGACTCCCTTTGGCCGCGCGGTGGCCGCGCGCATGCGCGCGGGGTGCGCGCCGCCCGAACCGGCCGGTTCGGGCTGTTTGTGTGGTGCGTCGGTTCTTTTCTTCCTTTTCTCGATCGGGTTTCTATCCTTCGCGCTCTTGGTCCGACTTTTTGGGTCCTTCCCGACTCGAAATTCTCATGTGGGTTTATCTACGAATTCGATCTAACTCCCGTATGATAATTCGTCTACTTAAACTCGTCCCGGCCTTCCTTAATGATTTTACTGAAGTGGTTGTTAGGGATATTTTTAGTATTGTGAAGATCTTCGTCATTTTGGCCGTTGTTGCAACATCGTGTCAACAACGCTTTATTATCTTCTCTGGAAAACGCACAGGATAGTACAGTGACGTGGCATTTCCCCTAGCAGGCCTTAGAGGGTTTTAGATGGGCCTTAAACCCATATAAATACCTGTCTTCGTCCTTGAGGGTGTATGAGTGTGAAGAGCCGCAATCACAGTCTAGTTTACAGAGGATTAACAGCTTCAAGAGCTGTGATTATGGCGTTTTGAAAGCTGCTGAAGGAAAACCCCCTGGTTTACGTTGTTTGCAGAAGGCACCAACAACCATCATGCTGCTGGTATATCTTTACCTGTTGTGTCTTCTACATTCTTTATGGGGTAATTAGGATTGTGTTTAGACATTTCTTAGATCATTGGTTTGTAAACACAATCGGTGTGTAGTGTAGGTGTCTTAGCACCTTTGAGCTCAATTTGATTGATTAGCTAGGTTCATCAAACACCACTTTAGTACCTGCCGATGAATTGTTTGCATTAGGGTAGATGGTTGATGCTCCCTTGTGTTCTTCCTAGTCTATTTGGGTAGATAGGAGAGTTCATTGGAATGCAAGGGTATGTAAAGTGTGATTGACTCTCGTTCAATCAGTTTGGTGGTGATCTAGTGGAATCCCTGGCTTGGTGCCCCCAGATGTAGATCAGTGGATCGAACTGGGTGATCAAATCTCTTGTGTTCCTATTTTCATTCCGCACTCTGTTTCTTGTGTTTGCCTCTGGTTGTATTTTGCTGGTTGTTGAGACATCGCTCAAACAACTCTTACAGGGTTTACATATTCTGGTTGGGCCTGTCAATTGGTATCAGAGCAGGGCTCTAACGTTTAACTGAGTCCGGTCCAATATGAATAGAGAAGGTGGCTCTGTCTCGAGACCTCCTCTGTTTGATGGTTCGAATTATCCATTCTGGAAGAATCGAATGAGGATATTTCTTAAGCACACTGGTGTAGATGTCTGGAACACTGTTCTAACTCCCTGGGAACAACCTATGAAAGAGTTCCGCACGCCTGCTACTGAAACCTCTGCTGCCATTACTACTTTTGTTCCTGCTACTTGATACGTAATTTATGCTCAACGTATTTTAGTCGCAAGTATACGACATCGCATCAAATAATAAACCGGTGAAGAACCGAGTCGAACCACATGGAATTAAAGTATATTATTTCATACTTTAGTAACTTTGCATAATTTAAAGTTCAATTAATTGAATGAGTTGAAAAATTAGTCGAGTAGACATATCTAAATTCTGCAAAAACAGAATTTTAATGAAAAGAACTAGTAATTGACAAAATTTAGTTCTACTCTAATATATTAGCTAATTAATTTGTTCATAGGCTGCTTATGTCCCGATTTAAGAATCAAAATTTGGCTTGATTAATTTCCACTGTAAATCAATGTCGTGTTCTCCAACATCGAAACATCATCAAAATCCAAGAATTAATGAACTCTAAAATCACCTTCCGATTTTATTAGAGCACAAATATTCCAGTGACCTTGCATCAAAAATTGAGACTAAATTAAATATATTTCGCCAAAAATTCTTAATCCTGTAAACTCATTATGTGATTTATGAATTTACAAAATTTAAACATCAGGACATTAAGAATATAGTAATAATTTCCAAGACATTCATGTATAGAAGATTCACTAGCTCTAGATTGTAAATCATCATTCATCCAACAATGCAATATTTTATGGATTGTATTATTGATTAAATTACTCATCTTTTCCAGATTGAATAATTCAAATCAATTTATGAATCTGAAAATTAGTCTTCCAACTTGAATTTTCAGAATTAGGATCGCAGGCAAAGAAAATTGAATTTGTTCCCCAGACTGGTACTAAAATTCTAAGTACTTTGTCATCTTTCAATTTGTACAAAGTACTTCTATAATAATTCCCTGCCATTCAAAGAATAATACATAGAATATGCAGTTAATCGCTCAAACAAATTTAAGGAATCAAACAAATAATGTAGGAAATACTCCCTTCGATGATGTTTTATTCATACTTCAATGTGTCTCGCAGAATTGTTCTTGAGCACACCAAATTTGCAGTCGAATCTTCAATACATGAAGTCTGGAAACATACTACATAATAATTATTACAGCCTATAAACTTATATCTACTAATCTAAGGAAATAGAAACAACAATTACAAATTCCTCAGAAAGCATGAGAATCTGAAAGTTGGAGTGTTTTTGGATGTTGATTGATGATGTCCTTCTGTCTCTCCAACCCTCTGATGTATATCTCATCTATTCCTCTCGAATTGCTTTGTAAAACCGACCAAAAGAACCACAGAAAACGGGCAAAGAAACTGACACAACGAACTTGGAACTGTCGGACCTAGCGTAAATCGACGCTAGACTGCAAAAGTTGGCGTAGTTGCTCTGCCTGACGCTAGCCTTAAAAATCAGAATTTTTGCCTCTTCAGTTCTGGCGTTAGTTGACGCTAGAAAGCTCTTTTTGGCGTAGTTACTCACATCGACGCCAGCTTCTCCATGCCTTAGAAAATTTCTCCATTCAACTCAACCTCTTGCAATCCCATTTTAATCCAAGCTCCTGCCAATCATAAAACCACACATAAATCCATTGAATCCTCATAGAAATCATCCCAACAACATACTCATGGATTGAATGAGTCATACAACAATCCAGATTAATCAATATCAATGCAAATATCCAACAAAAACCACACATTCTAATATAATAACCTAAGAACAACTAAATAAGCTAAAATCAACTAGAAATAAAGAAAATGGAAGAATTCAAGCATAAATTTGCATGAAATCCGGTGTAGATGAAGGCTAAAATATAGGTCCATTGGGAGCTATCAACATCCTCATACTTAAATGTTGCTCGTCCCCTGAGCAACAAAAGAAAATCAGAAACACAACACTTAAAGCAGATATGAAGTGAAACAAATAAATGTCTTCTCAATATAGAAACAAGCAATTTTATGTAACATAAATGACAAAATGGGCTGGAATTTCATAAACTCGATGACTTGAACATCACATAATCAGTCACATAAAATCCATAGGCCAGGAACAGGCATCAAGGCATCTATCAAAATAAAAGCTTCTTAATTAGGTACGCTTTGAATTTCATTTCTTTTTATTGAGTGATTGATGATTTGGTTTCACAATTGAGAGGAACCCCACTATCCTTATAATGGACGAGGCTTCAACTCTTTTGTTCATGGCACTTTTGCTGAGTTGTAGACGGTTGAATTCCAAAAGCTACTCGTGCCAGAGGAACAATGTGTCAATCATCCTAGCCATTATTTTTTTTTTCCTGCCTCATTCTTTTTTTCTTTCTTTTTTTTTAGAGGCATTTGGCTTTATATAATCAACTCAATAAAAAGATGTAAATTATTGCATACCTTTATGTTAGACCACTTTTGAAATATGTTAAGTAGATAATAGCCCCGATGCAATTTCTAACCAAGATTGAATGTCACCTTCTATGCACAAACTCAAATATAACCTTGTTTTAAAAATTCCAGCATTTGGTCATCTTAGATACATAAAACATGGCTTGGTTCGTCATTGAGAAGACTGAAATTTGTGTATAAAATAATTGATAAAAAGTGTTGAGTTTCTCAAAAATTTCCCAAAATTTTTTTTAACCAAGCCGTAATCTACACCAGAGTATATGCTATTTGAACTCAAATGCTTCCAGAAAACACCTAACTAAACTAAAAGAAACTACAGATAAAGCAAACATGATAAAGCAATGGAATCCCTATAAGCACATAATACAAGCATGCATCTTCATGGCCATCACCAAGCAATCCTCAAAATAATAGCATATGCTTTGCATAAACAGAATTTCAATACTCTTACCACGATTCCAGAAATAAGCAAAAGAACAATGTCACCTGGTATCATGCTCAAATGGTCACAATATTGACGCCCTGTTCCAGATTTGAATCCTTAACCAAGAATAATTCCACTTTGTGCTCTCCACTGTGCTATGCTTGATCACTTGAAAACTGGAATTATTGACCTGAACAGCCCGGAGACCAATGTACCTCCAACCTTCAATGAAACCATCTAGTCACCTTATTCCCATTTCGAATCAACAATTTCAGAAGGTGTCCTACATCAACTTCAAAGAACCTTTCCAGATCAGAGTATCACAAAAATAATAGCCCATAGTGACATCATTCCCACAAATAAAAACAAAGCAGAAAGAAAAATAAAATAAAAAAATAAAATTAGAAAACAAAGACCAACATCTAATATAATAGAGGTCATCAAACAGATTTCTAGCACATAGCAAGCTCTAATCCACACAGATCAACAAGTGCTAATATGTATTCAAACCACAGCCAAAAAGTTTCTCAGTTTCAGTTCCTAAAAGTTAGCACTCAATCTCACTCACTATCATCATTCGACTCAGCTTCACTTTCACTCTCATCATTATTTTCTTCCTCCTGTTGCTCACTCCTTGCTCCTCCAAGGCTGTCTAACCGTGCCAAAATCTGCCTGCATAGTCCTTCAACAACACCAACCCTTGCCTCCAGTCGATCCATTCTTCCTCTATCCAATTCTCTTTCCTCCCGATAAACTCTCCTCCATTCACCCATATCTTCCTTCAGTCTATGAACTTCTACTTCTACATTTAAGGAAGAAGAAACTTCCTGTGTTGCAGCAGCAACTCCTCCCCTCCTAGATCGAGTGGTTGGTCTGTTACCTTGCGAAGCTCTAGATGTAGCATTTGCTTGTGGTTGTGGAGGTGCACTTTCCCTAGACTGTGTTGGAATATCATGATCATTAATCCTCAAGGGTGCAGCAGGTTTACCAGGATGTCCTTGAATTTTAAAGGAAATTGGAAGTTTCATCACCATGTCAAGCTTAAATGGACTCAAATCTACCCCTGCCTTCTCACATAATTGCCAAATTAAACAAGGAAATATCAGTTTTGTCCTCTGGTCCAGAGTTTTCACCTTCAGTTCATTGGCAATAATGGTGCCGATGTCAACAGGCAACCCTACCTTAAGACGGTAGACAATCAACAGGTCATTGGCATTAGGAGCAGTGGTGTGATCCGTGGGTGAAATTTTTGACCTATAGAACAAGAACCATTGATAATTAGGCGCATCCATAGCAGAACCCTTGATTCTTGTCTGATCATTTTCTTTGTTGTACACGACACGTCCCTGTAGCTCAAATAAAGATTCCAAAATTAGCTTCTTGTTCCTTTCTTTCTCCTCATGAGTGTTAATAAAATCAAACGGATCTCCTCCTCCTGGAACTGGCACCACTCCATACAGATCATTAATTACCTCTGGACCATATGGCACCTCCACTCCGTTCACCCAAGAAATGTACCTTTCCCTGTTCAAGTGAGCATTGGCAGTGAACAATCTTACTAATTCCCACGAGAACGTGCCCGTGTGATGTTTAGCAAATTTTTCCCAACCTCTGCTCTGTATGGCATCCTTCAAATAAATTCCATTGAGATCATGCTCCATGAACCCCTTGTCATGGACAATGTCCCTGCCTTGCATTCTCAAATAATAGGTAGCAGCATCCTGGTCAATGAAGCGAGAGGTATCATATGGCTCACCAATAACTGGAGGATTAATCAACGGAGGGGGTTTTTTTCTTGGATTCTTCAGTCCTGTTGCTGCCCTTTCTTCCTCAGCAGCCATCTCTTCCCTTACTTCAGGTGGTGCTGCTTCATGCTCACGAATGGTAACCCCCTGCTGCCTTGCCCTTTTTCTCTTCTTCTGGGGCTGTTCAATATCATCCCGAGCAATCCCTTGTTCTTCGTCAGGCTGTGAATTCCCCTGCTCCATATTTTCAACTTCAACATCATCTCCTCCTTGATTTATCTCAGTTTCAAAAACTTCTTCACCCTATAGATTTTTTTCAGTATCCACTCCTCCTTCAGTTTCATTCATTCCCACTGCTTGTTCAACACCAATATCATCCTCATTCTGTTGATGTCCAATGTCTGCCATTGTATCACCAACTCCAATCCCAATTTCTGTAATCACAACGGCTTCCTGGTTTTCCAACTCAACCACCTCTTCAATTCCAGCATCATCTTTCTTTTCCTTTTGTCCCATGTCTGCCATAACACTATCAGCCCCTATCCCTGTAGCCATAGCAACTACTTGTTCTCTCAATTCGCCCTCAGTTGGCTTATTCAAATCCACCATCTTTCTCTATTTTGAGTCCTTATCGATTAGTGCCTTCTTTTCTTCACGCAATTTTTTTGCCTTACTTATATACATTTTTCCACAAATACGCTTTTTTGATGGCTTGTTTTTTCGATCTGGTGACTCTTGTGAGGGTTCCATTGTAGAAGTACTTCTATGAGAAAGAATCCTTGCTGCAATGTCAAATTCCCAACTACGTCTTGAATGATTCTTGCTTCTAAATCTGCCTTCACTGTCAAAAGACCCTCTACCAGCTCTAGTGGGTTGAACCTGGAGATCACCAAACCACAAACGTTGTTTTGGGTGCCAACTGTTCTGGTGGAATATCCCTAAGCCGCTTATCCTTGTTACTCATGACCTATGAAGTAGAAAATGGGATGATAGGGATGAATAAAATGAATTATGGTATGCAAGTTTCCCCCATCCTCATACTTAAGTTCGAAACAAGTGGAGGACTTAAGTACATTCCTAAATCTAAGGTGAGAAATGATGAAATTAAGCACATGACACAGGACCAAGCATAACTGATAACTAAAATAGGATTGATTGAATTGAGTTATTGATTCTCATAATTCAAATGAATGATTGACAGAATTTTTTTCTAGCAAAACCTTTACAAGGATAATAATGAGGTATAAAAATTAATGAAACTTCTTAGAATTGTGTCAGAAAAGTTCCATTTTACATTTCCATAAACTTTAACATACCTCACATTAACCAAAAAAAATGATTAAAAGATGACTTCAATTAAACTTTTGAAAATTTGAACACTTGAACATTTTCCAAAATCCTCTTTGCCAAATATTCTTCACACAAACTAAGCAAAGCCATCTTTCAAAATTTCCAAAATCAAACCTCAAAATGGATATGCAAGCATCAGTTTTTGAAAATCAAAGAGTTTTGATGCTTATTCAAATTTTCTCAACAAATTTCTGCAAATTCTTGTTCTTCAATGGTTAATCAAGATCTGCACTTCACAAAAGTTTCCAAAATCCCTTTTTACATTGTTCATTGTCAATCAAAACATTCAAAAATTATGATTACAATAGCTTAATCCACTCAATCCCTATACTTTCAAGCCAAAACAGAATACAGAGATTGCTACACCAGTTTATGCCCATCGAATCAAAACCTACAAACTGCACAATTTAAGCTCAAATCAACCCTATGATTGCAGGCCAAAATTCAATTTCACAAAAATTCAAGACATGGACAGAAATTTTCAATTCAACCCTGCCCTAATTCAACAAGCATTCAGGATTCCAATTGCAAGTCATAGCTTCAGCATACTCAAAATCGAATTAACCAGAGGATTGTACAAGTAATTTCGGTCAGGAAAGCAAATTAAGAACTTACCCATTCCTCAATGTAGACCAGGGAAGAGGGAAAAAATTAAAGCCCTAATCTGCGCAACTGATGGTGGGAGTGATGTCAGGACGATTGGAGGTGAGATTGGAGCAAAAATTCAGAGACCCAGGATGTTCGATTGAGGATTGATGAAGTGACCGTTGTGAATTTTTGATGAGGGATTGCGGGAATGAGAAGGGAGAAAGAAGGGAGAAGTGCTCGCGTAGGGAATGAGGAGGAGGAAAAAGTTAGCGTAAGGGAAGAAAGGGCCAAAGCCAAATTTCAGAATTTTAAGTTCCAATTCTTCTCTTCAGTATTGGCGTTTATTGACGCTAGGAAGCTCTCTCTAGCGTCTCTTCCCATAGTTACGCCAGACATGAGAATTTTAAATTTTATGGCTTCAGTTTTGGCGAAATTTGACGCTAGAAAGCCCTTTCTAGCGTACACACTCTTTCCTACGCTAGCTCTGTCAACTTAAATAACTTCTCAAATTTCCAACCCAAAAACATACTGTGAGCTTAGATATCCATGAAAGATAAGAATCCCTTCACACACATCTAAATCCTCCTAACCAAAGGCAAATTAGCTTGCTCATCACAACACATTTCATAAGACATACCTCAAGTCAATCCCCAACTCACCAATCCTCATACTTGCTCCTTGCTTAATCTGCCATATTTTCTAATTTTCCTCACAAAACGATCCAAGAATTATTCTTCTGCTTGACGACCAGCTACAACCTATAAATACAACAAACAGAAAATCAAAACAAAGAAAAATAAAGAAACAAAATTATTTGCAAAAATAACAGTGCAAAGTTTCTCCAAAATAATGATCCCATCCGTGCGGCTTCAATCAATAGCCGGCCTCATCACCACTTGCTCAATTTCCTTGGGCTCATCACCAAAATAATGCTTTATCCGCTGTCCATTAACTGTAAATTCTCTTCCATCATCTGCTTGTAGAACCACTGCTCCCGAATCCAACACTTGTGCAATTAGAAACGGTCCAGACCACTTGGTTCTTAATTTCCCTGGAAAAACCTTGAAACGAGAGTTAAATAGAAGTACTTTTTGTCCAGGTTCAAAACTCCTTGATTTAATTTTTTTATCATGATATTTCTTGGTTTTCTCCTTATAAACTTTGGCATTTTCATATGCTTGAAGGCGAATTTCATCCAGTTCATTCAAATCAATTTTCCTCTTTTCTTGAGCATCTTTAAAATCAAAATTCAATTTTCTCAAAGCCCAATATGATTTATGCTCGAGTTCAAGAGGTAAATGACATGGCTTACCATATACCAATTTAAAAGGAGACATACCAATTGGAGTTTTGAAAGCTGTTCGGTACGCCCATAAGGCTTCATCTAGCTTCATGGCCCATTCTTTCCTGGACTTACCAACAATTGCTTCCAGAATTTTTTTCAACTCTCGATTTGAAACCTCCACTTGTCCATTTGCTTGAGGGTGATACGGTGTAGTTACCCTGTGATGAACATTAAATCTTGCAAGCATTTGGTTAAGTGAACGGTTACAAAAATGAGAACCCCCATCAGAAATTATGGCTCGAGGGACACCAAAACGAGTGAATATATTCTTTTTCAAGAATTTAATCACTTGTTTTGAATCATTGGCAGCACAGGCTTCTGCCTCGACCCATTTTGATACGTACTCCACAGCCACTAAAATATATTGCTTACCATTTGAAGGTGGAAAGGGTCCCATAAAGTCAATGCCCCAAAGATCAAATAATTCTATCTCAAGAATCCCTTTCAAAGGCATCTCATCTCTCCGGGAAATATTACCTGTACGTTGGCAAACGTCGCAATGGTGCACAAATGCACGAGCATCCTTATACACCGTAGGCCAGTAGAAGCCACATTCAAGTACTTTGTGCGCTGTCCTGTTTGGCCCAACGTGTCCTCCACCTAAACCTTCATGGCAAGCCTTTAACACCCTCTGCACTTCATTATCTGGAATGCACCTTCGAATAACCTGATCTGCACACATTCTAAATAGAAAGGGCTCATCCCAAATAAAATATTTGACATCAGATTTAAATTTTTTCTTTTGGCTATTCCATTTCAAATGAGCAGGTATAATATCACAAGCCAAATAATTCACAATGTCTGCATACCATGGATCTGGATTTAATTCATCAATGACATACAATTTTTCATCGGGAAAATGATCAAGAATTTCAATCCCTTCTGCATCATCTGCTAATAATCTTGAAAGATGGTCCGCCACTGGGTTGTCTGCTCCCTTTTTATCTTTGATCTCCAGATCGAATTCTTGTAGCAGCAACACCCATCTAATCAACCTGGGCTTAGCATCTTTCTTAGAAAATAAGTAACGTACAGCAGAATGATCAGTAAAAACCAAAGTTTTAGAACCAATCAAGTAAGCTCTGAATTTTTCACAAGCAAAAACAATGGATAAAAGTTCTTTTTCTGTCACTGTGTAATTCCTTTGTGCTTGATTTAGAACTTGACTCGCATAATAAATCACATGAAGTTTCTTGTCTTTTCGCTGCCCCAATACAGCCCCCACAGCATGGTCGCTCGCGTCACACATGACTTCAAATGGAAGATTCCAGTCAGGAGGTTGAATGATTGGGGCTGTAATTAATGCTTCCTTTAACCTGTTAAAGACATCAACACATTCTTCATTAAAGTTGAAAACAGAATCTTTACATAACAAATTAAATAAGGGAGAGGCTATTTTCGAAAAATCTTTAATGAAACGCCTATAAAAGCCTGCATGTCCCAAGAAACTTCTCAAGGTCTTCACATCTTTTGGAGGTGGCAGCTTTTCAATAACTTCAACCTTTGCTCGATCAACTTGAATGCCATCTTTTGAAATTTTATGACCCAGTACAATACCCTCTGGCACCATAAAGTGGCATTTCTCCCAATTGAGCACCAAGTTTGATTCTTCACATCTTTGCAACACCCTGTCGAGATTAGCCAAACAATGATCAAAAGTGGATCCAAAAACAGAAAAATCATCCATAAAAATTTCAATACATGACTCAATAAGATCAGAAAATATAGACATCATGCACCGCTGGAATGTAGCGGGTGCATTACACAAACCGAATGGCATTCGCCAATAGGCAAAAGTGCCATATGGACAAGTGAAAGTCGTCTTCTCTTGATCTTCAGGGGCTATGGGAATCTGGTTATATCCCGAATAGCCATCCAAGAAACAGTAGCACTCGTGTCCAGCAAGACGATCCAACATTTGATCAATAAATGGAAGAGGAAAATGATCCTTCCTGGTCTTGTCATTCAACCGCCTGTAATCGATACAAACCCTCCATCCTGTCACCGTCCTTGTTGGCACAGCATCCCCTTCATCATTGTATACCACAGTCATGCCTCCTTTTTTCGGAACCACTTGCACAGGGCTGATCCATGGACTATCAGAAATTGGATATATGATCCCTGCATCTAGCAACTTAATCACCTCCTTTCTCACAGCTTCTTGAAGATGTGGATTTAACCTCCGTTGGGGCTGCCTAACAGGTTTGCAATCATCCTCCATGTAAATATTGTGAGTGCACAGTGAAGGGCTTAATCCCTTGATATCCGCAATGGTCCAACCTAAAGCTCTCACATGCTTTTTCAAAATATTAGTCAAGGCATTTAATTCACTATCATTTAATGAAGAATTTACAATCACAGGGAGTGTTTGATTTTCACCCAGAAAAGAATACTTTAAGTGTGAAGGGAGTTGCTTCAATTCAAGCTCGGGTGGCTTTTCCACAGACGGAACAAGCTTAGGAACCTCTCGCTGCTCAAGAAAAACATGTTCCAGCTTGCCTTTATACTTGTAGTCCTGAACTTGAATCGAATCAACTCCTTTCCAATCTTCCTGTGCAACCTCCAATTGAAAACATGAGTTATAAGATGCATAAAACTCATTAGAAATTACCTCCATTTCTTTATACACAGCAGTGACCCGATTGCATGCATACACATCATCACAACCCTTATGCAATTGCATTTCCTTGTTCACATCAAAAGAAATCTGCTCATCTCCAACTTTGAGCGTGATTTTTCCATCATCCATATCTACCATGGCTCGACCTGTTTGAAGAAAAGGTCTGCCCAAAATCAATGGTGTATCTGGATCACTCTCCATATCAAGCACAACAAAATCCACTGGAAAGATGAAACTTTCGACTTGTACTGGAACATCTTCAATAATTCCCAATGGGATTCTCAATGAGTGATCTGCTAATTGAAGTTGCATCCGGGTTGGCTTGACTACACCAATTTGTAGTTCCCTGAAAATAGACAATGGCATTAAATTTATACTTGAACCAAGATCACATAAAGCATGTTTGAATTCTTTGTTGCCAATAACACAAGGGATAGTATAACTCCCTGGATCACGCCTTTTTATTGGCACATTTTTCTGTAAAATAGCGCTGCATTCTCCCGATAAAGTCACTCTTTCATCATCATCCAATGATCTCTTCTTTGACAAAATCTCTTTCAAAAATTTTGCATAAGCTGGCATTTGAGTGATAGCATCAGTGAAAGGAATATCTATCCTTAATTTCTTCAAGATTTCCAGAAATTTAGCATAATTCTTATCCTCTTGCACTTGTTTCAGGCGCTGTGGATATGGAACTCGTGGTTGATACACTTTCACAGCATCCTTTTTATTCTCACCAGTTGAATTTTCGCCAACCTTTGTCTTCCCAGCTTGTTTCCTCTTTGTAACTGGTGCATCATCCTCCACTTCAATCTCTGAATTTCCAGCAACCCTATCTCCATTAGTCTGTCCAGAGTCATCATTCCCCCCATCTTGTGCATCTTCCTCCTCATACTTAGCCTCATCCATAACATCCTCAAATTTATCTTGATTAGGGTAAGGATCAGGGAGCTGCTTCTTGCTCCGAAGTGTCAATGCCTTGCAATGCTCCTTCGGATTAGGGTCGGGCATGCTTGGCAAGGTGCCCTGCTGTCTCTGAGAATTATCTCGAGCAATTTGACCAACCTGAACCTCTAGATTTTTCATTGAAGCCTGAAGTTGCTGGATGGTTTGTTGTTGAGCCAAAACTAAATCCTTGAGGCTTGGCTCATCTGAATTCTTCCTTCCCTGTTGATTTTGTGGCTGGTATGATTGGTTTTCAGGTTGATAAGATTGATTTTGTGGTGGAACTGGTGGATATTGGGTATTTGGAGATGGTTGCTGTTGATAAGACATTTGTAGCCTATTTTGATTGTAGTGAGGTTGATAGTTAGGTGGGTAAGGCTGGTTATTATTTTGATAATATTGATGAGGTTGATATGCTTGTTGTGGGTAAGGTGGTGGCTGCTGGTATGATGAGGATGAAGCATTGTTGTAGTTCCTAGGCTAGTTTCTCATAAAGTTCACATCCTCCACTTGTGGCTCCACTCCTTCACATTGCATGGCTTCTTGAATTTTTCCCTCAAGCAAATGGCATTTTTCAGTTTCATGAGATCCATGGCAGATCCCACAACGAGTTGGTGGAGTGGGGACAGCCCTACTCTTCTTCAACGAAGTGACTTCCCTCATCAAGGCATCCAACTTTGATTCCATGGCCACCTCCTTGTCTACTTCATACAATCCTCTTGTTTTTCCCCTAGCAGCCTTTTTCCTTGGAAACTTCTTCATATTTTCAATCTTTTTCTCTACAATCTCCTTGGCTCGTGTAGGGCCAACTGACAAAAATGAGTCTCCCGCTGCAGCATCAAGCAAATTTCTCCATTGATCCGTAAGTCCATTGTAGAAGAAATGAATTTGCTGCCATCCTTCAAAACCGTAGTTAGGACATCTAGAAATTAAAGAATTATACCTATCCCACGCATCCTGTAATGATTCATCTTCTTCTTGCACAAATTCCTTAATACGCTCTTGCAATTCAAGCACTTTTGCTGGAGGGAAGAATCTGTCCAGGAACAACTTCAACATGTCATCCCATGTAGTGATCTCTCTTAATGCCAATGTGTTGTACCATGCTTTAGCTTTGTCTCTCAAAGAAAATGGAAATAGGCGTAATTTGATGGCATCCTCTGAAACTCCAGTCAGCTTAACCGTATCACAAAGATCCAAAAATGTAGAAATGTGATCCACCGGGTCATTTGCTGGAGAACCATTGTATTGGTTCGATTGCACCATGGTTATCAATGCCGGTTGAATCTGGAAATGCTCAGCATTAACTGTTGGTCTTGCTGCTCTATTCAACCTTGGATTATTACCTCCCTGCAAGTATTCCTCAATTGATCTCTCAGACAGGGCCATTTTCATCATGAGGTGGATTAAAATTATTTTCCTCCATCGTGCTAGCTTCAGTCTCAATAGAATCCTCTTCACTGACTAAGCTTCTTTCGTCATCCGATGATGAATTCACAAATACTTCAACTTGTTCAGGCCTTCTTCGCTTTCCAAGTTTTAGCAGCCTGAAGGTTCTTTCAATTTCAGGATCAAAATACAACTCACTTCCTCTTTCACTTCGCACTGCATTAAACAAAGAACACAAACATTAATGAACACAAACAACAATAATTATATACAAGAATATATACAATTCAATCAAAATAAACTTTAAACAAACAAAGTTACATTTAATTCCCCGGCAACGGCGCCAAAAACTTGATACGTAATTTATGCTCAACGTATTTTAGTCGCAAGTATACGACATCGCATCAAATAATAAACCGGTGAAGAACCGAGTCGAACCACAGGGAATTAAAGTATATTATTTCATACTTTAGTAACTTTGCATAATTTAAAGTTCAATTAATTGAATGAGTTGAAAAATTAGTCGAGTAGACATATCTAAATTCTGCAAAAACAGAATTTTAATGAAAAGAACTAGTAATTGACAAAATTTAGTTCTACTCTAATATATTAGCTAATTAATTTGTTCATAGGCTGCTTATGTCCCGATTTAAGAATCAAAATTTGGCTTGATTAATTTCCACTGTAAATCAATGTCGTGTTCTCCAACATCGAAACATCATCAAAATCCAAGAATTAATGAACTCTAAAATCACCTTCCGATTTTATTTAGAGCACAAATATTCCAGTGACCTTGCATCAAAAATTGAGACTAAATTAAATATATTTCGCCAAAAATTCTTAATCCTGTAAACTCATTATGTGATTTATGAATTTACAAAATTTAAATATCAGGACATTAAGAATATAGTAATAATTTCCAAGACATTCATGTATAGAAGATTCACTAGCTCTAGATTATAAATCATCATTCATCCAACAATGCAATATTTTATGGATTGTATTATTGATTAAATTACTCATCTTTTCCAGATTGAATAATTCAAATCAATTTATGAATCTGAAAGTTAGTCTTCCAACTTGAATTTTCAGAATTAGGATCGCAGGCAAAGAAAATTGAATTTGTTCCCCAGACTGGTACTAAAATTCTAAGTACTTTGTCATCTTTCAATTTGTACAAAGTACTTCTATAATAATTCCCTGCCATTCAAAGAATAATACATAGAATATGCAGTTAATCGCTCAAACAAATTTAAGGAATCAAACAAATAATGTAGGAAATACTCCCTTCGATGATGTTTTATTCATACTTCAATGTGTCTCGCAGAATTGTTCTTGAGCACACCAAATTTGCAGTCGAATCTTCAATACATGAAGTCTGGAAACATACTACATAATAATTATTACAGCCTATAAACTTATATATACTAATCTAAGGAAATAGAAACAACAATTACAAATTCCTAAGAAAGCATGAGAATCTGAAAGTTGGAGTGTTTTTGGATGTTGATTGATGATGTCCTTCTGTCTCTCCAACCCTCTGATGTATATCTCGTCTATTCCTCTCGAATTGCTTTGTAAAACCGACCAAAAGAACCACAGAAAACGGGCAAAGAAACTGACACAACGAACTTGGAACTGTCGGACCTAGCGTAAATCGACGCTAGACTGCAAAAGTTGGCGTAGTTGCTCTGCCTGACGCTAGCCTTAAAAATCAGAATTTTTGCCTCTTCAGTTCTGGCGTTAGTTGACGCTAGAAAGCTCTTTTTGGCGTAGTTACTCACATCGACGCCAGCTTCTCCATGCCTTAGAAAATTTCTCCATTCAACTCAACCTCTTGCAATCCCATTTTAATCCAAGCTCCTGCCAATCATAAAACCACACATAAATCCATTGAATCCTCATAGAAATCATCCCAACAACATACTCATGGATTGAATGAGTCATACAACAATCCAGATTAATCAATATCAATGCAAATATCCAACAAAAACCACACATTCTAATATAATAACCTAAGAACAACTAAATAAGCTAAAATCAACTAGAAATAAAGAAAATGGAAGAATTCAAGCATAAATTTGCATGAAATCCGGTGTAGATGAAGGCTAAAATATAGGTCCATTGGGAGCTATCACTACTCAAGAAGAAATGTCAGCTGCTCAGAAGAACAAGGAACAAGGGAACAACACGGCATTGAATTGTCTATTTAATTCTGTGGATGAATCGCAATATCACATCATTTCGAACTGTGAGACAGCCTATGAAGCCTGGACTGCTTTGGAAGCAGCCTATGAAGGATCTTCTGATGTTCAAGCCTTGAAGCTTCAAAGAATTGAGTCTGCCTTTGATAGCATTCGGATGCATGAGGATGAGAATATTGCTGCCTATCATGCTCGGTTTAAGAAGTTGGTCAATGAGGCACAGTCCTTTGGCTTGAAGTATGATAATGCAAAGTTGGTTCGAAAGATGCTGAGGACAGTTACTCGTAGATATCAATCTAAGGTGTCAACTCTTGAAGAACTTGAGAAGACCAAATCCTTTACTCTTGAAGCATTGGTTGGTTCACTTCAGACTTTTGAAATGAACTACTTGGAAGAGGAGCCTACACGAAATCTAGCCTTCAAAGTTGAAGATGAGATTCAGTGCATCGACAATGAAGAGAAGGCATACCTAACCAAGAAGTTGGCAAGGATGTTACAGGACAAGAGAGCCAAGAAGCTGAACTACAAGAAAGATGATAAAGGACGTTATCAGCGAGGTGTTTCATCATCCCGTGAACAACCTTCCAAGCATAAGTCAGACAACTCCTATGATAAGAGGAAGGATTACAAGAAGATGGAATTACCTGAAACTTTCAAGAATTTAAAGTGTTTCGATTGTGAAGGTGTTGGCCATAAAGCCTCTGAATGCCCTACTGCTAAGAGAAGGGTTGGAAAAGCTCTTCAAGCTACCTTAAGTGATGGTGAGGTCAGTTGTTCGTCTAAGGAAGAAGGAGATGACAGCGAGAATGAGGAAATGATAGTCTTTACAGTGAAAGACGTTGTTCTAACAACCGATGACACCCTATCCAAACACTTGTCTGATACAGAGTCTCATGAATCCGACAGTGATGCTAGTAGATATGACTATGATGAACTTCTTGCAGGTTATGAATCGGTGAAAGAAGATCATGCTGTTGCTGTTGCAGAGAACAAGAAATTGCTTGATCAGAAGGGAGATCTACTGATTCTTATTGATGAGAAGGATGCTGAAATCACGAGTCTCAAGAAATCTTTGGTTACTATGACTACTGAGAGAGATACTCTATTGGAAGAAAACACTGCTTTGCTTGCCAAAACCCAGAAGATAGATAACATGGTTAAAGGCAAAGACATGCTGGATGCGATCATTAGTCAAGGGAAATCACCATCCAATAAAGAAGGTATTGGATACAAGCGCAATGCTAGACCTAACAAGAAAGTTGCACCTACCTTTGTGCGTGCATGTACACTTGAGACCAGCTCATCCAAAGCACCTGATAAAGATGATTGTTCAGAGTCCCCCAAGAAGAGCAAAGACTGCCCTTATTGTAAATTCCAGGGTCATCCTGTTCAACTTTGTCAAAGACTTACCCAAGATCTCCTTGGTGGTCGCCCGGTTGTTTGGCCATCGCTGGAACTACAGAAGCAGGTCAAACTTACTATGATGTGGATTCCTAAATCCAAGATTGTCCCCAAGATGTGTCTTGTTGTACTTTCGGCTCAGAAAGGACCCAATGATGGTAAGTGGTACTTTGACAGTGGCTGCTCTTGTCATATGACAGGTAAAAAGGATTTCCTTCTTGACTATGTTGAATCTGATTGTGGGGAAGTACTCTATGGAAATGGTGCACGTAGCAAAATTTGTGGATATGGGAAAGCAAAAGGTGCAAACATGGGGTTCCTAACTACTGTGTACTATGTTGCTGATCTATCTACAAACCTAATTTCCATAAGCCAACTTTGTGATGAGAAATTTTTTGTTGGTTTCACTGATGCGGATTGCATGGTTATTGATCCCGCATACAATTGTGTTATTAAGGGAGTTCGATCATCTAACAATTGTTATGTCTTAAAGCCTGCTGTGGAATCAGTCTTTCTGTCTCAGGTTGAAACAGCAAAGTTGTGGCATCAAAGGTGTGGGCATATGAACTACAAATCTCTTATCCAACTTAGCAAATCTGGCGTTGTTCGAGGGTTGCCCAAACTACAGAGCAAAGCCAAGGTAGTCTGTGGTGCTTGCACTAAGGGTAAACAAATTCACTCATCTCACAAAGTAGTGGATACAATTCAGACCACAAGGTGCCTTGAGCTGTTGCACATGGATTTGATGGGACCAACAGAAGTGCCTAGCCTAGGTGGTAAGAGGTACATCTTTGTATGCGTTGATGATTTCTCTCGTTATACTTGGGTTGATTTCTTAAAATCCAAAGATGAGGTTGTGTCAGTGTTCTCCAAGCTATCTTTAAAGATCATGGCTGAGAAGGATCTCAAGATAGGGCGTATTCAATCTGATCATGGAAAAGAGTTTGAAAATCAGTTGTTCGCACAACTCTGCAACAACCTTGGTATTGCTCACGAATATTCAGCCCCACATACTCCACAACAGAATGGCGTGGTTGAGCGTAAGAACCGTACTCTCCAGGAGATGGCTCGATCTCTTCTCCATGCTAGTAACCTTGGGAAACGTTTTTGGGCTGAAGCTGTCAATATTTCTTGCTACATCATCAATCGTGTGTACATGCGACCTCAGACACCCACTACTCCTTATGAGATTTGGAGAGGAAAGACTCCTAACATCTCTCACCTTCATGTCTTTGGGAGCTTGTGTTATGCTTTGAAGGATCGAACTATTGTCAAAAAATTCGATTCCAAATCTGATGAAGCTATTTTCTTGGGATATTCCGTGGATTCAAGAGCCTACCGTGTTTATTTGAAGAGAACTTCAAAAGTTATTGAAACTATTAATGTTGTCTTTGATGATGCTAATCTCTCTGCAGGCTCAGTCTCTCCTCATGATGATGATGATGATGATCCAATTCGGATTATTCCTCATGTCTCCTCAAGTGCCTCTCCTGAAGTAATGCCTCCCTCCGATCCTATTGATGTTTCTGATACTGAAGACGGTGATCCGGTTGTTGATACAACTGATGAACAACCTTCAGCTCCAGATTCTCCTAAAAGGAGAGGTCCAAAACGTGGTCCACGAGCACCTAAGTATCACTCTAAGGATGATATCATTGGCGATCCCTCTGGTCCTAGACAGACTCGAGGTCATCAACTAAACATTTCTGAATTGGCAAATATGTGTTTTCATATTATGCATTGTTTTGTTTCATCTATTGAACCTAAGAAGGCTAATGAGGCTATGCAAGATGAGTTTTGGATAGCTGCCATGCAGGATGAATTGCTACAATTTAAACGCAATGATGTTTGGGAGTTGATGGAACAACCAACTGGTGTGAATGTCATTGGCACTAAATGGGTTTTTCGCAACAAGACTGATGAACATGGGAAAATCATTCGCAATAAAGCTCGCTTAGTTGCACAAGGCTTTACTCAGATTGAAGGTCTAGACTATGATGAGACATTCGCTCCTGTTGCTCGCATCGAGGCTGTAAGATTATTACTTGCTATCTCTTGCTCTCTTGGTTTTAAATTGTATCAAATGGACATCAAAACCGCCTTTCTGAATGGTTACATCAAGGAAGACATCTATGTGTCTCAGCCCCTTGGTTTTGAATGCCCTGATCATCCTGACTATGTTTATAAGGTCAAGCGTGCTCTTTATGGTTTAAAGCAGGCTCCACGTGCCTGGTATGAACGCTTGTCTACATATCTCTTGGCTAAAGGCTATGTGCGTGGTAATGTTGATAAGACGTTGTTTGTACAACGTACAAACAACCATCTATTAGTCGCACAGATTTATGTGGATGACATTGTTTTTGGCTCTACTTCAGATGAACTTCGAGATGCTTTTGTACACTCCATGCAAACTGAATTCGAGATGAGTATGATGGGTGAGCTCACATTCTTCTTAGGGTTACAGATTAAGCAAACTTCTGATGGGATTTTTCTTAATCAAGAGAAGTATGTTGGCACCATGCTTCAGAAATTCAAAATGGAAGATTACAAGATTGCCAGATCACCCCTTGGTCAGCATGACAAGATTACCAAAGATGAATCTGGGGTTTCTGTTAATCAAAAAATGTATCGCAGCATTATTGGGAGTCTCTTATATCTCACTGCCAGTCGTCCGGATATCTCCTTCAGTGTTGGTGTGTGCGCTAGATATCAATCTGATCCTAAGGAATCCCACCTTCGTGCTGTGAAACGGATTCTTCGTTATATTAAAGGTACTCCTGGCCTTGGTCTCTGGTATTCTAAACGGTCTTCATTGGAGCTAATTGGTTATACAGACTCGGATTGGGCTGGTTGTTCTGACGACCGAAAATCAACCACTGGTGGCTGCTTTTACCTTGGACAGAACTTAGTCAACTGGTATTCTCGTAAGCAAAATGTTGTTGCTTTATCTAATGCGGAGGCTGAATATATTGCTGCTGCACATTGTTGTACTCAATTAATTTGGATGCGTCAAATGCTTCTGGATTATGGTACTCAATTAATTTGGATGCGTCAAATGCTTCTGGATTATGGTATTTCCCTGGATGATTTCCTTATTCACTGTGATAACACCAGTGCTATTAATATTTCCAGGAATCCAGTCCAACACAATCGAAGTAAACACATTGACATTCGATTTCATTTCATTCGGAATTTGGTTGAAGATGGTCTCTGCAAGATTCAGCATCTCTCGTCGTTGGAACAACTCGCAGACATCCTCACAAAGAACTTGGAGACATCTCGATTTGAGTCCCTGAGGCGCAGTTTGGGCCTCTGTTTTTCTCACTGACTGGGTATGACTCGGGCGGGCCAATGCTCTACTTGATTTATTATTCTCTAGGCCCAGGCCCAAGCCCAGGGGGAGATTCTTTCCTACCGATTGCGACGGTTGCCGGTAGCTCCACTACTCATAACACGTCTCCACTCTCTCTCTCCCCAGTCGACTCTGCAGATACTCAAGTTTCCCCCATTCCTTGCGAAATTTGAATTCTCACCAGCAATGGCGTCCCCTTCTCACTCCAATGTCACTCCCGATGAAGTCGTTGATGCCCAGCCTCTCGCCGTTGATGACTCGCTCTACAAGGCTCGACTTGCTGCACAATCGCCTGACGATGATCAGTTTCAAGATGCTCAGGAAGATGTCGATGCTGCCATCGATGATTATTTCGCAGCTGATCCTGATGACGCGAATATGGAGGTCCATCCTGACACTGAGCAGGGTTCTCACCCTCAACCTCTCTCGGACTATGTTGAGACTCCATCGGTTGGCGCAGATCCAAAAGCGGATGTTCCAACACCAGCAAACCCTAACACGGGTGCTGGAAGTTCGACATCTCCTCCAGTCCCTGCCCCCGGTGCGTCTCCGTCCGCTCCTGTCCCTCCTGGTACCAGTTCGCCTCTTTCACCATCAGCTGTTGCCACTGGTGATGGGTTGCTCTTGTTGGATCCTGAATTGAATGCTCCGCCTCACTCTGGGACTGCACAACAAGTTCCATTTGGTGGGTCGCCTACTGAGGATGTTCCAACTACTGAGGAACAACCTTCTCGGGTTGATACTGATGATATTCCTCTGGATGAGATTCGGAGATCACTTCGTGAGAAAGGGAAGCGCAAGGCTGTTCCGACACCATCCAAACAACCTTCGAAGAAGAAGTCTAAGAAGGGCCCTCCTAAGAAGAAGTCTGCCCCTGTTCTCCAGGAATCCGATGCCCATTCTCCTCTGTATTTCTCCCCTGATGGAGAAAGGTATGCCTTGGAAACCCTTCACTCTCGTGGTTTCATATCTGAGGAATGTTATGTGCATCCCTATTATGATCAAATTGGTTTTTCTGAATATCTAGAGAAGAAACATCTTTCTGTTTGGGCTACTTCTCTTAAGCGTTATTCTCCTACTGTTGTTCGTGAATTCTATGCCAATTTGCATCCTGATATCCTTGATCCTGTTTCCCCTTGGTACTGTAAGATTTACCTTCGTGGAGAATTGCTTGAATTTTTTCCCTCTGTTTTGAATGAGTTGTTGGAACTTCCTACCAACACTGATATGAACAACCCCTTTGATCTGCTTAATGCTGAGCTAGCTACTATAGCCTCTACTATTTCTGCCTCTAAGAAATCTGCTTTTGGTAGACGTGCTATGAGTCCTTCAGACCTTTCTATGAAATTTAATTGTCTGTTTCGGATTGGAGCTTCCAATTTCTTACCTACATCCAATGCTAGCCAGCTTAGTTCTCACATGGGAAAATTCTTGTATTCCATTGATGAGTGTCCTGAGATCCTTAACTATGGTTACCTGATCATTAAGCATATGTAGGTTCTCTCATGACAAAATTGAGAAGAATACCCAATTGCCTTATCCTGCTCTCATAACCCTGTTTGCCCATTCCTGCCATTTGCTTGCCTCTAATGAAACTTTCATTAAAGTCAAGAAACATTTACCCTCTGATAAGCTTAAAGGTCTTCACAATGACTTTAAGCTTGGGCCCCAAAAACTTGGATCATCTCTAGTTGATCACATCAGAACTGAGCTGCAACAGGTTGAAAAGGAACTAGGCATTCTGAATGACAAGCAGATGGGCCTGAAGAGGAAGGTTCGAAAGCTGGTTGCCCTACTTCCACACTCTTTTGATGCTCCAGCTGAGGGGGAGGATGATTCTGAGGGTACTCCCTGATCTGCCAAGTAAGGGGGAGTGACAGTGGATAGGATTGCAGGATTGCTAATTGTTTCACTGATGTTGGAACACCTTTTGTATTCTCTGGTTTTCAGACTATGGATAATCTGGTTTTTGGGAATTCTGTAATTGTTGGTTTTCTTGGATAAATACGATTTAAGCATAATGGAACACTCACACAAGTCTTTTACATTTTATCCCGTAGACTAAGAAGAGGACACCATACCGGGAGATCACTAACGAGGCAATCTCAACATAGGACCACTAACGAGGCAGTCCAAACAATGGGAGACCACTAATGAGGCAGTCTCAAAAAGATAGTAGGACCACTAACGAGGCGATCCAAAACACAGCGCGCGAGATCACTAACGAGGCAATCTCAGATAGTAAGGAGACCACTAACGAGGCAGTCTCAAAGATAATGATAGCATGAAGATCGGCTCAGCCTAGTGAACGGGATTTTTCGAAAGTTCGTATTTCAATGTTATCAAATGATCGACATCGCATTTTCATAGTTCGAGTTTTCTCAAGTTCGAAAAATCCTATTCGAGGCAGTTTACGCCTTTCTTAATTAAAAATTCGTCTTTACACCAAAATTCTGAATTTTTTTTTCAGTAGTTCAAAAACACACAACGAACAACTTTCATGTTTTAAGTTTTTGGAAATAGGTTCCGAAGTGAGTCGAAATTCGAGTTCATTGCAAAGAATGATTTCTGTCTTAAAAACTGGTTCCGTCACAGGTTCGTGCAACGCCGATTAAAAATTCATTTCAAAATCAATTGATGCGAAATTTTTACAGTAACTACAAAACACGTTAAGGAACAACTTTCATGTTTTAAGAATTTGGAAATAATGAGTTCTTGATACCCAAAAATCGACCACAACTCACTGCATACTCGCGGCTCCGAATGGGTTTTAAAACAGTTCTGAAAATTTGACCGTTTGACATATCAAATGAACACCAAAATCCGTGAAATTTTATATGCATAATCAAGACACAATTATCTACAACTTTTGTTTAAGAATGTAAAGTTGAATCATTCGAAAAATGGGTGAAAAACATGCATCAAGTCGAGTAGGGGAAACTGTCACAGTTTAAAAATGTTCAGGTTGTCACAGAAAGTTTACGGCATGATTTGGGATAGCAAAACTTAATGTCAACGGCTGAAATTTGGACACAAGATAGATAAAGATGTTAGGAACAACTTTTATGTTGAAAAGTTTTCGGTTTGAATTCCCGAAGGTCGTGTTTTAGGCGAGTCTTTGAAATTGGACGAAAATAGGGTTTTTGAAAACCGATTTTTGTTACAAGCCTATATCTCGAGTTTTAAACAACAAACAACCACGGAAATTTGTGAGTAAGGTTTTAACTTACTGATTTGAAGATTAAGATCACTGGGATGGGTATCAGGATGCTCTAGGGTCGCGACGAACGGCCAATCCTTCCGATCGCTTTTCGTTCGTTTTCCGGCGTGAAATCGTAGTAAAGGAAACGGGTTAGATTTTGAGTTTCTAAGTGTTATGGACGAATTAAAATGTTAAACCATGGCTTACCAAGAGTCTAGAGGGCAAGGCTTGGTTTCTTTTGCCTCGTCGTCGCCGGAATGTTCGTCGGAAAGTGGATTCGGAGAGCTTTTGGCTTGGAGAGGAAGAATAGAGGGTGGCTAGGGTTTATAACCTTCCCCCACTGCCTTGATCCGTTTCCCCTTGATAGGGGACGGATTTTTGGCAAGAAAATCACCATGGAAGGAAAGTTTACACCTCCTGCACCTCTGGCGCGCTGGTGACGCGCACATAGGCCTTTGTCCGCGCGGAGTGCGCGCGAACCATCCAGGGACGCGACTCCCTTTCGCCGCGCGGGGTGCGCGCCGCCCGAACCGGCCGGTTCGGGCGGTTTGTGTGGTGCGTCGGTTCTTTTCTTCCTTTTCTCGATCGGGTTTCTATCCTTCGCGCTCTTGGTCTGACTTTTTGGGTCCTTCCCGACTCGAAATTCTCATGTGGGTTTATCTACGAATTCGATCTAACTCCCGTATGATAATTCGTCTACTTAAACTCGTCCCGGCCTTCCTTAATGATTTTACTGAAGTGGTTGTTAGGGATATTTTTAGTATTGTGAAGATGTTCGTCATTTTGGCCGTTGTTGCAACATCGTGTCAACAACGCTTTATTATCTTCTCTGGAAAAAGCACAGGATAGTACAGTGACGTGGCATTTCCCCTAGCAGGCCTTAGAGGGTTTTAGATGGGCCTTAAACCCATATAAATACCTGTCTTCGTCCTTGAGGGTGTATGAGTGTGAAGAGCCGCAATCACAGTCTAGTTTACAGAGGATTAACAGCTTCAAGAGCTGTGATTATGGCGTTTTGGAAGCTGCTGAAGGAAAACCCCCTGGTTTACGTTGTTTGCAGAAGGCACCAACAACCATCCTGCTGCTGGTATATCTTTACCTGTTGTGTCTTCTACATTCTTTATGGGGTAATTAGGATTGTGTTTAGACATTTCTTAGATCATTGGTTTGTAAACACAATCGGTGTGTAGTGTAGGTGTCTTAGCACCTTTGAGCTCAATTTGATTGATTAGCTAGGTTCATCAAACACCACTTTAGTACCTGCCGATGAATTGTTTGCATTAGGGTAGATGGTTGATGCTCCCTTGTGTTCTTCCTAGTCTATTTGGGTAGATAGGAGAGTTCATTGGAATGCAAGGGTATGTAAAGTGTGATTGACTCTCGTTCAATCAGTTTGGTGGTGATCTAGTGGAATCCCTGGCTTGGTGCCCTCAGATGTAGATCAGTGGATCGAACTGGGTGATCAAATCTCTTGTGTTCCTATTTTCATTCCGCACTCTGTTTCTTGTGTTTGCCTCTGGTTGTATTTTGCTGGTTGTTGAGACATCGCTCAAACAACTCTTACAGGGTTTACATATTCTGGTTGGGCCTGTCAGTGGTGTTTTGGTTTCTTCGGGTTTAAACGACGGGATGCTTTCGGTTATGTTTTTATTTTGTGATTTATTTTATGAATGAACTTGGTATTTAAATTCCCAAGCTGCCTACGTATCCTGTGAAGGGATCAAGTCACGACGTAGTTCAAAACAATTTGAACTTGTTTTTCCTCGGGTGTTACACTTGTACTGGAACATCTTCAATAATTCCCAATGGAATTCTCAATGAGTGATCTGCAGATTGAAGTTGCATCCGGGTTGGCTTGACTACACCAAATTGTAGCTCCCTGAAAATAGACAATGGCATTAAATTTATACTTGAACCAAGATCACATAAAGCATGTTTGAATACTTTGTTGCCAATAACACAAGGGATAATATAACTCCCTCGATCACGCCTTTTTATTGGCACATTTTTTTTGTAAAATAGCGCTGCATTCTCCCGATAAAGTCACCCTTTCATCATCATCCTATGATCTCTTCTTTGACAAAATCTCCTTCAAAAATTTAGCATAAGCCGGCATTTGAGTGATAGCATCAGTGAAAGGAATATCAATCCTTAATTTCTTTAGAATTTCCAGAAATTTTGCATAATTCTTATCCTCTTGCACTTGTTTCAGGCGCTGTGGATATGGAACTCGTGGTTGATACACTTTCACAGCATCCTTTTTCTTCTCACCAGTTATATCTTCACCAACTTTGGTTTTCCCACCTTGTTTCATCCTTGCAACCTATATATCATCCTCCACTTTAATCTATGAATTTCCAGAGCCACGTCTCCACCAATGTGTCCAGATTTCTCATTCCCTCCATCTTGCGCATCTTCCTCCTCATACTTAGCCTCATCCACAGAATCCTCAAATTTTTCTTGATTAGGATAAGGATCAGGAAGCTGCTTCTTGCTCCGAAGTGTCAATGCCTTGCAATGCTCCTTCGGATTAGGGTCGGGCATGCTTGGCAAGGTGCCCTGCTGCCTCTGGGAATTATCTCTTGCAATTTGACCAACCCGAACCTCCAAATTTTTCATTGAAGCTTGAAGTTGCTGGATGGTTTGTAATTGAGCTAAAACTAAATCTTTAAGGTTTGGCTCATCTAAATTCTTCCTTCCCTGTTGATTTTGTGGTTGGTATGACTGCTTTTGAGGTTGATAAGATTGATTTTGTGGTGGAACTGGTGGATATTGGGTATTTGGAGGTGGTTGTTGTTGGTAAGACATTTGTGGCCTATTTTGATTGTAGTGAGGTTGATAGTTAGGTGGGTAGGACTGGTTATTATTTTGATAATATTGATTGGGTTGATATGCTTGTTGTGGGTAAGGTGGTGGCTGCTGGTATGATGAGGATGAAGCATTGTTGTAGTTCCTAGGCTGGTTTCTCATAAAGTTCACATCCTCCACTTGCAGCTCCACTCCTTCACATTGCATGGCTTCTTGAATTTTTCCTTCAAGCAAATGACACTTTTCAGTTTCATGAGATCCATGGCAGATCCCACAACGAGTTGGTGGAGTGGAGACAGCCTTGGTCTTCTTCAACGAAGTGACTTTCCTCATCAACGCATCCAGCTTTGACTCTATGGCCACCTCTTTGTCTACTTCAAACAATCCTCTTGTTTTTCCCCTAGCAGCCTTTTTCCCTAGAAACTTCTTCCTATTTTCAATCTTTTCTCTACAATTTCCTTGGCTCGTGTAGCGCCAACTGTTAAGAATGAGTCTCCCGCAGTAGCATCAAGTAAATTTCTCCACTGATCCATAAGTCCGTTGTAGAAGAAATGGATTTGCTGCCACCCTTCAAAACTGTGGTTAGGACATCTAGAAATTAAAGAATTATACCTATCCCAAGCATCCTGTAATGACTCAGTAATACCCGAGATTTTTTTATCGGCGTCCAAAGGAGTAAAATTAGTTTTTTTAATCCGATCAAGGTCGAAATATCTCCGAGAAGAAGAAAATAATTTATCACAATAAATTATTGCTCGGAAATGAAACGCCGATAGATTCAAAAAAAAATTCAAAATGGAGTAAAAGAGGGAAAAGAAGCCCGAAGACATTCCATGAATCGAGTCAAAAGAATTGGAACTAAATTCAAGAAAGCAAAGAATTTTAATTCCAAGAACCGTGAAGTCGAAAATGATTTAAATAAATAAATCATTGCACGGGAATCGAAGGTCGACGGATTCGAAGCCGACGAATCCAAACTCGGCGGATTCAAGATTTCAAATACAAAATTTAGGATAGAAATCGTAATCCGAGAATGACCCGGAAAACCGAGCTCGGAAACGTAGGAGGATAGAAACCCGAAAGAGAGGAGGAAATGTCCGACGGATCGCACGGCCCAGCCCAGACCGCAGCCCAGGCCGGAGCCGCGCGGTCTCCGCACGGTATTGATGGAAACCGCGCCACCACCGTGCCGTGGGACAGCCTACGATCATCTTGTGCGTTTTCGGGATTTCTTGCCATATTTTCGACCCCCGACTATGGAAACACAATCACCATTGAGGGAAGGACATTAGGGATGAAATTAAGTGATCCTATACCCTATAATCATATCACACAACCCTAATTCATTCCTCTTTACTCTCATATTCTCTCCCAACTCATTCAAACCGAAAAACCACAAATCCTCTTGTGTTCTTGAAATCCCGACGACGAAATCCAAGAAAGGAGGCGTGTGGAGCAAGGTTTCAAGATTTTAAATTGTTGGTGAGTTTTTATTTAGGTTCCCTACACCTTTTTTAATCCAAAAATTCGATCTAACTATAGATTTTTACTTTCGATTCCGATCCGTGGCCAAAGGAGGAAGATTCGTGTTGAGGAGATCCGTTCGTGACGAATCATAGGATCCGGACGACCCCGAGACTGTTTAGAACCCATATTATGTAAGTTAATTCTTACATATGGTTATTGGTGGCTAAAAATCGACCAAACATAAGATTCAACACAAGCACTTAATAAAATCTATCAATAGAGGTTTCATACGCGCGCAGTAGTTTTATACGAATTTTTTGGACCCCTAAAAGTCTTCAAACGAGAAAACTCAAAACTGAAGAATCGTTCCTAACAAATAGTTCTACCTTATGTAAAATTTCCTTAATTTTTTGTTGAGGTTTGATGCCCGAAATCCGAATCTGAACACCTCTAAATAACTTTAAAACTTGGAACTTTGGCAGATTTGACCTTCGATCTTGTTAGCCATTTTGACCTCTGATCTAGGCCGAATTAAGACTTATGTTAAACATAAAATTTGTAGATCTATGACTTGTGAATATCTCTGTGAAATTTCATGCATTTTCATTAAGATTTGATACCCCAAACCGCGTCGAACATTTTCTGTGATGCATGAACTTTTCAAAAATCATGACAGATTGCATGGTCCAACTTGATGTGCATTTTTCTATCACTTGTGCTCAAAACTAATCTTTGGTGAAAACATAAAAGTTATAGATAATTGTCTTAAGATCATGCCAGTAACGTTTCGTGCATTTTCATTAACGTTTGAATAGTCAAAACTCGCTTTGAACATACTGTGTCTTTGAAGAAGAAGTTGACAGATTTTGAGTCCAAACTTGGTGAATTAATCTGACTTAATCCATAATGATTTTGCGTAAAATGCTTCAAATAAAACGTTTTCATTTTTGTGTCTTATACATTCTTGTAAAATTTCATAAATTTTGGAGGTCGTTTGCTATGTCAAAAACTCTTTTGAAAAACAGTGCACTGTTACCGGTAGAATTGACGGATTATGCGTTAAGTGAAGATCATAAAATTTGGCTTGTTTCCTTACCTAATTTCCAAAAGCTTAAAACACGAAAGTTGTTCGTTAGGAAGTTCTTGAACTACTGTGAAAATTTCAAATCAATTGACCTTGAGATGAATTTTAAAATGGAGAAGGCGTGAACACCAACACTATAAAACTTTATTTTTGAAATTGGTCTGTCTAAATAAAGAGACGAAAATTATTTTGAAACATTGGGATTCATGACTAAGCTGGATACTATCAATGTTGTCTACGGCTTGTGGACATAAGCGTCCAAGTGTATGTCTAGTGGACGTAAGAGCCCTAGCGAAATATTGATCGTATGGCTAGCGGACGTGATAACCCTAGTAAAATACTTGTGGACATAAGAGCCCAAGCGAAAGGCTAGTGGATATAAGAGCCATAGCGAATGGTGATTTATTAGGCCAGTGGACATAAGGGCCCTAGCGGAATATGGTGATCTGTAAAAGAAGTAAAACGAGAAATTTATAAGAGATTCAAATTAAATCCTTGTGTGTCAATTTATTTATTTACCTTGCAAGTTATATCTATGATCATTTGGAATCCATACCCTTGAACTATACAATTAAATTCCATTAGTTAGTCGAGCTAAATTATATAGTGTATGCAGTCGTGCTAAATGTAAGTCAATTCTTTTCTTAAATAAATAAAGGCTTTGAAACCCCATTATTGTATGTTAGGGGTTAATTTACTCAGCATGTTTTATGCTGACAAAACCGTTGTTTCTCTTTTTTTTTCTTTTCAGAGTATAAGGTTACACATGAGCATAGCATGCATTGGGATTTTGGGAAGTTTACTCTCGCTTTTATATATGACTTGCATAACAGGCCTGTATAACCCGTGATTTGGCCGTGTCAGCCCTATTTATATTTCCGCAGCTATATCTATATTTAAATATTACATTCCGCTGCAACTTAGATAATACTATGTAATGATTTTTACCATCTATTATTGAATGGGTTGTTTGAAATGTTTTAAATTCTGAAAAACCATAGCCTTGCACCTTTCTAGCAAGCTCGAAGAAGTTGTGTCTTGTAAGGGAGGTGTGGCGGTGACATCCCGGCCTGGGTTATCAAATCCGAGGTGTTACAGACTCATCTTCTTCTTGCACAAATTCCTTAATACGCTCTTGCAATTCAAGCACTTTTGCTGGAGGGAAAAATCTGTCCAAGAACAACTTCAACATGTCATCCCATGTAGTGATCTCTCTTAATGCCAACGTGTTGTACCATGCCTTAGCTTTATCTCTCAAAGAAAATGGAAATAGGCGTAGTTTGATGGCATCCTCTGAAACTCCAGTCAACTTAACTGTATCACAAAGGTCCAAGAATGTAGAAATGTGATCCACCGGGTCATTTGCTAGAGAACCATTGTATTGGTTCGATTGCACCATGGTTATCAAAGCCGGTTGAATCTGGAAATGCTCAGCATTAACTGTTGGCCCCGTTGCTCTGTTTAACCTCAGATTATTGCCTCCCTGCAAGTATTCCTCACTTGATCTCTCGGGTGGCACAGGGCCATTTTCATCCTGAGGTGGATCAAAATTATCTCCCTGCATTGTGCTAGCTTTAGTCTCAATAGGATCCTCTTCACTGCCTAAGCTTCTTTCATCATCCGATGATGAATTCACAAACACTTCAACTTGTTCAGGCCTTCTTCGCTTTCCAAGTCTGAGCAGCCTGAAGATCCTTTCAATTTCAGGATCAAAATACAGCTCACTACCTCTTTCACTATGCACTGCATTAAACAAAGAGCAAAAGAATTAATAAACACAAACAAAAACAATTATATACAAGAATATACACAATTCAATCAATATAAACTTTAAACAAACAAAGTTACATTTAATTCCCCGGCAACGGTGCCAAAAACTTGATATGTAATTTTAACTATACGTATTTTAGTCGCAAGTGTACGACATCGCATCAAGTAATAATATGGTGAATAGCCGAGTCAAACCACAGGGAACTAAAGTATATTATTTCATACTTTAGTAACTTTGCATAATCTAAGGTTCAGTTAATTGAATGAGTTGAAGAATTAGTCGAGTAGACCTACCTAAACCTACAAACAGAAATTAAATAAAAAGAACTAGCAATCGACAAAATCTAATTCCACTCTATTATATTAGCTAATTAATATTTTCATAGGCTGCTTATGTCCTGATTTAAAAAGAATAAATTGGTCTGACTAAATTCCGCTGTAAATTAATGTTGTGTTCTCCAACATTGAAACATTATAAAAATCGAAGAATTAATGAACTCTAAAATCACCTTCCGATTTTATTTAGAGCACAAATATTCCAGTGATTTTGCAACAAAAATTCAGCAGACTAAATTAAATGTATTCCGCCAACAATTCTTAATCTTGTAAACTCATTATGTAATTTATGAATTTACAAAATTAACATAGCAGGGTATTGAGAGTGTAGCAATAATTTCCAAGACATTCATGTATAGAAAATTCGCTAGTTATCATTCATCCAACAATACAATGTTTCATGGATTGTATTATTGATTAAATTACTCATTTTTTTCCAGATTGAATAATACAAATCAATTTGTGAAACTGAAAATTTAGTCTTCCAACTTGAATTTTCAGATTTGGAATCGCAGGCAAGAAGAATTGAATTTGTTCCCCAGACTGGTACTAAAATTCTAAGTACTTTGTCATCTCTCGATTTATACAAAGTACTTCTATAATAATTCCCTGCCATTCAAAAAACAATGCATAAAATATGCAATAATCATTCATACATAATTCGGAAATCAAACAAATATCGTAGGAAATACTCCCTTCGATGATGTTTTATTCATACTTCAATGTGTCTCGCAGTATGGTTCTTGAGCACACCAAATTCACAGTAGAATCTTCAATACATGAAGTCTGGAACTTACTACATAATGACTATTACAGCCTATAAACTTATATATACTAAACTAAGGAAATGGAAACAACAACTTTTGCAAACTCCTATGAAAGCATGAAAAAATCTGAATTTTGGAGTGTATTTGGATGTAGGTGTCGTCCCCCCTGCTTCTCTCCAATAATCAGATATATTATCGGTCTATTTCCCCCGAATTGCCCTTGAAAACCGACCAAAAGAACCACATAAAACGGACAAAGAAACTGACACAACAAACTTGGAATTGTCGGACCTAGCGTAAAGTGACGCTAGACTGAAAAAGTTGGCATAGTTGCTTTGCCTGACGCTAGCTTTGAAAGTCAGTATTTTGCCTCTTCAGTTCTGGCGTTAGTTAACGCTAGGAAGCTCTTTTTGGCGTAGATACTCAAATCGACGCCAGCTGCTCCATGCCTTAGAAAATTTCTCCATTCAACTCAACCTCTTGCAATCCCAATTTAGTCCAAGCTCCTGCCAATCATGAAACCAAACATAAATCCATTGAATCCTCATAGAAATCATTCCAACAACATACTCATGGCTTGAAAGAATCATACAACAATCCAGATTAATCAATATCAATGCAAATATCCAACAAAAACCACATATTATAAACCTAAGAACAACTAAACAAGCTACAATCAACTAAAATAAAGAAAATGGAATAATTCAAGCATAAATTCGCATAATTTCCGGTGTAGATGAAGGCTAAATTATAGGTCTCATTGTGAGCTATCTCCCATGTCCTACAACCCGACGTGATTGAGCTAGATGATGATCTGACCTACGAGGAGTACCCGATCAAGGTACTTGATGTCAAGGAAAGGATTACAAGGAATAAGACCATGAAGATGGTTAAAATATTATGGTCGAATCATGGGGAAGAAGAAGCAACTTGGGAGCTAGAGGCTGATATGAAGCAGCGTTATCCAAACCTCTTTCCAAGCAACTTCTAGACAGTTATGAGGACATAACTGTAAGCCTAAGGGCGGGAGAATGTAATACACGGCAGAGGACAACACTTTGACTAGGTAATCTTTGAACCTCAATGTTCTTAATTGAGTATGGAATACATCTCTGATTTTGGTGTTACCTTAAGAATAACGCAACTTCGAGGACGAAGTTGATTGTTAAGGGGGTACACTGTAATACCCGAGAAATTAATTCATGATTCGAAAGAATAAAATTAATTTCTCAATCCGAATAATACCAAAATAGTTCCGAGAAGACGAAAATAATTTATTTAAATAAATTATTGCTCGGAAATAATTCATCAAAGAATTCTAATTCGCTTATTATTATTATTATTATTATTATTATTATTATTATTATTATTATTATTATTATTATTATTATTATTATTATTATTATTAGGCATCATCTACTACTCTATCATGGAACTTTTAAATTAGAAATGGAGTCATGGATATGATAATTTTAATTAGGATTGTAGTGGGTTGGCTTGGCTGGATATTTTTTAACAAAACAAAAATAAAAATAGGGAATTCTTCATTAGCAATTAATGGTTTCAAGTCACTCCTTGGATCCTTCCAACGTCTGGCTTAGGAGAGCAAATTGGATAGAACGTTACCTCATTGGAATGGCCAGGAATGCGTTAGCAGTAATTTGGAGTTAATGCAAGCAAATGTACCATCCCATAATAGTGCCTTTCCGAAATCTGTCCTCCTAAATACCCTAATTGAAGAGAACTGATTGTACTAATTATTCTAGCCATTAAACACCCACTAATCCCATAAGAAATTATCAGTCATTCGTCCCCCTCTTTCATACTTGCAAGTTTCCAGAAAATAGAGTGTCTTAGTATGTAGTGTGGGTGCTGTTGGACGGGCAAGAGCTCCAAGTGATTGAATTCTCCATCTTCTAGTCACTAAATCAGTAAGTAAGCATCTTTTCCAAATCTTTTGTTTGCCCATAAACTCGAAAATCCAAAGTAAAAACTGATAAATTCCATCCTTTGGTCACTGACCCGACAGATTAGAAGGAGTTCGTGGATAGTGTGCGTAGGTTCCTTCATTCGTAGTAGCCAAATCTGCAATCCGTCACTCCTAATGTAAGTTAATCTCTCCTATTTAAGTTTTGGGAGTTTTAGTCGAAGGATTTAGGAGCTACATGCCAAGAAATATAAAATAGCCAAATCTGTCAACATAGGATCCCCTGTGCGCGCTTTCTGAAATCCATCTATTTGGTCAATTTAGAGACATTTTCTTAAAATGTTTTGTTCATAAGAAATGTTCCAAATATCTCAAAGAGTATTCTGTAAAAATTTTGTGAATTTTGGATATCATTAGGATCCTCAAATCCGATCTGGTTTGCGGCTAAAAATCTGAAAGTCTATCAGCATTCGTGATCTTACTTGCAGAGACTTTTTTATGGTTTAAAGTTGTTTTGTCCGAAATCATGTCTCTATGAAAAACGTTCATAATCGTGTTAGACATCTCTCTGTTAAATTTTGTAACTTTTTGAAGTTGTTTGAAAGAGTTATGAGGTCTGGAATAACTATTGGTCGAATATGTCCACTGTTCGAAATTTTATGACAGTTAATATTTTGTTGAAATCTTGGTTTTTGGTCCACTTCGAGTTCTCAATTCGAAATACTCTTTTTTCTGACAAAATGATTATCTATGAGTTATCTATCTTCTGTAGAAAGTTCAGAATTTTTAGATAGGATCTTCTATTTTAAACACTTGATTAAAAGCGAACATGTGCTGTTTAAAATAATTGCAGCAGAATGTGTTTTTGATGTGCTGTAGAAAACTCGATTTTTGCACACTTTGTATACCTTATTTTGAAAAGTGCAAACACGAAACTTGTTTGTCTATATGTTAAGAACCTACAGTTTTAATTTCATGGTAATCGCCTTTCATATGGATTTTTAAAGCCGTGTGGCGTAATCTGCGATTTAGTAAATGGTGAGTTGAACTTGTTGTGGTAATGTTGGATTTTTGAGTCCTTATAGGTGACATGTCCGGATTGTGAAATTGTGATTTAGGGGAGTTTATTTTTGAAATGGTTTGGCATGGTCGGTTGCCTTTGTTGATAAATTACTCCCTTAAGTTGTCGAGAATCTTTTAAAGTGATATTTATGTGAAAGTTGTGTAAAATCTTTTAAAACCATTACACACTTTGATTTGAGTAAGATGCCATATCTTGATAGAGGGCGAGTGCACTGGGGATAGGTCTTGCGTGGCCACCCCCTCTAATATGCCAAGACGACATTATTGATAATTTGTGCCAAAACGACTCTTGTTGCATGTATGAGTCTGCACTCTTAGGTGTATCCGTGTTTGGGTTACCCGAGGCTCCGGAGTGTATCTGTGTATGAGTCCGCTGTATGCTGGTCATGACTTATGACCGATGTGATATGATATGTGGGAAATGGTATCCTCTTGTGTTTAGTTGCGATAATGGTAAAATGAAAACCGTGTTTCTAAAATTTGTGTGCGCCTTTAAATAAAAGTTATGTTGTTAAATTAAAAATTAAATTTTTAATTAAATAAACTGTTACGCGAATTTAAATAAATAGAAAAATAAATATATTATTATTATTATTTAATTGTTGATGAGTGTCAACCGTAATTTTAAAACCCACTTCTTAACGTGGAGCGGGTTGACTTACTCAGTATTTTTATACTGACTTCGTTGCTATTATTTTTCACAGATCCGGCATACATGTGAGCATCCCATACATGTCATGAGAGCGGAATTTTATCAAGACCTGTTGCATTTTATTTTATTATTATGGATTGTGTTTTGGCCGTGTATTTTGGCCATGGACTTGTATTTCGTTTTCCTTTATTTTCCGCATGCGTGATATTATCTACTCAAACCAACAACAACAAACTATTTTATCCGGGATATTTTAAATAAATTTGGTTTTAAGTATTGATACGACTCAGCCTTAGCATCTTTTCAAGTGAGCTCGAAATGAGTCGCGTCTTGCTTGGAAAGGTGTGGCGGTTTCACCCCGGCCTTTTGGGTTTTGAAAACCGGGGTGTTACAATATTCATATCGCATATCCAAACACTCACTACACTCAGTGAGTGTTTGGATATGCGATATGAAATAGATTATCTGATTATTATGTTTTCAAAACGCAAATAATCAGGTTTGCAGCATTATTTTTGAGCGGTTAAACTGATTATTTGCGTTTTGAAAACACAATAATCAGATCATCTATTTTTATGCAGCTTATCCAAACACTCTTGAAATCAAATTTAATATCTCCATTAATCATTTGTTTACATAGTATTTATTGTGAAAATTCTTCAATGCTAAGAAAGCATTTCTATTTTATAAGTGTTCAATAAGGCTATTTCATGAGCTTTTCTGAGCATAATTTTGTGAAAGGGCCCAAGAGTATTTAGTTTATAAAAGGAAAGATAGTGTTACTGTTCATAGCAACAACAAATTTAATAGAATACTAGTATTACCCCACCCGAATAGGTGGGGATATTCAGGTGGGGATGGTATATGATAACAATAGATAAAACATAATTCGCATAAATTAAAAAGATAATAAGATATTGGAATGTAATATTGATTTGTAGACGGATACAAAATAACACTCATGTAAATGTGCTTGAGCTTTTTATGAAATAATTGTCAACTACGAAATATTTCGCACAACAATTATAAATGTAATTAATTTACCGACAATTAAACATAAAATATTAAATATTCAAATCCAGATTATTAACCACAATAGGTTAAACAATAGTTCATTATTTTAATGTATATAATATTAATCCAATATATGTTTCAAATAATGTATTTAAGTTACCAAATTACGACATTATACAAATTAATTATCACACAGTATTATAGATAACATTCTTATTAGAGGTAAATAATTGGACTAAATATAAACACTATTTACATCTATAAATTTTGGTCATAAATTTTTTAAACAATGTGTACAGCACTTATTAGTCTACAATTTAATCAAAACTTTTAGCAAAAAGGTTCTTTAGGCTAAAAAAAATCAATTATGCATACCTTCAATACAGATAATTTAACCCAATTGATATGAACCAAATAAAATATTTAACTCAAAAATATTATAAGTAAACAAATCAATTATATTGCATAATATAATGGAAAATATGTATTACTAAAACAAAAATTAATTGCTAAAATATAATTTTATTAAAAACAATGTAAATATTTTTTCTCTACATTATTTTTAATTAAATTATAATTTAAAATATTTTGGAGAGGATATGCATATTTCTTTAATGAACTATTGTTGTCAAGGCCAAATAGTTATAATAGGAGGGGATGAGGACTTAGCCTAAGTGGTTAAGTCCATTGATTTCCAATGGAAGATTGGAGATTCGGCCCCTATCCCTCCCTTTTATTCCCCGACGCTCATCCAAAAAAAATATAATAGAAAAATTTGAAGTTACTGCTCATAACAATAATAGTTTTAATATAATATAGAGATAGAGATAGATAGATAGAAAGATAATATGGGAGTATGAAAAGAAGGGTATAAAGGTAGCCGGAAGAAGAAACTTGAATTGGAAAATCGTATGAAATCGCATTTGATGTTATTAGAAGCGTTACCACTTTCATCTTCGTCCCCACTTTTCTCCTACGGACCGAATCTCTAAACAGAAAATGCTCCGTCGTTGACTGGCGCGATCACAGCTTCGCGTTTCCCATCAAGCGAAACCCCCGGAACTCGGGTGGGATCCCATTCAATTTTGTCTGCAACCTCCACTTCTCAATTGCGCCAGGTAACATATCAATTTCACTTTCTGAAGTTTCGTTGAGATTCATTTCTTGAATGGGCATGTCATAGGAAAAGCGAATTTAATTTTGATGCTTATTTTTTATATCAACTTTTTGTTTTGATGTAGCTGAAATCTTGTTTAATTGGGGACCATATTGATAGAGTTGCTTAAGTAGATATTTTGATGCCAATGGAATAAGACGACTGTGAAATTTTTATTTCTTTTTTATTTTGTTCAACTTGGAGGTTATTCAGGAAAATCGGGAGGTATGGAGCTTGGATGTTTGTCTAAACGGGCTACTGCTCTATCCCTAGATTGTACAAATGGCGTAGGCAATAGAGAATACAATAATAAGTGAACTTGTAGTTCTCTTTTGTTGATATAGCATTATTAGATGACATATAAGATCTAATTATTTTGGAGACAATTAATCTTGAAAGTTTTACAGAAGATTGCTGCAAATAAGTAAATTTAAAAATAAAGGTGGTATCGTTTGAGTTGGATGGATTCCTATTTTGGATATGATACAGTGTGAATCGATTCTTGATGGTACTTGAAAAGAACAAAAGATGGAATTAGTATTTGATGGTTGTTGTCGATTACATAGAGACATGCATCCTGTTGCTTATAGTTCTGGTGGTATGAGTCGGAAGACGCAAGTATTTCATGATTGGAAGAGCAATAGCCTCTCTATGTCTGTCTGTCTGTTGTCTGTCAGTCTCTCTCTCTCTCTCTCTCTCTCTCTCTCTCTGTCTCTCTCTCTCTCGCACACACACACACACAAACACACACATATTTGGAAACCTGGCCTCTCCTATACATAGTTCAGCAAGTTTTATACTAAATTTCACATCTGGAATTTGATAGCGACTTGGAAACGTGAGCTGCACTGCTGACCAATTCAGTCCATGAAATTCTGATTTCAGGAGAAGTTGTAAAGATCAAACTTGATCTCTTGGCCAACTGATTTTTCTTTTTTTCTTAAGTCTGCTTTGTTTTTTCAGAAAAGCATTTAAAAGTGAACCTTATACCACTTGATTTCTTTCTTTCCCATTCTATCTTATCCTATAGAGGCACATAAAGAAAGCTTTTTGCCTATATTACATCTCCCTAGAGAGGCGAATAAAGAAAGCTTTTTGCTTATATTACGTCTCACATCTCTCTCTCTCTCTCTCTCTCTCTCTCTCATTTTATTTTAGAATTGAATTGGATTCCATTTCTTTTGCACAATCTTTTAGGGTGTTGCTACATACAGAAAGAATAACAAGATCCATACTAGCATTGCTGTGAGCTTGTTATACTCCATCCCATGCAATTCAGTTGATGATGAAGCGTCATGTATATATAAATGATGACAATCTAGCACAAGATCTCTATTGTGATAATCGCATATCAAATAGAAAGTACACTGTATGGAATTTTCTTCCGAAAAACCTATGGGAGCAATTCAGGTAAGCCTAAGTATTTTACATCTGCTTCCTAAATTCATGCACACTTGAGTAGGAAACAATTTTCCAAAATTCTGCTTCTTGTATTGTCATCCCACTTTTACAATTTTTTGCATGTTCTTTTTTATGATTGGTAAACATTTTTCATGTGCAAAGTTTTGTTGGTCACTACATGAGCTTCGGGTAACCAAATATGAACTGGTACCATAGGCACTTTGACGGTGAAAGAGGCGAGGCAAAAAGCAGCAAATGGTTTTGTGCTATGGTTTTTATTTTATTTTAACTAATTATGTTCTATTCTCAGCATATCTCAATTCCTTTTTGTTCCTTTTTGTTTTCATATAGTTTCTCCTTTCGTATTCCATTTTCTTTTATCAGTATGACCCTGCTCAAATTGGTCAATTAGATTTTTCTCTTAGCCAAAATCAGCATAAGACTTTGACGTGCAATAGGCAAATATTATTTCACATTGTATTTTCAGCATATCTAAGTTCTTTCTTTCTTCTTTTGGTTTTTTTTAAAAAATATTTTTTCCTTGTTTTTGTATTTCATTTTCTTTTATCGGTATCACTGTGCTCAGTGCAAAAGCGTTCATGTCAAATAATGTTTTCTGTCGATTCTTTATGTACCATCTCTGCAGTCATCATGTTTCTTTTCTTTCTTGTTTATGTACCTAACAATTTATCTTTTGCTTTCAGCCGGTTCATGAATCAGTACTTTTTGTTGATTGCTTGCCTTCAATTGTGGTCTCTGATCACACCTGTGAATCCTGCAAGTACTTGGGGTCCTCTTATATTCATATTTGCAGTCTCTGCAACAAAAGAAGCATGGGATGATTACAATAGATATCTCTCAGATAAAAAGGCAAATGAGAAGGAAGTTTGGATTGTGAAGGATGGAAACAGAAAGCTTGTATGTTAAATTTCTCATCTTATTAATATATGCTTCAATTTTTATTGTACAGCTCTGTGGGCTCTAATCAAATATCAATTTGGTGAGATGGATAGGTACTCAAGCTTGTGAAAATATGGCTACATTTCTTAGTGTTTTATTATATGTACAATGGTTTATCATGAATGAAAGCAAAATAAAGAAAAAGAGATGCTTTATTGTGATTGGGTGGGGTAGATTAGCCCATGCATGGAAATTTGAAAGGCAGCATTCAAAAGACAAGAGGAAGCATATCTGGGCATGGGTGGCTAGGGGAGTGATAATCTCCACACTACCTTTATTTGGCACACAAGTTCTTTTATCTAAATTAGCTCCCTTGTTGTCCAATTTATACATGTGTGCATCAGGTTTTTATGAGGGCAAGCAAATACAAAATCGCATGCATCGATAAAATAAATACTGGATTATGAATGTGGCTTATTTCCATATGGGTTTTGGATTCTAAACTTTTGTTATTGCATTTTCCCTTCCAGACAATGCTTTCACCTTCCTGTTTTCTCATATTGTTCCCTTTCCCTTGTTTCATGTTTATTTTTAAGATTCGAGCCCAAGATGTTCATGTTGGAAACATTGTATGGTTGCGTGAAAATGATGAGGTTCCTTGTGATCTTGTTTTACTTGGCACTGCAGATCCTCAAGGAATTTGCTATGTGGAGGTAATATTCTTTCCCCATTCATATCTACTGCCGTATATTTGTCTTGTAATGCAGTCATGGCAACACAAAAGTACTGGCATATAGGCTCTAATTCTTTATTATGAAGTTTGAATGGCTCAATAAAAAACCTTTCAATGCAACTGCCATAATGGAAGTCTGTCTAGAAGTCGAGCTGCACCATCAGATAAGTTTTATTTGAGATGCATTAACTAACTTCAATTCTTTCAGTATTCCCAACTGAAAATGTCATATTAACCACCTATAGTAGTTACCTTCCTCAATAATTAAATTAAGATCAATCTTTCTATTAAACATTTAAATAGAAGCAATCAATTAATAGTTGAGGTCTCACCCACAGCTTCAAAAGTGAATAAAACTTATATAGAATTGAACTACAGTTAAAATGACTTGCATGTTTGGTCGTACATATTATCTTCAATACATTATTGGCTGTCACCTGTCTTTTGTAAAAAAAGCAGTGAGTTCTTTATGTCTTTATTTTATGTTGACCAAGTAGGCTAAGTTCCTATCATTTGATTGAGTTTGAATTTTTTGTCTCGATGAATGCTGAAAATTTAATGGATTTTTATTTGCATTTATCCACACAATCACGCATTAAAATATCTCACGTATAATCCTATCACAAGTAAGTGTCGCTTTAGAATAATAATATTATTATCATTTAATTGCAAAAATGCATAAAAACCACACTTCTATGTGGAATAATAATAATAATAATAATAATAATAATAATAATAATAATAATAATAATAATAAAGAAGCTCTTAAATTATAAAATACTAAGATACACTTTTATATTTATATTATTTTAACAACGAATTGTTTTTATACTCTTAGATAATTAAGAAAATTATTAAAGTCCTAACTGTTAAAATTGGGGTTGGGGACTTACCCAAGTGGTAAGTCCCCCCGACTCCCAACCGATAGGTTGGGGGTTCGAATCCCCACCCGGCCCCCTATCCCTCCCCTTTGTTCCCTTTGTCATTTGTGTGGCATGGGCTCCACCACCCCTTTCCGAGCCTTTAATGGCTCCTCAAAAAAAAAATGTTAAATTTGGGACAAGGCTTCCAGCTCAAAACCAATTTACAATGAGTGTAGTGGCCCCTTCCCATATGAACAAGGGGGAATCTCACTCAACATTTTGGGGACACTCAAGAGTCAAGACAGTGAGACACCCCTCGAGATGATGCTCATCTCAAACCCAAGTTTCACATGGGACCTACCCTATACGGGTACTTATGGCTCTAATGCCATGTTAAAAGGCACCACATGGGGCTTCCAACTCAAAACCAATTGGCAATGAGTGGAGACGTGATAGAGAATAAGGAGACGGGCTTAGGCCCAATTATGGGCCTGTGTTTATTAGGGTTTATTATTAGTTATTATTTGTTTTTAGGGTTTTGTTTTGTTAGTATTTAAGGGATTGTAATTAGGGATTTAGGACATTAAGTTTATTAGAGTTTTGAGCCTAAGGCTGACCAGCGGGTTCTCCCATTTGGAGGATTGTTTTCTTTTTATTCTATTATTCAAAATCTATTCTTATCAATTGGTCCGACCTGCCGGATCTCACCATGCCGCCGAACATACGATCTGGGGATGTAGAAGGCCGCCTCTTGGCCCTCGACGACACCATCACAGCCCTTGCCGCTGCACATGCAGATACCCTACAACAACTTGATAGTGTGAAAACCACCCAAAACACTCATACAAATTCAGATGACGGAGCAATTCAATCAACTCATGCTCGCCATACAAACAATTAACCCTAGGCCTACAGGATCGATTGCGACATGCCAAGAAACCTCTGGACATCTGGAACCCTTGGAAACAACCGCGGTGGACCGACCTCCCCCTCTACCAGTCACCGCTGCATTATCCAACGTTGTGCCTCCGGTATTTAATGGGAACGATCCAATCGGTTGGATTGGGAAGGCTGAGCACCCGTTTAAGTTACACGAGGTGGTTGGAAACCGTAGAGTTCTGTTGGCTATTGTTTCCATGAAGGAGGTGACGCTCTATTGGATGACCTGGTTGTGTTCTCTCAAGGTCAGATTGACGACGAGATTTTATGCGCGATTCAAGGGCAGCCGCTTTGAACGTCTTGCTAACATCAAACAGTTGGGTTCAGTGGACAATTATGTCAATCTTTTCGTCCAGTTTGGAGTGTTGTTGGCAGAGGAGAATGAGGTCTTACACTTTCGCGAAGCGGAATTTCAGGAAGCCGAGGAGCACAATCTAATAGAATTAAAGGGAAGATGACAGATTTCAACCTTGAGGACAAGGTTGTTCGAAGGAGGGAGGAATTGATAGAGAACAAGGAGACGGGCTTAGGCCCATTTATGGGCCTGGGTTTATTAGGGTTTATTATTAGTTATTATTTGTTTTTAGGGTTTTGTTTTGTTAGTATTGAAGGGATTGTAATTAGGGATTTGGGACATTGAGAAGTTTATTAGAGTTTTGAGCATAAGGCTGACCAGCGGGTTCTCCCGTTTGGAGGATTGTTTTCTTTTTATTCTATTATTCAAAATCTATTCTTATCAAGACGAGACAGGTGATTTTGCATAATAATTTATCTTTTTTTTTGTTATTATCTTTTTGTGATTTTATATCTTTTTCATTTATATATAAATAATATTAATTACATACATGCTTGTATACATTCATAATTACTGGTTATAGTTTATTTCATATGTTAATACTTTCATTTAAGTACGTTTCATTTTTGTTTTGCTTCCCAATCTATGAACCTGATCCACAGTTCCATTGTCGAATTTTGGCAAAAACCTCTCCATGATGATTGGATCTTGTGCAAAATAGTCTAGAGGCATTGTTTATCATAGGTAGGCATATCAAGGAAACCCATAGAAACATAAAGTAGAACTTTGATTTAAAAACCAAAAAAAAAAAAAAAAAGATGTATGGTGGTAACCTATAGCATTGATTTAAAAACATTTAGCAAGCACCATCTGAACATAAAAAGTGAGTTGTCTTATGTTGAACGAATTAGAATCCAAACTTTTTATGACACATGCTCAAGTTCATTCATATGAATGTTATGTATTCTCTCAAGCTGCACCACATCTAAATGTTTTCACTTTGATAATATCAAGTTAGATCAGGAATGCACTTGACTGCGCAAGCCGCAATGACTTGATTGCTGATGGAGACAGAAACAATCAAATGGAACAAGCCGTTTGCCCAAAGGCGTCTGGTTTCCCAATTCAATAATAATGATATGATGATTACAAGTAAACCCTAGTGACCCTTTAAATACTACTAGGGATTAGCCCAAGAATGGCCCAAGCCCAATAAGAAAATAGAAATAACAATAAAGACCTAATGACCCAAATAGAAACAATAGAAACAATCAATAATAAAAATAGAACAATTATTATAATTAGCCTAATCAATCCAGCCTACGGACAGTAGGCTCAGTTCCGTCCCCGCCTGAGATAAACCACTAGAGGCCGAGGTCCCATCTCGGTGTTTAGTCGCTGCTCTTGAACCTCGGTGTTCAGTTGCTGCTCTTGCTCCCTATCAACTCCATCCTCCTTCGAAACCACCTTGTCCTCAAGGTGAAAGTCAGGAAACTGGCTATGAAATATTGCCTTACTCATCCAGGTAGCGTCGTCTTCTGACTGCCCAACCCATTTGACTAACACCTGCTCTTCCTCGCCACCCCTTGACGAGATCATCCGCTCTGCCAGCACTTCTCCCGGTTCAAACACAGGTTCAATGGGTAACTCTAAAGTATCAGGTAAGGTTGCCTCCACTGGATGATCCCCCACCACACGTCGCAGTTGGGATATGTGAAAAACGGGGTGAATTCGGCTGGAAGAAGGCACGGTCAACCGATAAGCTGTGGCCCCAATTCGCGACTCAATCAAGAATGGCCCATAGAACTTGGCAGATAGCTTATGATAAGGTTGCCCAGGCAAAGTAGACTTCCGATGAAGTCTAACCTTCAAAAACACCTTATCCCCCACACTGAATTCCACTTCCCGACGATGCTTGTTGGCCTGACGTACCATGCTCTGTTGTGCCTTCCCCAAATTACTTTTAAGGCGTGCCAACATGACATCCCGACCTCCCAGAACAGCCGCCACCGCAGCGACCTTACTCTCCCCAGGCAAAAAACGGTGAATAGAGGGCGGAGGCCGCCCATACACGATCTCAAATGGCGTTAGTCGGGCTGCTGTTTGAAATGCTGTGTTATACCAAAATTCAGCCCAAGGAAGCCACATTATCCATTGTTTAGGCTGCTCACAAGTGAAGCAACGCAGATACGTCTCCACTACCCGATTCAACACCTCAGTTTGGGCATCAGTTTCTGGATGATACGCCGAACTAAACTTCAACTGTGTTCCCGATAGCGAAAACAACTCCTTCCAAAAAGTTCTAATAAATATGGAATCTCGATCACTGACAATTGTACGTGGAATCCCATGAAGTCGGACAATTTCATCGATAAACACCTCAGCTACAGAGCGGGCCGTGAGGGGTGGCTTGAGGGCAATGAAATGGCCATATTTAGACAGTCGATCTACCACCACCAGAATCACCGAAAAGCCCTTTGACTTTGGCAAACAAGTGATGAAGTCCATCGAGATATCACTCCACACCATGTCGGGAATTGGTAAGGGTTGGAGGAGTCCCGCCGGCGACATGGTTTCATACTTGGCTTTCTGACAAACCAAGCACTGAGCCACGTAATCCCGGACACGACGATACATCCCCCTCCAATACACATTCATTGCCAAACGTCTATAGGTACAATAAACCCCCGCATGCCCTCCTTCCGGTGTACCGTGGAACTCCTCGAGTAACCGCGGAATCCATTTGGAATCGGTTGCAAGCACCAACCGCCCCTTACAAAATAATCGCCCACCTGTGAGTTCGAACCCCCGCATTGAACCCGGATCTTGCTCAAGTGCCTGTCTGACCTGCTGAAGATATGCATCCTGTGTCTGCTCTTTAACCACGTATGCCAAATCATCATCAACGAGGCATCTTGCTCTCTTCTCGAAAGAGCATCAGCCGCAGCATTAGACTTGCCAGTCTTATATTCAATCGTGAAGTCATACCCCAGAAGTTTTGCTACCCAACCTTGTTGTGCAGGAGCAATACGTTGTGTGAATAAAGACTTCAGACTGCGATGGTCTGTACGTACCACAAACCGCTGCCCCATTAATTAAGGGCGCCAATGTTGAATTGCTAGCGCTAACCCCATCAATTCTCGCTCATATGCAGATTGGGTAATAGAACGATATATCAAGGACTTGCTAAAATATGCCACGGGCCGCCTCTCCTGCATAAGAACGGCTCCTATTCCAGTGCCCGATGCATCACACTCCACCACAAATTGTCGATCAAAATGGGGCATGGCTAGTACTGGCGCTTCGGTCAGTGCCTTTTTAAGGTGTTGGAATGCCATCTCAGCTTCCGTTGTCCATTCAAAACGGAATGCAACTTCCTTCTTCAGTAAAGTTGTGAGAGGGCGAGCAATGTGTCCATATCCCCGCACAAATCTTCTATAGTAGCCTGTAAGGCCCAAGAATCCTCGAACCTCACAGACTGAACGTGGTCTCGGCCACTCCACTACTGCGCTCACCTTGGCCGGGTCCATAGATACCCCTCCTGGGAAATGATGTGGCCCAGTCGCCCAGATATTCCACTTGATGGTATCCAAACGAGCACTTCTTTGGGTTAGCTCTGAATTGGTTGTCGACCAGCAACTTTAAAACCAAAGCAAGCTGTTCACGATGCTCCTCCCAAGTGCGGCTGTAAACCGAGATGTCATCAAAGAACACGAAGACGAATTTCCTTAAATATGGCCTGAATAAATCATTCATGGTGGATTGGAACGTTGCTGGAGCATTGGTTAGCCCAAAAGGCATTTCTGAATATCTTGTTCGGCCACCCTAATTTGATGGTACCCTGAACGTAAATCAATCTTGGAAAACACCACCGCTCCTGCCAACTCATCCAGCATCTCCTGTGTCATTGGAATCGGGTACTTATCGGGAACAGTCGACTTGTTTAATTCCCGGTAATCCACACAAAACCGCCAGCTACCATCTTTTTTCTTAACCAAGAGGACCCGACTCGAGAAAGGGCTCGAACTCGGCTGAATTATGCCTGCTTGTAACATCTCCTCAACCAACCTTTCAATCTCATCCTTCTGCAACTGACCATATCTGTATGGCCTTATTGATACCGGTCTAGCTCCAGGATCCAACACTATCTGGTGATCTGTTGCCCGTCTCGGGGGTAACCCCCGCCGTTCCTCAAACACCCCAACATGTTGTTCAAGGATATCATTCAGCCTCCCATTCGACTCCAATTTTAAGCAAATAGGCTCCCGATCGAGCAGAACTGCCCATAATTCCACATCAGTGACCTTACATAAAGTCCGAAGGCTAACCATCTTCCTACACATGGTAGGGTCTCCCTGTAACTCCACCTTACCACCATTCCAATCAAATTTCATCGTTAAAGTTTCCCAATTTGTACGGACTTCGCCCAAAGTAGCAAGCCATGCAACTCCCAGAATTATATCAACTCCTCCTAACGCAAACACATAGCAATCAGCCCGAATGTCACATCCTGGTAAAGCAATCGGCAACTGCCTACAAACTCCCTCTGATTTCTCAACATGTCCATCACCTAACTGTACCGGAAATCGATCTGACTCATCCGAGTTCAGGTTCAGTAGAGATACCAAGGACGTTGAAATAAAATTGTGGCTGGCACCACTATCACCTAACTGATTCCTGAACATGTCCATCACCTGAACCTGGAACGAGCTGAAGGCTGCCCCGCCACTCCAAAGTTGTTACCACTAGAGTTGTTGCCATTGCTAAATTGTTGCCCTGATGCTTTAGAAAAGGTGCTCGGGGGCCCCCGGGTGTTTCCTGTACCCGTCACTATATTACTTCCTCCTGTCGCCCTTAGGAAATTGTTAGGGCGCACTCCAGCCGCCCCATTATAGGACGAACCCGACCGCCCTCCACTCTGAAGAGATAAATTATCCTCGATATCACGAGATAATTCCATAGCTGTTTCCAAATCGGTTGGGCGAAAGAGCCTGAGAGAACCTCTAATCTGACTCTTCAAGCCGTTGATAAAATAACCCAAGTAGTGGTCATCCGACAATCCGGGAACCTGCCCTGCTAATTGTACAAACGTCGATATGTAGTCTTCCACTGTCCCAATCTGCTTGACTCCTGAAAGTCGTTCAAACCTGCTCCCCTTGAATCGAGTATCGAAGCGCGCTACTAACGCCTGGGTAAATTCCTCCCATGACATTTGTGGCTTTCGTCCTTTCATCCAATGGAACCAGTGCAATGCCGAACCATCCATGGCGACCCCAGCCGCGGTCACCCTCTTTTCCAACGGCGTCCCATTCAACACAAATTGTTGCTCCGCCCTGGCAATCCACGCAATCGGATCCTCCCCTTCAAACGGCGGCAGGAGGGTTGTGGGCGCGCTCTGCCCCCCATCGCTGCCCGGAATGTTCTTCGGATCCAACACCTCCGTGGACGGTACCGGTGTAGTTTCCTCCACAGAAGGTCCTGTCGTTGTTAGCTTCATCACCGCCTTGGTCAGCTCTGCCAAGGACGCGGAAATTTCAAATAACTGCGCCCCATGCGCATCCAATTTCTCCTTCACCTCAGTGTGCTCGGCTTCGAGCCTGTCGAGACGTTCACCAGTTGCTCTCGTTGTTGTCATCTCAGCGGGAACGGATCCGCCAGGTCGGACCTATTGATAGAGACAGAAACAATCAAATGGAACAAGCCGTTTGCTCAAAGCCGTCTGGCTTCCCAATTCAATAATAATAATGATATGATGATTACAAGTAAACCCTAGTGACCCTTTAAATACTACTAGGGATTAGCCCAAGAATGACCCAAGCCCAATAAGAAAAATAGAAATAACAATAAAGACCTAATGACCCAAATTGAAACAATAGAAACAATCAATAATAAAAGTAGAACAATTATTATAATTAGCCTAATCAATTCCAGCCTACGGACAGTAGGCTCAGTTCCGTCCCCGCCTGCGATAAACCACTAGAGGCCGAGGTCCCATCTCGGTGTTCAGTCGCTGCTCTTGAACCTCGGTGTTCAGTCGCTGCTCTTGCTCCCTATCAATTGCGCTTGGACAAGTTGCCTTTTATGATCTTTCTTGTTGAGCTCTTAAATGATTGAAACTTGTGCAAATGAATATGTGCATTTCACATGATGGAGTTAAAGATGTGTGTTTTATATAGACAGCAGCTCTAGATGGTGAAACTGATCTGAAGACAAGGGTAATACCTTCTGCTTGCATGGGAATAGATACTGAGTTGTTGCAAAAAATAAAGGCAAGGCTTACATAATTTTACATAACTAAGAGATCTGCTACTTAGGATACAAGTCAGTGTTTTTTTCTCCCGGGTTTGCAGGGTGTAGTTGAGTGCCCCAGTCCAGATAAAGATATCATAAGGTTTGATGGAAACATGCGGCTGTTTCCTCCATTTCTGGATAATGATGTGTGCCCCTTGACAATTAACAATACACTGCTTCAATCATGCTACTTACGGAACACCGAATGGGGATGTGGAGTTGCTATATACACAGGCAAGTGTGTTCTGCATATCTATATCTTTGCTGCTTAGTATCTTCTTACCTTATTCCATTATTAGCAACTTAACTTCCAGTTCTTAATTGAAAAGATCTTACAAATAAATACGACGAGTTGCATTTGAACAGTTTCAAGTTTTGTTGAAGGATTAATGACTAATGAGTTAAAGTAGAGGACCAAAGGTGGACTTTTACCTCATAAGTTTAGTTAAGAACTGAGGATGGTCACCGTGATGTTGAACCTCTTTTTTTTCTTTTTTTTTTTTTTTTTTTTTTTTTTTTTTTCCTTCTGTAATATGCCATTAACCTGTCTCAAGGATGGCCTGCATAATTTCTTTATGATATTTTCCACCTGACCCTTCTTTTCTAGTGTAATAAAGCTATTGCTTTGATAATTATTCTTACTTTCCTTTCTTATCAATTACTAGGCAATGAAACCAAGTTGGGAATGAGTAGGGGTATACCAGAGCCAAAGCTCACAGCTGTGGATGCTATGATTGACAAACTCACTGGAGCAATATTTATTTTCCAGCTAGTTGTTGTTATTGTTCTAGGCATAGCTGGGAATGTATGGAAGGATACTGAGGCCAGGAAGGTTAGGTTTAATGAAGACAGTTTATTGATGCTTCTTATGTTTCCACTTTAGTTTTAAAGTATCTTATGAATTTTAAAATATAGTATTAATCAGATTCTGAGAGTTAAGCTGGTTATACTTTTTTCAGTCTTGCAAATTTTTAGAATTTACTTTGTGCTTTGGGGTTCTGCTAACAAAATTTATGAACTCAAGAGTTTTGGTTAGATACAAAGTAAGTATCAAGGGTAACGTTCTCCATGTTTTTACCTGTGCAATTGTGTAGTGGAGTCTTGGTTCAGAATTCCCAAGTTTTACTCTTGCTATTTCTCATCTTTGTCCAAATTTTGGTTGAGCAGTAGATATATGAACTGATAAATTTTCCATTTCACTCCGCAAAAATTCCTTTTCCACTATTCCTATAATTTATACCAAAAATTTTCATTATCTAATCCTCAGAACATGGCTCATCCCTTGTAGCTATGGTATGTTATGTATCCAAAAGAAGGTCCTTGGTACGAACTCCTGGTCATCCCTCTGCGGTTTGAACTTCTGTGCTCCATTATGATTCCTATATCAATAAAGGTAAGGATTGGGGCTTTATGTTAATTTTCTTCTTGGGACTTTATTATTGGATACTTATTTTCTTTTAGCCTATTTCGTTTGAGGGCCATTGTAATTGAAGATAGTCACAAACCGTTAAATATTTCTCCAGGAAAATGCATGTAAATTATTTGATGTTTTTCATGGTTCAAAAATTTTCTGTGGGAGTTCAATTAGCTTTGACATGTAATAAGGATGGTTTCCTTGTTTTTGTAAAGGATGTGCTTGTGTCTATTGCAGGTATCCTTAGATCTCGTTAAAGGATTATATGCTAAGTTCATTGATTGGGATGATCGGATGGTTGATGTAGAAACAGGAACCCCATCCCATGCGGCCAAGTGAGTAACTGTAAATGTATACATGATTTTGACTTTGGCCTGAGGAAATGTATAGTTAATTTATTTTAATTTTCTGTTGCTTGTACATGGCAGCACAGCGATTAGTGAGGACTTGGGACAAGTCGAGTATATACTTACCGACAAGACTGGTACCCTTACTGAAAATAAAATGATCTTCAAAAGATGTTGTATAAGTGGAAGATTTTATGGGAATGATAATGGGGATGCTTTGACAGGTAATACCATGTTTGATTTTGTATTAGAATAATTCCATTCAAGTGGCTTAATATCATCTACAATTTGAAAGATATTAAATACATATCTTTGGGATTTTTGGTTTGAACTTTGAACTCTAAAATTCCTGGTTTAATATCACGTGTGTTGAAGGATCTTCTGTTGTTTTGTACTCTAGATTCTTGATCTAGTTCTGCTGTTTTTGCTTGATCTGTCTTATTCTTATGCTATTTTAGCGTTAAAAAATTTATATCCAATGCAGATGGAGTTATTTTAAATTAATCTACGGGATTGCTCCATTTCTTAACATTACATGTTTATGCTTTGATGTCTTAAGGATCCATATGGAAAAGATATTTTGTTGAAAAAGGACTGAAGTTGCTATATAATAGGGAAACATGGTCATACAGTTTCATCCAGTTACAATATGTAATTATAGAGCCAGTTCATATCACTAAGTCTTGAGTGTCATTGGTCTGCCAAAAGAATTGCTTGGGCTTCGTCGTCTCTCAGTGTTTGCTGTATTGAAAATCATAGCTTGGTGATAGTTTTGAATATCGTAGTGCAGATCTTTGATGCGGCATGTCCCAGTTGATGATAGATTTGATGTACTTTTTTATATTTTGCACTCTAAGTTCATTTTAAAGAGTGGAAAAATTGATCTTCTTTCCTCAAAGAAACTACCTAGGATCTCATGGTTACAAAGACATATACCTGTTAAAGAGAGGCTTATCTTGTGTATTTTGGCTAACCTTACGAGCTGCTCCATCTAATTTGGAATTATTCTGCTTAAATTTATCATGGAATAATACTCTATTCACTAGATAACTGGATTTTCTTTTGCTATTTTTGTTTAGTATATCATGCTTTGATTATTTTATTATTATTTGAACATCATGATGGCAATCTCACATTTTATGGGATAGTGAGGTATTTGCCTAACCATGACATTATGGGCTGTTCATTTCATTGTGTATTTATCTTTGATTGATTGTGTCGCGACATGGATATCAGTTCCTTTGTTCTCAGTTTTTCACGAGTCTCTTTGTTTTGTTGCATTTTTAATTATGAATATATAATATATAATTCTGCTCCCAGATTATGATATATTTGAATTATAACTTTTTTTTTCTGTAAGAAAGTCTTGTTTTTTTGTTTTTTGATTTTTTTTTAATGTTTTTCTGCAATTCCTTTTTATGATAGTTTGTCTTTGTGTGATAACTTTACTTTTCTATGTTTTGAAGATGAAAAATTGCTCGATGCTGTAACCAGTGGTTCCGATGACGTGATTCGGTTTCTGAAAGTAATGACAATATGCAACACTGTAATTCCCGTCCAAAGGTACTTTTAGCACATAATGCAGAGAATTGAAAGATACTTTATGCACCTAAAGCTGAAAGATAAGGAATCACTTGGTATTTGATTTTACAAGGAGTGGTTTTTGTGTGCTAATGACCTCTAATCCTGTAGTATCTTTTCCATGATATTTGTAGCAAAACTGGAACATTATCATACAAGGCTCAATCTCAAGATGAGGAAGCTCTTGTGCGTGCTGCCGCTCATCTGAATATGATTTTTGTGAGGAAAAATGGGAACATTCTTGGTATGTTTAGCACACTCAAATTGTCATGTCATTTCATTCAAGTGTTGTCATTGATGTTCTCCGGGTTTGCAGATGTGAATTTCAATTCTTCACTAATTCAGTATGAAGTGCTAGATGTTCTGGAGTTCACATCAGATCGGAAAAGAATGTCCGTTGTGGTTAAGGACTACCAAAGCGGGAAAATATTCCTTTTGTCTAAAGGAGCTGATGAATCTATTCTTCCTCATGCTCATGCTGGTAATCTTATTCATATGCATACTAGTTTGTTATGTTGTGTCTACCTTTTTGGCAATTGCATAAAAAGGGAAAAAAATTGGTGCCTTAAGATAAACAAATTCCCATACATCTTCAGACGTCATACACCTAGAAATTAAGCAATCAGTCCATCACAACTGGGTGTGAATATCATCAATCAAGCTGAGAAAGCTAGATATCCTTCATAAGCATTTGAATTGTTTACTTATTGGAACTGAAATGTTCCCATATGGAGTAAGGGGCCTATCAGTCCTTGCTATTTATCCCCATCTTTGCCCCGGGTTATCTGTGTACACTTGTGCAACTCCCTGACTCTGCTTTGACCAATAAGAAGATAGAGAACCTCCCTTCCCTATTGTGATTGCTTTTAAGAAGAATGACTTTTATATCACCTATACCTTCTTCAATTGAAATTCATTAGGTGGATCCACACTGAAATCTCCTACCTGGAAATCAGATTGACTAAAGTAGTTGCCCTGGATAAGAGGTTTGCTCCATCTCTTAATGAGCATCTTCTTTCAAGTCTAATGAGATATCTGAGCACTGATCATAAAATCCTTCAACATATGGCACATCTTATTCCATAGTTCCATTTCCTCTTACATTGTGATCTCGATCATTTGCGTACCGGTGATAGTCCACGTGAAAAGTGTAATAAAGTTTCATATATGAACCTTTCTTATCATATAACGGAGGGGGAGAAATACTGATTTGTCAAATGCATATGGAAGTTGCTTTATCCAAGTATCTGCATGATGAATGGTAACAGAGGATTATGAAATGCTGAAGGACAATTTGACAATTGCCCCATCAAAAAATGAAAGAATTTTTATTCGGTAGAAATATTCTGATGTATTAGAACACATCTAAAAAAAACTAGAAAAAAAAAAAAAGATTTGGACGAAAACTCGGGAATTTCTTTTGGATATGCAAGTACAAATTTTGAAGATAATATTTTGGATGGAAGGAATGGCAGGGAGACTTCCGAATCCCTCAAAGGAGGGAATATTGAATCCTATGCATTAGCACTCCTATGTGCTAACTCTTTACAGAAGACGGAATATCATTTTATTGATTCCTTTCTCCTTCCCATCCTTCTTTTCACCCATAACCCTAGCAGACATGGCATTCACTTGTTCAAGTTAACCATGTAGCATACCCTAACGTCAGTAGAATCTGATTCGGATGAAAGGAGTGTAGCCTGCAAGCAGTTGTGGCAATTGATGAACTCATGAAAGTAGGATGGACACATCAATCAACTACCATAGTATGCTACATAATTCAGATAAGGACCAATTTGCACTAGGACAAGATGGGATAAAATAAAAAATTAAAAAAATAAAAATAAAAAAAAAAACCACAAAAGTAATAATAATAATTCTACATACCCTTAATAGTTTCCACAAAATTAGGAATTCTTAACCCTTCCAAGATGGAGTAGAGGTGTAAATAGGTTGAATTTGAGTTAGGCTTGCCTATTTTTCACATTTCAAAAGAAAATTGGCTTATGCTTGAGATCATTTTATTTGGGATAGAGCTCATCCTCAAATTAAATATATATTTTTCCTATCTTAAATAATATTTATGTGGTTAATAATAATTATTATATTCTAAACAAACTAAGTACCTACATCTTGCATGTGTCCATGATTTCATGGTAACTAATACTACCACTGAGTTGAAATATGAGGAAGAATCAACTGGTTACACCTCTTATTAGTTGTACTCATTAATTATGCAATTTTGTCTTAAATTATCTTCATTATTTATACATTATTAAAACCTACTATTTTAATATGCCAAAAAAAGTAAAACATCCATTAGGCATACAAAAAAGTACATTTGTCTTCTTGATATTTCATCACAATACAAACATTAATTATTCCTTATATTGTAACTCGGGTGTAGTATGTGTTTAGATAAATTAACATTGTATTAATAATTTGAAAAAAATTAATATTATTTATTACTCCCTCCGTCCCACAATAATGTTCTCATTTCATTTCTGCACACAATCCAATGCACTTTTTAAATTGTTAATATCTCAAAATATATACAAGTAGAAATTATGTAAAATATATATTCTAAAACTATACGATAAGACGAATCTAACAAGACCGAACTCGACTATTTTTTTCAAATATATAACTACAATAATATCGAGTCAAAGTTGAACAATGAACAGTGTCAAAAAGTCAAATGGGAACATTATTGTGGGACGGAGGGAGTAATAATTTTATGAAAAATTCCGCAATAATTTTATAAAAACAATGTAAAGATTAACTCAGTTTGGAAAAGATAGGATGCTTGATGTCCAGTAAAGGACAATGCTACTATTAGAAGCTTGTGCAAAGAGGAATGGAAGGAGGATGCCAGTACCCCCACCCCCACCAAAACACACACACACACACACACATACAGAAAAAAGCAGCCAATGGAAGACTTTCGATTGAATGCATTTCCAATTACAAGCTTTGATTTTTCTAACATCGTGTAAACAAACTTCTGGTTAGTGTAAAATTTGTAGGATGTATTATATTTTCATGGTTGAACCCTACATAAAATATGTAACCAGAGCTGAACCTTATACCAACAGCTCACAAGGAGGCGTGGATTGTCAATCATGCTATGGCAGAACTCACAATGAGGCATGGGCCGTCTCTGATCTCTGGAAGTGTTGATTCTGGTTCTACAAAAATATGGAACCAGAACCAACCCTTATATTTGTCTTAAATTTGGATCTTTTTGGGGTTCTATTCAAGTATATGTTTTTTTTTTCTTCCCCACTATTTATTTTGTTACAAGGTTCAATTCAACTGAATAATAGTATTATTTTGAAGTTAAGGAATGAATCCTTTTCTTCAGTACATATTACATTGAAAATACTTTCAAATAAGAAAATTGATATTTAATGACAAAATCAATAACAAAATACACTCCTATACTTTAAATTTTTTACACATTTTTATTGAGAATTGGGCTATATTTTAGTGTTAGTAGTATTAAATAAGGGTAATTTGGAAATTTTGAGAAAACTAATAGCCTAATAGGATTATTAATTAGTAAAGAGGGAAGTCAAGGTGCGACAACTAAAGATAGAAAAGTTCAGGTTCCTGGGAATGGAAATGAACTTATAGAAATTGTAACATGCATCATCTATAATGGTTCTGGATTTTGCCAAACTCTAAATCCTACGGTAAATAATTATCATAACATAATTAAAATACACTATTTCTCTGTCTTTTGATTTGTTTCAATGTATTTGTTGGATTGTTTTCCAGCAGTTCTTTTATTTTTTCCTGGTTGAACATCTAATTTTTGGAGTTGTCTCTATTTTGTTGTTTGGGCATAGGCAAGATGTGTTCCACATTTGTTAGTTGTATTCATCTTGTAATAGTTTAATATCTAAATGTTTAGTTTTTGGCAGGGCAACCAATAAGGTCCCTTTCTGAAGGCGTGGATCAATATGCCCAACTGGGTCTGCGTACATTGTGTCTTGCCTGGCGTGAATTAAGTGTTGATGAGTATCAGGAATGGGCTTTGATGTTCAAGGAGGCTAATAGTACACTAATTGATAGAGAGGTATTACTGTAATATTACCTAATTTTGGTTTTCCCAGGACTCACTTTACCTGCTTCATTATCTTTTCTCTTATGTTAATGTTTAGAAGTAATTCTCATGGGCTTAGTGTTTACTGTACTGTGTGCAGTGGAGAGTAGCTGAAGTCTGTCAGAGGTTAGAGCAAGACTTTGAAATTCTTGGTATTGCTGCCATAGAGGATCGTCTACAGGTGATTTTCATTGCTTCAGAAACATCTCTCAAGCTGGCTGTTTGCAACAAATAAGTTCTTTAGTCCATTAAATCCTTGATGATCTGTTGCACCAATTAGCTATTTACTTGAGGTGATTTCACTTTGAAAACAATCCAGGATGGTGTGCCTGATACAATCGAAACTCTTAGGAAAGCAGGAATTCATTTTTGGATGCTGACTGGAGACAAGCAAAACACTGCTATACAAATTGCCCTTTCTTGTAATTTTGTCTCCCCAGGTGATTTGGTGAAATTTTGTATGTTCCTTGTTGGGGAATAATTTTGTGGACTTTGCTCTTATTTTCTCAAAGTGAACATATTTGGAAATACTATTATTGAAGGTAAACCAACGAAGTGGTTTTTGATGCACTACTTGGGGATGCTTGAAATTAGATTTTGAGTTAAATCAAGAAACACTTTAACTGAAATCTTAAAAGGTCTTAATGATTTTGTTCCAAGGATGGTTAGAGCAACTTACTAAACCCAATCTGGACTGGGTAAAAATTGATAATCTAATGGTTCTGTGTGCAAGTTATATGCAAGGATGGGGATGGGGATGATGACAACATATAAGAAAATGTAATTATTACCCAGATAGTGTTGGAATGTTAGATTATCTTAAAAGTTTTCAGTTATTCTTTTCATTCTTTCACCTTGACATTTGAGGCACTTTTTCTGTAATATTTTTTCTTGAATTTTTTTTGTCCAAATTCTTTTATCTCTGCGGCTCCTATCATCAATTTTTTTTATTAGTTTGTGCCACAAGTTTTCACATTTGAAATTGCTTGGACACATTATTAACAGAGCCCAAAGGCCAGCTTTTGATGATTAATGGGAAAACTGAGGATGAAGTTTGTAGGAGTCTGGAGCGGGTCTTACTTACTATGAGAATAACAAATTCTGAGCCTAAGGTATGGTTCTTGTATTTCTGCGGTTATAATTGTTAGCTGAATTGCAATTATTAACAAAATTTTAACCTCTTGCAGCTATTTGTTGAATAAAATTTCATCATTATTGCACTATATTAACATTATTACATACTGAAGTTCATTGGAAGTGATGATTCGGTCAGTAAACAATTGGTGGTTCAATTTAGATAATAATCTGTCATGCTTGGTTTCTGCTGGCTCAAGTTCAAATCTGATTTGCTCTATTCTTTCATCTGTGAATATTACTGCTTTTTAATTAATTTTCTTTTGTTTACTTGAGATCTGTTAGATATTCCAGACAGAGACTGTGTTATGTTTGCTCTAGAGATTGGATTTTATTAACAAAGAACAGTGTGGGGAAATGTTTGGGAAGTACTATATTGTATTCATTCCCCTTATAACTGTTTCAAATTCTTTTGTAACAGATCCTTTATTCTTGCAGGATGTGGCTTTTGTTGTTGATGGATGGGCTCTCGAAATTGCCCTTAAGCATTACCGTAAGGCATTCACGGAGCTTGCCATTTTATCAAGGACAGCTATATGTTGTCGTGTTACTCCATCCCAGAAGGCCCAGGTATCATAGTTGCAGTTGATTCTACATTTAGTTGAATATTATATTTTAATCTGGTTCTTTCCTCAAACATAAATGTTATCCAAGACGAAGAGGAAGATCATTGCAATTGACCTATAAAAATCATTTACTTTTTTTACCTCCTAATTTTTCACTGTTGTAACACTGAAGCCTCTGTTGTCTCATTTCTTAGCTTGTAGAACTTTTGAAATCATGTGACTATAGAACATTGGCCATTGGTGATGGTGGAAATGATGTGAGGATGATTCAACAAGCTGACATAGGAGTTGGCATAAGTGGGAGAGAAGGATTGCAGGCAGCAAGGGCAGCTGATTATAGCATTGGGAGTAAGATTTCCTTTGTTGTATGGAAATTAAGAGGGAGAATAGTTTTGATTTTACAATTAGTCGACTTTTTTAATTCGACTTGATTATAATTCCAATGAAGTTTCGCCTTTCAAAGATAAAAGATAAAAAAATATTTCTAATAAAGAATGATTTAGTAAATCATAAAGTTGTCTTCATCGTTTCTATTTCCTTTTTTTTAAAAAATAAATTATAACTATAAAATCATGTTCATAGTTGATAATTGAAGCATAAATCTGGAGGTAACGATGAAACTGTACTCCTGTCCCAATTGTCAACTAGCAGAACAAACTGCAATGTTTTAGAGCCATTGTGTTTTATCCTTGTTTTTTTCTTTGAGTTTTATTGCAATGGGCATTTAAAGTTTTTTCCGTTCTCCTCCTTCAGTGGCCAAGATCATGGAATGAACATATAATTCCTTTTAAATCAATTTCACTCTGTATTATAAATTGGGGTATATTATTAAACTTAGGGGTGAATTCGATTCGAGCAGTAGAGCTTGATTCCACTCTTATATATGGTACTTGAACTCGAGCTTACTCGGGTAGCTCGATTAATAGTTTTTTTTTTCTTTTTCGTTCTTTTAATTACTTCCTCCGTTTTCAAATCTTTTTACATACCCACTTTTCACGCAGTCCAATGCACATTTTAAACGATTAATAACTCAAGTTCGGTACAAGTAAAAATTCTAAAAGTTTAATATTTAAAAACTACTCGACGAGACGAATCTAACAAGATCCCACTTGACTATATTTTAACTTGTATAACTATGATAAAACTTTAAGTAAAACTCTGTGGGTGAATAGTAACACATTAATAAACGTCAAGAACATATGAAAACGGAGGTAGTATTTATTTTTTTTTTTTTTACTTTTCAAGTCAATTCGAGTTTGAGTAGTGCTATACTCGAGCTCGACTAATCATATTTATCGATATTCGTGCAATTCTTAAATACTTCCTCTATTTTTCTTCATTTGCTATGGACCCACTTAGCACGCAGTCCAATGCACCAATGCATATTTTAAACCATTAATAACTTAAGTTCGGTACAAGTAGAAATTCTAAAAGTTTGATATTTAGAAACTACACGACGAGACGAATCTAACAAGATCTCACTTGGCTATATTTTAACTTGTATAATTATGATAACACTTTAAGTCATTGTGTGTGTGTGTGTGTGTGTGAATAGCACTCTAAACCCCAATGGGGCAAAAAAAAAAAGGAGGGAGTATTAAATAAATTATTAAATAATACTAGACAAGTATCCTGCTAAAATACTAGAACTAGACTCAATATTCGATTAACCTACTACTTGAATACTCGACTCGAATTTCTCGAGCAGGAGTTGAGTTTTTTTAATCTAGTTTTTTTGAATCGTGTTTGAGTATCTCTACTCGTTAATCACTCCTAATTAAGATTAAGGAATTGAGAATTTGAAATCTTTGTACTATATATACCAAGCCTTTTCCATGTTACTTAATGTTACTAATAGGGATTGGAAAATTAATTAAATATCAAACTACTCTAGGGCAGGAATCCATGTATTAATTTCTGAATATGCTTCAAGGTATTATTCTTATTTGAAATTCACTCAGTATATTTACATATTTGCACCATATTTTCTAGCACTTGACATACATATGTTAATGTTGTTTCGCTGCAGAATTCAAGTTTTTGAAAAGACTGATACTTGTACATGGACGCTATTCATATAATCGCACAGCGTTTCTTTCCCAGTATTCATTTTACAAGTCACTTCTCATTTGTTTTATCCAAATCTTGTAAGTTTGTATTGTTCTTTATCTGGTTGTGGTTTCAAAGCAATTGAGATTTCTAAGAAACTAACACTACAATGTTTTCAGTTTCTCTTTCATTTCTGGCGTCTCTGGGACAAGCCTTTTCAATTCTGTGAGCTTGATGGCTTATAATGTGTTTTACACTAGTGTCCCTGTTCTAGTCAGTGTTCTTGACAAAGATCTTAGTGAAAGTACTGTAATTCAGCATCCTCAGATATTATTTTACTGCCAGGCTGGAAGGTTTGAATCCATGCACATTCTACTAGTTACTGTTTTAACCTTTTGCCTTTACTTACATTAAAGCCTTCCTTTGTACTGCGTATGTATTTTGATTGATTCAAAACTCTTGGAACAGACTTCTAAACCCTAGCACATTTGCTGGATGGTTTGGTCGATCTCTATTTCATGTAAGTGCCGTTGCCTTGTGTTTTTCATCAATAGACTTTGGTTGGTTTATTTGTGAATTGTCAGATACAGAAGCTATCGTAACATAGAGCGCTTGGGTTTGTCCAATTAAGAATGTTTGGATGATAAATAGTTTGATCAACATGCCAATTCTCATTATATGCCCTGAATATACTTTACAATTTTACATAGTTATTTCATAGTGTTGAATGACCCTGGCACTAAAAATAGGAAGGTGTATCATTTTATATATATGTATTAAAATTCCTCGACACCTAGATTGTAAATGCTATAAGTAAATGTTTAAAACACATAATTTTGATATGAACGAACCTTGAGTTTCTCTTGCAAATATTACGAATATAATTCTGTATATAGTATGAAAGGATTTGATTTTATTTGTTTTTGAAGGATTGAGATATTTGGTTATCACTGTCATCACCTTGATGGATATCAGATAACTTGAAGTTTCATAAATCTCAGTTTTGTTGCATAAGAATTTGAATGCATATGTACTATCCCCAGAAATCCTGAGCAGTAGCATAGCGCATTTAGTTTGTGCCAACTATTTCCTGCATTGATTTACTGTCACTATGCCATAACCATGATATTTTGAGAACTAGACGCCGGATAAGTTGGATTTTGTGGAGAAGGATATTTCTTTCCCTCCTGTCCAGACTCCAGTGGCCAAACTCTCTTGTCTCATCTGTGCATACCAACAGTTTGAGAGAATTAAAAAAATAAAAATAAAAAATAAAATCCTTAGTTCAGAATAGAAAATGGTGGTGGTTTTTATTTGATTAGAATGGGCTTGGTGGTCCTGGTTTCCATGGTGCGCTCCTATTTTCTAGATGTGCATACCAACAGATTGAGACAATTTAAAAAGAAAAAATCCTCGGTTCAGAATAGAAAATGGGGGTTGTCTTGATTTGATTAGAATCATGAGTTCGGGTTTGGTGTTCCTGGTTTCCATGGTGCACTCGTATTTTTAGATGTGCATAAGTCTTTGTGGAAGCTATCTAGGATTATCTTCTATGTAGGTTGAAGAGAAACCTTACATTCTCTTTTTAGTGAAAAGGTGAAGGATGCAAAACGTAAGTTCCAAGAATTATAGTATTCCTGCCTTGATGCCATAATTAATGAAGGTAACATATTTTGTGAATATCATAATACAGCAATAATCCTAATGTACAATTCATAAAAATGCCTTAATATGTGAATATATCAACATTTCCGACCCTTCTTACAAATTTGTTTGCTTGTCCCTCTTTTGCATGGAGTTCTCATTTTCCTTTTTTTAAATCTGTGATAATATGACTTAAACTAATATGTGATGACCTGTTCAGGCAATTGTTGTTTTTGTCATCACCATACATTCCTATGCTTTCGAGAAAAATGAGATGGAGGAGTTAGCAATGGTTGCACTGTCTGGATGCATTTGGCTGCAGGCATTTGTTGTTGCACTAGAGACTAAGTACGTACCTGTCTTGTATATTGTATTTACGTTTATTTCTTACGTAAAATTGTGCTGCAGGGTAGGAGGGACAACATCATATAGTAAAATGTTTCTGAGCCAGTGTTTCTTATATTCGTCATTGTTGACGAAATTGTTCATAAAATTCTGTCTTTGAGAGTTGTATGAATCAATGCTACATACTGTAGACTGTAGTAATCTAACTCTTGTTTCTCCATGTCCTTCTACACAATATTACCCTGCTGTTATTCTCAAACTAAAAAGATAATTAAGATGTGGTTGGTTAATATATTTTCTGTTTGGTTGGTTTTATTTTCTGTTAGTTGGTCTTTGTAATGTTATATTTGGTTTACACCATGTATTGTGCTTGCAGTTCTTTCACTATATTGCAACACCTTGCAATCTGGGGCAATCTGGTTGCCTTTTACATCATCAACTGGATTGTTAGCGCCATCCCATCATCTGGGATGTACACAATAATGTTTCGATTGTGCAAGCAGCCATCATACTGGCTTACGATGATTGTGAGTCTTCTTTTCATTACTCTACTCCTTGACACAAATCTTTTTAGTGCGCTTCACTCATGTTCAGTGTGGTTTAAGAAACTGGTGCCTCTAATTTTTCACTTTTGTCATAATACCAATACCAATATCTTGTTCGCATAAACCCATAGGTCTCCAGTCTAAATAGATCTGGACAATGTAACCAACTCCCTACTCTCTTTTCTGTTTCCCGTAATTATGATTTTCATTATCTACACTTTTTGTTGTCTTTCCTGCTTTTCTCAATTGTCCATGGGCTGATAGAACACTGCTTTGTCATTTCCAGCTTATTGTGGTCGCGGGGATGGGCCCTGTCCTTGCTCTCAAGTACTTCAGATACACATATAGGTCGAGTAAGATTAACATACTACAGCAGGCTGAACGTATGGGAGGGCCAATCCTGTCATTGGGAAACATAGAACCTCATTCAAGATCCATGGACAAGGATATTGCCCCTTTATCAATATCACAGCCCAAGGCACGTAATTCTGTGTATGAACCTTTGCTCTCAGACTCCCCCAATGCCACACGACGATCTTTTGGACCTGGAGCACCGTTTGATTTTTTCCAGTCGCAGTCCAGACTGTCCTCTAGTTACGCAAGAAACTGCAAGGATAATTGATGCTTATGGGTTTCACATACATGTGTAGAGTGGTGTTTATTATAGATTTAAAATTGAGATCAAAATGTCACAAACGGTCAAGTAGATAGTAATTGTAGTTGTAACAGAAAAGCCTCCACAATAGAATTATCAATTATCTAAGTTGGTTATATCTGAGAGAAACTCTTTACAAATACGCGCAACGCAAATTTCACAAATACACAATTATTTGTGATCACTTAATTAGATTATAGGCATCTATTTGACTTCTTTACTCAATTACATTTTTCTACTTGGGTTTTGTGTCGAAATTTAAAAAGATAATGATAAATAGATAATTAAAATTGGGAATGAAAAGTCTCAATAGTTGAAGGGAAGGATATTAAAATTGAAAAGTGAATGATTGTGTATAAACCTTGATAGTTGTGCATTTAGACTGGCAATGAATAGAGATGTAAATAGAACAAACAGTTCATGAGCTGAGCTCGTTTCGACACGTGTTCGTTCGTTAACAGCTCGTTCGGTAAGTTAAACGAACCGAGCTCAAACACATAATTTGGTTTGTGTGTTCGTTCGTTAAGTTCGCGAACAGTTCGGAATTCTTTTTTTAATGGAATATAGTATATTATAAAAAATAAAAAAATTTATCTAGTTTGTTCTTTCCATTTTTTATTTTTATTAATTTCACATTTCTCTCATAAATTATATTACAATATACATTACATTTTCACACCTAATTTAATTCTAAAACAAATAAATTTATTAATAAAATAAATGGTTCGTTAACTGAGCTCGACTAGGCTCGTGTTCGTTCGTTATTAGCTTGTTCGTAAGGTTAAACGAACAGAGCTCAAACATGAAAATTGGCTCGTTAAGATTTTTGGCTCGGTTCGTGTTCGTTCGTTAAGCTTAACAAACAAAGCTCAAACACTTGAAACTCGGTTCGGTTCGGCTCGTTTACAGCTCTAGCAATGAACAGGTATAATTTCAAGGGGAAACTAGAGTTAGGGCATCATTCACAAATCTTTAGTCAAAGCTCCTCACTTTAAAAGAATTAGAGGAGGGACCCTTATAAGTTTAAAAAGATTAAACTTAATTATTAATCTAATCTAATTTTTAATTAAAATTACTGAGTGAAAATACAAAATTACCCTTATACTTTTATATAGAAAATGAGGTAACATTGTTGTGGTAACGATTTACATTTTAAAGTGGTAACTATTGTTTAATGAGTGTGGTAGCCATAGCTAATAAATCGTGGTACCTGTCGCTTTACATTTGTGGTAAACTACAAGGACAACAATAATAAGGTAAACAGACTCTTGTTGTCCCCTTTTGGATGCTTTTCTTTGATATAGAAGAAAGTCGTACCACCCAAGCTCATATGTGGCATGAAAAAATATTGTTGGGAAATGACTGTGTGTGTAACAATATCACTAAAAAGTTGTAACCAATAATATAAATGTGTGCCTAATCTTTTATAAGGTTATAACTAAATAATAAAGAATGTTTGTAACCAAGGGTTTATCGCGTTTTAAGTTGGGGACGGTCCTGTCCCCATTTAATATGGCAAACAGAAACATTGGGACGCTCCTACCACGGTCCATAGAAATACTAGGACAGTCCTACCACGGTCCACATAGACTGACCCAATCTTTCGGGTTCCCGCAGAATGTTGTGGACGGTCTCCGTGCTCCGTATTCAATGTGGTAACCAACCACATTAAAGTATGATAACTAGGCATTTTAGAAATGTGGTAAGAAAGTATCAAATGTGGTAAAAATTTTATTTTATGGTACGTAGTGAAATACAAATATAGTAATCTTTGTGTAACGAGTGCGGTAATCCCCCAATTATGTGTAACTGTGTAACCAGCATTGTGGTAACCATTAGTATATGAATTGGGTAACCAAATACTTCCTCCATTTTTTTTAATGCTAAAGTTTGCATAGTAAATACTATTCATTGAGTAACTTTGATTCGACTTTATAACAGAGTTATATAAGATAAAACATAGTCAAGTGAGATGTTGTTAGATTCGTCTTATCACATAGTTTTAGAATATTAAATTTTTATAATTTTTACTTTTATACGTTGAGATATTATTCGTTAAAATATGTATTGGATTGCATGAAATACAGAAATGTTATGATTTTTTTGGGAACGGAGGGAGTATGTGAAATATGGTACCAAGTACCCAATGAGGGTGGTAATGCCGAATATGATTTGAAAATCGCAATTTCTTCACTTCTCTGAACATATGTGTCCAATATTAATGGTACTTTTAGTTCAATGGTACGGACATACATTTGTATATGTTGTGGAATCCTTATATATGTTGATTCAAAAGACATTCACACTTGTATACATATAATGCATCCTAACGTTTATGACCCTATAGGATGTTCAAAGTATATTACGTTTAGTTCAGATCCATTCATGACATGTCGTGCATGGATGGTATCTATTGTTTCTATTATCATGCCTCATGCCTGGATAATCACAAACGCGCTATATTGGCACACGACAACTGAACACTTGATTTGTGGTACTACAAATGGGAAGTGTGTGGTACTCTAAAGTGTATTTAGGTGGTAACCTAATATATACATGTATGGCATCATTCTATATACTTTTGTATTAACTTACTAACTCATATGTAGTATTCCTCGAAAATTATGTGGTAACCTTTTATGTATATATGTGGTACACAGATGGTCATGTGGTAACCTTATATATCATTGATACCCCAATATTCTTGAACGTGGTAACCAAAAGTGAGCCCATATGGGATGGCAAAAGAGGTTTTGGGACGGTGAAATAGGGTTTATGATTTGTTAGGGTTTAGGGTCTTTATGTGTCAAGTCTTGGCAACCATCCAATCATAAACGTGGTAACCATCTCAATCATATTGTGATACTCATTTGTGCTTTGATGTGGTAATGTGTGTAGAAACAATATGGTAATGTGGAGTAATAATTGTAAAATAAAACTTTATTGATTGATCCGCATCGACCATACACAACCGCACATTCTATAAACTTTTATGGTTTACACATAATAGCCTAGGAACCAATAAACGCCTTGACTTTGGAAAAATATTGCATATGTGTCACAATAGGATAATACCATAAACTGGTAAATTGTCGCATTCATTGATCTCCTGAAACATGAAAATGTGCAAACTCAATGAAATATGAATTGACGAGGTTGCAATCGGTTTTCGGTACTGGCGTAAAGTGGGGGTGGTACCCTTAGGTGCATTTATGTGGTATCTTTTGAACAACAGTGTGGTACTTTAAAACAATATATGTGGTAACATATTGTGTGCATATGTGGTAGAATAATATGTTCTTTTTTTGTGGTAACCTTAAATGTGTATACGTGGTAAATCAATATGGTAAATTGTGGTAACCTTAGATGTCTCATTGTAGTAACCAAAGATGTCTCATTGATAACCATGTATTGAGGGGGATTGGGACGGTGATGAAGTGGTAAGCAAATATTTTGAGATTTTATGTGGACTGGAAATCAAAGTATTAGAAGTGTGATAACCACTTATAAAGAAACAAGTGGATTGAAATATTTTGAGATTTTATGTGGACTGGAAATTAAAATTTGTGGTAACTAAATCACTAAAAATGTGGTAACCAATGTAAAGATTCGGTAACCGCTTGTACGCAGAAGCGGTAAGCAAGTATGGAGGAATGCGGTAACCAAGAATTTCAAAAGGTGGTAATCAAAGTATTAGAAGTATAGTAACCACGTATAAACAAATAGGTGGATTGAAATATGTTGAGATTTTATGTGGATTGGGCATTAAAATTTATGATAACCAAACAACTAGGATTGTGGTAAGCAAGTAGTGAAGAACGTGGTAACCAAGAACTTCAAAATGTGGTAATTAAATTATTAAAAGTTTGATAACCATGTATAAACAAATAAGTGAGTTGAAATATATTGAGAATTAATGTGAATTGAGCAATAAAACACCAACAAACATGTTGCAAAGTTCTTCAACCCATTTCACACACACCATATTCACTAATGAACTCCCTTATCTCTCCAATAGACTAAGGAAACAGCCGGTAGCCTCAAGGTGTATCTAACCGGCTTTTGTCAACAACAATTCACTTGAAGATGTGGAAATGGTGTTTCTGGTTTCTAGCCACTTAATCTAATCAAGCACAAGGTGAAACATCAACCAATATAGGCTCCATGTTTGTGTTTACAAATGATAAAACATGTGAATCAAAACATAAACCCAAAATCCCAACATAACAGAAGCAAACTAACAACAGAAAGTATACCCGGTTAGAATCGGTTGTTTGAGACTTCTGCAAACATCAGAAATGGGGGTTTTGTGGCTCCAGTTTCCTCAGCAATCCATGGCAATGAAAGGGCCTTCAAGATGCTCTGTTTTCTTCCTTTTGTGCGGCTGAGTGACTCTAGAAGAATGGAGGACAAAAACAGGTATTTATAAACGTGCAAGGCCCATCCAAAAATCTCTAAAAGGGAAGTGGTCACATCACTGTCCTTCTGTACTTTCCAGTTGCGCAGAGTACTCGTTGTTGGAGCATTATCTCAATATCGGAGTTACAACGAGCGTCTTCATAACACACAAGATATTTCCCTAACAATCTCTTGTAAAAGTTTCAAAAAAACAAGAGGTCACCATATTCCTACTTACTCGTTTACCACATTATAGAATAATAAGTTACCAAAATGGAATATTGTGGGATACAATTTTCTATTTGATTGGTTACCACATATTTAAAATCCAACATCTACCACCACATTCAATCAAAACTCAATATCCCGAACATCCACTTTCACCATCCAAAATCTAATATCTCAAAACATTCAAAATCCAACATCAATTCCACGAGTAAAATAACACCTAAACAATTCTAATAAGACACAAAATAATTCACTTGCCCTAAACTCAATGCTAATGCCATCACCAATAATGAAGTTCTGTGTGGCCGTTTTAAACGTTCTTGAATCGCATGTAAACGTGGGAGATGGACATTCTCCTTACTTACTTTCCTTGGGTAAAATGCCCAAATCCGGTGGATTCTATGACTTCTCTTTGGCCATCGGACCACCACACTCCACATTGTTCACAAGATCCCTTAAGTATTTTGTCGAGCACCAGGGAGCTTGAATTTTCATCTCCTTCGTGATACCTATTAATTAAGGTAAAAAAAAAAACCATCATTCAACATATGCTCTCAACATCCATTCACGCACTCTCATCCATACTTGTATTCAATCCATAACACAATAACACAATTTAACGAGGCATAACATACACACTCAACTAATCCTAACATAACACAATATGTCCTTAATCATCTCAAAACTAACACTATATACAACCAAATAATGCAAAACAATAACATTCTTCAAATAAAACAACAATGTTCATCAAAATTAGATGTTCTTAATAAACAATACCATACCAACATTTCATCGAACAACTTATGTGCAAATTATATTTTAAAAACATAAATCTATGCACTTCTTCCCCCACAATTTCTCCAAATCAAATACATACAACTCCCACAAAAAATGAGTTTACAATTCAGAAATTCAACAAATCAAACACACACACACACACACATAAATACAACATATAGAATTAAATCACACAAAAATCAAACACATTCATACATTGGGTGTTGTCCTCGGCCACTTCCGCCCTCACCATTGTGGTGTTGTCCCATCATCCTTGTGTGCACGTTGGTTCTTCTTGGGTGCCATTGTAGCTCAAAAATGGGTGGTAAATTCGATATCCTTATCATTCTCTTCGGCTTTCTCTCATTTGGCCTTTTGGCTTTCTCTCGGTCTCTTCTCTCTCCCTTCTTCTCCGACTTTCTCATCTCATTCTCTTCTCTTCTCCTTTTGGAGTATATTTGGTATAGAAAAATGGGCATAGAAAAATGGAACTGAGCTCATTTCCCGTGTTTGTTTAGACCAGAGAATTTACAAGGGAGAAATAAAACTATTTTCATTCTCTACTTTTAATTCTTTATAAAATACGAAGAATTGGCGAGATTTTGGAAAGAGGACATGATTTTGGAAAGAGGACATTTTTCAGTTCTCGCCCAAATCTCCTTTCACTGCATCTGTATTTCTCCGAAATGTATCATGCAGACGAAAATTAACATACTTAGTGATGAATTAGGATATTTCAATTATACGAAGTTTGAAATTAATTAAGAAATTGTTGGACCATAGATGATTTGGATTTTCTTTTTTCCGCCAATAATAAAATACTACTACTATACTACTAGTAATAACCAAAGTCGCATCCATAGTAAAAATCAATGAACATGATGGCCTATTGGCCTATTTCCTTGTATTAAGAAATGACAACGAATAAAGAAGAAACGTGTAAGGGGAAGACAAGCCACTCGATGGATCCGACCCCTATCTATGCTGTTGATGGTAAGCCTCAAACCAGTGGCTGAGAGCTGAGTAGCTGACACCTCCACCCTCCTCCCTTTTGAATATCTATCATCTCATTCCTTACGCCCATGGCCTCACCCTCCTCAACAATCCCCCTCTTCTTTCATGGGTTTTCGCCTCCATCTCAAATGGGGCTCCCTTCTCTCCACCCCACCATCACCATCCCCATCTTCTTCTTCTTCTTCTTCTTCTTCTACTCCTTCATCTTCATCGTGGCCCTCTTCCTATTCCTGTGAGTCCCAGTTCATCTTCTTAATCCTCTCCCTCTCTTCATTTTAATTTTCTTGTGCCTGCTTTATTTTCTGGAATTCTTTTGTAATGCTTACTGCTTGTAGTGCTTTCTGCTTCTGGAATTCTTTTGCAATTAAAAATTTAAGCTTGGTTGATCCTGCAAACTAGTCTTCCACTATTCATTGCTTCAAGCAATGGTTGAACCAATGCGTGTTATGTTGTGCCTAATATAAGCATTCTTTTGAATCTGGTTTAGACCGAGTATAGAACCATTTACTCCTATGGCTTTGCTTGTTCTAGTTTCGATAGTGGCTCCCAATTTAATCGCTTTTGGTCCAGATATTTATTCTTCACTCTAGTTCTTTATACTGCTATTCTTGATTGAGTTTCCTGCTATCACCAGTGGTTAAAATTTGAAGAGATTAAGCTCCCAATATTGTTCCATTCTTCTCATAGATCTCTTCTGTATAATTTCCCCACACTTGTTTATTGCTTGGCGTTTAGTTTTCTACTGTTCGATTAGTTCTCGAATTTGGGCCTGTGAACTTGTTTCTTTTAATTGGTGTTCTGTCATCTCTCTAATAGCACATGCCTTTATGGAAACTCGCTACAGAAGCTCCTCTGCGTGGTTTCCAAAATAAGTTCCCTTACAATGTTCCCAAACTGTGTAGGTAGGGGCAGGGACAGTTCCCATTTCTTGCCAAGGTTGCCTGCTGCATCTGTTTTATATGCTGAGGCAGAAACTCTGAATGAAACTTACAGGACACCTGGGGGTTCATCTTCACCTCTGCTTTTGGAGAATTATTTCTCCAGGACTAGAGAAACAAAGGTACCTATTGTTTTCATTCCTCTGTGTTTATTTTAGGCATGGTTTCTCATGGTTTATTGCTAGTGATTGGCTACTTGGTGTTAGGTGCTTTGTTAAGTTATTTCTTGTTGTCATCAATCATCTTCTGTTCTCTCTTTTGTTTCTTTTTTTCCTACTTGTCCTATTATTTAGGTGCCGATTGGGAAAGGTTACCCCAGTGACAGTGTATACAGTTTTCTTGATGGTGAGATCCAAACATCATGTGACGAAGATGAATTGGCACGAACCGTCTTACAGGCAACTGATGCGTCACATTTCAGATTACTAATGAAAAACCTGGATATGTTGGAAGTCATGTGTGCCGACTCTAATGCAGCGAGGCTGGAAGGAGAGATTCTGGAGCAATTAGAAAGGCTTGGAGCTATGAGATTGTTCCATTCATGTCTGTCCAGGACCTTGAAATTCTCAAGTTCCTCCGACTTTTTAAACACACCCAATGAGCTCCTTGAAGAACCTAGAGAAAATGATTCTGCAGATAATCATGCAGAAAAGGTGATTGTTAGCTCTGGTAAGAAAGAACTGAGAAAACTGAGGAGAAAATCCATGCTGAAGGAAAGTCATACTTCTTTGGAAAAGATGTGCTCGGACACTGTTTTGGATTATTATCAGAGGATTAATGCTGCATCTTCTAGAAGATCCTCAAAATCTAGGAATAAGAGACATAAAATTGCAAAGAATGAGGCTGAAATGTCAAGTGCAGTCAAGGTTGTTTTAGATTCTGACTAACGTATAGAGCCTTTAATCCTTTATAGGCTGTCTAAGACTTACTGGTAGTACTTTTATGTGGCAGATGGTCGCAGGATTGGAAAAAATCCGGATGGTGCTGGAAGAAGAAACTGGTCGAGCAACAAGCTCAAGCAGATGGGCAGAAGCTGCAGGGATTAAAAACAAGGAACTACTTCAGCGTTTGTATTATGGTTGGCATTGCAGGGATGAGCTCCTGAGAAGTACACACTCCTTAGTTCTGTTTATTGCAAGAAACTATGGGGGACTCGGTGTTGCCTTTGAAGATCTTATTCAGGTAGCTCTCTCGATGTTGTTCTGGTTGTTTTTCCCAACTCCACTGAAGAGCTTGTTATATCCAGGCAGTCTATTATGATATATCCTCAAGAAAATGACTTGTCCTATTGATTCAGTAGCTAACTTTGAGGATCAATATTACAAGGAATGGTAGTAAAACTACACTTTATGACTTCGTAGTGTGGTGGTTTGTTTACAGGCAGGAAACATCGGTGTCTTGCAAGGTGCAGAAAGGTTTGATCAATCACGGGGATACAAGTTCTCGACCTATGTTCAGTATTGGATAAGGAAATCGATTTCAACATTGGTAGCAAAACATGCCAGAGGGGTTCGAATTCCAGTATGCCCAATTCTTTTTCCTGGTGGACTGTTTTCATATGAAGTTTACTCCTGTCAAAACGGGAAATTTTCAATCTTTTTGAGCATCGATATTTATCTGCAATTTCTGTGGGTGCAGAGCACTTTAAGCAAGGTGATAAACCAGGTACAAAAAGCGCGAAAAGCCCTTAGCACCAGCCATGGAAAATATCCTGATGATGGTGAAATTGTCCAATACACAGGCCTACCCATGGCTAAAATCACATCAGCAAGCAAATGCCTCAGAGTCGTGGGATCCATCGATCAAAATGTATGGGACGGCATTGGCATAAAATACACAGTAAGCAGTATCTCCTACTTCTAACCGTTCACCACTCTGCACAAACACTTTGAAAAGTTTTTATAGAGTTCAAAGTTGAGTTCATGGAATGAAGTGAGAAATGTGTCATACGTATCACACGTACTTATATCCTCAAAATTAACGTCCTATTCAAATAAAACATTGATGGCAGGAAATTATGGCTGATACATCAATACCAAGCCCGGAAGAAACTGTGGCACGAAAACACATGAGAAAGGATGTCCATGCCCTTCTTGATGGGTTGGATGCGCGAGAAAGGGATGTCCTCGTCCTGAGGTACGGGCTAGGGAACCGTCAATGCAAATCGTTGGATGAAATCGGGAGACTTTATAGTGTAAGCAAAGAGTGGATAAGAAAAATAGAGAGGAGTGCTCTTACAAAATTGAGGGATGAGAATACTCTACAAGTCTTGAATCATTATGTGCATCTGCAGCAGTAAAGTATGTGTATTGAGTTCTTCTTAGAGCTGCAGCCATTTCATTTGGTATATATATAGAGAGAGGCTTAGATTATAGTACTATGTAATTAGTGAAAGAAATTGTTGAATAATTATTGATGTGAAGACACAAATCATTGGAGTGTGGAGTTTCATGAGAAGAGACACCTTACCTTAGCTCAGGCATTTTCTCCTGAGAATTGGGATTACTTTCTCATTATTCATCGTTCAGTCTTGGGAGTTTTGCTCTGCCAGTTTTATATATACTCACTCCATTTTTCATTTGGGTAAGAGTATTATTTCAGTTGTGTTTTTTAGGTTCTAATAATCAATTTGTACAGAAGCATTGTTGATTAGTTCGTAATGCAAGAACGGTGAACAACATAAAAGATTGTGTTTTAAATTCACCCTCTTGAAATGCAATGTATTATGTGTTAGGGACTGTTTACTCCCAAGTCCCACCTTACCTCCAGCCAACTCTGCTGGTAGATTTGTTGACTACTGAACAATTTTTATATTTTTGTTTGTAATTTATTTTTGTTGAAATGAGTAATTTAATTCCAGAAATATTTGCATTTTTTGGGGAGAATACGAGAACACCCCCTATTTGAAAACAGTTATGGAGAGAACTCAGTCCCTCACTAACATTTGTATATAAACTCCTAAAAGAAGCATGGGGATTCTTTTTGGAGTAATGGTCAAATTGGATTATATATTATAAAATTATCCTTAAAATATATCTAAAAGTTGCACCTTTAATAGTTTATAATTCTCTTCTTAAATAAAGAGGTAATAACTAAAACAGGCCACCAGAAGAATTTAATTTCACTTTTGGGCCATGATATTTTAATTTAGGGAAATAGACCATTAGAAGAATTTCGGGCATGAATTTAGGCCATTTGGCTGGAATTCGGGCTGGAATTCAGGCCGCGATGACTTAAAAGTGGAAATGACTCCTTCTGGTGGCCTATTTTAGTTATTCTGAATTATTTTTTTATTTTATGTAATTAAAATAAATAATACTCATTCCGTGTCATTATTTATATCTTACTTTTTTTTTTCTTGTTCCAATATTTTTATTTTATTTCTATTTTTAAAATAATTAAATATTAATTGCCAAATCTACCCATCAATAGCACTAATAAATAAATATATTAAACTTTCAAACTCATTACGATTAATATTCCAATCCAACTTACAACCATATATCAGTAAATCACATATAAATAAATAAATTAAAATTATAAATTCATTACAATCACATTACATAAATTCTTAAGTTATATTTTACAAAAGGTAACTTAAGAATTTATACAATGTGATTGTAATGAGCTTACAACTTTAATTTATTTATTTATATGTGATTTACTGATATGTGGTTGTAAGATGAATTGGAATTAGTAATGGTAATGTGTTTGAAAGTTTAATATATTTATTTATTAATGTGATGTGATGGGTAAGTTTGACGATTAATATTTAATTATCTTTTAAAATCTAAATGAAATGAAAATGTTGGAACAAGAAAAAAAAGTAGGACATAAATAATGACACAGAATGAGTATTATTTATTTTAATTACATAAAATAAAAAATAATTGAAAAAACCCAAAATAGCCACCAGAAGAAGTAATTTCCACTTTTAGGCCATCGCGAACCGAATTCCAGCCTAATGACCTAAATTCAGGCCCGAAATCCTTCTAATGACTCATTTTCCTAAATCAAAATATGGTGGCCCAAAAGTGGAAATGACTCCTTCTGATGGCCTATTTTAGTTATTATCTCTTAAATAAATTCCATTTTTAGTAAATTTATATCTGAAAAGCAATTATGCTCCTTCAAATAATTTTTTTTTTCTAAAAGTACATTTTTATTGTTGTATACATAATGTCATCGACGACGTCGAGATTTACGTCGATGGAATGTATGCCTTTAATCAATTGTTAAATTTAGCTTAATAAAGCGTATAACCTCAAATAAATATGTAATGCATGAATCAATAAATTCATTCGAATATCTCGGTCCACTCTCTACAATACCAATTAAGTTTATGTCCAGAAGATAGTTTTTCTGGATATCCGGAAAGTGCTACATTTGGACAAAAAAATGATGGACGCAATTTAGGATTGAATTGTTACCATTCTTGTGGGCAGGCGAAAGATGGAAAGGCAATCATTGATGGAATAATTATGATGGCGAAACTGACGGGATATTATCAATACCTAAAATTGTGGAAGGCTAACACAATTGAGTGTATTGCGGTGGTTATCCATCCGGCTATGGATAGTTGACAAAAACAGATTTGGGGTATTTTGTGATGCAAAGATTTCCTCCCGCGACCGGCGACCATAATTCACGATATGTTTGATCTCAACGCTTTTCTCGTCGACTGCATGAATGATTCGGTTACCAAAGAGCTGCATTGTTTTAATATCCGGGGCGGAGATGTGGCGATTCAGGAGGATATCACAAGGCTCCTCCAAGCATCATCTGTATTGGAGATCGTTGCCAGAATGATGTGAATGAGGGTTTTGATGATGAAAACACCGAGGAAGATGATGGGGGTAGCCGATGCTGATGGCTCACATGATGATGGGGTAGCCACCATATCGGATGAGATAATCGGGGTTGTTGGGAGTCGAAGGTGATGAGGACGAGGGAGTGGACGGAGGTGTCGAGTGCGTGTAACAACCGTGATATCAGGTTCAGGATTTCGCAATTTTTATTTTTAATTAGGCAATGAACGCCGAATATGTTTATGTTTCTGTAATAGGTTACGGATGAGGGGAGTGTGAATACGGTGATAAAGGTGTATTTTTTGGGTATCATGTAACCATTTGAGACTGCATGCAACAGTGTCTATCGTAGCATTATTTAATGGAAGTACAACTCTTTTAAGTGGCCTGTAACAAGGTCCCACCGTAAGCACGAATGTCTTGTGTTGTGTGTTTTTGTATTTTTTCTCTCATTGTTGATTGGATGAATTTGACTTTTTAGTTCCAGTACCATAGTGTTATCATATTCATAATGTATTGGAGCACGATGGCATGAAGGTATTAACATGAATTTATTAATTACAAAATAAAAGAGTTCAACGAGCTTGTTTTCAAAACAGTTGCAGATGCTTACAACGCATGCTGCAAGTTTATACATGCTCGAGGTTTTTCGGTGCACATACAATATGAGAAGAAGCTGGGCAAAGATAAGTTGATTGTGAGATATATGTTGTATTGTTGTAGCAAAGAGGGTTACCGGCGCACGAGTAAGATAAGCATGGCCAACAAAGACCCAACTTCGAGTAGATATATTGGTGAATCAAGTAAGAGCCAAAAACGTGCCATAGATGAGACGAGGGTTGGTTGCCAAGATATGATTGGTTTCAATCAATGATCCTATGCAGAAAGTATATGTTGTTAGCAAAAGCTATGACGTCCACAACCACCAAATGCAAGATGGGACAACGGCACACGTATTGAGATCTAATAAGAAGATCATGAAAGACTGTGTGAAAAGGCTGGGATGTCGATAGGGGACTCGGCTTGATGAAAAGGGAAAATGCTGAAAGGGGGGGGGGGGGGGGGGTGCTACCACATCCGTAATGCCAATTTTACTGTCACCGGTGGCTGGCAAATAAGTGTCGGCCGCGCTCTGCATGATGAACAAAACATAAGTAATTAAGGCGATGTAGCACATACGCGGTGTCATTGTAGCATATTTAGTACAAACAAAGTAGCACATGGTTAGACTAATAATATCATACTCTTTGCCCGTTGCCAGGCATCAGATACATTGTCTAAATGTAGCAGATAGTGTAATTCAAAACAACACATTTGATGTATCATATCATACATGTTTCAGTTGAACGACAAAAATAGACATATACAATATTTTGTGAAAAAATGTGAATTGAAACCATCTAGGAAAACTTGCAGACATACCTCTTCATTGGTACGTATGTTAGGGTCACCAGGGGTTGTCTCAGTAGATGCTAACGATGGCTGCATGATGGGAAAAAAGAAGGTAATGGTAATAATGTGGACTAAGCGGCATAGCATATAACTAGATATAAGAATTCTATATTCAATTGATTTTTCGAACATAACAACAATAATTTAACAATATGGAACGTCACACACCAAAATCAATTTGTTGCTTTGTTGTGGTTGTGAACAGTGGAAAAATTGTAGTGTACAATCCAGCAATGAAAATGAGTAAAAGGAAAGGCACGGGTGGTGTGCAGATGTGATATTAACAAGAATATGTGCATATTGGGATGCGATGGTGGGGATTCAGCATGTCAATCGTAGATTAATAACATCTGTTGGTGTCAAAAATAACATAAAAGACAAGCATATTTATTTACTAAGTAAAGCATTAAAAGAACTCAAATAGCATATGTTGCTTTTCACTAAACTAAATCGTATCCATTTTATAAGGAGATCAAATCTTTCCTTATTATACATGTGTGATATGGGATATAAATCATGGCCAAAATTATATAGCATAGATTATGGGTAATTATTCTGGACCCACCGTTAATTACTACAATCCCAAAACACCCAAAAAAGGCAATGAAATGGTCAACGTGAAGCGCAATTTGGCCAAAAAATGCAAACACTTTAACGTGAAGACTACATCACTTCTGGACATCCAGAATCAGGATGCAAACGAGTTCCCTACAATGCTACTCCATTTGTTCTTCATTATTACTATTATTACTTTTCTTTTACGTATTAATTAGTTGCTATAAATAGTAAATAATCATTGCGTTTAATTAGTTGCTACAAATAGTAAGTAATCATTGCGTTTATATTATAAACGTACAGGTTCAGTTAGGTTGCGACTGAAAAATCCATAGCACATCAAGGTAACCATCTCAACCGTTCATTTAAAATCCAAGGGTTGTAAATGGAAAAGAGTATAATTGTCATAGGGAAAGCATAACTCTATATTTAGTATTTAATCATATCTAATACTTAGTAAATCATATCTAATATTTGGTAACTGTATCTAATATTTCAAATAATATTTGGTAACAAATCTATTAATCGATTATTTTAGCGATGATACAAAAAACAATTCAGTGATGCTATCAAAATATTTTAGTAAGAATTCAGCGACTAGCATAATTCAGCAAAAGTGCATAGCATAATTCAGCGACCGTGTATAGCATAATTCAGCGACATTGCATAGCATAATTCAGCGATGCTACATAAAATAATTTAGTTATGCTATCAAAATAATTGAGCGGCACTGCCTACCAGAATTCAGCGACCATGCATAGCAGAATTCAGCGACACAACCAAGTAGAATTCAGCGGTACTACCAAAATACAATTCTGTGATGCTACCAAAAATAATTTAGTGATGCTACCAAATATATTTCATTGACTATATGTAGAGGAATTCAGCGACCATACAAAGAAGAATTCAGCGACTCTGCCGAGAAGAATTCAGCAACTTTGCAAAGAAGAATTGAGTGATGCTACAGAATACAATGTAGTGATGATACCAAAAATAATTCAGCGACATTATCAAGACAATTCAGCGATACAATCACGAACAATTCAGCGACTCAACTAGAACCTTCCGGGTACGTTTTCATGAACAATTCAATGACTATATTTAAAAATATTTTAGTGACGTATATCTATGTATAGCAGCATAATTAAGAAAATTGGAGGGTAATGTAAGATCGATCGTTGAAATGCAGAGAAGAAGAGAAGAAGAACGGTAGAAGAAGAAGAAGAAGAAGAAGAAGAAGAAGAAGAAGAAGACATTAATTCTCAAATAATATAGCAAATTTACTATTTTAACCTTCAACTTAATCCCACCGTTGATTTATAAAATTATCAATGGTTGGAATCTGCCGCAGTACATCAAGTCATTTGACTTGATCGCACCCTAACCAAAACCTAAACGTACTATCAAAATGTATTACTCCGATATATCACACATATACCATCACAATATGTTATCAACACGATAACCAATCGATGTGCTGCCAAAGAAAGGTTTATATTTACAAAAATATTTTGGTATATATTTAACCATTTACCGTTTCAATTTTAGTATCACTATCCATTGCGGTAAATTGTTCTATTAACCTTATATTGCAGGAATGTTGCATAATTCGGTAAATTGTTCTATTGCCCTTATATTGCATGAATGCTGCAAAATTCCAAAAATAAGGGTAAACCCCAAGAGAGGGTATATTTATGCCCGATTAAACTAGATGAATTATGAAATACCCAAAGTAATATATAAATACTATTACGTCTATATATGAAAAAGCTATTGAAAATCCTCTGAATTTAGGAAAAAAAAATATATGGACACTTAAAAGTGATCGTATTGCCATTCTTACCTAGATAAAAGCAATAAAGTATTGTTGGAAAATTATGAATCAAGCCAACAAGTGATTGTCCATTCCCATGAAAGAGTGTGACTCAATATGAAAATCTATGCGTGATTATAACTATGCCAAAAGACAAAAATATGAATCAAACTGCGATCAAAATGAAACCGGGTTAAGCTATGTTGGCAAATAGAAATGTGAATCTCCTAAAATGAGATTGTCGTGATGACAACAAAAGGCCGTATAACCCAAAAGTGGTTTAATGAAAGAAAAATGAAATTGGGTTAATGTTTAAAAAGGACGAAGGAGTCATTTTGTAATACCCGCGAAATTAGTCACGTAAATAAATAAATAAATAAACAAATAAATAACTAAATAGATAAAAATAAAAATAAAAGGAGAAAGGAAATTTAATTCAAAGACCAAAAGGAATTTAATTTTCAAGAGTCCGTGAAGTCAGAAATAATTTAATTAAATAAATTATTGCACGGGAGCCAAATGTCGACGAACTCAAGATCTCAAAGACGAAATTAATTTGAGTTCGAAATGAATTTAAAATAGAAGTTTAAAATCCAAGAATAATCCGAAAATCGAAACCCAAGAATGTAGGAGGATAGAAGTCCAAAAGAGAGGAGAAAAGGCCCGACGGATCGCACGACTCGGCCCAGGCCGGAGCCGGGCAGTCGCGGCGCGCAAAAGGGCCCAAACCGCGCCACGGGTGTGTAACACCCCACCCATGCCTGGATGTCACCGCCACATCTCCCTAGCAAGACACGACTTCCCGAGCTCACCAAGTAAATGCAAGGCTTATGGGTACGTAAAAGATTTAAAAACATTTCAATATTGAGTCCGGAATTTAATAATATTTAATTCAAAATACGGAAGTAATAATCATCCATGCACAAGATAGAGTAAATGCAGCGGAAAAAAAGGTAGCCACGACCAACACGGCCAAACCTCGGGTTCAACAGGCCCGATAAAACAGTAGTAAAATGCAGTGAATAAAAATGTTCATAAAAGTTTTCCCCCAAGTGCAAGTGCATGCGTCACTCGACATACTCTGTAAAAGAAAAATGACAACGGGTTTATCAGTATAAAAATATACCGAGTAAGTTAATCCCTAACTAAACAATTTAAGGGGTTACATGTGTTTAATTAAAATTACACTTTTCATGCATTAATTTAAAATTCATAATTTACTCGCAGCGGAAGAACATGATTAATTTATTCAAGACGAGAATACATAATTAAAGGACTCAATTTAAAAGTGTAATTTAAAAGCATAATTTAAGAACGTAATTTAGAAGCATAATTTAAAAACATGGTAGATAAAATTTAAGTATAATTAAACACTCACGCAAGTCTTTTATATTTTATCCCGCAAACTAAGAAGAGGACACCATACCGTGGAGATCACTAACGAGGCAATCTCAAATCGTAGGACCACTAACAAGGCAGTCCAAATAAATGGGAGACTACTAACGAGGCAGTCTCAAAGATGGTAGGACCACTAACGAGGCGATCCAAATAACACAGCGCGCGAGATCACTAACGAGGCAATCTCAGATAGTAAGGAGACCACTAACGAGGCAGTCTAAAAAATAATGATAGCATGAAGATCGGCTCAGCCTGGTGAACGGGATTTTTCGAAAGTTCATATTTCAATGTTACAAAATATTCGATATCGCGTTTCGTAGTTCGAGTTTTCTCAAGTTCGAAAAATCCGATTCGACACAGTTTACGCCTTTCTTAATTAAAAATTCATCTTTAAACCAAAAATTCTGAAATTTACATAGTAGCTCAAGAACACACATACGAACAACTTTCATGTTTTAAGTTTTTGTAAATAAGGTTTCGAAGTGAGTCAAATTTCGAGTTCTTGGCAAAAGATGATTTCTGTCCAAAAGACTGATTCCGGCACAGTTACGTGCGACGCCGATTAAAAATTCATTTCAAATCCAATTGGTCCAAAATTTTTACAGGATGTACATAACACCTTAATGAACAACTTTCAAGTTTTAAGATTTTAGAAATAATGAATTTTAGATGTTCAAAAGTCGACACCAAAACGCTGCATACGCGCGGATTCAAAAATCGGTTGAGAACATGTTCTGAAATCGTCCGTTTTGACATATCAAATGAACTCCAAAATTCATGAAATTTTATATGCATAATCTAGACACAATATCTACAACTTTTGTTTAGAAATGCAAAGTTGAATCGATCTAAAAATGGGTGAAACATATGCATCAAGTCGAGTCAATAAATCTGTCCAGAATTCAAACGTTTGGTTTTATTACAGAAACTTTACGGTACGATTTGGGATACCAAATCTTTATGTCAATGGCTAAAATTTGGACACAAGGTAGATTAGAGTCTTATGAACAAAATCTATGTTGAAAAGTTTTTGGTTTGAATTCCCGAAGGTCGGGTTTTAGGCGAGTTTCTAAAATTGGATGAAAATAGGGTTTTTGAAAACCGATTTTAGTTACGTGTCTAGATCTTATGTTTTAAACGACAATAAACCACAAAAATTGAATAGTAAGGTCTTAACTTACTTAGTTAGAGAATAGGGTTGCTTTAAGGGATTTCCGGATGTCCTAAGGTCGCGACGAACGACCAACTTCTCCGATCGCTTTTTGTTCGTCCCCCGACGTGAAATCGTAGCAAAGGAAAGGATGTTAGATTTTGAGTTTTTAAGGTTTATGGACGAACTAAACACTATACCATGACTTACCAAAGGTCTAGGAAGCAGAGGCTTCGTCCCGTTTGCCTCGTCGTCGCCGGAATACTCGCCGGAAAGTGGAGTCGAAGAGATTTTGTGTAATACCCGAGAATTTTCCAACATAAAAATAAAACAATAATTAAATAAATAAATAATAAATAAAATAAATACTATAAATAAATAAACAAATCCAGCAAATAAAAGAAATAAATAAAGCTAAGGAAATGAGAAATGAGATTTTTACTTAAAAAGGAATTAAAGGAATTTAATTCAATAAAAGGATGGATAAATGGTACACCAAAACCCGACACTAATGAACTCGAGAATTCGAGTCCAAAACATCCAATTAGACTGAGAATAAAATTCGAGAGAAAGTATGAACCCGAATATACCCCGGAAATCGGAATTCGGGAGCATAGAGGGATAGAAACCCGAAAGAGAGGCGGAAAAGCACGACGGATCGCACGACCCGCCCGGACCGAAGTCCAGGCGAAGTCGGCGCGGTGGCCGCGCGGTGAAGGGGCTTTAGCGCGCCACGACCGCGCCACCCCACAGATTCGTTTGTTGCGTGAATCTCTCGCCCGAACGCGGATTTTTCGACTTTCGGTTGAACATCTCTCGACTCAAGACCTTTAGGTCGGTTGTGGACGCCCTAGGGATTGAGAATTCTATAAATAAGCCCCTTGGGAGCCCCAAACAAGTTTACAAAACCCTACAATCTTCTATACGTTCGAAACCCTAAATTCGGAGTCGACGGAAAGCACCAAACGGAGGCAGCAGCTTTGGACGAAAATCCAAGGTCCCCAAACGTTGTGGTAAGCTCTAGTCCAACAAATCTTTTCACGTTTCAATCCGAAAACGGATTCTAACTTCGGTTCTTTTCTTTCTACACCCCGTATCGAATCTAGATCGTAGAACCCGACGAACGGAGAGGAGAAACGGTGATCTGGAAGCCACGCCTCCGAACTAGACATCCCCGACTTTCATAGACACTGTAAGTTAATCTTACATGGTTTTGGGAGATTTTAAAACATTCGAAACCTAAAAGATTTAACAAGAACCATAAATCTGTCCACTTTTATTTTTCTACCGACGCAACAGATTTGTTGAATTTTTCCGACCCTTAAAACGAACTCAAACGGAAAAACTTAAAACACGAAAAACGTTCCTAAGACTTAGACCTAGCCACTGTAAAAGGTTTAGAATTTTTGGAGTTGATTTGATATGTGAAAACCCGATGAAACCGAACTGTTTAAATCTAGATCTTGAAATCTTGGACAGAACTTAGGAATGATCTTGATCACGTTTTTGACATAGGATCTAGGCTGTTTTAGATCTTTGGCCGAACATGAAAGTTGTAGATAAATGTCTTAAGATGATCTCTGTCAAATTTCATTAAATTTGGAGTTGAATTGATATGGTAGAATTTGAAATCTTTAAACTGTGATGCATTAAACTCGCACAGATTTGTTCTTATGCGAAAATTGGCGATTTTGACCTACTTAGGTATCTCGGATTGAAAAAGTTAAAACACGAAAGTTGTAGATCTTGATGTTTCCGAGTCAGATATGAAATTTTGGAATTTTTGGAATTAAATCTGATTTTAGACGAATTTTGGAGTAAACTGTGATTTACCGAAACGAAATCTTGAAATCTTGTTGAAACATGGAATTAACCTTTAGGGTTGAAACGAATTGAGATATTATTTCTAAATTAATACAATGGAAGGCAGATTTTAAAAACTAAATCCCCTTACAAACTTGATAAATTAAAATTAGGGGTGAGTGCTCTGCAGGGTGCCCCTTAACGATTCACTTCGTGCCGTAATGGACGATGGTGACCCCGCGCGCTAAATTTGAGATATGGATTGCCTAAATGGCGAAACTTAGAGCCTACACTCTCGTAAATATCCGTATGGGTTTTCGAGGCTCCGGAGTGGTACTGGGTATGGCTGATACGGTTGCGGTCGCCGGGCTACCGGCTAAACTTGTTGACATCGCGATGTTATCGTGAAACTTTGAAATACCAAATCGGGAATGTAATGGGGATTCTAAATTAAATTAAATTAGATTAAACTATGTTGTTGTCCAACTAAATTATTTAAATGCTTTATTTAAATTATGGCTATTATCTTGAACCATGTGATATGTGTTATTAAATAGAGCCTGAGATATATTATGCTATTGGATATGGATTAGATGAAACTAAATATTATGTTATTATCATGCTTTTGTTAAATTACTAAATTTATGGCTTTTAAACCCTACGATCATGCATGTGTTAACTTACTCAGCAATTTTGCTGACCAAAACCATTTTTATTCCTTTCCTTACAGAATATGTGGAATGAGCATGTGTGAGCACGATTCATGCATGGGATTTTGGGGAACACTTATTTTGCTTTTAAATTTCGTACTTAGACTATATTATGAACGGGCCTGTTTAACCCGTGTTTTGGCCATGTCGGCCCTTTTTATATTTTCCGCTGCGATACTGTACTAAACTAAATATTTCCGCTGCGCTATGCTATTATTATTTTCGAATTATATTGTATGGGCTATTTTGAATGCTTTAAATGTTTTAAATACTGCAATACCTAGCCTTGCATCTCTTTAGTAAGCTCGGAGAAACCGTGTCTTACTAGGGAGATGTGGCGGTGACATCCCGACCTGGGTGACCAAAAACCGGGGTGTTACATTTTGGCTTGGAGAGGAAGAATGAGAGTGTAGGGACTTGTGTTTTCTGTGTAAATGGGGGTGAGGGCGTCCCTATCTGTTCTTAAGCCCTTCCCAGGGCTGGGATCCGTTTACCATCGAAGGGAACCATAATTTAGGCAAGAAAATCGCCATGGAAGGAAAGTTTACACCTCCTGCACCTCTGGCGCGGTGGTGACGCGCACGTATAGGGATGTCCGCGCGGAGCACGCGCGACCAGTCCTGGGACGCGTCTCCTCCTGCCGCGCGGAGGCCGCGTGACGGCCGGACCGGCCGGTTCGGCGGTCCGCGTGGTCCGTCGGGTCTTTTCTTCTTTTCTCTATCGGTTTTCTATCCTCTACGTGTTGGCTCGACTCCTCGGGTCGTTTCCGGTTCGAAATCTTTACCTTAAATTTGTTACGAGTTCGGGTTTAACGCTCGTAACATTTCTGTGCCATAATTAGTCTAGTTAAATTAGTTCCAATTCCTCCTAACGTTTTTGTGATTTATCTTGTGATTTATTTTGTGATTTATTTTGTGACTGAACTTAGAATTTAGATTTCCAAGCTGCCTACGTACCCTGTGAAGGGATCAAGTCATGACGTAGTTCAAAACAATTTGAATTTGTTTTTCTCGGGTGTTACAGGGTGCGCCAGCCCTGCTGCAGCAGCCCTTGCGAGATTTGCTCGCCCGACTCGGTTTTTTCGACGTTTGTTCCGTTTCTTGAGGCCCAAGACGTCTATATTTGAATCCGAGATGTTTGGGGGTTGTTAGGGGCTATAAATACCCTATTTTCAGCTCCCGTACGCCCTTTAAACACTTCCGCAATTTTCTCTACATTCAAACACCCCAAAAAACCTTAATCTGAAGTTTTGGAGCGAATTCCGGCGAGGAGGCAGGCCGTGGACGAGTTGGAGACTTCCCCAATTGTAGATCGGGTGGTAAGGTTCAATATAATCCTGTTCTATTCACTTAGTAGTCAATAATTATGACCTAACTTAGGAAAATTCGTTTGTATTCATGAATCGAGACCAAAGAGGATGAGACGACAGAATCTGGACGCGTGCGAGGATCTCGGAGAGACGTTGAAATCGGTAAGTTAATTCTTACCATAACGGTTGTGGTGGCTAAAATCGAACGAAACATATACCCAAGGTAACAAACGTAAAATCTGTCAAAGGGTTTCATGGACGCGCAGTTCCAAAGATTGAATTTTTTGGACCATTTCAAGCGCTTAAAATGAAAAACTCAAAACTAAGAATGTGTTCCTAAGACTTTAATCTACAATTTGTAAAAATTTCAGAGTTTTTCGTCAAGGTTTGATGCCTCAAAAACAGATCTGATCGTCTCTGCATTTTTCTAGAATTCAAAAAGCTGACTGTGTATTAATTAGAACTTGTTCCTTATTTTTCTATCAGATCTGGACCGAACTAGCTTTTTTAGCAAAAATAAAAGTTGTAGATAATCGAGTCTATATGATGCCCATAAAATTTCAGAATTTTTGGAGTCCTTTTGATATGTTGAAAAATCGAGTTAAGACAGTGTGACGAATCTGCATCCTGACAGCATAGGTTTTCGGTAGAGATCTTGATTTTTGATTTGTTTCCTCATTTTATTTCGAAAAACTTAAAAAACATGAAAGTTTTTCATTAGGATATTTTCAAGCTACTGTGTAAATTTCAAGTCGTTCGCCTTTAAAATGAATTTTTAAACTCAAAAGGCGCGAACTGTGACGATATACAAGCTATATTTGTGAAATTGAGATTTTCTGAACAAACGGTCGAAATTTCCTTTGAAAGATAAAAACAAGTTTTCAAAAATCCCGTTACGACTTGGTTAAACACTATTTAGGAGGTGAGCGCTCTGCAGGGTGCCCTCCTAACCATTCACTTCGTGCCTATAAGGACGATGGTGACCCCTTTATGAAAAAGTGAGCCAAAACGGCGAGAGATAGGGCCTACACTCTCGTGAGTATCCGTATGGGTTTCCCGAGGCTCCGGAGTGTTACTGGGTATGGCGTATTTGGCTGTGGCCAACGGTTACTTGAAATATTGTTGAGATTGCTTTGCAATCGTGAAATACTTGAGAAATACTTGAGACACTTGATTTTGAAGTAGCGGGAACGTGAAAGACTTAAATGCTTGAGTTATTAGATTGCCTACTGCTTTGAAATTCTTGTTCACTTTTATTTCAGCTGTTGAATTAGATCTATGCTTGTAAATCATGTTCATACCTCTTTAACTTGTAAATCAAATCCTTGCTATTTATTCAGTCGATTTACACTATTAGAGTTGTACCTGATGTAAGGAAATCTTTAAATAATTAAATGCTTTCAAACCCCATTATTGCTATGTTAGGAGTTAGCTTACTCAGTATTATATACTGATAAAACCGTTGCATTTCCTTTTTTTTTTTTCAGAGTATGGAGAATATGCCTGATCATGTGTATACATCGGGCTTGGGAGAATAAACCACCATGTTGTTTTTTTTTCTATTTTTTTACTTAAACTTATTTATACACTGTGTTTTGGCCACGTCGGCCCAATTTATATTCTGCTGCAACATACTTTAAATTTTCATATGAGATAGACTATATTATTTATTTAGGTTATGATGGGCTTGTTTTTAAATTTATTTTCTGCAATACCCTAGCCTTGCATCTCTCCAGTGAGCTCGAACAAGTCGTGTCTTGCTTGGGAGGTGTGGCGGTGGCATCCCGGCCTGGGTTACCAAAACCGGGGTGTTACACATTTTCACTTTTAGGCCAGGGTAATTTCATTTATAAAAACATGCCATCAGAAACATAGCCTGAATGAATTTGAGCCATAAGACCTATTTGAAATTTTAAATGACCTCAACAACTTTTCCTTTCTTTCATTTAAACCCCATAAAAGCTTGACTTTGGACACCTTAGTCATCTGTCAATATATTTAGTTATTTTATTATATAAAAGAAACTCAAAGCGCATAAAAATTGATATCAGAGCCTAGATTTTATTGAAGAATATATTAATTATATTATTTATAATATTTTGTCTCTTAATGGTGAAGATTTAATTATTTTATGGATTCAAAGAATTTGAAACCAATTTGGAAAAAAAAAAGAAATTTCCAAGGGAAATTCTTAAAGTTGTCCATGACACAAGATATTATTAAAAGTAATTTCTTTCATAAAAATGAGAAAAACGAACTTGAAAGAAATTGATTCGAATAGCTCTAAGTTTTCACAAGACTTAAGAGAAATTCAAAAAATGATTCAAGATTATAGTAACCGGGTATTAATTTTACCTGGAAAAATAGATAACTTGAATCAATCAACATAGGAGATCTTAAAATTATTCCAAGATCTAAAGAAAGAGGTTTTGAATCTGAAATTTGATATTTCGGATATCAAGAAAAGGCAGAAGGATATTCCTGGATCTTCCAAGAATAACCAAGCAAATATTAGAGATGCTGTTGGGATCCAGTTTTGAGCAAATGTGTTCACAACCTATGTCTGAACTAGTCTGTCCCTCGTCCAATTGTGATCTTATCCGACAAACTATTCAAGGAGAGTGTAATACCCGAGATTTTTAAGTACGTCCAAAGGAGCAAAATGAATTTCTTAATCGAACAAGGTCGAAATATTTTCGAGAAGAAGAAAATAATTTATTACAATAAATTATTGCTCGGAAATGACATGCCGATAAATTCAAAAATTCAAATCAAAACGTTGGACGAGTCGAAATGGAATAAAAGAGGGAAAGGAAGCCCGAAGATATTTCATGGACTGAGCCCAAGAGAAATGGAATTAAATTCATGATTAAAATAATTTAAATTCCAAGAGTCCCGTGAAGTCAGGAAATAATTTATATAATTAAATTATCGCAGGGGAACCAATAGTCGACGAATTCAAGATTTCGAATACGAAATTATCCGAGTTCGAAATGAGTTCAAAAATAGGAATCTATAACCCGAGAGTAACCCGAATAATCGAGCCCGAGAAGGATAGAAGGCCAAAAGAGAGGAGAAAAGGCCTGACGAGATCGCAACTATGGAAGCACAATAATGGCGATTTTCTTTCCCCGATTTGATGATTCGACTATGGTAACTTACCTAGGATGGTGAGGGTGAGTTATGGTTAGATTTTGCAGTCCTTGTATACCCTTTTCAGCTCCCAAAACCGCCCCACCACCCCTTTCTATCTTCATCCCTTTGAAACCCTAGTTTTGTGCATCCAAAGGCCACCCGACGAAGGAATCCGACAAGGAGGACGTGTGGAGCGAGATTCCAGGCGCCGCCGACCATCCCAAATCATCCTAGAACTCATCCAAGTAAGTTGATTCTTAATATAACCATTTCGGTGCCATAAACTCGAGCAAACCATAGGATTAGAGCAACACATTAAAAACTGACATTAGAAAACTCACCTTGCGCAATTTCTAAAATCTAGTAATTCGGACCCCTTTGGTTGTTCAAACGGGAAAATGTAAAACTTCAATCTTGTTTCTAAGACCTTAAAGTACATTGTGTTAAAATTTCACGAGTTTTTATCAATGTTTGATTTCCCAAATCCGATCTGGTTTTCTCTGTGACATTTTCGCAAGCTGTCAGCAACTACCCTTTCGCGCGATTTTTGAAATCCAAATGTTAGACCATTTTAAAGCATCCAAACAGGGAAACTTAAAACTACAAAGTTATTCCTAACATCTTGAATAGTGTTGTGTTAAAATTTCGTAAATTTTGGTCGATATTTTGACCTCGAATCAGATCTAGAATCCCCTGCGATTTTATCTCGTTTTGAAAACTGACAGTTTTGATGTCCAAATTTAATGAACGTTTTTCTAAATGACCCAGGAGGATTCAGACTTTGTGATATAAACAAAGTTGTAGATAATTGTATCTAGGATTTACCCGTAAAAGTTTATAAATTTTCGTTGACATTTGAACCTCCGGTACCGTCCGAGAATATTCTGCATTCTTGATTAAGTTAGAAAAACTGACAGTTTTGACTTTCGGAAAGGATTCGCGAATTTCGATCTGTTCCGGACAAAAATAACCTTTGCTTTACAAATAAAAGTTGTAGATGATCATGTCTAGTATGCACCTGTAAATTTTCATAAGTTTTGGAATTCATTTGATGTGTCGAAAAATTCTTTTGAAACTGGGTGACAAAGCCGAATCCTGACAGTAGGTGTTTTCAGTAGAAATCATGATATTTGACTTGTCTCCTTACCTTTTTTTGGAAAACACAAAGAATGGAAGTTGTTCATTAGGGTGTCGTTGGTATACTGAGTAAATTTCATAGTGATTGCCTTAAGAATGAATTTCTGATACCAAAAGGCGTAATCTGTGACTTGTGTGCTTGTTAAACCTTGAGATTTATGGAAAACTTTCCTTGCAACACTTTCAAAAATTTTGAAAACTTTGTGATTACGATCGAGTTGGATACTATGAAATATCGATTTTATGGCTTGTGGACATAAGAGCCAAAGCGTATGACTAGCGGACATAAGAGCCCTAGTGAAATATTGATTTGAGGCTTGTGGACGTAAGAGCTCAAGCATAAGGCTAGAGGACATAAGAGCCCTAGCGAATGGTGATTTGTAAGGCTGGTGGACATAAGAGCCCTAGCGAATTGTGATTTGTGAGGCTTGTGGACATTCCCCAAGCATAAGGCTGGTGGACATAAGAGCCCTAGCGAATTGTGATTTGTGAGGCTTATGGACATAAGTGCCCAAGCGAAATACGGTGACTTCGATCATATTGAACAATAGTAAAAGAATGAAATATTGGTTTATGCGAGAATATATATCTTATTGCGTGATTTTAAATCCTCCTAATAGCTAACGGGAAACTAAAAGACTTGCGTGCGTTATTTATTTAGTTATTTATTTATGATTATGCTTTTATATTCATGAATTTAAATTATGTAAATTAGATTCTTAATTATTATCCAGTCAAATTATATTTTTAAAAGTGCATGAGTAAAAGTATATTTTTATTTAATTAAATTTTAAAAGCCCATCATTGTTATGCTAGGAATTAATTTACTCAGTATTTTATATACTGATAAAACCCATTGTTTTATTTTTCTTTTACAGAGTATGGAAAAATGGCATGAGCATGCACGCATATTGGGGCTCGGGAATAAAATTAATAACTGTGAATGTTGCATTTTATTAGACTTAAATTACTCACTACGTTTTGGCCATGTCGGCCCAAGTTATATTTCCGCTCCGACTTATTTTATTATTGTGGATGATATTATGTTATTTTAAAATTAAATCTTTTGGGCTTGCTTCTAAATTATTTTTGAAATACCTTAGCCTTGCATCTCTTAAGTGAGCTCGAATGAGTCGTGTCTTGCTTGGGAGGTGTGGCGGTGGCATCCCGGCCTGGGTTACCAAAACCGGGGTGTTACAAGTTGGTATCAGAGCCTGGATTTTTTTTTGAAGCTATATTATTATTTTTGGCCCAATATAGAGGCCCAAATTTTTTTAACTATTATTATTAGTAGGATTTTTTGCCCGCTACGCACGGGCGGTTTGTTCATAACCTTTTAGGTAAACAAAATCAATAATTTTTGTGGCATTTTTATAGTTAAAAGTGTTTAGATGCACCCATTTATAACATACCAGAGTTCAAACATCTTAATTTATTTATTATATCTAAAAAAAACATATGTAAGATAAGGTAGAGGAACACTGGTGGTTATAGTTCTACAGGTTAAAGTAACATATATAAAAATGAGAAGGATGAGATCTAAATAAACATGTATGGATGAGAGTTTTTTTCGAATACCAAGATATAATTATATATTTCATCACAATTCAATATAGCTCCAAGATAAAAAGCCATAGGGGGAAATCAATAATCATTGCACATCAAATAATGAAAGTGATTCCCTTTGAAGTTAAAAATATATATTCTTCTTAATTTTATTTTCTTGTGGACAATAAAATTATGAATGGAACAACTATAGAGCTCTGAACGATCTCTTCAATATCTCAAATCAAATATGCAACAACATTACACATGAAATTGCAGTTCAGATGGTTGAAATATATAAGAATAAGTGTTTGATGTATTGTGCAATCAGAGTGTTCACAAAAGATATCATTTTATCTTTTGTTAAGATCGAAAACCCTTAGGCATGTTGCTGCTTGTCGGGGGACACATTCTATCTTTTATTAAGATCGAAAACATATAGGCATGTTGCTGTTTGTTGTCGAGACATTCTATCGTTTATTAAGATTGAAAACATTATTGAAAACATTTAGGCATGTTGCTTCTTGTTGTGGATGTATTTGTTCATCCCTCCCTAGTGCATAATATGTATTCCTTAGTTTTTAAGTGAGATCTTTTCTCTATATGTAACACCCCGGATTTGATCACCCAGGCCAGGGTATTACCGCCACACCTTTCTAAATAAGACGCGACCCAAATCGAGCTTATTTAGGAAGATGCTAAGGCTAAGTTGTATCAATTTTAAAATAATTTAAATACCATTCAAATGTGCCCGAATTAAAAATCAAATCAGAGTATCACATGCATAAAATAAGTAATGCGGAAGCAAAAACAAGGGCCAAACAGACGGCCAAAACCAAATCCAAAGTTCAAGTCCAATACGGGAAATTTAAAATAAAAATAAATGCGACAAGTTCTTTGTTTGAGAAATCCCATCCCGTCGTGCCATGACTTACTCTGCGAAAAATAGAAAATAACAATTTATCAGTACAAACGGTACTGCGTAAGTTATTGTATAGCATAACAAAATTTAAAGTTTTTAGAAGAGTAATAAAAAGATAGGAATTTAATTTTTAAAATAGGCGAGTAAAATAATTTACGGGAATTTTTACACTTTACCACAAACATAATTACCAATGTTCATTTTGATCGAGGACATCCAAATTACCCGCTTGGGCGCTTATGTCCACAAGCCGCCGGTATCAACGATCCTGGGCCTAAGCCTTTTAAGATCAAATTACCCGCTTGGGCGCTTATGTCCACAAGCCGTCGGTATCAACAAATGTGAAAGCAGCGGACCCTATACAGACACACTCCGGAGCCCTAGATAACCCATACGGATACATCTAGGAGTATACACTCATACTAACACGTAACATAATTTCCTTGGCGCCGTTTTGGCCACCAAAAAGAGGGGGCGGCCCAACGAGCTCACGCCAAGTGCACTTACCCTCCAAAGTTGGGCATCTAACTCGATCAAAACTTACAAGGTTTCAAAATTCACGTTTTAACAATTACAAAACATTATTACATTTCCAGAGTTCATAATCTTCACAAATGAGTAGCAATTGTCTCACAATTCATCAAAACGCACGAAACCAAATTTACCGATAAAACCTTACTACAGCAGATTTCAAAATCGCACCAGGAAATGTAGTAAAACATTTTAGAAATTTCTGAAAATTTTACAGGTGCTAGGAAACATCTAAATAAGCATTTTTTTTTTAGAAATAGGCTTTATCAAATTCGGACTCTAAATGGCCTAAAAAAAATCATTTCAGAGACACCTCTTTCAAAGGGTACAGGATTTACTGTTCACTCGACCACAGTTCCTTTAAAAGTTCATAACAATTCCAAACGTGATCCAAAAATTCTGAAATTTTACAGGGATGATCTACACACATAGAGGAACAACTATTATGATGACATTGAACATTGAAAACGATCATAGATAGGAGTAATATGGACAACAAAACTGACTACACCATAACACTAAAACTGTCATCAGAAATTCAGAAAATACCAGATGATTTTTCGATGCCTAAATCATGTTCAAAAATTATGAAAATTTACAGAGATCATACTCAAGGTGTTAGAAACATTTTTCATTTAGAAAAGTTTTCCCAAAAACAAACGAATCTAAGTGAGAAACACTGAAAAAAAGAAACTATACGGATAAAACCCTAAAAACAGATTTGGAAAGGGATGGGAATCGAGTAAGAACTTGATGTATACTCCACCAAAAGCCCTAAAATTTGAAATGCACAATACTAACTTACTTTTCAAGAGTTTGAGATCACAAATCCTCGTATTTGACTCGTCCAAAAGTGATCCCAACCGTGCAACAACCTGCTATACCCGAATGATCCTAAAAAATGAAGATGTTGGAAGAGTCTCTCAATTCTAAGGGCTGGAATATGGATCTAAGGACAAGGGATTGAAGAAGAACACTTACCTAATCGAAGATGACTGAGATGGGAAGCTTGAGATTCGTCCAAAGCCCTTTGCCAAGAGAAGAACTCCTTCAAACCCTCTCAACACTCAAAGAAAACTTGATTTTCGGATTAATGGATGAAGGGAAGTTTTTGGACTGTTAAAGGCTTGATAATGGGAGATTTAGAGTTCCTATGGGTACCATGAAGACCCTAGGAAAGTGGTGTTCGAAATAATGACAGTCCTGCCTCGGATTACTCCCTCAAATCCTCATCCAAACCACCTAACTCCAACATGTCCAATGAATCCACTTTTTATCCATGTATCCAACCTTGTGCAAGTTGTAGGGGAGTCTAATACACTTAAAATCCACCCCAATACATCTCCTAACACTCCTTAATGACCGAGCATGGGAGATTGATCGATTGAAATCGCCCAAGTTGGAAAATGGAGCCAAAAACGCGTTGAATGCGTTTGGAGCCGCAAACCAGTAGGGCGGCGCGCCACCGCGCGACCACCGTGCCACCACCAGGCTGCGGGCCTTTCTTTTATTATTATTATTATTATGATTTTTATTTTCTAAAAATCATAATATGGAATTATCCGAGATCGTTGGGATAATTCGATAATCTCTTCGAGTTGCTATCGTCCGAAAATATTTAATTCTGCTCTCTCGGAATTATTTCGGTTTCGATAGTTAAATCCGATTCTTAAAATTTTTGGATTTAAAAATCGATGTCGATTTCTCGGGTATTACAGTCTACCCTCCTTAGAAATCAACTTCGCCCACAGAGTTGGGTCGCACTTCGGAAAATAATTGGCACGTAGGAATTATTGAGGCTTGCAAATTTAAATTCTTACCTCGGTATGTGACGACTCTTGTGCGGGATGTCACATCCTCTCCCCCTTAGGATTGCAGTTATGCCCCCATAACTGCTCCTGAGTCGCTTCGGAAAAGGTTGGGATATTTCTGCTTCATATCCGCTTCCAATTCCCACGTCGCTTCCTCAGTGCCATGATTTGACCATAGAATTTTCACCATCTTCACAGTCTTGTTCCTTGTGACCCTTTCCTTGACATCAAGTATCTCGACTGGATACTCCTCGTATGTCAGGTCGTCGTCCTGTTCGATCACATCTGTTTGCAACACATGAGTTGGATCGTGCACATATTTCTTCAGTTGAGAAACGTGAAAGACATTGTGCACTCGCGATAATTCCGGTGGAAGTGCCAAACGGTAAGCCAAGGTACCCACATTAAAGAATCTCGTAGGGACCTATGTAGCGAGGACTCAGCTTTCCTCGTTTACCGAATCGCATCACCCGTCTCATGGGCGACACTTTTAGCATGACTTTGTCTCCCACCTCAAATTCCAACTCTTGCCGCCTAGTGTCGGCGTAACTCTTCTGCCGGTCCTGTGCGACCTTCATTTTCTGTTGTACCACCTTGATTTGTCTGCTCATATCTTCAATGAGTTGCGGTCCAACAACTACCGAATTATCATCCTTCGACCAGCATAACGGACTGCGACACTTTCGTCCATAAAGCGCTTCGAACGGTGCCATGCCAATGCTAGCGTGATAACTGTTGTTGTACGAGAATTCAATTAACGGCAAGTGGTCCTCCCAACTTCCCTCGAATTCGAGTACGCACGCTCTTAGCATGTCCTCGAGCGTCTGAATCGTGCGCTCAGTCTGACCGTCCGTCATTGGATGAAATGCTGTGCTCATCTTGATTTGGGTTCCTAAGGCTTCTTGTAGTTTAGTCCAGAAGTTGGAGACGAATCTACTATCTCGGTCTGAGATAATATCATGCGGTACTCCGTGCCTCCGGACCACGTTTTCGATATATGCCTTAGCTAGTTGATCCATCGACCAATTTTCCTTCATTGGTATAAAGATGGCGGTCTTTGTTAACCGATCAACTATTACCCAAATTTTATTCATTCCTCGGGGAGATCTTGGTAACCCCGAAACAAAATCCATGGAGATGCTGTCCCATTTCCAGCTTGGGACCTCCAATGGTTTTACCAATCCTAACGGCTTTTGCCTTACTGCCTTCACCTTCTGGCAGGTTATGCACTTAGCCACAAAGTCAGCAACATCCTTCTTCATTCGCGGCCACCAGTAGATTTTCTTTAAGTCCTTGTACAACTTATCCCCACCAGGGTGGACCGAATAAGGTGTACTGTGGCCTTCTTCCATGAGTTTTGTCTTCAATTCCTCGCACTTATGAGGAACGCACCACCTTCCTTTGAAACGGATACTCCCGTCCTCATGGATTGTGAATCCTACTGCTTTACCTTCACCCACTTTTTCCTTGATTCTCTGAAGGTTCTCATCATCGGGTTGAGCTGTTCGAATCTCGTCGAACACGGCAGGCTCAATTGCTATGGCGTTCACTGTTTCTACCACGGTCCCATAATGGACTAGTTCAGTATCCAACTTAGCTAGGTCCATGTACAGTCCCGAAGGTAAAATTAGTGTGTTCTCCATATGCCTCGTCTTGCGACTCAGTGCGTCCGCAACGACGTTCGCCTTGCCCTCGTGGTAGGCTATGTCCAGGTCGTAATCCTTGATCAGCTCGAGCCATCTCCTTTGCCTCATATTTAACTCTTTCTGAGTAAATATGTACTTGAGGCTCTTGTGATCTGTAAACATCCGACAAGTTCGTCCATATAGGTAGTGTCGCCAGATCTTAAGAGCGAACACCACCGCCGCTAGTTCCAGATCGTGTGTCGGATAGTTTTCTTCATGTGGCTTGAGTTGCCGTGATGCGTAAACAATAACCCTTTGGTTTTGCATAAGCACGCATCCAAGACCTTCTTTCGAGGCGTCGCTGTACACCTCATAGTCTTCAGTTTCTGATGGCAATGCCAAGACCGGTGCTGATGTGAGTCTCTCCTTAAGCTCTCGGAATGACTGCTCACAATCAGCTGTCCATTCGAATTTCAACCCTTTCTTCAGCAACTGGGTCATTGGTCTCGCAATTTTTGAAAAGTCTTTCACAAATCTTCGGTAGTATCCGGCTAATCCAAGGAAACTTCGTACCTCGGTCTGGCTTGTCGGTGCCGGCCAATCAGACACTGCCGATATCTTTGCCGGGTCAACCGATACTCATTTAGCCGATACTATATGACCTAGAAAGGCGACTTCTTTCATCCAAAACTCACACTTTGACAGCTTCGCGTAGAGTTGATTTTTCCTCAAAAATCCGAGTACATGGTGCAGATGACTCCGATGCTCCTCTTCATTCCTCGAGTGAACTAGGATGTCATCGATGAATACGACAACACATGAGTCTAGTAGCTCTCGGAAAACACTATTCATGAGATTCATGAATACTGCGGGAGCATTAGTCAGACCGAAGGACATTACGGTGAATTCGTAGTGCCCATATCTTGTTCGGAAAGCTGTTTTGGGTATATCTTGCTCGGCGATACGCAGTTGGTGGTATCGCGATCTCAGGTCAACTTTTGAAAATACTGCCGCTCCTTTCAGTTGATCGAAGAGGTCTTCGATCCTAGGCAGCGGGTATTTATTCTTGATTGTTACCTCATTAAGACCTCTATAATCTATGCAAAGTCGAAGTCCGCCGTCTTTCTTCTTGACGAACAGGACTGGTGCACCCCATGGTGATGTGCTCGGCCGAATATACCCTTTAGATAACAAGTCCTCAAGTTGTTCCTTCAGTTCTTTCATCTCCGCGGGCGCCATGCGATACGGTGCCTTTGATACTGGTTCGATTCCGGGCACCAAATCGATTGTGAACTCAACTTCGCGCTCAGGAGGCATTCCTGGGATATCTTCAGGAAAGACATCGGGGTACTCGCTCACGACTGGAATTCTCTCGATCTTATTTCCCTCTTCCTCAAGATTATGTACGTAACAGGCGTATAGCTGATATCCCTTCTGCATGAGATTGCAGAACTTCACTGCATTTACTACCTTGGCACCCTTCCTCTGAGGCTGCATGTAGTAAATGGCCTTCTTTCCTCGACTCTTGGCCAGAGAGATTTTTCTGTTTCTGACACTCAATAACCGCCTTGTATTGAGTCAGAAAATCCATTCCTAAGATAATGTCAAAGTCCTTGAGCTCAAATTCGACTAAGTTCGCGAAAAATTCTATGTTCTTGATCACAATCGGGATTCCATCATATCGTTTTGAACACGATACCATTTTTCCCGGCGGTAGTTGAATTCCTAGGTTAATATTCTTAGGCGCTGGAAGATCTAAGGCAGACCTAATCCTTGTGGATAGTAAAGAACAGCTTGCGCCTGAATCGAATAAAGCCTTAACAGATACGTTTAAAGCAGTAAACGTACCAGTTATTACTTCTCCCTGGGCAGCCATATCTGCCTGATTGATGACATTGAGGCGTCCGACCGGTCGCCCTTGATTTCCTTGCTGGTTCTGATTTTGAGGCGGCCTCTGTCCCTGAGGGAACCTCTGACCCTGGTTGTTCTGCTAGTTCTGCCCAGCTGGCCTATTCCCTTGAGGACGATTCAGCAAATCCGGCCTCTTATCAATACGATCCTCGCTTGTGCGACATTCCTTCCTCATATGGCCCTCTCGGCCGCATCGATAACACTGTCCTGGTTTCGGACACTCTCTTACCAGGTGCGAAATATTGCACTGCTGGCACCTAGGTATGAAAGTGCCCTGATTTTCCGGCTTCCGGTGGCCGTTACCTCCCTGGTTAAACCCTCTGTATTCCGACCTCCTCTGGCCCTCGTTTCTTCCTTGATCGTTTCCTCTCCTGAAGTTGTTGTTGTTGTTGTTTCTGTTCCTCTTGTCAAAGTTGTTCGAGCCTTTGCTCGATTCTCCATTGTCTTTCCGCTTCAATTGTTGTACCCGGGCAATGCCATTGCGTGATCATATGCAGCTTGCAGAGTTGCATGCTGTCCTCCCACCAAAATTTCTCGAATACTCAGGTTCAGCCCCATCTCAAACTTTTGGGCTTTGTCAGCGTCGGTCGGTACAAGTCTAGGAGCAAAACGAACGAGCTCCTTGAACTTTGTGTAATACTCCTGAACCGACTGAGTGCCTTGACGAAGATTGATGAACTCTTCGTACTTAGCAGCTTTGGTGCTGAGGGGGTAGAACCTCTCTCTCATCATTTCTTTAAATTCTGCCCAGAAGTAGTCGTGCTCACCCTCGGCCAACCCCGCTTGGTGGTTCTGCCACCACTCATCAGCTTCCCCATTCAGATAATATGTCGCCACCCCCACTTTCTCGTTCTCGGGACAACGGACGGAACTCAGGAGTTTGTCGAACGTCCGGATCCAGTCTTCCAATTTTGCAGGATCCTCCTGTCCCTCGTAGTTGGGCGGCTGGTAGGAGTTCACCATCGCCAAATAGTTAATTCTTGCAGCTGGAGGCGGCACTGCAGCTTGTGCCCGATTAACTTCCACGTTTCCTAAAGCAATGAAGACTTGTTCAACTGTCCTCAGTCGCTCATCCAGTGCATTGGGAACAGGGTTAGCTTGGCCTCCAGGATTTGGCGGGTTCGCACCAGCTGGAGCGTTAGCATTTTCATTCACAGGAATTTCAGCTCGGGGTCTCCCTCTTGGCGGCATTCTGATGACCAAGCACACAGAGGTTAGATTCGGGGTTAATATAGGTTAATAGTCGAGTTAGACTATGATCAGAATTCTATCTCAAAAACTCTAAGTGCGAAAGAACACCGAAATGGGCAAGCAAAGGAAAAACACTATGTACGAAATTTCCACTAGATAATAACGATTTGATAACAAGGACTGCATCATCATATAATACTAGGTTACCACTATATAAAATGTGGTACCACCAAGATAAACAATATGTGATAATGCTAGGTACGGGAATGAAAGGAAGTGCTAGTAGTGATAAGCGATAAAAAGTCCATCCAAAGAGATCGCATGATATAGTCTAGAGCAAGTAGTCAGGGGAGTAGCCGAGCATCCTGCGATCGGCCTCAATCTCATCGTCAGTGTCAAGAGGCAGTGGAGGGTTCTCCACGACCTCCTCGGGATCCTTGTCCACAATGTTGACAAACTCGTCCGGGTCCTCTTCCTCCATCTCCGGCTCAGGATTGAGCTGATTTTGCAGCCCAACCACAACTTCCTCCCGTGCAAACATACGACCCTGCAATATGTGCACATGATGACGGTAGTCCTCAAACTCAGCTGCCAGTGCGTCGTGGCGTGCAGCAGCCTGATTAGTCCTAATGGTTAATGCCTCAAGTTTTTCCTCCAAGGACCTAATACGATTCCTATCGTTCGCGGCGTCTCTGCTAATGTGGCGAAGCTCGTGCGTAATGTCGGACATAGAACATAATAAGCGCATGATAGAGTCTTACAATCTTGGATCGGCCATCTAACATACAAATTTTACATTAAGGGATTTGGCACATAAAAATAATAATTTTGTTAATGCACATGCTTTCCCCCAAAAATAGTGCAAATTTTAAGACTTGTCGAATTTTCGAGGTATACTTTTCCATGGGTTTTAAAATAAAATTCCTTGTCCTTGGAAATAATATTTAAAATGCTTAAAAATAATATTGAATAATTTGGGCCTCTATAGTGGGCCGAAAAATAATAGCTTTAAAATTTTCGGGCTCTGATACCACTTTGTAACACCCCGGATTTGATCACCCAGGCCAGGGTATTACCGCCACACCTTTCTAAATAAGACGCGACCCAAATCGAGCTTATTTAGGAAGATGCTAAGGCTAAGTTGTATCAATTTTAAAATAATTTAAATACCATTCAAATGTGCCCGAATTAAAAATCAAATCAGAGTATCACATGCATAAAATAAGTAATGCGGAAGCAAAAACAAGGGCCAAACAGACGGCCAAAACCAAATCCAAAGTTCAAGTCCAATACGGGAAATTTAAAATAAAAATAAATGCGACAAGTTCTTTGTTTGAGAAATCCCATCCCGTCGTGCCATGACTTACTCTGCGAAAAATAGATAACAACAATTTATCAGTACAAACGGTACTGCGTAAGTTAATGTATAGCATAACAAAATTTAAAGTTTTTAGAAGAGTAATAAAAAGATAGGAATTTAATTTTTAAAATAGGCGAGTAAAATAATTTACGGGAATTTTTACACTTTACCACAAACATAATTACCAATGTTCATTTTGATCGAGGACATCCAAATTACCCGCTTGGGCATTTATGTCCACAAGCCGCCGGTATCAACGATCCTGGCCTAAGCCTTTTAAGATCAAATTACCCGCTTGGGCGCTTATGTCCACAAGCCGTCGGTATCAACAAATGTGAAAGCAGCGGACCCTATACAGACACACTCCGGAGCCCTAGATAACCCATACGGATACATCTAGGAGTATAGACTCATACTAACACGTAACATAATTTCCTTGGCGCCGTTTTGGCCACCAAAAAGAGGGGGCGGCCCAACGAGCTCACGCCAAGTGCACTTACCCTTCAAAGTTGGGCATCTAACTCGATCAAAACTTACAAGGTTTCAAAATTCACGTTCTAACAATTACAAAACATTATTATATTTCCAGAGTTCATAATCTTCACAAATGAGTAGCAATTGTCTCACAATTCATCAAAACGCACGAAACCAAATTTACCGATAAAACCTTACTGCAGCAGATTTCAAAATCGCACCAGGAAATGTAGTAAAACATTTTTGAAATTTCTGAAAATTTTACAGGTGCTAGGAAACATCTAAATAAGCATTTTTCTTAGAAATAGGCTTTATCAAATTCGAACTCTAAATGGCCTAAAAAAAATCATTTCAGAAACACCTCTTTCAAAGGGTACAGGATTTGGTTTTCCCTATTTTGGCCATATACCTTCCTCTCCACTCTATCAACTCTGGTGAACCACTTTTCAGCCTAACTGATGAATTTATTTCTACTCAGCCCTCATTTTGTGCCGTGAATCACTAGTCCTCCTCCTGGCTAGGCCAGACAGTTTCTTTGCTCATTGGTCGATTTAGGATCCGAGTATGATGGTTGGCATTTGAGATCGAACATGAAAAGAATAACTTTGGCCTGATGTTTTGTGTTTGTAATTGGCTACTGGTTAGCATTCTGAAAAAAAAAAGAGAGAGAAAAATTTATTTATTAAAAAAAAATAAAATAAATGTTTGACGATGAAAAAAAAAAAAAAAGAGAAGGAACTATTGAGAGGTAATGTCAAGGGCACTTTCTTGTAGAAACCTGCTTTGATTCATGGAAAAGTTTGGAGCCCCATGGTACCTTCGATCTATTATGTTGTATGGTGTTGGCCTCACCAGCTGGTATTTTTCTTTATAACATGTCTTTTTTGAAGCCCAATGCGATCATCATAGACGGTTTCTTTATCCCTTTACCTGCTTTCCTTTTGTCCACCTCTAGCCTTGGCCTGCAATAACCTTTCTCTGTCTCTTTGAATCGATGTATTGGAGTTGAGTATTATGCAGGGGAAATTTGTTTTTGAAGCAGGCTTATAGAATTGTATATATGACTCACCACTCCTTCTGTTTGTTGTTGTTTCTTGAGACGATGAATTAAACGCTGCCGTGGAGGTTGGGATGATGCATGTTTTGCAATACACACCTGTTGACGCTGTTGCGGGGCTCCACTCGCGGACGTTTGAGGTTATGATTGACTATAGTGAAATAGTGCCTAATCACTAGTAAAGAAATATTGCATGCTGTACTACAAACTGGTAGTTTGAATGGTTCAAATCAGTTGGGCAGTAAAGAACACAAGATGAAGGGAGCAGGTTCAAACGCCATTCCGTATGGTGGCGATTTAGCTGACTAGATCTATGTGATTGAATTCTTCCGAATTGCTTTGCTATGTAGTGATCAACATTGTGAGGTGTTTTTCAAATTAGTCCTGTTACTGTTCTTGTGTAGAATAGGGATGAGTGGCATGGAGGTGATGTTTTTATCATATTGAGACTGTTGTAATTGCATCTATGCAATAAAATAACTTTGCCTCAAAAAAAAAAAGGGTACAAGATTTACTGTTCACTCGACCACAGTTCCTTTAAAAATTCATAACAATTCCAAACGTGATCCAAAAATTCTGAAATTTTACAGGGATGATCTAAACACATAGAGGAACAACTTTTATGAAGACATTGAACATTGAAAACCATAATATATAGGAGTAATATGGACAACAAAACTGACTACACCATAACACTAAAACTGTCATCAGAAATTCAGAAAATACCAGATGATTTTTCGATGCCTAAATCATGTTCAAAAATTATTAAAATTTACAGAGATCATATTCAAGGTGTTAGGAACATTTTTCATTTCGAAAAGTTTTCCCAAAAACAAACGGATCTAAGTGAAAAACGCTGAATAAAAGAAACTATACGGATAAAACCCTAAAAACAGATTTGGAAAGGGATGGAAATCGAGTAAGAACTTGATGTATACTCCACCAAAAGCCCTAAAATTTGAAATGCACAACACTAACTTACTTTTCAAGAGTTTGAGATCACAAATCCTCGTATTTGACTCGTCCAAAAGTGATCCCAACCGTGCAACAACCTGCTATACCCGAATGATCCTAAAAAATGAAGATGTTGGAAGAGTCTCTCAATTCTAAGGGCTGGAATATGGATCTAAGGACAAGGGATTGAAGAAGAACACTTACCTAATCGAAGATGACTGAGATGGGAAGCTTGAGATTCGTCCAAAGCCCTTTTCCAAGAGAAGAACTCCTTCAAACCCTCTCAACACTCAAAGAAAACTTGATTTTCGGATTAATGGATGAAGGGTAGTTTTTGGACTGTTAAAGGCTTGATAATGGGAGATTTAGAGTTCCTATGGGTACCATGAATACCCTAGGAAAGTGGTGTGCGAAATAATGACAGTCATGCCTCGGATTACTCCCTCAAATCCTCATCCAAACCACCTAACTCCAACATCTCCAATGAATCCACTTTTTATCCATGTATCCAACCTTGTGCAAGTTGTAGGGGAGTCTAATACACTAAAAATCCACCCCAATACATCTCCTAACACTCCTTAATGACTGAGCATGGGAGATTGATCGATTGAAATCGCCTAAGTTGGAAAATGGAGCCAAAAACGCGTTGAATGCGTTTGGAGCCGCAAACCAGTAGGGCGGCGCGTTGGTGGCGCGCCACCGCGCGGCCACCGCGCCACCACCAGGCTGCGGGCCTTTTTTTATTATTATTATTATGATTTTTATTTTCTAAAAATCATAATATGGAATTATTCGAGATTGTTGGGATAATTCGATAACTCTCTTCGAGTTGCTATCGTCCGAAAATATTTAATTCCGCTCTCTCGGAATTATTTCGGTTTCGATAGTTAAATCCGATTCTTAAAATTTTCGGATTTAAAATTCGATGTCAATTTCTCGGGTATTACACTATAGGTACTATTTGTGAGTAAAAATATAATTAGGTTAAAGTGAACAATATAGATATATTGCACATGTTGTCTACTACCAACATTGATTTCCATAAGACAGTATCTACAATTTATAGTTCAACTATTAATTATTTATTTTATAGTATGAAATCTAAATGGTCCGGTGGGATCCTCATTTGTCTACTTTTTAATTGCGTTTCTTGGGTGACATTAAGATTGGAATATGATATATTCCACAACCAGTGAACCATGGATTTTCTTCGATATGTATAAGAGAGAACACATATACACAAGCACATAGTGGGTGGGGTTCACCGAACAATGGGGAAGGATGGTAGACATATTAAAACGTGGACTACAATTCACAATACCGTCTTGTAAACTACTTCCTCCGTTCTCTTTTAAGTGATCCATTTGCATAATATCAACTATTCATTAAGTCATTTTAATCAAAAGTTTAACATAGTTACATAAGAGAAAATATAGTCAAATGAGATGTTATTAGATTTGTCTAATCACGTAGTTTTATAATATTAAATTTTTACAATTTTTTACTTATATACAATTTAAGTTATTACTATTTAAAAATGTGTCTTGGACTGCGTGAAACGCAGAAGGAGTGCATTTAAAAGAGAACAGAGGAAGTATAAACTAATCAACATGGGAAGAAGGTCAAAATTGAGATACTGAGACAAAATTTAGTTGATTTCTCAAAAAGATCGAGATAAAAATTTAAAAAGAAAGAACAAAACTTTTCAAAAAAAGAAAAAAACATAACTGAAATAGAGACATTTTTTCGAACACATTGAATACTGCCTAATTTCCTATATATAATCCACACATTAAGAAAACTAAATGTAGACAGATATCAAATTCATTGCCATTGGTATCGGGAATTCCAGAATCTAACAAATCAAAACAAAATTGGAACGAAAATCAAATTACTTAAGGCTCATTCAAGAATACTTGAATCTTATGAAGACTATGTTATCAAGAGAAATAATGGCAACATAAATTCATTGTGGTTTTTCTGAAGTGAAAAAAGAAAAAGAAAAAAAAAAGAAAAGCCATAAACTTAAAACTCAAGGTTATGAAGACTATTAAGTACTTAACAATTTAGTGATAGAATTGACTATCTAACCCAATATTTTAAATTTGAGAAAATATGTTTAGTACAACTATTCAAATTAAAGTCAGTGGAGAGGAGGTTATCATTCATCATTAAAGGAAGAATTAATCGAATAATAACTGAAAAAAGAATAAAGATTCATTCTTATTTAAATGATCAATTGAATACTGTAAAAATGATTTGGTGAAACTGATGTAGATAATGTAAAAATTACATTAACATTATGCAACTTAAAGAATACTAAATCATTATTCCCTCCTTCCCGGTAGAAACGTCTTTTTGACTTTTTGACACTGTTCATTGCTCAAATTTGACTCAATATTATTGTAAGTGTAGATTTGGAAAAAATAGTCGAGTTTGGTCTTATTAGATTCGTCTAATCGTATAGTTTTAGAATATATATTTTATATAATTTTTTACTTATATATATTTTGAAATATGAACGATTAAAGAAGTGCATTGAATTGTGTATAAAAGTGAAAGAAGACATTTTAAGTGGGACGGAGGGAGTATTATATTCATAAGTATTTGTATTTGCGACATAAGAGAAATGAAGACAATATATATACATATATGTTCATAATAGTACTATTATTATGTTCATATGAAAGATGGAAGAGATTATCTAGAACAATTGATACCAAAATTTTAAAAGCCAAATTAAATTAAAAATTAGCATAAATGCAATTCATCCAATTTAACTGTCAACCCTTGAGCATGGGGAATATGTTAATTGTTAATATCAAAATTATAATTATGTTTATACCTATAATTCAAAACAAATTCAATAATTATTTTTATTTATATGATGTAGTTTATTAAAACTATTTTTATGTTAAAAATTATATTTAAAAATTAAACCTGATACAAAAAATTAAAATTAAAATATGATTATATTTTTATAACGGATTTTAATTTCTTATTAACTATATATAGTTTGATAAATTAACTGAATTATAGTTATTATTAATTAATTTTTAATTAAGGTTAATATAATAAATATAATTAATTATATTAATTTGAAAATACAACATATTCAATTAAATAATATATGTCGAGCAAAAATTAAAGAATATGTATTGGTTTAACTAAATCTATCATAATATTAAATATATTATAATTTATTTCTAATTTATATTGTAATACCCCAGATTTTTATCAACGTCCAAAGGAATAAAATTTATTCCGATCAATGTCGAAATATCTCCGAGAAGAAGAAAATAATTTATCACAATAAATTATTGCTCGGAAATGAAACGCCGATAGATTCAAAATTCAAAATGGAATAAAAGAGGGAAAGGAAGCCCGAAGACATTCCATGAATTGAGTCAAAATAATTGGAATTAAATTCAAGAAGGAAAATAATTCTAATTCCAAGAACTCGTGAAGTCGGAAGAAATTTAATTACACAAGTTATTGCACGGGAGTCAAAAGACGACGAATTGGAAGCCGACGAACCCGAGACCGACGAACTTAAGATTTCAAACATGAATTCATTTGAGTCGAGATAAATTTAAGATAAGAATTTATGATCCGAGAATGACCCGAAAAATCGAGCCCGAAAACGTAGGAGGACAGAAGTCCGAAAGAGAGGAGAAAAGGCCCGACGGGATCGCACGGCCCAGACCAGGCCGCGCGCCCTCCGCGCTGGTTTTGGCTAAAAACCGCGCCAACCCCGCGCCACCAAGACAGCAGCTGCCAATTGCGCGATTTCGGGGATTTCTTGCCATATTTCGACTCCCCGACTTAGGAAAGCCAATCCCAGACGGGGGAAAGGCTATTAGGACGATGGGGGATGATTTTCCACCCCCATAATCAGTCTCCCAAGTTTATCCACCAGTCTCAAACTCTCCCAAAGCAAAACACCCACCCGACGACTTTCCGGCGACCTTCCGACGAGTTTCCGGCGACCGACGACGACCAAGGAAGAGTGTAGATCATCGATTACAGTTCTTGAATCATTGGTAAGTCGTCCATAGGTTTTTGTTTAAGATTTCGATGCCGAAAATCCGATCTAACCTTAGACTTTTGCTTCCGGATTCGGATTGTGACGTTGGAAGAGGAAATCGACTTGAGGAGATTCGTTCGTGACATCCCGTGGATTCCGGACGACCCCGTGACCTCCTAGACATCATCCCCACTGTAAGTTAATACTTACTTGGTTTTGGGTGACTTAAAATGCAACCAAACGTGTGGATTTAATAACTCTAAAATCTGTCAACACAAAAAACCCTCGGCGCAACAATTTTGTGTGAATTTTTCGAACCCCTTAAAACTGCTCAAACGGAAAAACTTAAAACATGAATAACGTTCCTAAGACATAGATCTAGTTCGTGTAAAATTTTCATAATTTTTCATTGCGTTTTGTATCCGAAAACGGCCGACAACCAACCTGCCTTGAGATTCGAACTTGAAACTGGGACAGATTTGAAATCGAATCAAAACCCCTATTTCGAGAGTTCAAACCGAAAAACTCAAAACTAGACTTTTAATCCTAACACATAAATCTAGGTTGTGTAAAAATTTCAGACATTTTCGTCAATGTTGCTATTTTAAATCGCATCAAACATAAACTGCCTTGATAAGACTTTTCGAAATCTGACTGTGTACATGTCCGAACTTGATGAGCATGTTTCTATATTTTCTATTCCGATTTGATCTTTGCAATCTAAATAAAAGTTGTAGATAATCATGTCTAGTATGTGCATATAAAATTTCAGAATTTTTGGAGTCCATTTGTTATGTTAAAAAGTTGAAACTTTGAACTGTGACAAACCTGAGTCCGGACAGAATTCTGCTTGCGTAATAAACTCGATTTTTGACATGTTTCCTCAACTTATTTCGAAAACATTAAAACACGAAAGTTGTTCGTTAGGACGTTTTTGATTTACTGTGAAAATTTCAGATTTTTCTGACTTGAAATAAATTTTTTAATTAAAAAGGCGTAAACTGTGACGTCAAATGATTTTAAATCGAAGAGATTTTGAAATATCGAAACAAACGGTCGAGACCTTGAAATACGTTATATCTATACTTTTGAAAAATCTCGTTACACTAAATTAAAACCTATGAGATACTTGGCTATGTAGGAGGTGAGTGCTCGATAGAGTGCCCCTCTAGCTTTTCGCATCGTGCCTAGACGGACGAGTGTGACCTATGTAGGGGGTGAGTGCTCGATGGAGTGCCCCTCTAGCTTTTCGCTTCGTGCCAAAACGGCCGAGAGTGACCGACGTAGGGGGAAATGCTCAATAGAACGCCCCCTAGCTTTTCGCTTCGTGCCAAAACGGCCGAGGGTGGATGTTATGAGAAACTGTGCCAAAATGGCCAATGAAATACTTGAAATACGACACGGCTGCGGCCGCCGGATCACCGGCTATACAAGATACTTACGACATGGCTGCGGCCGCCGGATCACCGGCTATACAAAATATTGAGAAATGGTCACGTAACGGGGAAATAAAAGATTTAATGTTTTTAAGTATTTATTTATTTATGCCCGTCTTTAAATTATGCATTTAAAATTATGTCCTTAAATTTTCATGTCATGACTAAATTGTTATTATGGATTAAATGCATGTTCAAGTACACAATTAAATTATTAATTTTAAATTGATAGATGAGTTGTTTGTATGCATGCCTCGGAGTAAAAATTTAATTATTTAATTAAACCTCTTTATACGTGTGTTAAATTATGATCTTGTGGAAATCCTTGTCTTTTCAAATATGTAATTAAATTATTATTAGACGAATAAAATTTAAATCATGTCTTGTATGCACATGTTTTTCTTAAATGTAATTAAAGATTTTGAAACCCCTTGATCATAGTAGGTGTTAACTTACTCAGCACGTTTTGCTGACCAAACCATATTTTCTTTCCTTTTTCTTTCAGAGTATGAGGATTAAGCATCATCCTATGCATACATGGGACATTCGGGAAAAACTCTATTTTTAAATTCCTACATTTAATTACAACTTGCATGAACGGGCCTGTTTAACCCGTGTTTTGGCCATGTCGGCCCTATACTTAAGTTCCGCTGCATTATACATATGTAAATATTACTTTCCGCTGCAACTTTGATATTATGATTTTTAAATTATATTGTAATGGGCTGTTTGAATATTTTAAATTCTGAAAAACCATAGCCTTGCATCTCTTTAGCAAGCTCGGAGAAACCGTGTCTTGCTAGGGAGGTGTGGCGGTGACATCCCGGCCTGGGTTATCAAATCCGGGGTGTTACAAAGTGGTATCAGAGCCCGGAATATTTTAAAGCTATTATTTTAAAGAGCCCGGAATATTTTAAAGCTATTATTTTAAAGAGCCCGGACTATTTTTAAAGCTAGTATTATTATTATTATTTAAACTATTATTTTAAAAACTAGTATTAATTTTTAAACCATTATATTTTTAAGGCTTTTCTTTTGAGCCCAAACTTTTAGACCGAAATTATTTTACTTATAAGTATTATTTTAAAGCCCAAATTTTTCTTTTTTTTTAACCCAAAAATTTTAGCCCAATACCTATATTTTGACTTGGGCCCAAGAATTTATTAGCTTTGGCCAATATAGTGGCCCAAACCTTTTACCCTTATTCTTTTAAAACATATCCATGGAACAAATTTCTTTTTTTTTTTTAAAACCCATGGATAAATAAATGCATGCATAAATTACATTTTTATTGGGGGGGGGGGGGGTTTGCATATGCATATGCATACATAAATATCTGTACTAACCTTTTATGTGAATCGTATGTGATACATAACCTTCTCACTCTAGTGTTCGACATGACCTTGAGTCTTGACTTAGAAGCGCTAACTTAAGACTAACGTTGCCTTAGTCCTAGATCTTGATCACTTAGAAACTCATCTTCGCGTGCTTAATAACAGAAAATGGCACCTAGGAGAAAGCCGAGGAAAGTAAGTCCAAACGGCACTGACACTGACCTCCCAAGCGCACCTAACAACAATGAGATTCCTCCGAACATAGGAGATCGAGCGCCTCATCTTCCCAACAACATGGATAAACGTTTAAGGATGGTAGAAGAAGTACTCGTAGTATTAGGAAACGCCGAGGTGCATAGGGCACAAGCGGCAATACCTCCGCCAGTAGCTCGAAACAACTATCTAGCTTTGGTAAATCCCTATCAACCACCACACTATGATGGGGAGGAAGATCCTGCCAAACTAGAGGAGTGGATCCGTACGTTCGATAAATTCTTAAACGCTATCAAATGCCCTAATGAGGAAAAGATACATGCAACAACTTACTACCTAGGAGGTGAAGCCGATGAGTGGTGGCAAAACCTCCAGAGGAAAGTAGTGGAAGACGAGAAAGCCTACACTTGGGAAGATTTTAAGGAAGTTCTGAGGGAGAGGTTCTACCCGTTAAGCACAAAAGCGGCGAAGTACGAGGAATTCATCAACCTAAGGCAAGGCGCACAGACAGTGCAAGAGTACTACACCAAATTCAAGGAGCTAGTACGATTTTCTACGAGGCTAGTACCAACTGACTTCGACAAGGCTCAGAAATTTGAGACGGGGTTAAACCTGGCTATTAGGGAAGTGATCACGGGTGTGCACTACTCTGACCTGCAAGCTGTTTATGATCGTGCGGTAGCGGTTGCACGAGTTCAGGGATTGAAGCGGAAGGCGATAGGTGAGTCTAGCCAAGGTCCCCAAGGACAAGACAAGAGAGGTAAGGACCGCGGAACTGATAATGACTCGGGTAGGAATAACCTTCGCAAAGGCCCAAATGGACCAGCCCAAGACAACGATGGAGGCAATAATAGAAGGATTTTCACCCGTAAAGGCTACGTGCCCCGATGCCTAAGCTGTAACCAACCTCATCTGGTGAGGGGATGCCCTCAACCCGACACATGCTTCCGATGTGGTCGACGTGGACATCGGATGAAAGAATGTCGAACCCAGATTAAGAATATAACCAAAAGAGATGACCTGGTCGCTGGACCTAACTAGCCACAAATAACCAAGGGGGACTCATGGGACGTTAAATGTGGTAAATAAAGCGGACATACCTGTGCTAGGCAACGATACTCGAACCTTCGTGGGAATAATGTGTAGGCAGTTATGGGGACATAACTGTAATCTTAAGGGGGGGGGGAGGATGTAATACCCAGTAAGAATGCATAAGCATTTATTTTTGAAACCCGAATATTTTGTATCCCAAATAAACAAATTCAAATTGTTTTGAACTACGTCATGGCTTGATCCCTTCACAGGGTACGTAGGCAACTCGGAAATTTCAATTCTGGGTTCAGTCAAACAATAATCAAACAACAAACAATCAATAATCGAACACTAATTCAATAACACAATATCGCAAAATAATAAAATAAACAAAAGGACACTAACTCTTAGCGCGAGAAAGCCGAAACACAACTTCGAGGACGAAGTTGATTCTTAAGGGGGGTAGACTGTAATACCCCAGATTTTTATCAACGTCCAAAGGAATAAAATTTATTCCGATCAATGTCGAAATATCTCCGAGAAGAAGAAAATAATTTATCACAATAAATTATTGCTCGGAAATGAAACGCCGATAGATTCAAAATTCAAAATGGAATAAAAGAGGGAAAGGAAGCCCGAAGACATTCCATGAATTGAGTCAAAATAATTGGAATTAAATTCAAGAAGGAAAATAATTCTAATTCCAAGAACCCGTGAAGTCGGAAGAAATTTAATTACACAAGTTATTGCACGGGAGTCAAAAGACGACGAATTGGAAGCCGACGAACCCGAGACCGACGAACTTAAGATTTCAAACATGAATTCATTTGAGTCGAGATAAATTTAAGATAAGAATTTATGATCCGAGAATGACCCGAAAAATCGAGCCCGAAAACGTAGGAGGACAGAAGTCCGAAAGAGAGGAGAAAAGGCCCGACGGGATCGCACGGCCCAGTCCGGACGCACGGCCCAGACCAGGCCGCGCGCCCTTCGCGCTGGTTTTGGCTAAAAACCGCGCCAACCCCGCGCCACCAAGACAGCAGCTGCCAATTGCGCGATTTCGGGGATTTCTTGCCATATTTCGACTCCCCGACTTAGGAAAGCCAATCCCAGACGGGGGAAAGGCTATTAGGACGATGGGGGATGATTTTCCACCCCCTTAATCAGTCTCCCAAGTTTATCCACCACTCTCAAACTCTCCCAAAGCAAAACACCCACCCGAAGACTTTCCGGCGACCTTCCGACGAGTTTCCGGCGACCGACGACGACCAAGGAAGAGTGTAGATCATCGATTACAGTCCTTGAATCATTGGTAAGTCGTCCATAGGTTTTTGTTTAAGATTTCGATGCCGAAAATCCGATCTAACCTTAGACTTTTGCTTCCGGATTCAGATTGTGACGTTGGAAGAGGAAATCGACTTGAGGAGATTCGTTCGTGACATCCCGTGGATTCCGGACGACCCCGTGACCTCCTAGACATCATCCCCACTGTAAGTTAATACTTACTTGGTTTTGGGTGACTTAAAATGCAACCAAACGTGTGGATTTAATAACTCTAAAATCTGTCAACACAAAAAACCCTCGGCGCAACAATTTTGTGTGAATTTTTCGAACCCTTAAAACTGCTCAAACGGAAAAACTTAAAACATGAAAAACGTTCCTAAGACATTGATCTTGTTCGTGTAAAATTTTCATAATTTTTCATTGCGTTTTGATATCCGAAAACGGCCGACAACCAACCTGCCTTGAGATTCGAACTTGAAACTGGGACAGATTTGAAATCGAATCAAAACCCCTATTTCGAGAGTTCAAACCGAAAAACTCAAAACTAGACTTTTAATCCTAACACATAAATCTAGGTTGTGTAAAAATTTCAGACATTTTCGTCAATGTTGCTATTTTAAATCGCATCAAACATAAACTGCCTTGATAAGACTTTTCGAAATCTGACTGTGTACATGTCCGGACTTGATGAGCATGTTTCTATATTTTCTAGTCCGAGTTGATCTTTGCAATCTAAATGAAAGTTGTAGATAATCATGTCTAGTATGTGCATATAAAATCTCAGAATTTTTGGAGTCCATTTGTTATGTTAAAAAGTCGAAACTTTGAACTGTGACAAACCTGAGTCCGGACAGAATTCTGCTTGCGTAATAAACTCGATTTTCGACATGTCTTCTCAACTTATTTCGAAAAAGTTAAAACACGAAAGTTGTTCGATAGGACGTTTTTGATTTACTGTGAAAATTTCAGATTTTTCCGACTTGAAATGAATTTTTGAATTAAAAAGGCGTAAACTGTGACGTCAAATGATTTTAAATCGAAGAGATTTTGAAATATCGAAACAAACGGTCGAGACCTTGAAATACGTTAGATCTATACTTTTGAAAAATCCCGTTACACTAAATTAAAACCTATGAGATACTTGGCTATGTAGGAGGTGAGTGCTCGATAGAGTGCCCCTCTAGCTTTTCGCATCGTGCCTAGACGGACGAGTGTGACCTATGTAGGGGGTGAGTGCTCGATGGAGTGCCCCTCTAGATTTTCGCTACGTGCCAAAACGGCCGAGAGTGACCGACGTAGGGGGAAATGCTCAATAGAACGCCCCCTAGCTTTTCGCTTCGTGCCAAAACGGCCGAGGGTGAATGTTATGAGAAACTGTGCCAAAACGGCCAATGAAATACTTGAAATACCCGGATCACCGGCTATACAAAATATTGAGAAATGGTCACGTAACGGGGAAATAAAAGATTTAATGTTTTTAAGTATTTATTTATTTATGCCCGTCTTTAAATTATGCATTTAAAATTATGTCCTTAAATTTTCATGTCATGACTAAATTGTTATTATGGATTAAATGCATGTTCAAGTACACAATTAAATTATTAATTTTAAATTGATAGATGAGTTGTTTGTATGCATGCCTCGGAGTAAAAATTTAATTATTTAATTAAACCTCTTTATACGTGTGTTAAATTATGATCTTGTGGAAATCCTTGTCTTTTCAAATATGTAATTAAATTATTATTAGACGAATAAAATTTAAATCATGTCTTGTATGCACATGTTTTTCTTAAATGTAATTAAAGATTTTGAAACCCCTTGATCATAGTAGGTGTTAACTTACTCAGCACGTTTTGCTGACCAAACCATATTTTCTTTCCTTTTTCTTTCAGAGTATGAGGATTAAGCATCATCATATGCATACATGGGACATTCGGGAAAAACTCTATTTTAAATTCCTACATTTAATTACAACTTGCATGAACGGGCCTGTTTAACCCGTGTTTTGGCCATGTCGGCCCTATACTTAAGTTCCGCTGCATTATACATATGTAAATATTACTTTCCGCTGCAACTTTGATATTATGATTTTTAAATTATATTGTAATGGGCTGTTTGAATATTTTAAATTCTGAAAAACCATAGCCTTGCATCTCTTTAGCAAGCTCGGAGAAACCGTGTCTTGCTAGGGAGGTGTGGCGGTGACATCCCGGCCTGGGTTATCAAATCCGGGGTGTTACATATATCCTTCTCAAATATATGAAAAGATTTTTTTTCAAGATTTTCTTAGAGTAATAAATAGATTTATTACCTAAATATAAGATTTAAAAGATTGATTCATGACTTGGCAAGTAGGATGATTCAGTGCTGACGTGTAATTAATTTGGATGACTGTACGTTTTTGGATGATTAATCAGCGTTTATGTGGAAACCCAAGGCATAATTACAATATAACCCTTAAAACTAAAAAGGAATGGAATAATTTAATAAGGGCAATACAGTCTGCACATGTCAAAAAGTATTCAGAATTATCTATATAGATTATTATTTTTAAATTTTAAAGTATTATTTCCATGGTTTAAATTTTATTTTTAAAAAAAAACCAATGGGAAAATATATATATAAATGATTCTGACAAGTTTAGACGAATGCATAAAATATTTTTCGGGGTTGGGATAGCAATGCATATGCATCCATGCATGAATATTTGTCCTAACCTTTCCTGTGAATTTTCTGTGTTAGATAGCATTTTTATTTGACATAAGCTTGACTTAAAGGCATTAGTTTGAGATTAATTTTGCCTTAGTCTTAGATCTTGATCACCCCTGCTTAGCGTGCCCATAATCAATTCTCGGCCTTTGCCATTCCTATCATGTAGATCTTTAGCAAGACGCTATATGTTGACTTATCAAGCAACCTAGTATTGAATATGAGGGTTGAGTATCCATTTGGATTTAAGATTGCGAGAAATTTTCCTTGAAGATTTTTGGACATTAAGGAATAATCATTGGACTTAGTTGATGAACATGGTGAGGATACCATGTCAAACCATAGTGTTGAACCAAATCGTGAGGAGGTTAACAAATGACGTCCCTCTGAATGTAGAGAACCTAGAACTATTAGCTTAGGAATTCAATTACCATCGGGAAAAGTGGTATAGTATTCTAATAGAGATGATGGAATCCCGATAGTAATCAAGAACTTAGAATTCTTTGCGAACCTTGTGGAATTTGACTTTAGGGATGTTGATCAATTCATAGCAGTTATGGGAATATAACTGAAAGCCTAAGGGGGAGATGATGTAATACCCAAGAAATTTAATTCACGTTCAAAGGAATGGAATTAATTGAGGACGATGTTTATCCCTAAGAAGGTAGATGGAAATACCCCAGTGTTAAATTTCAAGATCGAAGTTAAAGTGATGACACAACTTCAAGGACGAAGTTGATTTGTAAGGAGGGTAGATTGTAATACCCGAGATTTTTAATTGCGTCCAAAGGAGCAAAATGAATTTCTTAATCCGAATAAGGTCGAAATATTTCCGAGAAGAAGAAAATAATTTATTACAATAAATTATTGCTCGGAAATGACATGCCGATAAATTCAAAAATTCAAATCAAAACGTTGGACGAGTTGAAATGGAATAAAAGAGGGAAAGGAAGCCCGAAGATATTCCATGGACTGAGCCCAAGAGAAATGGAAGTAATTCAGGATTAAAAGAATTTAAATTCCAAGAGTCCCGTGAAGTGAGGAAATAATTTAAATAATTAAATTATCACACGGGAACCAATAGTCGACGAATTCAAGATTTCGAATACGAAATTAATCGAGTTCGAAATGAGTTCAAAAATAGGAATTTATAACCCGAGAGTAACCCGAATAATCGAGCCCGAGTACGTAGAAGGATAGAAGCCCAAAAGAGATGAGAAAAGGCCCGACGAGATTGCAACTATGGAAGCACAATAATGGCGATTTTCTTTCCCCGATTTGATGATTCGACTATGGTAACTTACCTAGGATGGTGAGGGTGAGTTATCATCAGATTTTGCAGTCCTTGTATACCCTTTTCAGCTCCCAAAACCGCCCCACCACGCCTTTCTATCTTCATCCCTTCGAAACCCTAGTTTTGTGCATCCAAATGCCACCCGACGAAGGAATCCGACAAGGAGGACGTGTGGAGCGAGATTCTAGGCGCCGCCGACCATCCCAAATCATCCTAGAACTCATCCAAGTAAGTTGATTCTTAATATAACCATTTCAGTGCCATGAACTCGAGCAAACCGTAGGATTAGAGCAACACATTAAAAACTGACATTAGAAAACTCACCTTGCGCAATTTCTGAAATCTAGTAATTCGGACCCCTTTGGATGTTCAAAAGGGAAAATGTAAAACTTCAATCTCGTTTCTAAGACCTTAAACTACATGGTGTTAAAATTTCACGATTTTTGATCAATTTTTGATTTCCCAAATCCGATCTGGTTTTCTCTGTGACATTTTCGCAAGCTGTCAGCAACTACCCTTTCGTGCGATTTTTAAAATCCAAATGTTAGACCATTTTAAAGCATCCAAACGGGGAAACTTAAAACTACAAAGTTATTCCTAACATCTTGAATAGTGTTGTGTTAAAATTTTGTAAATTTTGGTCGATGTTTTGACCCTCGAATCAGATCTAGAATCCCCTGCAATTTTATCTCGTTTTGAAAACTGACAGTTTTGATGTCCAAATTTAATGAACGTTTTTCTAAATGACCCAGGCGGATTCAGACTTTGTGATATAAACAAAAGTTGTAGATAATTTTATCTAGGATTTACTCGTAAAACTTTATAAATTTTCGTTGAAATTTGAACCTCCGGAACCGTCCGAAAATATTCTGCATTCTTGATTAAGTTAGAAATACTGACAGTTTTGACTTTCGGAAAGGATTCGCGAATTTCGATCTGTTCCGGACAAAAATAACCTTTGCTTTACAAATAAAAGTTGTAGATGATCATGTCTAGTATGCACCAGTAAATGTTGATAAGTTTTGGAGTTCATTTGACATGTCGAAAAATTCTTTTAAAAGTGGGTGACGAAGCCGAATCCTGACAGTAGGTGTTTTCGGTAGAAATCATGATATTTGACTTGTCTCCTTACATTTTTTCGGAAAACACGAAGAATGGAAGTTGTTCGTTAGGGTGTCATTGGTATACTGGGTAAATTTCATAGTGATCGCCTTAAGAATGAATTTCTGATACCGAAAGGCGTAATCTGCGACTTGTGTGCTTATTAAACCTTGAGATTTATGGAAAACTTTCCTTGTGACACTTTCAACGATTTTGAAAACTTTGTGATTTATGATCGAGTTGGATACTATGAAATATCGATTATGTGGCTTGTGGACATAAGAGCCCAAGCGTATGACTAGCGGACATAGGAGCCCTAGTGAAATATTGATTTGAGGCTTGTGGACATAAGAGCTCAAGCATAAGGCTAGAGGATATAAGAGCCCTAGCGAATGGTGATTTGTAAGGCTGGTGGACATAAGATCCCTAGCGAATTGTGATTTGTGAGGCTTGTGGACATAAGAGCCCAAGCATAAGGCTGGTGGACATAAGAGCCCTAGCGTGAGGCTTGTGGACATAAGTGCCCAAGCGGAATACGGTGACTTCGATCATGTTGAACAATAGTAAAAGAATGAAATATTGGTTTATGCGAGAATATATATCTTATCGCCTGATTTTAAATCCTCCTAATAGCTAACGGGAAACTAAAAGACTTGCGTGCGTTGTTAATTTAGTTATTTATTTATGATTATGCTTTTAAATTCATGAATTTAAATTATGTAAATTAGATTCTTAATTGTTATCCGGTCAAATTATATTTATAAAAGTGCATGAGTAAAAGTATATTTTTATTTAATTAAATTTTAAAAGCCCATTATTGTTATGCTAGGAATTAATTTGCTCAGTATTTTATATACTGATAAAACCCGTTGTTTTATTTTTCTTTTACAGAGTATGGAAAATGGCATGAGCATGCACGCATATTGGGGCTCGTGAATTAAATTAATAATTGTGAATGTTGCATTTTATTAAACTTAAATTACTCACTGCGTTTTGGCCATGTCAGCCCAAGTTATATTTCCGCTGCGACTTATTTTATTATTGTGGATGATATTATGTTATTTTAAAATTAAATCTTTTGGGGCTTGCTTTTAAATTATTTTTGAAATACCTTAGCCTTGCATCTCTCAAGTGAGCTCGAATGAGTCGTGTCTTGCTTGGGAGGTGTGACGGTGGCATCCCGGCCCAGGTTACCAAAACCGGGGTGTTACAGAGAGTGTTACAGAGAGTATTGCTGGCGAATCTGCATGATGATATTCACAACGGCTAGGTTCAACCTTGCCCGGATCATGTCCAAGGATTATGGCAACAAGATCTCTCATTCCGGGCAACTCCATTCTAAGGAGGAAGATTTATGGAAATAATATCTTACCTTAGAATGGAGATTTTGATCACTTCAAATACGCAGGCCAAGCAGTGGACATGTACGACTTGGAAATCATCTTTCTCTTGAGCCATTAAAGTATTCCTGAAGTGAGAAAAACAATTCCTTCATGTGTTCGTAATTACATCATACTGAAGGAAGTGTTCAATCATCACAACCTTGGGTGATTTGATCGAGATTGTCCTACTGCGATCTTGATTGAGGTCGACGAATTCAATCAAGCATACCAAGGAGTCATCAACACACGAGCTTAAAAGAATAAAACTTTTGAAGGAGGGTTTGCCAACAGGTTTCGACCGAGGGTAGCTTGAAGGGGGAGTCTTTAAGGAATTGGAGCAAGGTCGGGGAGACCTCACCAAAACTAGTGAGAGTTTTGGTTCGACAATTCAACTGGTTGGAGATTGGAGTTGAGCAAACAGAATCACTATTGTTTGGATCTTGGATCAAGTTAAACAAGTAGTGAAACCTCCTGGATTTGTATCCCCCAGACATAGGCTTGTGCCGAACTGGGTCAACAAATCTCTGAGTTCATTTATTATTCAGTTTATTTTTATTCCGCTGCTTATTATTTTAAAACTGAATAACGTGTCCACGAAAGGTGTTTGAACTAGTTTACAGGGTACATCTCTAAACGGACCTAACAATTGGTATCAGAGCCACACGCTCTCGAGCGAGATCCAGTACTAGAGATGACTGACAATCAGGGTGGTTCAGTAACCAGACCCCCATTGCTCGATGGATCAAACTATGCCTATTGGAAAGATCAAATGGATGCATTTCTCATTGCGTTAGATGAAGGAGCATGGGATGCAGTTGAAACTCAATATCACCCACCAGTTGTTGAAAAAGATGGGGTGAAAACCTTGAAACCAAGGAGTGAATGGACTGCAACTGAGAGGCTTGCTGCATCAAAGAATTCCAAAGCACTAAATGCTATTCACAATGCTCTCACGAAGGATCAATATCGCCTTATTGTAGGTTGTAAGATTGCCTATGATGTCTGGACTACTTTAGCCAATACCTACGAGGGTATGGCACCGGTAAAGAAATCTAGAATCATAACTCTTGATGCTCAATTTCATAGAATTACCATGGATGATAATGAATCTGTTGGCCAATATATTGGTCGTATTCGAGATCTAACTAACCAAGCCCTTCAGCTTGGCAAAGAATATTCTTACCAGGATATTGTAGGCAAAATCATTGGAACACTTCCAGAAAGGTTCAATGCAATTGTGGCTGCACTTGAATTATATTAAGACTTTGATAAGTTACAGGTTGATGAGTTAATGGGAATCCTACAATCCTGGGAGATGGATCACTGTCCAAGGGGCAAAAACAAAACAGTTGCCTTCAAAACTGAGACCAAAGGAATTGATGAAAAATCCTCCGAAGACCCTGGTGACTACAGTGATGAGGAAGAACTCACGATGTTGCCCAAGAGGCTAAACTATATTCTAAAGAACAGGAGGACCAGATTCAATCCATCTATGAAGAAGGATGTCGGGACGTCAAACACCAAGCCTGCTTCAAAGAACTCTAAGTCATTCGACCGAAATAGATCTAAACAATCTAGATCTGAGATGACAAGGAAATCATTTGCTTTGAATGTGGTTGATGCACCCTGTGAAACCACACTTATACAAGCTTGAATTGTACCACAATATGTCCAAAATGTGTGCATTTTACATTAATTCATTGCACTTTTAGGTGTATTTCATGTGTTTTTATTTTTCAAGTGATCATGGTTAGATTTGGCTTATTTAGGTTAAATTTATCATGTTTTTATGTGTTTTTAATAAGACTTTGGCAAATCTAATGCATTGCAATATTGTTTCAGGCATTTAAATGATGAAAAGCTATGTTCGGAAGGTTTATTTTGGAAAATAAGGAATATTTAATGTGATATGCTCCAAGATTCAGACTTAGAGAAATTCGGAGTTGAGATCTTCCCAGGAGGCTCCGCACAGGCATGGCGGAGCCTAAATTGCCTTCCGAGCACACCATCAGGCACCGTTTCAACACTTAGAAAAATTTCAGAGGTGAAAAAGCTTCAGAATGCTCCGCACCTTCTTGGAGGCGCCTAAAACAGCCTCCAGGCGCCACTTTTGGCACCCCAATCAGAAAATTGGAAAAATTGTCAGGATGCGCCAACTCTTCTTGGTGGCGCCTGATGATAATGGCCAGAAATGTCCATTATTTCAATCCATTTCCGTGTCTTAAACGGGCATTTGATTGCATTCCGGTCTTATATTAAATAAGAAAGCAATAGAATTAGACTGATTTATGCATACTTGTAAAAATATTGAGCTGGTATGAAAAATGCATAAATATGTACTTTTATTACACATTTATGTTAGAAAAATCCAAAAACATGAGAAAAAAAAAGAAAAGAAAAAGGAAACAAAAAGATGGGAAAAGAAATGAAAACCCACAAAAAGTCGAATTTTTCAGGTAATTACGACGCTAGCCACAACTACGACGCTGAGCATGTATAGCGTCGTAGGCAGAAACGAAGACAGAACCTTGAAGGAAGAACTACGACGCTGAGCCAGCATAGCGTCGTACTCAAGTGTAGCGATGTAACGGAGTATAGTGTCGTAGGCTGTCCATTTAGAGACAAATAGTGTTTTGAGATGGAAGACTACGACGCAGTACCCATAGCGTCGTAGTGAAGATAGCGACGAAGCCAAGTATAGCGTCGTACCAAGCTGCAGAATTCAAATTCAAGGGCCTGGGGGCCCATGGGCCTAGGGTCTCTCGCCTATATATATAGGTGTTGACTCCCTGGTCTTGTCACTTCATACATTCCACACTTGGAGGCAACTGGAGTTCTTGAGAAAAGTGTAGGTTAGTTAGAGTAGTTAGTTTTATTTTTGTGTATTATTTTAATTTATGCATCTAGCTTAGTTTAAAGTTTTGCATAGATTAGTGTTACTTTGAGACTTCCAGTTTAGTGTAGCCAGTTTTATACTTATTTCAGCTTTGTTAAACTCTTATTTAGGTTTGAAATACCCAAATGATGGGTATTATCAAACCATTTTATGAAAAATGGGAAGTTAAGCTTCAAAGAGTCCCAAAAACATGAAATGGAAATGATTCCATGGATTTACTTGCTTTATTTTTGGTTTAATGACCATTTGGTCATTTGATTTTCTTTTGTAAATGGGTTTTCTATTTTCTTTCTTTATTTTTGGTTCTTATGCTTATCTTTTATGGTTGAAAACCCTTATTTGGGTTTGTGGTTCATGGGTGTGTGTTTTAGCTTATTATGTCACGTTTTTATGCATTTCAGCCACTGTTTTCTGCTGATTTCATTTCTGTTCTTGCATTGATGAACCATGAACTTGAAAACAGGGTTTGCAATCGCATAGATTGCATTATCCGACCAACAACACAAACTGAGTTAGCTACGACGCTAACCGCCCTACGACGCTATCCACTGATAGCGACGTAGGGCAGAATCTGACGTCGTAGTTACTTCAGAATGTGAACAAAATTTGCCCTACGGCACTAGACCTACGACGCTATCCACTGATAGCGTCGTAAGTTTTGTCTAAGGTCGTAGGACCCTAAAAACTCTTTATTTTTTCATAAAAACCACCTACGACGCTATGACCACGACCCTATCCTAGGATAGCGTCGTAATTTAGTGCATAACGTCGTAACCTTTCCCTTTTCTAACTCTTCAGAAAATCCACCTACGACGCTACACCTACGACACTATCCTAGGATAGCGTCGTAATTTAGTGTATAGCGTCGTAGCAACTTCTTCCTCTTTCAAAACCATCTCTCCTCACTACGACGCTAGACCTTACGACGTAAACCACGTTTAACGTCGTAGGACCTGCATAGCGTCGTAGCACCTCTATTCTACATTCCCATGCACGATACTAACACTACGATGCTACCTTAGGATAGCGTCGTAATCATGTTTAGCGTCGTACATAAACTCCTTAAAAACCAAGATTTTTACCTCTATCACCAATCCATGACGACGCTATCCCCAAAACGCTGTCCTAGGATAGCGTCGTAATTGGCAGCTCTGCCAGAATTTCGATTTCTCCATTTTTATCATTAATTAATTGAACCCTTAAGTCAATAATTAAAGATCATAATTAGCAATGATTAAGATCGATAATTATTTTGATTAAAGGATCTTTGTTCAATTCTCCCTAAAACATTTTTCTATAAACAAAACCTTAATGCCTTAAGCAGACAATCCGGACTGTAATTAATTATGGTGTGAAGGATTATTTAAGATATTTATTATGGATTGATTCCATAACCTTGCATGAGAAACCAATGTCTCTCATACAAGGTACTGTCTTTATTTTTATTTTTATTTTATCCTTTTTCGTGATGTATGAACAAACAGTGAGAGATATTACAGAATAATGTCGGCGAACGGTCCCCTCACCGGGAAATGAAGTAGCCCGTAATCTGTATATTAATTATTGTTTGTTATTTTGCATGGTTTGGATAATAACTAACGAGGTCAGGCGAACGGTCCTTTCACCGGGAAATGAAGTAGCCACTCAGTTAATTACTGTCCAAATACACTTTTACTCTTTCTATCTTAATTTACAAACCCAAATTCCATTCTGTAATATGCATTGGTTAATATCTGTCAATATTAGCTAATGAATATTGCTGAAAGGAAGCATGTAGGTTTTTGTCAGAATTCGCAGGCAGTAAGGGCCCAACTGGTAGCGACACTGCCATTTTAGGGTTTCTGCTGTCTAAATTCACTCCATCCGAGTAGTTGGGAAGTTGGAAAGCAGATGTTTGCATTCCACCTGATTACTCTGCCACCCTTTTGGCCTCACGGCCACCTCATTCTGTGTCACGCGTTCTGTCTGAACCCACCATTATATTTTGGGTTGATTAATTTTACACTTCCATATATCTTTATGCATGATATTATTATGTAGCTGCTGTGGTCCACAATATTTTGGGATCCTTCCCTTGGACATTAGAAGTCTAGACTTAAAATAGATACTGCATATTAAACTTCTAACAAAAATTCATTTATAAAATCCGGATCTGAGTAAGGGATAAACTCCTCAGTTATGTCTAGTTCAAATTCTGTCAAGGGTTAATTTTTGGGAAATTAGAAGCAAAGTCAGCGATTAGGTCTCTTCTAGACCGAAAGGGTCTGTGTTCTTATTGAGAGTCTAGTACTTGTTTAGGGAATGATTTTCACATCTATTATTTTCCGAATTTGCTATGTGCTGGGAATTTAGTCTTAACTGTCACACCAAGATGGGATCCACTTGGATTCAAATACAGTGTAATAGGTAATTCTAGAGGAACAATGCGTAGGCCTTGGTTATTTTCTAAGGTAGGGTTGAGTTCCTTTCAACCACTATCCTCTTCTGCCAAAGTCTATTTTTGAGTCCTGAGTGAGTGCATCCGGAACGAACTAACCTATTAGTTCGTTTCATTAGTTTGTATCTCATAACCACCCGGAAGGAAGTGAACACTGCGAGCGGTTCTCCGAGATTCGGGAATTCTTGATCCACATCCGGTCATTCTGACTGGGGGCTTTCTTTTACTACCAGTACGAAGCTTTTGAAACTTCCGAGTGATAGGATTTTAAATGCTTTCTTTACTGCTTTCTTTTAAATGCTTTCGTAGAGGTCACTCGGATGTGTCTTTAGATCTTCTAACTGCTACTAGGACTGAGAGTTAAGGGATAGTTCATGGTTTGATTAGAAACTTTGGGTGTGACATGGGGGAATGATGGGAGTACTTGGCATTTCAACTAATGATTTTTCAGGTGTTGCTTGACCACCACAGATGAAATATCATACCCTGGCCGGGGCAGTTATGAATCTGTGGTATCTTAGAACTTGTGGTCTTAAGAACATGTAAACTCACACTCTAAGTACCTGTCTGTTAAAGGGAATATGGTGCTGAGAGCATGAGAATTAGCTTTCTGACAGGATTATCCCAAACAAGGATCTGCGTGTAAAAATGGAAGTTTAATCATGTTTCATCTAAATCTTGTCCAATCTTTATTCTTTTCTCCCTGTCCATTCTGTCATCATTTTGAATCAGCTTCATAGATACTAGAGCATAGATTTACAGTTTTTATTGTTTTTGTGGAATTATTTCCACCTGCCCTTTTGATTGAATATCAGCATGTTCTTTAGCTTATTTACCTGCTTTTATAATGTAGATTAAATTCAGTCATGTAGTTGTTAGTCCAACTTCAAAACTTATTTGAGCAATACGAGTGGAAAATCTAGTAAAACGACGTGGGACCTGCTTCTATCGCACATCCTCCAGTGAACGATCCGGTCTTACTATAAATTACTGCAATTTTTGACACCGTGCGCTTTCGGGGGCACGGTTTCTTAACACGAGTAATAAAAACGTGACAACCTATAAATATATCCCTAATCCCAACTCCATCTTCGTAATTTGGTTTCATTAAATAAAATTGAAAACCGGGATTATTGTGTTTCAGAAAATACTCTTATAGTGGGAACTTGTCAAAAGTTTCATGGCAAGGATCTCCATAACATGGAATTGTCAAAAGTTTCATGCCGGGGAGTTCCACAACGCCATTTGAGATCGCAGTCTCCCACTTGAGTAATAAAAAGTGGAATATATCCTTAAACCCCTTTCCCATAAATCATAACTCTTTTCATTTAATAAATTCGAACTTGATATATTTTATAAAAATACTCGTGTAGGAAATTGTCAAAAGTTTTATGGCGCCGTTGCCGGGGAGGATGCAGCGCCGTTTTATTAGAGAACTACATTCCTGATTGCTCATAGTTAGCTTATATCTATAAATATGTATACACGATCGAACCAATTCTAACCTGGGGAATATGCAGGTACTTTCATAGCTGAGACCGTTGTTCTATGCAAAAGAGAAAGGAGACCCCAACCGAAATCCTGTTCAACGCAGAGATCGAGATAACAGCTCGTCGTCTGAGGGCAGAGGCTAAGCAAAGGAGAGAACGGGAAAGGCAAGCACTACTCTCTCCAAGCACAAGTAGTGACATCTCAGACATGGCGGATAACCACGGCATTCCCCCAAACATACCACCTAACCCACCACTCCAAAATATCCAAGAGGACCCAGAAGACGTTGATGACGAGAACTTGGAGGATCCCCCTCCTCAGATCATACAGGGAGGTGGAAACCCACCAAATCTCGAGCAACAACCCTTCGAAGTGCCTCCACCAAATCCCCAAAACAACTCCAATAACCAAAATTTCCAAAATGACCCTAACTTCCAGAATCAGCAGTATCAGAATCCCAACCAGTTCAATCCAAACCAGTATAATGAAAACCTGCAAGATCACAATGATCCGAGGAACTTCTATCCCAACCAGAACTTCAACCCACATGACCAATATCAAGGACAGTATCAGGGACAATATCAAGGAGGCCCAGGAAACAATCAGCAGCCTGCTGCTACTAATTACATGCAACCAATCGTAGAACCATACTTGAATGTGCCAGGCAGAGCACCAATTGTGGCCAGGAACTTCGAACTCAAGCCTGCTTTGATCAACCTGGTGCAGAATAGCCAATTTGCAGGGGCCAATCATGAAGATCCTCATGATCACTTGGCGACATTCTTGGAACTCTGCAACACGATCAAGAATCAGGGCGTTTCTCAGAACACCATTAGGATGATGTTGTTCCCTTTCTCGTTGTGTAGTGGAGCAAAAACTTGGTATAAGTCATTGCCAGTAAACCAAAGGAGCACATGGGAAGATATTGTAAGGAATTTCTTGGTGAAATATTTTCCGGAATGGAAGGTGGATGAAGGAAGGTCGAAGATCTCTGAGTTTAAGATGAGGCCTGAAGAATCGTTGTATGATGCAAAAGAGAGGTTTATGAATTTGTTGAGGAAATGTCCGCAGCACGGTTTTCAGGGATGGGAAGAGTTAAGAAAGTTCTACAATGGGCTGACACATGCATGGAAGCATATGTTAGATGCTGCAGGAGGGCAACACCTGTTGCACATGCCCATGGATCAAGCGTGGGCCAAAATTGAAACAATGAGTGTGAATAGGTCCGGATTGAATGATGAGAGCACTAATGATACTCCTCCCCGTGGACTTTGTGCTGTAGGTACAGCGGAAAAGACAGATATTGAGGAGCTGCAAGAGCAAGTGGCGGCATTGTCTGTAAATCAAGGAGCTGGCAGCTCTGCTCAAGGACAGCACACAGATATGATTTGTGGACTGTGTCACGGTGCTCATGCAACTGACACATGTAACAGGTCGTATCCGAAAGCTGTAATTTTGCAGGAGCTTTCCCAAACAGACACCCGAATTTGTCATATTCCAACAACAATGCCCTCAACTCTCACCTTCTGAACAAGCCACAACAGTTCAACCCTCAGCAGAATCAAGGATTTAATCAGAACAGAGGACAAAATTTCCAAAACCAGAACTTTCAGCCTCAAATCCAACAAAGACCCCACCAAAATTTCCAGCAGCCTAGCCAAAACTTCCAGAACTTCCAACCCCAGCCACAGTTCACACCTAATCAGGGCCAATGGAACCAGAATCAGAATCAGAACCAAAAGCCTCCATCAAGGCTGGAAAATCTGATGACTGATTTCATCACAAGTCAGAAGGAGATTAATACACAGTTGCAGGCCTCCATCAGAAATGTGGAGACCCAAGTAACTCAAATGGCTAGTGAAATGAAAAAAACGGGACAAAGGAGCATTTCCGAGCGCAGCAGAGAAAAACCCAAAGTGCAAGGCGATCACTCTGAAATCTGGAAAAACATTGGCTGGACCAAAAGGAAAGGATGATATGGAAAAAGGAAATGAATCTGGGAAGGACAATGCTGCTGATGGAGAAGCAGATGATGCAGAAATAGAAACAGCCAATTTGCAGACTGAAGCTGCAGGAGACGAGGCTAAAAATGGTAAAGGTGAAGGTACAATTTCTGACCCTTCACCGCAAAAACATTTAGATTATAATAAGTATATGCCAAGGGTGCCATACCCTGCGCGTCTTAAAAATAAGGAACAGGATCTTAAATTCAAGAAATTTCTGGAAAGATTGAAAGCTGTTGAGATCACTATCCCCTTGGTCGAAATGATTTCAGAAATGCCCGTCTATGCTAAATTTCTTAAAGAAATGATTTCAGGAAAAAGAAAATTCGACCAGGATGAAGTGGTGGTTGTAAACAGCAGCTGCAGTGCCATAATCCAGAGAGTGCTACCCGAGAAGAAGAAGGACCCAGGCTGTATCACACTGCCAGTCCACATCGGAAAGACAAGTGTCGGAAAAGGACTATGTGACTTGGGGTCGAGCATCAACGTTATGCCACTCGCCATGGCAAAATGTCTTCACTTGGAATTAATTGAGCCGGTTACAATGAAACTACAACTGGCAGACGGTCAATCACTCATCCCGTTGGGATACTGAAGGATGTGATCGTCAAGACGGGACGAATACTCTTTCCTGTCGATTTCATCATTCTTAACATAGAGGAAGACTATGAGATGCCACTGATCCTAGGCCGCCCCTTCATTTCAACGGGCGGTGCACTGATAGATGCACGTTCAAATCAAATCAAGCTCCGTGTTGGAGAAGAAGAGCTGAATTTCAACATGGGCAAGCTGCAGAGGTTTCCGCATGAGGGAACTTGTTCCACACTTGATGTAATAGACTGTAGAAGAGAGAGAGAGAGCTAGACTCTGACAATGAGATTGTAATGATGCTGGATGATGACTATTAAAAGCAGGTACTGAAGCCTGCTGGCGAGGAGCATGAAGACTGCAGCGCCGTCCATTTCGCCGATCCCGAAACTGGGGATTTGGAGGAATTTGATGGTGCCGAGTTCCATGACGACGCCGACCAAGAGGACGCGGATCCTGTGCTGATGCGGGATCCGACAGGTAAATCTGAATTTCCCCCATCTAATTCTCGCAAATTACTTCCTTCAGTGGAATGCCCACCAGAGCTTGAACTAAAAGTTTTACCGGAACATCTTAAGTATGCGTTTCTCGCAGAATATAAAAAATTACCGGTAATTGTGTCAGCTAAGCTAACACAAGATCAAGAAAATGCTCTGGTGGGGGTGCTTAAAAATCATGTGCGTGCAATCGATTGGACCATTTCTGATATCAAAGGAATAAGCCCTTCTGTTTGTATGCACAGGATCTTAATGGAAGAAAATTTCTAGCCTTCGCATCAGCCCCAACGAAGATTGAACCCATCCATGCAAGAAGTGGTAAGAAAGGAAGTGATCAAGCTGCTAGATGCCGGTATTATATACCCAATTTCTGACAGCAAATGGGTCAGTCCTGTGCAGGTTGTTCCCAAGCGGGGTGGGATGTGCATAACTAAGAATGAACAAGGGGAGAAAATTGCCACACGGCCGGTCACCGGATGGAGAGTCTGCATAGACTACCGGAAGTTGAACGAAGCCACTCGCAAGGACCATTTCCCTTTACCTTTTATCGATCAAATGTTGGAACGGTTGGCGGGAAGGGAGTTTTATTGCTTTTTAGATGGTTATTCAGGTTATAATCAAATAGTGATCGCCAGTGAGGATCACGAAAAAACAACTTTTACATGCCCCTATGGCACTTTTGCCTATAGGCGCATGCCTTTTGGTTTGTGTAATGCACCTGCCACTTTTCAACGTTGCATGATGTCTATATTTTCCGAATTTATCGAAAAGTGCATTGAAGATTTCATGGATGACTTCTCTGTATATGGAGATACGTTTGAAGAATGTCTGACCAATCTTGCAAAAAATTTAAAGAGATGTGAGGACACTAACTTGGTTTTGAACTGGCAAAAGTGCCATTTTATGGTCACTGAGGGCATAATGTTAGGTCATCGCATTTCACGTGCAGGCATTGAGGTCGATCCAGCCAAGGTCTCCATCATTTCCAATCTCCCTCTCCCCAATTCTATCAAGTCGGTTAGAAGCTTCTAAGGGCATGCCGGTTTTTAACGGAGATTCATTAAGGATTTCTCTAAAATTGCCAAGCCGCTCACTAACCTTCTTTGTAAAGAAAATCCCTTTGTAATAAGTGAAGCGTGTGTCCAAGCCTTTGACACGCTCAAAACAATGTTAGCTTCTGCTCCAATTGTGCAACCACCCGATTGGTCACTGCCATTCGAGGTAATGTGTGATGCAAGTGGTCTTGCAGTAGGTGCAGTTTTAGGGCAACATAAGGATGGGAGACATTGCGTAATTCATTATGCAAGTCATGCCTTGAATGAAGCCCAAGTAAACTACACCACTACAGAAAAAGAGATGTATGCTGTAGTCTTTGCATTTGATAAGTTCAGACAATATCTGATCGGGACAAAGACTGTAGTGTACACTGACCATAGTGCACTCAGATACTTGTTTAGCAAGCAAGATGCAAAGCCTCGTTTAATCAGGTGGGTGCTGTTGTTGCAAGAGTTTGACATTGTAATAAAAGATAGGCGAGGTCGAGATAATGGTGCTGCTGATCACTTATCTCGATTAGAAAATGGTAAAAATGACAAAGCCATTAATGAAGAATTTCCGGATGAGCAGTTGTTCGCTCTGCATTTGCATGATCAAGCGTGTTGTAATACCCGAGAAATTTGCAACATAAAATAAATAAAATAAATAAATAAATATAATAAACATGATAAATGAATAAAGAATCATAGAAGATGAGAAATGGAATTTCAATTAAAAAGGAATCAAGATTCTGAGAACCCGGGAAGCCGAAGATAATTTAATAGAATAAATGGTTACACGGGGACCCGACACCGACAGACTCAATAACTCGAGTCTAAACATAAATTTAGGTCCGAATAAAATTAAGATAGGAAATGGGAGCCCGAAGATACCCCGGAAATCCGAATCCGGGAACATAGAGGGATAGAAGTCCGAAAGAGAGGGGGGAACGCCCGACGGATCGCACGACCCGGCCCAGACCGAAGTCCAGGCCAGGACGGCGCGGTCGCCGCGCGCTCCAAGGGGTTTACCGCGCCAAGAGCGCGCCACATGACAGATTTGGGTGTTGCGTGAATCTCTCGCCCGAACGCGGATTTTTCGACTTTCGGTTGAACATATCTCGACCCAAGACCCTTGGGGTCAGATTTTGGACGCCCTAGGTCTTAGATATCTATAAATAAGACCTTCTAGGAGCTCCGTATACCTTTACGAAACCCTACAACCTTCCATACATTCGAAACCCTAGATCCGGAAGTCGTCGGAGGCACAAAACCGAACAACGGGACTGACTTGGACGAAAATTGGGAGCCTTGATTGTCGGGGTAAGATACGAACCATTCTTGTCCATTCTTTTTCCTGTTCTTGATTCAAAACGAATCCTAAATTCGATCTCTTTCTTTTCTAAACCCCCGATCCGAATCGAGAGCGAAGAACCCGACAAACGGAGAGGATAAACGGAGGACGGGAAGCCACGCCTCCGAATCGAAGATCCCGGACGCTCAACAATCTGTAAGTTAACGCTTACACGGTTTTGGGAGTAGTTAAAATATTTGAATCTAGAAACTTAATCAAATCTTTCGTAAATCTGTCAACATGTGATTTCTAACGGCGCAACGGTTTTGTCTAATTTTTCCGAACCTTTAAACGACCTCAAACGGGAAAACTTAAAACACGAAAAACGTTCCTAAGACTCTGATCTAGGTTGTGTAAAAATTTCATAACTTTTCATCGTGTTTTGATATGCGAAACCGATCGTAAACGAGCCTGCTTTAGATTTAGATCTTGAAACGATGAAAGATTCTTTATTCGAACTTGTTGGTGATTTCTACCTTAGATCTAGACCGATCTAGGCTTGGCGTTGAACATAAGAGTTGTAGATCTATATGTTAAGAACACCTCCGTAAAATTTCAGAAATTTTCGTGATGATTTGATATAAGAAATCCACCCCAAACCGAACTGCTGAAACTTAGATCTTGAAGTTCTTGACAGAACATAGATTCGAACTTGTTGACGTTTTTGACTAGGGTTCTAGGCCGAATTAGATCTTTAGCCGAACATGAAAGTTGTAGATAATTGTCTTAAGATGATCTCTGTAAAATTTCATTAAATTTGGAGTTGAATTACTATGGTAGAATTCGAAATCTTTAAACTGAGTTATATGAAATTCGGACAGAACAGTACTTCTGTGAAAATTTGTGTTTTTGACCTGTTTAGGTATCTCGGATTGAAAAAGTTAAAACACGAAAGTTGTAGATCTCGACGTTTTGGTGTCAGTCGTGAAATTTTGGAATTTTTGAAATTAAATCTGATTTTTAACGAATTTTAGAGTAAACTGTGATTTACCGAACGAAATTTTGATATCTTGTGGAAACGGTGAGATTAACCTTTGAGGTTGAAACGGATAGAAATACTTTGAAATACGATACACGAAACAAGAAGATTAAAATATTGTGGGTTATGACTAAGCTAGATACTGTCAATGTTCTCTGCGGCTTGGGACATAAGAGCCCAAGTGTATGTCTAGGTTGACGTAAGAGCCCTAGCGAAACAGTGATCGTATGTCTAGCAGACGGATTAACTCTAAATAAAAGATCTGGATCGACCATGATACCTGTGGACATAAGAGCCCAGGCGTAAGGCTGGCGGACATAAGAGCCCTAGCGGTGGTGATCTGTAAAAGATATGAAACGAGGAGTTGCGAGAATTCCAAGTTAAATCTGTATTAAATTGTGCTGTTAAATTTATGGCAACTTATTTAATTACGTTGCAAGCTATATGATGATCTTATGAATCCGTATTTCTAAATTACGCGATTACATGAATTATTTATGTTATGCACATGTTTTCATTAATTTAAACAAAGGCTTTGAAACCTCATAATCTTGTATGTGTTAACTTACTCAGCACGTAGTGCTGACCAAACCATATTTTTATTTCTTTTTCTTGCAGAGTTGAGAATTATGCATCGTCATATGCATACATTGGAAGTTTGGGATGATATATTATTTTGAATTTCTGTATTAGACTAGATCTTGCATGAACGGGCCTGTTTAACCCGTGATTAGGCCATGTTGGCCCTATATTTAAATTCCGCTGCGATACATATATGTAATATTATTTTCCGCTGCAACTTTGATGTACTATTTTTAAATTATATATGAATGGGCTGTTTGAATATTTTAAATTCTGAAAAAAAAAAAACCATAGCCTTGCATCTCTTTAGTGAGCTCGGAGAAACCGTGTCTTGCTAGAGAGGTGTGGCGGTGACACCCCGACCTGGGTGACCAAAAACCGGGGTGTTACAGAGTGGTATCAGAGCCCGGATATTTTTAAGCTAGTATTTTTTTTAAACTATTATTTTTAAACCATTATTGTTTTTAAACTATTATTAACATTTTGACTATTATTTTAAATTTTAAAGTATTATTTCCATGGAGGAATTTTTTTTATTTTAAAACCCATGGGAAAAATATATATAGTGCATAAATTATTTTTGGAGGGGGAAATCTACATTTGCATTTGCATATGGCATCTCTTTTAGAGAACTTAGAATCTTTGCGAATTTTAACTTAGAATCTTTGCGAATTTGAACTTAGAATCTTGGCGAAATTAACTTAGATCTCTTGTTACACCTATATAATCTTGAGGCATGACATCGAACTAGAAACCATAACTAGAGACTGATCTTGCCTTAGTTCTAGATCGCGTTCATCTATGCGTTCGCCTAATCATAACAATCCTCGACCTTAGCCATTCCTACCCTCGTACAAATTAGAAAACTTCCTCATGTGGAACAACGAGAAAATCAATTTTTATTAAAACACTCTTTATTCCAAAAATCTTGTTTGGATTTCCAAACAACAAACCCGAAAATTTGAAATTAGAAATTTACGAAACGTCTTATTCGAGCAATCTACCTAAACCAAGATAAGCTAATCTATACACGTGTAACAGAAATGGCGCCTAGAAGAAAACCAAGGAAGGTGAGTCCAAACGGCACTGACGCTAACCTTTCCAACACGCCCAACAACAGTGAAAGTCCTCAGAACCTAGGGGAGCAAGTGCCTCAAGCGCCCAATAATATGGAAGCACGTTTAAAAACCGTAGAGGAACTCCTTGTAGCATTAGGAAATGCCGAGGTACATAGGGTACAAACAGTACCTCCGCCAGTAGCCCGAGTCAACTACTTAGCATTAGTGAACCCTTACCACCCACCCCATTATGACGGCCAAGAGGATCCAGCCAAGTTGGAAGGATGGATCCGTACCTTTGACAAGCTCTTGAATGCTATCAAGTGCCCTGATGAGGAAAAGATACACGTAGTGACCTACTACCTAGGAGGCGAAGCCGATGAGTGGTGGCAAAATCTCCAAGCGAATTCAGTGGAAGACGAAGAAGCCTACACCTGGGAAGAACTTAAGGAAGCTTTGAGGGAAAGATTCTACCCACTGAGCACCAAGACTGCGAAGTACGAGGAATTCATCAACTTAAAGCAAGGTGCACAAACGGTGCAAGAGTACTACACCAAATTCAAGGAGCTAGTACGATTCGCTGCGAGGATAGTACCAACCGACTCTGACAAGGCTCAGAAATTCGAGATGGGTCTGAAACTTAGTATCCGGGAGATACTTGCAGTAGGACAATTCCCGAACCTGCAGACGATATATGATCGCGCCGTATCAATTGCTCGAATCCAGCAATTGAAGCGTAAGGAACATGGTGAGTCGAGCAAGGACTCGCAAGGACTTGAGAAGAAGGACCGGAAAGACAACAATAACAACTCTAGGAAAGACAATGGATCCCGAAGGAAAGGGAATAAAGGTCTCAACAATGGGGGAGACGACAACCGTGGTGCGCTTATACCACGTTGCCCACGATGCAACCATGCACATCTGGTGCGCCAATGCCCGAAGCCTGGAACCTGCCGTAGGTGCGGCAAGCTTGGTCACAAGGCTAGTGGATGTCGAACGCCAGAGGAGGCGATCGAGAAGAGAGTAGATTTGGTGAACCTTCAGCAAGGAGAGAGTGACGAGGAACAAGACCAAAACCCGAATCCTCTTGAGAATAATGAGTAGACAGTTATGGGGACATAACTGAAGTCCTAAGGGGGAGAGGATGTGATACCCCGTAATTTTTTTTTTTGAGTTCGACTCGATATCATGTATCCCAAATCATAAATAAGCAAATTCAACTTGTTTTGAACTACGTTATGGCTTGATCCCTTCACCGGGTACGTAGGCAGCTTAGAAGTCTTAATTCTAAGTTCAGTCACAAAATAATAAAACAAACAAAAGACTTTAGCACGAGAAAAGCCGAAACACAACTTCGAGGACGAAGTTGATTCTTAAGGAGGGTAGACTGTAATACCCGAGAAATTTGCAACATAAAATAAATAAAATAAATAAATAAATATAATAAACATGATAAATGAATAAAGAATCATAGAAGATGAGAAATGGAATTTCAATTAAAAAGGAATCAAGATTCTGAGAACCCGGGAAGCCGAAGATAATTTAATAGAATAAATGGTTACACGGGGACCCGACACCGACAGACTCAATAACTCGAGTCTAAACATAAATTTAGGTCCGAATAAAATTAAGATAGGAAATGGGAGCCCGAAGATACCCCGGAAATCCGAATCCGGGAACATAGAGGGATAGAAGTCCGAAAGAGAGGGGGGAACGCCCGACGGATCGCACGACCCGGCCCAGACCGAAGTCCAGGCCAGGACGGCGCGGTCGCCGCGCGCTCCAAGGGGTTTACCGCGCCAAGAGCGCGCCACATGACAGATTTGGGTGTTGCGTGAATCTCTCGCCCGAACGCGGATTTTTCGACTTTCGGTTGAACATATCTCGACCCAAGACCCTTGGGGTCAGATTTTGGACGCCCTAGGTCTTAGATATCTATAAATAAGACCTTCTAGGAGCTCCGTATACCTTTACGAAACCCTACAACCTTCCATACATTCGAAACCCTAGATCCGGAAGTCGTCGGAGGCACAAAACCGAACAACGGGACTGACTTGGACGAAAATTGGGAGCCTTGATTGTCGGGGTAAGATACGAACCATTCTTGTCCATTCTTTTTCCTGTTCTTGATTCAAAACGAATCCTAAATTCGATCTCTTTCTTTTCTAAACCCCCGATCCGAATCGAGAGCGAAGAACCCGACAAACGGAGAGGATAAACGGAGGACGGGAAGCCACGCCTCCGAATCGAAGATCCCGGACGCTCAACAATCTGTAAGTTAACGCTTACACGGTTTTGGGAGTAGTTAAAATATTTGAATCTAGAAACTTAATCAAATCTTTCGTAAATCTGTCAACATGTGATTTCTAACGGCGCAACGGTTTTGTCTAATTTTTCCGAACCTTTAAACGACCTCAAACGGGAAAACTTAAAACACGAAAAACGTTCCTAAGACTCTGATCTAGGTTGTGTAAAAATTTCATAACTTTTCATCGTGTTTTGATATGCGAAACCGATCGTAAACGAGCCTGCTTTAGATTTAGATCTTGAAACGATGAAAGATTCTTTATTCGAACTTGTTGGTGATTTATACCTTAGATCTAGACCGATCTAGGCTTGGCGTTGAACATAAGAGTTGTAGATCTATATGTTAAGAACACCTCCGTAAAATTTCAGAAATTTTCGTGATGATTTGATATAAGAAATCCACCCCAAACCGAACTGCTGAAACTTAGATCTTGAAGTTCTTGACAGAACATAGATTCGAACTTGTTGACGTTTTTGACTAGGGTTCTAGGCCGAATTAGATCTTTAGCCGAACATGAAAGTTGTAGATAATTGTCTTAAGATGATCTCTGTAAAATTTCATTAAATTTGGAGTTGAATTACTATGGTAGAATTCGAAATCTTTAAACTGAGTTATATGAAATTCGGACAGAACAGTACTTCTGTGAAAATTTGTGTTTTTGACCTGTTTAGGTATCTCGGATTGAAAAAGTTAAAACACGAAAGTTGTAGATCTCGACGTTTTGGTGTCAGTCGTGAAATTTTGGAATTTTTGAAATTAAATCTGATTTTTAACGAATTTTAGAGTAAACTGTGATTTACCGAACGAAATTTTGATATCTTGTGGAAACGGTGAGATTAACCTTTGAGGTTGAAACGGATAGAAATACTTTGAAATACGATACACGAAACAAGAAGATTAAAATATTGTGGGTTATGACTAAGCTAGATACTGTCAATGTTCTCTGCGGCTTGGGACATAAGAGCCCAAGTGTATGTCTAGGTTGACGTAAGAGCCCTAGCGAAACAGTGATCGTATGTCTAGCAGACGGATTAACTCTAAATAAAAGATCTGGATCGACCATGATACCTGTGGACATAAGAGCCCAGGCGTAAGGCTGGCGGACATAAGAGCCCTAGCGGTGGTGATCTGTAAAAGATATGAAACGAGGAGTTGCGAGAATTCCAAGTTAAATCTGTATTAAATTGTGCTGTTAAATTTATGGCAACTTATTTAATTACGTTGCAAGCTATATGATGATCTTATGAATCCGTATTTCTAAATTACGCGATTACATGAATTATTTATGTTATGCACATGTTTTCATTAATTTAAACAAAGGCTTTGAAACCTCATAATCTTGTATGTGTTAACTTACTCAGCACGTAGTGCTGACCAAACCATATTTTTATTTCTTTTTCTTGCAGAGTTGAGAATTATGCATCGTCATATGCATACATTGGAAGTTTGGGATGATATATTATTTTGAATTTCTGTATTAGACTAGATCTTGCATGAACGGGCCTGTTTAACCCGTGATTAGGCCATGTTGGCCCTATATTTAAATTCCGCTGCGATACATATATGTAATATTATTTTCCGCTGCAACTTTGATGTACTATTTTTAAATTATATATGAATGGGCTATTTGAATATTTTAAATTCTGAAAAAAAAAAACCATAGCCTTGCATCTCTTTAGTGAGCTCGGAGAAACCGTGTCTTGCTAGAGAGGTGTGGCGGTGACACCCCGACCTGGGTGACCAAAAACCGGGGTGTTACATGTGTCCATGGTTCTCCGACATTGCTAACTTTTTAGCATGTGGGATAGTTCCACCATTCCAGCAGAAATACAAAAGGGCAAAATTCTTCAAAGAAGTAGTAAACTACTTCTGGGAAGATCCCTTCTTGTTCAAACACTGCGCTGATTCAATAATCAGACGGTGTGTGACTGAGTCTGAGGCTTACCAGATCACCAAGAAATGCCATGAATCTGAATATGGAGGTCATCACGGTCCCACTTGCACTGCCCACAAGGTACTCGAGTGTGGCTTCTTCTGGCCTACTATTTATGAGGACTGCAAGGTGTATGTGAAAGCCTGCGACAGATACCAAAGATTAGGAAACATCCCCAAGAGGGATGAGATGCCGCAAAAGGGGATTCTCGCACTTGAGATCTTTGATATATGGGGCATTGACTTCATGGGACCGTTCCCACCATCTTGTGGAAACTACTATATCTTGGTAGCTGTCGATTACGTGTCCAAATGGGTAGAAGCTGTCGCATTACCAACCAATGATGGTGGCCAAGTCATCAAGTTCCTCAAGAACAACATTTTTAACCGATTTGGCATACCTAGGGTGATAATATCTGATGGAGGAACACATTTTGTTAATAAATCTTTTGAGAACCTTATGATAAAAACTGGCATCCTCCATAAGATAGGCACGCCTTATCATCCCCAAACCAGTGGACAAGTCGAGGTATCAAATCGCGAGATCAATCATATACTCGAAGCCACGGTTGGGATAACCCATAAGGATTGGGCAAGTAAGCTCAATGACGCTCTATGGGCATACCGCACTGCATTCAAGACTCCCATCGGGATGTCCCCTTATAGGCTTGTCTTCGGAAAAGCTTGTCACCTGCCCGTAGAACTAGAGCATAAAGCTTACTGGGCCGTAAAAATGCTTAATTTTGATCCAAGAGTTGCTCAGGGCAAACGCAAGTTGGACCTCAATGAGATTGAGGAAATACGTGCGCAAGCTTATGAAAGCTCAAGGATTTACAAAGAGCGGACCCAGAAGTTGCATGATCGCCGGATTAAGCCTAAATACTTCTATGTTGGCCAAAATGTCTTGTTGTTTAATACTAGGTTAAAGCTGTTCCCCGGAAAGCTAAGATCCAGATGGGAAGGGCCATATGAAGTGTTGGAGGTGTTTGAGAACGGTGCAGACAAGATCCGAACTGAAAAAGGAAATCAAGTGGTAAATGGACAACGTTTGAAGGAGTATATAGGACACTACGATCCGGAAAAGGAGAGCCAAGCAGTGGCAGACCCGGCTTATGTTCAATAAAAACAACATTAAAATTATAAAAATTTCATTTTATATATTGATGCATTGTTTTAATTCAAAAACGGAAAGTATCCAAAAGTCAATTAAACATTTAGAGTACTAAGACTCTAAATGTGAGGATGTTGATAATTGGAGAAAATTTAACATGGGTAATTTATTTGTCTTGCAGAAATCATGGAACCATCAAAAAGAAGGAGCAGAAAAATACAGCAGAAAAACCAGGTTCTTGGTTGGGATTGATTCCATGAATTCAAGAAAATAATTCCGGAAATTAAAGCAATTCAAAATCCGGAATAATTTTCCAAAACAAGTGGAATTGATCCAACCTATCTTATGCAAGTACGATTTTATTGAATCAGCCCATCATAACATAACAATATTTTGGACTAAAATTTTCTAAGTCCAAAATAAATAAAACCAGCTGAGGCCCAATTTCATCTACTCGGGCCCGGTCCGCAGAATTGAGAAAATTCTGAAAATCTGAGTGATGACGGGAGTCAACTCAGTTACGACGCAGTCCTTAACTACGACGCTATCCTAGTATAACGTCGTAGTAAATGTATAGCATCGTAGTACCCCTTCGTCTCACTCCCGACCTACGACGCTACATTGAACTACGACGCTACATCAGCGTCGTACCAATAGTATAGCGTCGTAGTTGACTTTTTCCCTTTATTCCAGTTACGACGCTGAACCCACCCTACGACGCTAGTATAACGTCGTAGGACAAGCATAGCGTCGTAACAGCATTTCTCCCGCCTATAAATACTCCAACCGTTCTTCTTCCCCATTTTCACTCTTCACTCTCAAACCCACTTCCCTGTGAGAGAACGCACAGTTCTTCTCAACTCTTTCGAACCAAAACCAGGGGACACTATGGCCAGATTTTTCCGACTCTTTCCAAACTTGGGACCGATGCCACCCTCTCCCCCAAGGGAGTAAGATCTTTCATTTCCCCTTCCCATTCTCAAACCCCCCCTATTTTACGATTTTGTTTAGTGTTTAGTGTCTTATGTTTGTAAATAACTTTTATATAGTATAATGTGCCTTGTTTGTTCTCTTATTTTCTTATTTTTTTGCTCTCGGTTTTGAGTAGGAAGAGTGTTTTCAGTTTTCTTATGCTATTATCTGTGTTGACCGAGCATGATTGGGATATAGATGTTTGATTGTGTGCTGTTTTTAAGAAGGTTTAAAACTTGTGGAACTTTTGATTTTTGAAACCCACAAGAACCCTGATGTCTGAGCAGTTAGGGTTTGAAATTTTTGAAACCCAAAAACTGAAAAAGTGAACCGATGAGCATTAGGGTGTTGTTTTGAGCACCATGATGTTGTTAGTTTTTCTAAGATCTTGACAAACTTGAGTGTTTACTTTGGTTCAAACCCTGTTAAGGTTTAATTTTGTGTTAATAATTATTTATGCTTGCTGTTGTGGGTAAAGGGAGCATTTATTTGGGTGTTCCTTTTGGCATACCTGTTAGCAGCATGACAAAATCTTTTGGGAATAAATGTTTGCTTGTTTTTGGAAACATGGTACAAGCATCCAATGGGAGCTTACCAATTTTTCAAAGGAAAGTGACATTTTTGAAAAAGACAAAAATAGTAGGCAGTTCTTTCTATTTAAGATTGACCAACTTGTTTTGTTCCCAATGGAACATAAACTAGTGTAATAAAATAGCAGTCTCTTCTCACATGTGGACTGCTATCATTTAGAAAATTCCAAAAATTGGGACCACAAAATCCCATCTTTTATTAAATAAAATTTGGTCAACCCTTTAAATTAAAATTGATTTCCCCTTATTTTTATCACTTGAACTGCCCATTTCTCATTTCCAGACAGTTCAAGTTGAGCAGTTCCGAGCCGCCGTGTCACCACTTGCACATTCCTCGATTCGCGTTCCATTCCATTGTAACACCCCGGATTTGGTAACCCAGGCCGAGGTGTCACCGCCGCATCTCCCTAGCAAGACACGGATTCCCGAGCTCGCTAAGGAGGTGCAAGGCTTAAGGGTATGCAAAGTTTTACAAACCATTCAACAATGAATCCGGAATTTATTAATACTTCAATCAAGTACGATAGTAAAAATCATCATGCATGGATAAGGTAAATGCAGCGGAAAAGTAATCACGGCCAACACGGCCAAAACCTCGGGTTAAACAGACCCGGTAAAAACAGTAATACGGTGCAGAAAGCGAAAATGTTCATAAATAATTCCCCCCAAGTGTATGCGTATGCGTCACTCGACATACTCTGTAAAAGAAAAATGACAACGGTTGTCAGTATAAAAATATACTGAGTAAGTTAATTCCTAACTAACAAATAAAAGGGGTTATATGTGTTTAAACTAAAGATTTCACTTACCATACATAAATTTAAAATACATAATTTATTTGCAGCGGACAAACATGATTGAAGGTCATAATTTTAAAAGCGTAATTAAAAGCATAATTTAAAATGCATAATTTTAAATACATAATTTAAAAACATTATAAATATGATTTAAGCATAATGGAACACTCACACAAGTCTTTTATATTTTATCCCGTCGACTAAGAAGGAGACACCATTCCGGGAGATCACTAACGAGGCAATCTCAACATAGGACCACTAACGAGGCAGTCCAAACAATGGGAGACCACTAACGAGGCAGTCTCAAAAAGATAGTAGGACCACTAACGAGGCGATCCAAAAATACAGCGCGCGAGATCACTAACGAGGCAATCTCAGATAGTAAGGAGACCACTAACGAGGCAGTCTCAAAGATAATGATAGCATGAAGATCGGCTCAGCCTAGTGAATGGGATTTTTCGAAAGCTCATATTTCAATGTTATCAAATGATCGATATCGCGTTTTCATAGTTCGAGTTTTCTCAAGTTCGAAAAATCCTATTCGAGGCAGTTTACGCCTTTCTTAATTAAAAATTCGTCTTTACACCAAAAATTCTGAAATTTTTACAGTAGTTCAAAAACACACACACGAACAACTTTAATGTTTAAGTTTTTGGAAATAAGGTTCCGAAGTGAGTCGAAATTCGAGTTCATTGCAAAGAATGATTTCTGTCTTAAAAACTGGTTCCGTCACAGGTTCGTGCAACGCCGATTAAAAATTCATTTCAAAACCAATTGATGCGAAATTTTTACAGTAACTACAAAACACGTTAAGGAACAACTTTCATGTTTTAAGAATTTGGAAATAATGAATTCTTGATACTCAAAAATCGACCTCAACCCACTGTATACTCGCGGGCTCCGAAAAAGGTTTAAAGCAGTTCTGAAAATTCGACCGTTTAACATATCAAATGACCACCAAAATCCGTGAAATTTTATAAGCATAATCTAGACACAATTATCTACAACTTTTGTTTAGGAATGCAAAGTTGAATCATTCGAAAAATGGGTGAAAAACATGCATCAAGTCGAGTAAGGGAAACTGTCACAGTTTAAAAATGTTCGGGTTGTCACAGAAAGTTTACGGCGTGATTTGGGATAGCAAAACTTAATGTCAACGGCTGAAATTTGGACACAAGATAGATAAAGATGTTAGGAACAACTTTTATGTTGAAAGGTTTTTGGTTTGAATTCCCGAAGGTCGAGTTTTAGGCGAATCTTTGAAATTGGACGAAAATAGGGTTTTTGAAAACCGATTTTTGTTACAAGCCTATATCTCGAGTTTTAAACAACAAACAACCATGAAAATTTGTGAGTAAGGTTTTAACTTACTGATTTGAAGATTAAGATCACTGGGATGGGTATCCGGATGCTCTAGGGTCGCGACGAACGGCCAATCCTTCTGATCGCTTTTCGTTCATTTTCCGGCGTGAAATCGTAGTAAAGGAAACAAGTTAGATTTTGAGTTTCTAAGTGTTATGGACGAATTAAAATGTTAAACCATGGCTTACCAAGAGTCTAGAGGGCAGGGCTTGGCTCCTTTCGCCTCGTCGTCGCCGGAATGTTCGTCGGAAAGTGGGTTCGGAGAGCTTTTGGCTTGGAGAGGAAGAATGGGAGGTCTAGGATTTGTTTTCTGTAAAGTGGTGGAAAGGGGCGCCCAAAATCCGCCCTTAAGCCTTTCCCTAAGGCTGTGATCGGCTTGCCACCGATAGAGGTCGGATTTTTGGCAAGAAAATCGCCATGGAAGGAAAGTTTACACCTCCTGCACCTCTGGTGCGCTGGTGACGCGCACATAGGCCTTTATCCGCGCGGAGTGCGCGCGAACCATCCAGGGACGCGACTCCCTTTGGCCGCGCGGTGGCCGCGCGCATGCGCGCGGGGTGCGCGCCGCCCGAACTGGCCGGTTCGGGCGGTTTGTGTGGTGCGTCGGTTCTTTTCTTCCTTTTCTCGATCGGGTTTCTATCCTTCGCGCTCTTGGTCCGACTTTTTGGGTCATTCCCGACTCGAAATTCTCATGTGGGTTTATCTACGAATTCGATCTAACTCCCGTATGATAATTCGTCTACTTAAACTCGTCCCGTCCTTCCTTAATGATTTTACTGAAGTTATGATTTGGTTTCTTCGGGTCTAAACGACGGGATGCTTTCGGTTATGTTTTTATTTTGTGATTTATTTTATGACTGAACTTAGAAATTAGTTCCAAGCTGCCTACGTACCCTGTGAAGGGATCAAGTCATGACGTAGTTCAAAACAATTTGAATTGGTTTTTCCTCGGGTGTTACATCCTCCCCCCCCTTAAGAATACAGTTATGTCCCCATAACTGTGGTCGGGTCGTCTTGGAAGAGGGTAGGGTAACGTTGTCTCATGTCGGCTTCCAATTCTCAGGTTGCCATTCCTGTCTCGTGGTTAGGCCACAGGACCTTGACCATCTTTACAAATTTATTTCTTGTCAACCTCTCCTTGTAGTTGAGTATTTGCACCGGGGTTTCTTCATAAGTCGAGCCATCACCCAATCCGATTACGTCCGGTCGGAGTACATGCGACGTGTCGGGCACGTGCTTCTTCAGTTGGGAGTCGTGGACCCGTTATGGATACGAGCAAAATGTGGTGGGGACGTTAGTTAATAAGCGGTTTCCTATTCCCTACGGAATTTCTGATGGTCCCTACGTATTTACGTCCCGGGGGTTTCCTGTAGTCCTGCGGAAGGAGGACGTGAGGCGATTCTGCTGTCCTTGCCAAGAATAATGCCAGGTGACGCCCCATGTCGTTGTATTTCACTGTCAATGTATGCCCGGGTTCAGTGAGGAGCGTATAGCAAAAGAGATTGTGCAAAACAGGAAAAATAAAACTCCCTCCGGGTCCCGCGCGGTATGGGGCCTCAGCGCGCGGCGAGCGCGCGGCTGCGCCTGCTCGAGAAAATAGGGCTCGCGCTCCGCGCGAGCCACTTCCCCCATTTCCCATTCGAGAACACACCCCCAATTCTCTCTCAATCCGGCGAGTTACCTTCCTGTTCGCTTGATTTCGACTTCATTTCACTCATCGAGGTACGATTCTACTAAACCCACTTACTAATTTCAACTTTTATGGTTTGAATGACTTGATTTGTGAAGAGATTTAGGAAATTAGGGTTTGTGTACAAAAATTGGGGGTTTGTTACTTTTAGGCTTGATCTGTGCAAATTAGCAAGTGTACGTGGCAATTGTTGTTACTCTTGTTGCCTTGCCTGTGTTTATGTTATAATGTGTCTATGTTTTTGGCAAATTCTCGTCGGAGTTAAATCCTTAGAAAGGCTGTGAAGTTTTTGATGTTTGGTTGTTATTGGGGTGTGATTATTAGTTCGTTCCCCTGTTGTTTGGTGCTGTAGGATATGCTGTGTGGTTATCAGAATGATCGTTTCATTCTGCGGGTAATTTCCGTGTGTGGTTAGTAACTTAGGTTTTGGTTTATTGCGCACATAACGTGTTCGACGAAATGCCACAAAGGGTTTGGGCACTAAGTTTGAGCATATCCTAAGTCTAGATTACCTCCTGGTTGGTCTTAGCAAACGGTAGGATTTGCTGTTCTTATGGTATATTCACGTTGGAAGTGTATATTGATGCCCTTTAAGTATTTTCGCTTGACTTTTGTGTGGGACTTAGTCTTATAATCGGTATTTGGTAACTTGCAGGATGTTGCTCTTTTTGTGGGTCGTTTTAGCGTCTCTCATGTGTCCTCCGAGGACTAGGAGACGAGTTACTGATGAGGCTGGCCCCAGTCATGCCGCTCCGGCGATGCCTGATTCCGACGAGAGCGAGCCAGAGGAGGACGAGGAGCAGCGGGGCCCGCGACTCAGGGGTCTCCCGGACGAGGTGCGTCCTCACCGGCACGACAGGTTCCGGTTTAGGACGAGGGCTGCCCAGGACTTTTATTTCGACGAGCTTCGTCGAAACAGGGCTTACGTTCCTGAGAGAGGCATATATCCTCTTCATCTGGGCGATGACAGGGTCAGTGCAGTCTTGGAGTATCTGCAGTGGACCGGTCTGGCACGTCACCCCGAGGGCGTTGCCTCCGGTTATCTGGCTATGGAGGTTATCGCCAACATTGGCGGTCTCGGGGAGGGTGACGACCTATCCCGGGTATGGGTCCGTGGTCGCTACCTCGACTTCAGTGCTCGGGCGATCAATGTCTATTTTGGCTTGCCTGACGATGGCGTATTTTGCCCACAGCCTGAGGGACGTGTTCTTGCTCCTGCGTGGAACACCTTATGCACCATAGTGCCTCCTCAGCTCGAGCACGGTCATGAGCTTCGTTTGACGACGATGGACTCCCCTTGGCGAGAGCTTGCTCAGCTGTGGTTAGGGCGCGTCCGGCCGATCACCCGGAGCCACATTGTCCTGGATCACGTCTACGAGACCATTTGCTTTATCGCGCGAGACGGTAGGGTGAATGTAGGAGCTTGTATCGAGGACAACTTGCGGGGTATGCGGAGAGGACGAGGGAGTAGGGTGATTACCCATGTTCACCTCATCTGTGGGTTGTGCGCGGCGCAGGGGATTCGCACTACACCGGAGACAGACCCGTACGACCTAGCACCGGGCCGTTGCTACCGTATCCCGACTTATGCTGACCGGCATAGCGCCTTACGTCGTGGGGCTCCCCGTGCTGTACTTCGCCCGCAGCCTGATGACGGCGGCCTGATCCTTGTTGTACCACCGGAGCAGCCACCCCCTCCTCCAGTAGTTCCACCTCCTGCTGTGGCACCTCAGGGGCAGGAGATGACTCAGATGCTGCAGATGATGCAGGAGATGCGGGTCAGTATGGACGCCGGGTTTGCAGCTGGGCAGGCTCGTTATGACGCCATCGACGCTAGGTTGGACTTCTATCAGACCCGTATGGACTCGTTTGCTACGAGGCAGGCTCAGCAGCAGGCCACCATGTCCGACATGTATGCCTATGTGCGGCAGATGGACGACTACATGCGCCGGCAGTTCCCGCCTCCCGATCAGTGATGTCTCCTTTTGGTTTCGTGTTTCGTTTAGGTTTTGCATTAGACGTACTTTGTTTAGTTTCCTCCTTATGAGGACGTTGCTGTTGTCTGGGATTTGTGATTTATATTTTCGTTATGTTATTGCTTAGTTAGGTGTTTGACATGTGTTAGTGGTTTACTGCTGCTTTAGAAGTATGGTTGAATTGTCCTGCCTTAGTTATGATTTATGGTACTACGGTTTCGTCGTTACCTCTTCACTGCATTTACATGAGTGGAGGCCGCCCACTAGTTCTTGCATATTTACGTGGTTGAGTTTCTCCCGGGTATGTGGATATAATACACGAATAAGTATAAAGGATAAATGGAATAACTGCTGGAAATTCTTTTATTGCTCCAAAAGAAACTTATTGGGTTATACGCGGTAGAATGAACGTAGTAGTGCTGACAATAGTCAAAGAAGGTACAAGTAGTAATGCATCGGTATATATATATCCATAATCTAGAGGGGACAGGTAGGGGCATCCTCGATGGGGTCGTCCTCGTCGCTGGATACGTCAATGGGAACAGCGACGTCGGGGCCAGGGCCCAGGTTCTGGAGGATCGCCTCACCAACGTCCTGGGTTAGGTTGGTCAAGTCCCAGCCCAGGTTCTCCACTTGCTCTTCCAAGCCATCACTCTTGTCCTGGAGCTGGGCCACTTGGGCCTGAAACTGCGCGACTTGCTCCTGCAGCTGGGTTATGTGGTGATGGTCTGCCTCCTTAAGATGACCCAGATGGGCCACGTTACCCTCCAACTGTCCTACCCGCGTTTTGAAGTAATTGATGTGCTGTTGGCCCTCGAGGTATGCGTTCATCAATTTCACCATCAAATTGACCATGTTCGCGTTGGGCTCGGCCATCTAATGTTGACAAGGTAGGTCAGAGTTAGGATATATTTTAGGCAAAGTCAGGATGTGCAGGAATTAGATCTAAATGAAACATGCAAGTGCAAGTCCCTTCCCCATTAAAATTTAATTTATTCGTATGTTTAAAATAAATTGCTAAAGGTTGGGCCTCTATAGTGGGCCGAAAAGTTTAATTTTTCTTTTCTTGGCTAAAACATTGGGCTATAAATAAATTTTTGGACTAAACAAAAATAGTGGTCTGTAAAAGTAATATACTTAAAAATATTACTAGGGTTTTAAAATATTAGTATCAAAATAATTATAATAATAATATTACTAATAATAATAATAGCTTCAAAATAAAATTCCGGGCTCTGATACCAACTTATAACACCCCGGATTTGGTAACCCAGACCGAGGTGTCACCGCCGCATCTCCCTAGCAAGACACGGATTCCCGAGCTCGCTAAGGAGGTGCAAGGCTTAAGGGTATGCAAAGTTTTAAAAACCATTCAACAATGAATCCGGAATTTATTAATACTTCAATCAAGTACGATAGTAAAAATCATCATGCATGGATAAGGTAAATGCAGCGGAAAAGTAATCACGGCCAACACGGCCAAAACCTCGGGTTAAACAGACGCGGTAAAAACAGTAATACGGTGCAGAAAGCGAAAATGTTCATAAATAATTCCCCCCAAGTGTATGCGTATGCGTCACTCGACATACTCTGTAAAAGAAAAATGACAACGGTTGTCAGTATAAAAATATACTGAGTAAGTTAATTCCTAACTAACAAATAAAAGGGGTTATATGTGTTTAAACTAAAGATTTCGCTTACCATACATAAATATAAAATACATAATTTATTTGCAGTGGACAAACATGATTGAAGGTCATAATTTTAAAAGCGTAATTAAAAGCATAATTTACGATGCATAATTTTAAATACATAATTTAAAAACATGATAAATACGATTTAAGCATAATGGAACACTCACACAAGTCTTTTATATTTTATCCCGTCGACTAAGAAGAGGACACCATACCGGGAGATCACTAACGAGGCAATCTCAACATAGGACCACTAACGAGGCAGTCCAAACAATGGGAGACCACTAACGAGGCAGTCTCAAAAAGATAGTAGGACCACTAACGAGGCGATCCAAAAATACAGCGCGCGAGATCACTAACGAGGCAATCTCAGATAGTAAGGAGACCACTAACGAGGCAGTCTCAAAGATAATGATAGCATGAAGATCGGCTCAGCCTAGTGAACGGGATTTTTTGAAAGCTCATATTTCAATGTTATCAAATGATCGATATCGCGTTTTCATAGTTCGAGTTTTCTCAAGTTCGAAAAATCCTATTCGAGGCAGTTTACGCCTTTCTTAATTAAAAATTCGTCTTTACACCAAAAATTCGCCTTTCTGAAATTTTTACAGTAGTTCAAAAACACACACACGAACAACTTTCATGTTTTAAGTTTTTGGAAATAAGGTTCCGAAGTGAGTCGAAATTCGAGTTCATTGCAAAGAATGATTTCTGTCTTAAAAACTGGTTCCGTCACAGGTTCGTGCAACACCGATTAAAAATTCATTTCAAAACCAATTGATGCGAAATTTTTACAGTAACTACAAAACACGTTAAGGAACAACTTTCATGTTTTAAGAATTTGGAAATAATGAATTCTTGATACTCAAAAATCGACCTCAACCCACTGTATACTCGCGGGCTCTGAAAAAGGTTTAAAGCAGTTCTAAAAATTCGACCGTTTGACATATCAAATGAACACCAAAATCCGTGAAATTTTATATGCATAATCTAGACACAATTATCTACAACTTTTGTTTAGGAACGCAAAGTTGAATCATTCGAAAAATGGGTGAAAAACATGCATCAATTCGAGTAAGGGAAACTGTCACAGTTTAAAAATGTTTGGGTTGTAATAGAAAGTTTACGGCGTGATTTGGGATAGCAAAACTTAATGTCAACGGCTGAAATTTGGACACAAGATAGATAAAGATGTTACGAACAACTTTTATGCTGAAAAGTTTTCGGTTTGAATTCCCGAAGGTCGAGTTTTAGGCGAATCTTTGAAATTGGACGAAAATAGGGTTTTTGAAAACCGATTTTTGTTACAAGCCTATATCTCGAGTTTTAAACAACAAACAACCACGAAAATTTTTGAGTAAGGTTTTAACTTACTGATTTGAAGATTAAGATCACTGGGATGGGTATCCGGATGCTCTAGGGTCGCGACGAACGGCCAATCCTTCCGATCGCTTTTCGTTCGTTTTCCGGCGTGAAATCGTAGTAAAGGAAACGGGTTAGATTTTGAGTTTCTAAGTGTTATGGACGAATTAAAATGTTAAACCATGGCTTACCAAGAGTCTAGAGGGCAGGGCTTGGTTCCTTTCGCCTCGTCGTCGCCGGAATGTTCGTCGGAAAGTGGGTTCGGAGAGCTTTTGGCTTGGAGAGGAAGAATGGGAGGTCTAGGGTTTGTTTTCTGTAAAGTGGTGGAAAGGGGCGCCCAAAATCCGCCCTTAAGCCTTTCCCTAAGGCTGTGATCGGCTTGCCACCGATAGAGGTCGGATTTTTGGCAAGAAAATCGCCATGGAAGGAAAGTTTGCACCTCCTGCACCTCTGGCGCGCTGGTGACGCGCACATAGGCCTTTGTCCGCGCGGAGTGCGCGCGAACCATCCAGGGACGCGACTCCCTTTGGCCGCGCGCATGCGCGCGGGGTGCGCGCCGCCCGAACCGGCCGGTTCGGGTGGTTTGTGTGGTGCGTCGGTTCTTTTCTTCCTTTTCTCGATCGGGTTTCTATCCTTCGCAGCTCTTGGTCCGACTTTTTGGGTCATTCCCGACTCGAAATTCTCATGTGGGTTTATCTACGAATTCGATCTAACTCCCGTATGATAATTCGTCTACTTAAACTCGTCCCGTCCTTCCTTAATGATTTTGCTGAAGTTATGTTTTGGTTTCTTCGGGTCTAAACGACGGGATGCTTTCGGTTATGTTTTTATTTTGTGATTTATTTTATGACTGAACTTAGAAATTAGTTCCAAGCTGCCTACGTACCCTGTGAAGGGATCAAGTCATGACGTAGTTCAAAACAATTTGAATTTGTTTTTCCTCGGGTGTTACAATTCCATTGCACTTTCAACAATCACCTCGGGAATGTTTAAAAATTGGAAAATCAAGTTTTTGGGCCCTATAGCCCATTAAAAAGATTTTTGGTCTATGACCATTTTTGTTTTACCTATGCTTTATATTAAAATTCAAGTTGGAAATTGAATAACCTCACATCTAGAGCAAAGATCTAAATGTGAGGATGTTGGTTTCCAAACTTGAATGGTTTCTGAGAAAATTATAAAAATTGGATTCATCACCCTCTATCTTTTCAGGGACAACATTTTCCAAATCCCGGACCCAGTGCCCGGAGGGACCCAACTGCTGGACTTGCCACTAGAGCTGCTAGGAGAAATTCTCTCCCGAATCGGGGAGGATGAGATGAAGGAAGTGTTCAGAGCTAGGGAAACTTGCACGAAGCTGAGGGACGCAGGCGATCTCACCATCGTCTACAAGCGGTGTGAACTGGAACTCTCCTCCGTGAAAATGTGGCAACAACGTATTCGGAGGCAGAAGGAAGAATTTCTGCAGAAATGCATAGAGGCAGAAAATTTCAACCTTCAGATCGTCCCGGCAATAGAAGCATTTACAGGAGGAGATGAAGAGCAAGCCTGCGAGATGCTGCGACCAGGGATAGAGGATAATCACAAAGCGTCAATCTTTTTGCGAGGACTGATGTTGTTAAGCAAGCACGATGAGAGCCAAGTTCTTCTAGGGATCAAGATGATAGAGAGAATGGCGACTGATAGATCAGTCCTGGCCTACACAGCCACCAACACCATCTCATGGCTGGCAGATAACCTGGACACCCCTAGTCTATTTGGAGGCCAAGTAATTCGGAACTACAGCCCAAGGGGGCAAGGACACCCGGTAGAGCACAACGGCTGGTGCGTGCGATGCGACTTAACAAACTTCATCTTCTGGAGCAGAATTTTCTTTCCCTAGGAGCGGAGGAGTGGAGAAAAATGAATCCTAAAATGCTTTATTTTATTTTAATGTAAACATCATATGAGGGAATTCTTCTTTTGTATGCAGGTTCGTACTAAATGCATAAGAATCTCTTGTAAATGATGTAATTTATCGCTTTCCATGAATGGAACTCAAGCTTTGAGATCCGCAAACAATTTTTAATTATTTCCTTTAAAAAGATGTATGACAGTCCGAGATGAATAAGTGATTGTCAGGCCAAAAATATGCTGTTGACATACTCCGTATGTCAGCAGTGCCTCTTTACTGCTTTAAATTAGATAACCAGCAAAAAAATATGCATAAACTTTTTCTAAATTCACATGTTGAATTTAGGCTTGTGATTAAATTTTCAAACTTTTAAATTGGGATAACATAATTGAAAACATGCATGACATGAATTCCTGAGGTTTTTGGGTAATAGATCTTCATGTTGAAAATTTTGATTGAATAAATTGTTAGAATTAAGCTTTGATTAAATTTGAGAATATTGTATGACATAAATCAATCCAACCTTGTGAGAATTGAGCCATGAGTCATTTTCACTCATTTATTTTCTTTGATGTGTGAATCAATTTGATTAAAGGAAACTAGAACTTGCGATTGGGATCGATTCAAGACCATGCCATACTCCCGAAATCGAGCATATGATTGAGGCACTTAGAAAAACCAAATTTTGGCCTTCGTTTGAAATCCAAACCCAAAAATATTTTCCCTTTAGGATTAACCAAGTTGAGCCTTTAAGCCTAATTTTTCTTGAAGCCTTTTATATTTTTCTTAGCCTACAAAAAGACCAAAATATTCAAACCCAGGTGTGCAAGAATGAATTTTATCAAGGCTTTAAATTTGTGATCATCAAAAATGTATTAATCGGTAATGCTATAAGCCGATTAAAAAAAAAGTGTGTTGAATTCAATTCAACAAAAATAAATTACAAATGACAAAGCAATTAGACATAGTCTAATGTCATGCAAAAGTAAAGAAAAGCAAAAGAAAAAGAAGAAACATTGATGATCATGAATTTTAAATAAAAATGCCAAGTTATGATAGAACAAATTCTTGCCACTTCTTAGCCCAATAATTCCCTTCCTCACCTAATGTTACAACCGTATGCCCCATTACAACCCTTAAATAAGACCTCAAGATCTCGATTTGAGGAAATGAGCCGGTGGCGAGTTGGTCTAATTGCAACTTATGGAAAAATTTAATTAAATTTGATTTCGAGCGTTCAATGATTAAACCCCATTTGAGAGTGAGTAAATTTTTCGATTCTCTTATATGTGAGGCTCTGTTTCATTAAATATGTTCGTGTCATACCTTAATTCTAATTTTTGATCTTTGCATCTTTCAAACATGATTTCATGAAGGATTGACAATAATGCTTGATTTGTAGGCCCGATGTAGTGAGCAAGTATCATTTCATTAAACACTGCAATCAAGGGAATTTAATACTTGTAGTTTTTGATTGTCTTATCCCAATCCAAAGAGAATGTAATTTATGAAGCCACGAAAATGAATTGAATATGTAGAGTCCATGTTCTTAGGAACATTGACTCTGACTGCTCGGGGACGATCAGTATTAAATGTGAGGATGTTGATAATGGCCAGAAATGTCCATTATTTCAATCCATTTCCGTGTCTTAAATGGGCATTTGATCGCATTCCGGTCTTATATTAAATAAGAAAGCAATAGAATTAGATTGATTTATGCATACTTGTAAAAATATTGAGCTGGTATGAAAAATGCATATAATATGTAATTTTATTACACATTTATGTTAGAAAAATCCAAAAACATGAGAAAGAGAAAAGAAAAGAAAAGAAAAAGGAAACAAAAAGATGGGAAAAGAAATGAAAACCCACAAAAAGTCGAATTTTTCAGGTAATTACGACGCTAGCCACAACTACGACGCTGAGCATGTATAGCGTCGTAGTCGAGCATAGCGTCGTAGGCAGAAACGAAGACAAAACCTTGAAGGAAGAACTACGACGCTGAGCCAGCATAGCGTCGTACTCAAGTGTAGCGACGTAACGGAGTATAGCGTCGTAGGCTGTCCATTTAGAGACAAAGAGTGTTTTGAGATGGAAGACTACGACGCAGTACCCATAGCGTCGTAGTGAAGATAGCGACAAAGCAAAGTATAGCGTCGTACCGAGCTGCAGAATTCAAATTCAAGGGCCTGGGGCCCATGGGCCTAGGGTTTCTCGCATATATATATAGGTGTTGACTCCCTAGTCTTGTCACTTCATACATTCCACACTTGGAGGCAACTGGAGTTCTTGAGAACAGTGTAGGTTCGTTAGTTTTATTTTTGTGTATTTGTAATACCCAAAAATTTTGCAACATAAAATAAATAAATAAATAAATAAATAATAAATAAATTCAGCAAATCAATAAATAAATTTAATCAAATGAGAAATGAGATTTAACTTAAAAAGGAATTAAAAGGAAATTAATTAAATAAAAAGAATTAAATAAAGATAAATAAATTGTACACCGAAACCCGACACCAATGAACTCGAGAATTCGAGTCCAAACATTCAATCAAACCCGAGTAAAATTTAGAGAGGCAATAGGAACCCGAAGATACCCCGGAAATCGGATTCCGGGAGCATAGGGGGATAGAAGTCCGAAAGAGAGGAGGAAAAGGCACGACGGATCGCACGACCCGCCCGGACCGAAGTCCAGTTGAGCGCCGCGCAGGTGGCCGCGCGGTCAAAGGGAAGAAAGCGCGCCACGACCGCGCCGTTTGACAGATTCGCCCGTGCGAGATTTACTCGCCCGAATCCGGATTTTCCGACTTCGGTTGAACACCATTCGGCTCAAGACTCTTAGAGGCAGACCTTGGACGCCCCTAGGTCTTATTTACCTATAAATAAGCCCTCTTGAAAGCTCCGAACACTTTTCCAAAACCCTACAACTCTCTATACGTTCGAAAACCCTAATTCCGGAGTCGTCGGAGACACGAAACCAAGGCGAGGACTGTTTGTACGAAAATTTGAAGATCTCCAGCGTCGTGGTAAGCTTCGATCCGATCCTTGTTCCATATACGATTCGGAAACGAATCCTAACCTTCTTCTTTTTCTTTCTACGCCCCGAATCGGATCTAGAACGTAGAACCCGACGAACGGAGAGGATAGACGGAGGACTGGAAGCCACGCCTTCGAAATAGACGATCCCGGATATCTACAACTCTGTAAGTTAATACTTACATGGTTTTGGGAGTAATTAAAACACGAAACCTAAAAGCTTAATCGTAACTTTCAAAAATCTGTCAACGTATGATTTTTACCGGCGCAACAGTTTTGTCGAATTTTTCCGAACCTTAAAACGTATTCGAACGGAAAAATGTAAAACACAAAAAACGTTCCTAAGGCATAGATCTATCTACTGTAAACCTTTCAAAATTTTTAAAGACGTTTTGATATTTGAAATCCACCCAAAACCGAACTGCTTGAAATTGGATCTTGAAATTCTTGACAGAACTTAGGTCTGATCTTGATGACGTTTTTGACATTAGTTATAGGCCGATTTAGATCTTTAGCCGAACATGAAAGTTGTAGATAAATGTCTTAAAAAGGTCTCTATAAAATTTCGTTGAGTTTGGAGTAGATTTACTATGGTAGATCTTGATAATCTTGAACTGCTGTATGAAAAACTCGGCCAGATTAATGTTTCTACGAAAATTGACGTTTTTGACCTGTTTCGGTATCTCGGAATGAAAAAGTTAAAACACGAAAGTTGTTCATCTCGATGTTTCTGAGTCAGTGGTAAAATTTCGGAATTTGTGGAATTAAACTCGATTTTTAATGAATTTCAGAATAAACAGTGGTTTACCGGGAGTTAAATCTTGAAATCTTGTTGAAACGGTGAAATTAGCCTTTAAGGTTGAAACGAGTAGAAATTCCTTGAAATAAGATGCAGAAACGAGAAGGTTAAAATATTGTGGGTTATGACTAAGCTAGATACTGTCAATGTTCTCTGCGGCTTGGGACATAAGAGCCCAAGTGTATGTCTAGGTTGACGTAAGAGCCCTAGCGAAACACTGATCGTATGGCTAGCGGACGGATTAACTCTAATTAAAAGATCGACCATGATACTTGTGGACATAAGAGCCCAGGCGTAAGGCTGGCGGACATAAGAACCCTAGCGATGGTGATCTCTAAAAGATATGAAACGAGAAGTTTATGAGAATTCCAAACTTAAATCCGTATTAAATTGTGTTTTTAAATTATGGCAATTTATTTAATTACTTCGCAAGCTATATTTATGATCTTATGAAATCCATGACTTTTAAATTATGCGATTAAATGAATAGATTAAATTATGCACATGTTTTCCTTAAATTTAATTAAAGGCTTGAAACCCCATAATTATGTATGTGTTAACTTACTCAGCAAGTTTTTGCTGACCAAACCATATTTTTCCTTTTTCTTTCAGAGTTGAGAATTATGCATCGTCATATGCATACATGGGAATTTTGGGAAGATATATTATTTTGAGTTATTGTATTAGATTAGATCTTGCATGAATGGGCCTGTTTAACCCGTATTCTGGCCGTGTTGGCTATATTTAAATTCCGCTGTATTATACATATGTAATTATTATTTTCCGCTGCAACTTCGATGTATTACTTTTAAATTATATATGAATGGGCTGTTTGAATATTTTAAATTCTGAAAAACCATAGCCTTGCATCTCTTTAGTGAGCTCGGAGAAACCGTGTCTTGCTAGGGAGGTGTGGCGGTGACACCCCGACCTGGGTGACCGAAAACCGGGGTGTTACAGAGTGATATCAGAGCCAGGTTATTTTTAAACTATTATTTTTAAACCATTATTATTTTTAAACTATTATTTTTAAATTATTATTATTATTTTTAAACTACTATTTTTAAACCGTTATTATTTATATTATTATTGTACAAGCCCAAATTTATTATTTTAAAATTTCCTAGCCCAAAATTATTTTTGAGCCCAAATGTTAATTATTTATGACCCAATATAGAGGTCCAAGGATTTTAATTATTATTTTAAAGCATTTGTTCCATGGAATAAATTCTTATTTTTAAAACCCATGAAAACTTGAAAAATATATATATATATATATAGTGCATTTATTTTTGGGGGGATCATCATGTGCATGTGCATATTGCATTTTCTATACCTTAGATAACCTAGAAGCGAAGTTGTTCTAACTTAGATCTCTTGCTACACCTAGATAACTTAGACGCTTGACATCAAATTAGGAACGCTAACTAGAGACTGATTTTGCCTTAGTTCTAGATCGCGTTCATCTAAGCGCACGCCTAAGCATAACAAATCTCGGCTTTAGCCATTCCTATCCTTGTACGAATTAGAAAATTTCCTCATGTGGAACAATAAAAAATCAAGTTTTATTAAAACACTCTTTATTCCAAAAATCTTGTTTGGTTTCCCAAACAGCAAATCCGAAAATTCGAAATTCGAAATTTGAAACTCACGATGCTCTAAACGTGGCCTTATGGGCGCGCGTTTAACACTTGATCTCACATACAATTTAGCAAATTTCTTGTTCAAGCGATCTATCTAAACTCTGATAAACTAATCTATATACGTTATAACAGAAAATGGCACCTAGGAGAAACCCAAGGAAGGTCAGTCCAAACGGCACTGACGCTAACCTCCCCAACGTGGCCAATAACAATGAGACCCCTCAAAACTTAGGAGAACGAGTACCTCCTGCACCCAACAACATGGAAGAACGTCTAAGGACTATGGAGGAAGTCCTTGTAGCATTAGGAAATGCCGAGGTGCATAGGGCACAAACAGTACCTCCGCCAGTAGCGCGAGTCAACTACTTGGCATTAGTGAACCCTTACAACCCACCCCATTATGACGGCCAAGAGGATCCGGCGAAGTTGGAAGGTTGGATCCGTACCTTTGATAAGCTCTTGAATGCTATCAAGTGTCCTGATGAGGAGAAGATACACGTAGTGACCAACTACCTAGGAGGCGAAGCCGATGAGTGGTGGCAAAATCTCCAAGCGAATTCAGTGGAAGACGAAGAAGCCTACACCTGGGAAGAACTTAAGGAAGCTTTGAGGGAAAGATTCTACCCACTGAGCACCAAGACTGCGAAGTACGAGGAATTCATCAACTTAAAGCAAGATTAATGTTTCGGTACAAGAATACTACAGCAAAAACTCGGCCAGATTAATGTTTCTACGAAAATTGACGTTTTTGACCTGTTTCGGTATCTCGGAATGAAAAAGTTAAAACACGAAAGTTGTTCATCTCGATGTTTCTGAGTCAGTGGTAAAATTTCGGAATTTTTGGAATTAAACTCGATTTTTAATGAATTTCAGAATAAACAGTGGTTTACCGGGAGTTAAATCTTGAAATCTTGTTGAAACGGTGAAATTAGCCTTTAAGGTTGAAACGAGTAGAAATTCCTTGAAATAAGATACACGAAACGAGAAGGTTAAAATATTGTGGGTTATGACTAAGCTAGATACTGTCAATGTTCTCTGCGGCTTGGGACATAAGAGCCCAAGTGTATGTCTAGGTTGACGTAAGAGCCCTAGCGAAACACTGATCGTATGGCTAGCGGACGGATTAACTCTAATTAAAAGATCGACCATGATACTTGTGGACATAAGAGCCCAGGCGTAAGGCTGGCGGACATAAAAACCCTAGCGATAGTGATCTCTAAAAGATATGAAACGAGAAGTTTATGAGAATTCCAAACTTAAATCCGTATTAAATTGTGTTTTTAAATTATGGCAATTTATTTAATTACTTCGCAAGCTATATTTATGATCTTATGAAATCCATGACTTTTAAATTATGCGATTAAATGAATAGATTAAATTATGCACATGTTTTCCTTAAATTTAATTAAAGGCTTGAAACCCCATAATTATGTATGTGTTAACTTACTCAGCAAGTTTTTGCTGACCAAACCATATTTTTCCTTTTTCTTTCAGAGTTGAGAATTATGCATCGTCATATGCATACATGGGAATTTTGGGAAGATATATTATTTTGAGTTATTGTATTAGACTAGATCTTGCATGAATGGGCCTGTTTAACCCGTATTCTGGCCGTGTTGGCTATATTTAAATTCCGCTGCATTATACATATGTAATTATTATTTTCCGCTGCAACTTCGATGTATTACTTTTAAATTATATATGAATGGGCTGTTTGAATATTTTAAATTCTGAAAAACCATAGCCTTGCATCTCTTTAGTGAGCTCGGAGAAACCGTGTCTTGCTAGGGAGGTGTGGCGGTGACACCCCGACCTGGGTGACCAAAAACCGGGGTGTTACAGAGTGGTATCAGAGCCAGGTTATTTTTAAACTATTATTTTTAAACCATTATTATTTTTAAACTATTATTTTTAAATTATTATTATTATTTTTAAACTACTATTTTTAAACCGTTAGTATTTATATTATTATTGTACAAGCCCAAATTTATTATTTTAAAATTTCCTAGCCCAAAATTGTTTTTGAGCCCAAATGTTAATTATTTATGACCCAATATAGAGGTCCAAGGATTTTAATTATTATTTTAAAGCATTTGTTCCATGGAATAAATTCTTATTTTTAAAACCCATGAAAACTTGAAAATATATATATATATATATATATATATAGTGCATTTATTTTTGGGGGGATCATCATGTGCATGTGCATATTGCATTTTCTATACCTTAGATAACCTAGAAGCGAAGTTGTTCTAACTTAGATCTCTTGCTACACCTAGATAACTTAGACGCTTGACATCAAATTAGGAACGCTAACTAGAGACTGATCTTGCCTTAGTTCTAGATCGCGTTCATCTAAGCGCACGCCTAAGCATAACAAATCTCGGCTTTAGCCATTCCTATCCTTGTACGAATTAGAAAATTTCCTCATGTGGAACAATAAAAAATCAAGTTTTATTAAAACACTCTTTATTCCAAAAATCTTGTTTGGTTTCCCAAACAACAAATCCGAAAATTCGAAATTCGAAATTTGAAACTCACGATGCTCTAAACGTGGCCTTATGGGCGCGCGTTTAACACTTGATCTCACATACAATTTAGCAAATTTCTTGTTCAAGCGATCTATCTAAACTCTGATAAACTAATCTATATACGTTATAACAGAAAATGGCACCTAGGAGAAACCCAAGGAAGGTCAGTCCAAACGGCACTGACGCTAACCTCCCCAACGTGGCCAATAACAATGAGACCCCTCAAAACTTAGGAGAACGAGTACCTCCTGCACCCAACAACATGGAAGAACGTCTAAGGACTATGGAGGAAGTCCTTGTAGCATTAGGAAATGCCGAGGTGCATAGGGCACAAACAGTACCTCCGCCAGTAGCCCGAGTCAACTACTTGGCATTAGTGAACCCTTACAACCCACCCCATTATGACGGCCAAGAGGATCCGGCGAAGTTGGAAGGTTGGATCCGTACCTTTGATAAGCTCTTCAATGCTATCAAGTGCCCTGATGAGGAGAAGATACACGTAGTGACCAACTACCTAGGAGGCGAAGCCGATGAGTGGTGGCAAAATCTCCAAGCGAATTCAGTGGAAGACGAAGAAGCCTACACCTGGGAAGAACTTAAGGAAGCTTTGAGGGAAAGATTCTACCCACTGAGCACCAAGACTGCGAAGTACGAGGAATTCATCAACTTAAAGCAAGATTAATGTTTCAGGTACAAGAATACTACAGCAAAAACTCGGCCAGATTAATGTTTCTACGAAAATTGACGTTTTTGACCTGTTTCGGTATCTCGGAATGAAAAAGTTAAAACACGAAAGTTGTTCATCTCGATGTTTCTGAGTCAGTGGTAAAATTTCGGAATTTTTGGAATTAAACTCGATTTTTAATGAATTTCAGAATAAACAGTGGTTTACCGGGAGTTAAATCTTGAAATCTTGTTGAAACGGTGAAATTAGCCTTTAAGGTTGAAACGAGTAGAAATTCCTTGAAATAAGATACACGAAACGAGAAGGTTAAAATATTGTGGGTTATGACTAAGCTAGATACTGTCAATGTTCTCTGCGGCTTGGGACATAAGAGCCCAAGTGTATGTCTAGGTTGACGTAAGAGCCCTAGCGAAACACTGATCGTATGGCTAGCGGACGGATTAACTCTAATTAAAAGATCGACCATGATACTTGTGGACATAAGAGCCCAGGCGTAAGGCTGGCGGACATAAAAACCCTAGCGATAGTGATCTCTAAAAGATATGAAACGAGAAGTTTATGAGAATTCCAAACTTAAATCCGTATTAAATTGTGTTTTTAAATTATGGCAATTTATTTAATTACTTCGCAAGCTATATTTATGATCTTATGAAATCCATGACTTTTAAATTATGCGATTAAATGAATAGATTAAATTATGCACATGTTTTCCTTAAATTTAATTAAAGGCTTGAAACCCCATAATTATGTATGTGTTAACTTACTCAGCAAGTTTTTGCTGACCAAACCATATTTTTCCTTTTTCTTTCAGAGTTGAGAATTATGCATCGTCATATGCATACATGGGAATTTTGGGAAGATATATTATTTTGAGTTATTGTATTAGACTAGATCTTGCATGAATGGGCCTGTTTAACCCGTATTCTGGCCGTGTTGGCTATATTTAAATTCCGCTGCATTATACATATGTAATTATTATTTTCCGCTGCAACTTCGATGTATTACTTTTAAATTATATATGAATGGGCTGTTTGAATATTTTAAATTCTGAAAAACCATAGCCTTGCATCTCTTTAGTGAGCTCGGAGAAACCGTGTCTTGCTAGGGAGGTGTGGCGGTGACACCCCGACCTGGGTGACCAAAAACCGGGGTGTTACAGAGTGGTATCAGAGCCAGGTTATTTTTAAACTATTATTTTTAAACCATTATTATTTTTAAACTATTATATTTAAATTATTATTATTATTTTTAAACTACTATTTTTAAACCGTTAGTATTTATATTATTATTGTACAAGCCCAAATTTATTATTTTAAAATTTCCTAGCCCAAAATTGTTTTTGAGCCCAAATGTTAATTATTTATGACCCAATATAGAGGTCCAAGGATTTTAATTATTATTTTAAAGCATTTGTTCCATGGAATAAATTCTTATTTTTAAAACCCATGAAAACTTGAAAAAAATATATATATATATATATATATAGTGCATTTATTTTTGGGGGGATCATCATGTGCATGTGCATATTGCATTTTCTATACCTTAGATAACCTAGAAGCGAAGTTGTTCTAACTTAGATCTCTTGCTACACCTAGATAACTTAGACGCTTGACATCAAATTAGGAACGCTAACTAGAGACTGATCTTGCCTTAGTTCTAGATCGCGTTCATCTAAGCGCACGCCTAAGCATAACAAATCTCGGCTTTAGCCATTCCTATCCTTGTACGAATTAGAAAATTTCCTCATGTGGAACAATAAAAAATCAAGTTTTATTAAAACACTCTTTATTCCAAAAATCTTGTTTGGTTTCCCAAACAACAAATCCGAAAATTCGAAATTCGAAATTTGAAACTCACGATGCTCTAAACGTGGCCTTATGGGCGCGCGTTTAACACTTGATCTCACATACAATTTAGCAAATTTCTTGTTCAAGCGATCTATCTAAACTCTGATAAACTAATCTATATACGTTATAACAGAAAATGGCACCTAGGAGAAACCCAAGGAAGGTCAGTCCAAACGGCACTGACGCTAACCTCCCCAACGTGGCCAATAACAATGAGACCCCTCAAAACTTAGGAGAACGAGTACCTCCTGCACCCAACAACATGGAAGAACGTCTAAGGACTATGGAGGAAGTCCTTGTAGCATTAGGAAATGCCGAGGTGCATAGGGCACAAACAGTACCTCCGCCAGTAGCCCGAGTCAACTACTTGGCATTAGTGAACCCTTACAACCCACCCCATTATGACGGCCAAGAGGATCCGGCGAAGTTGGAAGGTTGGATCCGTACCTTTGATAAGCTCTTCAATGCTATCAAGTGCCCTGATGAGGAGAAGATACACGTAGTGACCAACTACCTAGGAGGCGAAGCCGATGAGTGGTGGCAAAATCTCCAAGCGAATTCAGTGGAAGACGAAGAAGCCTACACCTGGGAAGAACTTAAGGAAGCTTTGAGGGAAAGATTCTACCCACTGAGCACCAAGACTGCGAAGTACGAGGAATTCATCAACTTAAAGCAAGGTGCACAAACGGTACAAGAATACTACAGCAAATTCAAGGAGCTAGTACGATTCGCTGCGAGGATAGTACCAACCGACTCTGAAAAGGCTCAGAAATTCGAGATGGGTCTGAACCTTAGTATCCGGGAGATACTTGCAGCAGGACAATTCACGAACCTGCAGACGATATATGACCGCGCTGTAACAATTGCTCGAATCCAGCAATTGAAGCGTAAAGAACATGGTGAGTCGAACAAGGACTCGCAAGGACTTGAGAAAAAGGATAGGGAAGACAATGGATCCTGAAGGAAAGGAAATAAAGGTCTCAACAATGGGGGAGACGACAACCGTGGTGCGTTTATACCACGCTGCCCACGATGCAACCATGCACATCTGGTGCGCCAATGCCCGAAGCCTGGAACCTGCCGTAGGTGCGGCAAGCCTTGGTCACAAGGCTGGTGGATGTCGAACGCCAGAGAAGGCGATCGAAAGGAGAGTAGATTTGGTGAACCTTCGGCAAGGAGAGAGGGACGAGGGACAAGACCAAAACCCGAACCCTCTTGATAATAATAAATAGGCAGTTATGGGGACATAACTGAAGTCCTAAGGGGGAGAGGATGTGATACCCCGTAGAAATTTATTTTTCAGAGTTCGATTCGATAAGATGTTTCCTAAATCGTAAACAAACAAATTCAAATTGTTTTGAACTATGTTATGGCTTGATCCCTTCACAGGGTACGTAGGCAGCTTAGAAGTTTTAATTCTAAGTTCAGTCACAAAATAATAAAATAAATAAAAGGATTTCGCGAGCCGAAACACAACTTCGAGGACGAAGTTGATTCTTAAGGAGGGTAGACTGTAATACCCGAGAATTTTGCAACATAAAATAAATAAATAAATAAATAAATAAATTCAGCAAATCAATAAATAAATTTAATCAAATGAGAAATGAGATTTAACTTAAAAAGGAATTAAAAGGAAATTAATTAAATAAAAAGAATTAAATAAAGATAAAGTAAAATTTAGAGAGGCAATAGGAACCCGAAGATACCCCGGAAATCGGATTCCGGGAGCATAGGGGGATAGAAGTCCGAAAGAGAGGCGGAAAGACACGACGGATCGCACGACCCGCCCGGACTGAAGTCCAGGCGAGCCACGACCGTGCGGTGGCCGCGCGGTCAAAGGGAAGAAAGCGCGCCACGACCGCGCCGTTTGACAGATTCGCCCGTGCGAGATTTACTCGCCCGAATCCGGATTTTCCGACTTCGGTTGAACACCATTCGGCTCAAGACTCTTAGAGGCAGACCTTGGACGCCCCTAGGTCTTATTTACCTATAAATAAGCCCTCTTGAAAGCTCCGAACACTTTACCAAAATCCTACAACTCTCTATACGTTCGAAAATCCTAATTCCGGAGTCGTCGGAGGCACGAAACCAAGGCGAGGACTGTTTGGACGAAAATTTGAAGATCTCCAGCGTCGTGGTAAGCTTCAATCCGATCTTTGTTCCATATTCGAAAACGAATCCTAACCTTCTTCTTTTTCTTTCTACGCCCCGAATCGGATCTAGAACGTAGAACCCGTCGAACGGAGAGGATAGACGGAGGACTGGAAGCCACGCCTTCGAAATAGACAATCCCGGATATCTACAACTCTGTAAGTTAATATGGTTTTGAGAGTAATTAAAACACGAAACCTAAAAGCTTAATCGTAACTTTCAAAAATCTGTCAACGTATGATTTTTACCGGCGCAACAGTTTTGTCGAATTTTTCCGTACCTTAAAACATATTCGAATGGGAAAACTTAAAACACGAAAAACGTTCCTAAGGCATAGATCTATCTACTGTAAACTTTTCAGAATTTTTAAAGACGTTTTGATATTTGAAATCCACCCGAAACCGAACTGCTTGAAATTGGATCTTGAAATTCTTGACAGAACTTAGGTCTGATCTTGATGACGTTTTTGACATTAGTTATAGGCCGATTTAGATCTTTAGCCGAACATGAAAGTTGTAGATAAATGTCTTAAGACGGTCTCTGTAAAATTTCGTTGAGTTTGGAGTAGATTTGCTATGGTAGATCTTGATAATCTTGAACTGCTGTATGAAAAACTCGGCCAGATTAATGTTTCTACGAAAATTAACGTTTTTGACCTGTTTCGATATCTCGGAATGAAAAAGTTAAAACACGAAAGTTGTTTATCTCGATGTTTCTGAGTCAGTGGTAAAATTTCGGAATTTTTGGAATTAAACTCGATGTTTAATGAATTTCAGAATAAACAGTGGTTTACCGAGAGTTAAATCTTGAAATCTTGTTGAAACGGTGAAATTAGCCTTTAAGGTTGAAACGAGAAGAAATTCCTTGAAATAAGATACACGAAACGAGAAGGTTAAAATATTGCGGGTTATGACTAAGCTAGATACTGTCAATGTTCTCTGCGGCTTGGGACATAAGAGCCCAAGTGTATGTCTAGGTTGACGTAAGAGCCCTAGCGAAACACTGATCGTATGGCTAGCGGACGGATTAACTCTAATTAAAAGATCGACCATGATACTTATGGACATAAGAGCCCAGGTGTAAGGCTGGCGGACATAAGAGCCCTAGCGATGGTGATCTCTAAAAGATATGAAACGAGAAGTTTATGAGAATTACAAACTTAAATCCGTATTAAATTGTGTTTTTAAATTATGGCAATTTATTTAATTACTTCGCAAGCTATATTTATGATCTTATGAAATCCATGACTTTTAAATTATGCGATTAAATGAATAGATTAAATTATGCACATGTTTTCCTTAAATTTAATTAAAGGCTTGAAACCCCATAATTATGTATGTGTTAACTTACTCAGCAAGTTTTTGCTGACCAAACCATATTTTTCCTTTTTCTTTCAGAGTTGAGAATTATGCATCGTCATATGCATACATGGGAATTTTGGGAAGATATATTATTTTGAGTTATTGTATTAGACTAGATCTTGCATGAACGTGCCTGTTTAACCCGTATTCTGGCCGTGTTGGCTATATTTAAATTCCGCTGCATTATACATATGTAATTATTATTTTCCGCTGCAACTTCGATGTATTACTTTAAAATTATATATGAATGGGCTGTTTGAATATTTTAAATTCTGAAAAACCATAGCCTTGCATTTCTTTAGTGAGCTCGGAGAAACCGTGTCTTGCTAGGGAGGTGTGGCGGTGACACCCCGACCTGAGTGACCAAAAACCGGGGTGTTACAGTATTATTTAATTTATGCATCTAGCTTAGTTTAAATTTTTGCATAGATTAGTGTTACTTTGAGACTTCCAGTTTAGTGTAGCCAGTTTTATACTTATTTCAGCTTTGTTAAACTCTTATTTAGGTTTGAAATACCTAAATGATGGGTATTATCAAACCATTTTATGAAAAATGGGAAGTTAAGCATCAAAGAGTCCCAAAAACATGAAATGGAAATGATTCCATGGATTTACTTGCTTTATTTTTGGTTTAATGACCATTTGGTCATTTGATTTTCTTTTGCAAATGGGTTTTCTGTTTTCTTTCTTTATTTTTGGTTCTTATGCTTATCTTTTATGGTTGAAAACCCTTATTTGGGTTTGTGGTTCATGGGTGTGTGTTTTAGCTTATTATGTCACGTTTTTATGCACTGCTTATTTCATTTATGTTCTTGCATTGATGAACCATGAACTTGAAAACAGGGTTTGCAATCGCATAGATTGCATTACCCGACCAACAACACAAACTGAGTTAGCTACGACGCTAACCGCCCTACGACGCTATCCACTGATAGCGACGTAGGGCAGAATCTGACGTCGTAGTTACTTCAGAATGTGAACAAAATTTTGCCCTACGGCACTAGACCTACGACGCTATCCACTGATAGCGTCGTAACTTTTGTCTAGGGTCGTAGGACCCTAAAAACTCTTTATTTTTTCATAAAAATCCACCTACGACGCTATGACCACGACGCTATCCTAGGATAGCGTCGTAGTTTAGTGCATAACGTTGTAACCTTTCCCTTTTCTAACTCTTCAGAAAATCCACCTACGACGCTACACCTACGACACTATCCTAGGATAGCGTCGTAATTTAGTGTATAGCGTCGTAGCAACTTCTTCCTCTTTCAAAACCATCTCTCCTCACTACGACGCTAGACCTTACGACGTAAACCACGTTTAACGTCGTAGGACCTGCATAGCATCGTAACACCTCTATTCTACATTCCCATGCACGATACTAACACTACGACGCTACCTTAGGATAGCGTCGTAATCATGTTTAGCGTCGTACATAAACTCCTTAAAAACCAAGATTTTTACCTCTATCACCAATCCATGACGACGCTATCCCCACAACGCTGTCCTAGGATAGCGTCGTAATATCTGTATAGCGTCGTAATTGGCAGCTCTGCCAGAATTTCCATTTCTCCATTTTTGTCATTAATTAATTGAACCCTTAAGTCAATAATTAAAGATCATAATTAGCAATGATTAAGATCGATAATTATTTTGATTAAAGGATCTTTGTTCAATTCTCCCTAAAACATTTTTCTATGAACAAAACCTTAATGCCTTAAGCAGATAATCCGGACTGTAATTAATTATGGTGTGAAGGATTATTTAAGACATTAATTATGGATTGATTCCATAACCTTGCATGAGAAACCAATGTCTCTCATACAAGGTACTGTCTTTATTTTTATTTTTATTTTATACTTTTTCGTGATGTATGAACAAACAGTGAGAGATATTACAGAATAATGTCGGCGAACGGTCCCCTCACCGGGAAATGAAGTAGCCCGTAATCTGTATATCAATTATTGTTTGTTATTTTGCATGGTTTGGATAATAACTAACAAGGTCAGGCGAACGGTCCTTTCACCGGGAAATGAAGTAGCCACTCGGTTAATTACTGTCCAAATACAGTTTTACTCTTTCTATCTTAATTTCCAAACCCAAATTCCATTCTGTAATATGCATTGGTTAATATCTGTCAATATTAGCTAATGAATATTGCTGAAAGGAAGCATGTAGGTTTTTGTCAGAATTCGCAGGCAGTAAGGGCCCAACTGGTAGTGACACTGCCAGTTTAGGGTTTCTGCTGTCTAAATTCACTCCATCCGAGTAGTTGGGAAGTTGGAAAGCAGATGTTTGCATTGCACCTGATTACTCTGCCACCCTTTTGGCCTCACGGCCACCTCATTCTGTGTCACGCGTTCTGTCTGAACCCACCATTATATTTTGGGTTGATTAATTTTACACTTCCATATATCTTTATGCATGATATTATTATGTAGCTGCTGTGGTCCACAATATTTTGGGATTCTTCCCTTGGACATTAGAAGTCTAGACTTAAAATAGATACTGCATATTAAACTTCTAACAAAAATTCATTTATAAAATCCGGATCTGAGTAAGGGATAAACTCCTCAGTTATGTCTGGTTCAAATTCTGTCAAGGGTTAATTTTTGGGAATTTAGAAGCAGAGTCAGCGATTAGGTCTCTTCTAGACCGAAAGGGTCTGTGTTCTTATTGAGAGTCCAGTACCTGTTTAGGGAATGATTTCCACATCTATTATTTTCCGAATTTGCTATGTGCTGGGAATTTAGTCTTAACTGTCACACCAAGATGGAATCCACTTGTATTCAAATACAGTGTGATAGGTAATTCTAGAAGAACAATGCGTAGGCCTTGGTTATTTTCTAAGGTAGGGTTGAGTTCCTTTCAACTACTATCCTCTTCTGCCAAAGTCTATTTTTGAGTCCTGAGTGAGTGCATCCGGAACGAACTAACCTATTAGTTCGTTTCATTAGTTTGTATCTCATAACCACCCGGAAGGAAGTGAACACTGCGAACGGTTCACCGAGATTCGGGAATTCTTGATCCACATCCGGTCATTCTGACTGGGGGCTTTCTTTTACTACCAGTACGAAGCTTTTGAAACTTCCGAGTGATAGGATTTTAAATGCTTTCTTTACTGCTTTCTTTTAAATGCTTTCGTAGAGGTCACTCGGATGTGTCTTTAGATCTTCTAACTGCTACTAGGACTGAGAGTTAAGGGATAGTTCAGGGTTTGATTAGAAACTTTGGGTGTGACATGGGGGAATGATGGGAGTACTTGGCATTTCAACTAATGATTTGTCAGGTGTTGCTTGACCACCACAGATGAAATATCATACCCTGGCCGGGGCAGTTATGAATCTGTGGTATCTTAGAACTTGTGGTCTTAAGAACATGTAAACTCACACTGTAAGTACCTGTCTGTTAAAGGGAACATGGTGTTGAGAGCATGAGAATTAGCTTTCTGACAGGATTATCCCAAACAAGGATCTTCGTGTAAAAATGGAAGTTTAATCATGTTTCATCTAAATCTTGTCCAATCTTTATTCTTTTCTCCCTGTCCATTCTGTCATCATTTTGAATCAGCTTCATAGATACTATAGCATAGATTTACAGTTTTTATTGCTTTTGTGGAATTATTTCCACCTGCCCTTTTGATTTGATATCAGCATGTTCTTTAGCTTATTTACCTGCTTTTATAATGTAGATTAAATTCGGTCATGTAGTTGTTAGTCCAACTTCAAAACTGATTTGAGCAATACGAGTGGAAAATCTAGTAAAACGATGTGGGACCTGCTTCTATCGCACATCCTCCAGTGAACGATCCGGTCTTACTATAAATTACTGCAATTTTTGACACTGTGCGCTTTCGGGGGCACAGTTTCTTAACACGAGTAATAAAAACGTGACAACCTATAAATTTATCCCTAATCCCAACTCCATCTTCATAACTTGGTTTCATTAAATAAAATTGAAAACCGGGATTATTGTGTTTCAGAAAATACTCATATAGTGGGAACTTGTCAAAAGTTTCATAGCAAGGATCTCCATAGCATGGAATTGTCAAAAGTTTCATGCCGGGGAGTTCCACAACGCCATTTGAGATCGCAGTCTCCCACTTGAGTAATAAAAACTGGAATATATCCTTAAACCCCTTTCCCATAAATCATAACTCTTTTCATTTAATAAATTCGAATTTGATATATTTTATAAAATTACTCGTGTAGGAAATTGTCAAAAGTTTCACCTGATACCACTTCTGAGCGCCGTTTTGGGCGCCACAGTCGCGGTTTGGAGGTTTTAACCTCCCGAACACGGTTTTAAAGCCCGTTTCTTCCTCATTTTCGCCAGGCAGACTCATTTTATCATCCGAAACTCTCTAGAAATGCTCTGCAACTTTGGAGAAGAAGGCCGATAACACCGAATCATGCCGGAGGAAGTGATCAGAACGTCTTTCTGACTGTGTTCTTCGCATTCTAGGTGTTGTCTTTCTTTTTCTCGCTTTGTAATGTTTAGGATTTGCTTTTAAACATAATTTCCTACTGTTTCGATGTTTGTAAACGGATTTCTATGTTGTTCGTGTTAAATGTATTCTAGAACGGGAGTTCAGAATCACTTTTGAAGTACGAATTTATGTTTTATGGAAGTATAATAAATGTCGATGTTTATCTGTGTAATCTGGATTAATCTGCTATGATGTTAGAATTTGAATTATGATTATGCATTGGATGCCGAAATTGATCGACAATTATGTTTTGGCAAAAATCTGAAATCTGGACTGATCGATCATTCTGCATATTCTGTCTACATTAATCTGATAACAATCCTAATCTGTTCACATTCTAAATTTAGTATTAAAATTCACTTTACCATGTTTTATCAATATTTTACCATATTTATTAGATTATTTACACTATTCTGCATAATTAAATGTTAGAATCTAATCTGTATGATTTCTGCTTTGCTAAATCGAGAGATAAAAAGTGGAAATTAGATTTTAGTACCGGTCTTGGGAATAAATCATATTAAAATAGATTCTGGCATGTACACGCTGATTTGGAAAATGAATTGTGTCGTATGATCACTATAGGAAAATTTATATGCTTGGGAAAGACTGAAATTTATGCCTAGACTGATGATTGCAGAATGTTAGATAATTTAATTTGCTTCCATGAAGTCTGTTTTTACAAATTATGAAAATTAGGAAATTGGCATATATTTAATCTTTATAAAATAATTAAATCTGCTGAAATTGATCTTTTTAGACATTGGGAAATGCTAAATCATTATGCAATTTCACTTTTATATAAAGATGGCATGTTCTAAATCATTACAAGCATATATCTTATCTTTATTTTTATTATTTTAAATTTTTAACTTGCTTTATTTTTAAATTTAATGCTATCATTTTAATTTAATCACCATTAGAATTAAACAAATTCTTTTCAAAATATAAAATATATTATTAATGAACTTAAAATGACTAAGTTTTCTCCAGAATGAAATAATATTCTGAATTCCCTTGGGTTCGACCCGGTATTCACCGGTTTTTATTACTTGATGACAACCATCCGCTTGTGGTAAAATGAGTAGTGAAAATCACGCATTAGTGGTGGAAGAGGTCATATTAGAAAAGACTGTGCCAATCTCAATCCAAAGGAGACCAAGAAATCTTATCAAGTAACATTCAGTGACTCTGAAGATGAAAAGGAAACTAGTGACAATGAATCAGACTGTGGAGTAGCACTTGTTGGCACATGAGATTCAAACAATGACGATAAACATGAATCAGGTATATCTACCAACTCTATCAATACTGTTTCCTCTAATATGGTGCATTCTCTCACCAATAGGGAACATGTAGAAAACGTTAGCAAACTCAATAACCTCTATGAAGAAACGTTTGAGAGGTTGGAGATATCCATGGCCGAAGTGGTGGAACTTCAAGTCGAAAATGAAAATTTGAGGAAACACATCAACACTCTTGAAATCAAAAATCAAGAGCTTGAAAGTCAATTAAAGGCACTGTCTGAACAGATTTCTGAACTACATGACAAAAATGCAGAACTTCAGAAAGACAACAATGATATTGAATAAGAAAAGAATGACTACAGACTATGGTATGCCAATATGCATGGTCAAAGAGATGCACTTCGAACTGAGATAACAGAAGTTCAAGAAAAACTAACCAAAGCCGAAGGAACTCTCACGGCACTAAACAGAGGGAAAGCCAAGTTGGATGATGTCAATGCCATGGGGAGATCTAGTGGCAACAAACAAGGGTTAGGATATCAAGCATCTGTCTCAAAAAGGGAGAACGTCAATATATTTTATCCGGTGGAATGTTAACTATAAGGTTACTGAGAAGCCTCGTCGTCAAATAAGAAGAAACATATGGACAAGGAGGCCACCCCCTCTCATTCCTCTCAGATATGATTACTGCAAACTTGAAGGTCACAAAACCAAGAATTGTGGAATTATAGTCAAGGATCTGCAAGATGGGAAGCCCATTGTCTGGCCAAATGACAAAATGAAGATGAAGCTGATCTCCATCAAGTGCGAATGGGTTCCCAAAGTCCAAAATCGATGTCATGTTGCTTTTCTGCCCCGCAAGAAGAAAAGTAAAGACACTATATGGTACTTTGACAGTGGGTCCTCAAAACACATGACCGGAGAAAAGAAACTTCTCAAACATTACAAAGAAATTGATGGTGGATTTGTAGTATTTGGAGATGGAAAGAGAGCTGCATTGGTTGGTCAAGGATCCATGGAAAATGAGGGTGGACTAGAGCTAACTCCAGTATTTTATGTTGACGGACTTCAAGCCAATTTGATCATTATCAGTCAACTATGTGATGAAGATTTCATGGTTCAATTCACCAGGAAGGACTGCAAAGTCTTCAACATTAATAGGGAATGTGTTATGAAAGGTTTGCGCTCTAAAAATAACTGTTATCAACTTGTTCAATCTTGCAATTTTGTTTCAGTTGCAGGTGAATATCACATCATGTTATGGCATGAAAAGCTTGGGCACTTAAACTTCAAGGATCTGATTAAACTAAGCAGAAAGGATGCCGTCAAAGGTCTTCCAGACTTCTGTGATGAATGTGCCAAAAACAAGCAGCACAGAAGTTCACACAAGTTGTCTGAACACCTTGGATAAACAAAATGTCTAGATCTATTACACATGGATCTTGTTGTTCCGACTGAGGTTGAAAGCTTGGGAGGTAAAAAGTATATTTTTGTGTGTATTGACGATTTTTCCAGATATACTTGGGTGGATTTTCTCAGGGAAAAAGGTGGTGCATTCAAAGCCTTTAAGAAGTTGTGTAACCGTCTCATGACGGAAAAAGACACAAAGGTAAAACGTATTCGAAGTGACCATGGACGAGAATTCGAAAATCAATACTTTGAGGAATACTGTACCATGCATGGAATCAAGCATGAATTTTCCGCACCAAAGACCCCTCAACAAAATGGAGTCGTGGAAAGAAGGAACAGAACCTTACAAGAGATGTCAAGGGTGATGCTCAATGCTAAAGATGTTGCTGAATACCTATAGGCAGAAGCTGTCAACACTGCTTGCTACACCATAAATCGGGTCTACTTGAGACCCAACTCCCTCATGACACCATATGAGATATGGAACGGTAAAACGACCTCTATCACTTATTTCCATATTTTTGGCAGCAAATGTTTTGTTTTAAATGACAGGGAACACGTTGGAAAATTCCAAGAGAAGAGCAATGAAGGGATATTTGTGGGATACTCCATCAAAAGCAGGGCCTATCGGATATACATTCCCAAAATAAGGAAGGTGCTTGAATCCACAAATGTCATCATAGAAGATGTTCCATTCAAAGAAGTTTCAAAACACAAGGAGGATGAAGATCCAACTGCTTCCCCAAGCTGTCAAAACGACAATCAGACCAGTGTTGAACAGGTTCTTGCTGAACAGGAGTCTACGGAAGTAGTCCAAACACCAGAACCGAACACCTTGTCAGATAATGCTGAACAATAGAAAGATCTCAACAGACGTATCCACAAGCATCATGTAATACCCGCGAATTTAGTCGCATTATTATCGCTTGGAAAGAAATGGAATTAAATTCAAGAACGAAAAGAATTTTAATACCAAGAACCCGTGAAGTTGGAAATAATTTAAATAAATAAATTATTACACGGGAGTCAAAAGTCGACGAATTCAAACCCGACGGATTCAAGATTTCGAATACGAAATAATCTTGGGTCGAAATAGATTTAAAAATAGGGATTTATAACCCGAGAATGACCCGAAAAATCAAGCCCGAGAACGTAGGAGGACCGAAGCCCGAAAGAGAGGAGAAAAGACTCGATCAACTTTGGGGGAAAGGTATAGGGGAATCCTTACCCCTTATTTCAGATCATATACCCCAATAATTCCCTCCTACCATCCCACATTCTCTCCCAACTTCATCCAATCCAAAAACCCCAAGTTCTAGAGTTGTGTTTTTTCCCGCGATCAAATCCGATCTAGGTGGACGTGTGGAGCAAGGTTCAAGGCTGTAGGTTGTTGGTAAGGTGCAGATTAGGATTTTTCTTCTTCTCTTTAAATCAATCCTTTGATCTAACTACGGATTATTCTTGCGTTTTCGTTTCCATGGCCAAAGGAGGAAGGAAACGTGGTGATTAATCCGTTCGTGGCAAGCCGTAGCCGCCCGACCACCCCTGAGACGTCCTAGGATTCATACCAAGTAAGTCAATACTTTACGTATCAATTTCGGTGGCTTAGGGACGTTCGTAACGCAAGAGTTAATCAAAACATTAAAATCGGACTCAAAAATCTCTCCTTTGCGCGTTTTCAGAAATCTGCCTAAAACTCCTATTTCGAATATCCGAAACGAAAAACCCCAAAATATGATTTTGTTTTTAACACTTTAATCTAGATTGTAACAAAATTTCAATTATTTACATCAACGTTTGAACCCCGAATCACATCTGGTATTTTCTGAGTTTTTCCACAAAACCGAAAAAGCTGGCAGAATTTCGTGTCCGAATTCTTTGGAGTTTTTCTAATGGATCCCTTCGAAACTAATCTTTGATGTAGAAATTAAATTTGTAGCTAACTGTCTCAAGAATTTGTCTGTAAAATTTCATGAGTTTTCGTTAACGTTTGGACATCCGAACGCGATCTGGTTGTTCTGCGTTGTTAAAAGAAAATAAGAACAGATTTTACAAATCGGATTTGATGCGTGAATCTGATTTATTCTGGAGTGTTTTCGGATAAAATACCTCTAATAAAACTTGTTCATTTTTGTGTCATGTACGTGCCTGTAAAGTTTTATAATTTTTGGAGTTCGTTTGCTAGGTCAAAAACGTATTTTAAAAAACAGTACGCTGTTACCGGAAATTTGGACAGATTATGCTTTTTAAGAAGAGCGTAAAATTTTGACTTGTTTCCTTACCTGATTTCGAGAAAATTAAAACATAAAAGTTGTTTGCTAGAATGTTTTTGATATAATGTGCGAGTTTCAAGTCGATCGCCCTTAAAATGAATTTTTAAACGAAAAAGGCGCAAACTATTACGAATATGTATTAAACATGGTGGATTGTGATTTTCTATACAAACGGACGAGTGTTCCTTTGAATGTTAAAAATAAATTTTCCAAAATCCCATTACACTAGGTTGAGAATGATCTCGGTATGTTAATTAGGGGGTGAGTGCTCTGCAGGGTGCCCCTAACTATTCATTTCGTGCCTATATGGACGATGGTGACCCGTTATGAGAAATTGAGCCAAAACGGAATAATATATAGGGGCTACACTCTCGGGAGTATCCGTATGGGTTTTTCGAGGCTCCGGAGTGGTACTGGGTATGGCGGATACGGCTGCGGCCATCGGATTACCGGCTAAACGAAATGTTGTTGAGATTGCTCTGCAATCGTGAAAAACTTGCGAAATATGAGAAGCTCCATTGTGGCGCAACAGGAATTAAAAGACTTAATGTTTTTAAATTATTTATTTATTTACGTTATTCTCTATGTATTTAAATTATACTATAAATTCATGCTCATGTCTTAATTATATTATTTTTAAATTTAACTGTGCTTTAGAATTATGTGAATTAAATTCTTGTTTATTACTTGGGCGAATTACAAGTTTTTAAATGTGCATGAATAAAAGTGTTTTTAAATTGTTAAATTTTAAAATCCCTTCATTGCTACGTTAGGAATTGATTTACTTAGTATTTTATATATTGATAAACGTTGTTTTTATATTTTTCTGTTACAGAGTACGAAGATGCGGAATGAGCATTTCATGCATTGGGCGGGAATAATGTTGCATTACCTTTTGTCCCATTTCCTTTTGGACTTTTTTAGACTTTGCGTTTTGGCCATGTTGGCCCGAGATTTACTTTCCGCTGCAAATATTTTTATGATGCATGGATTACATTATATTACTTTTAAATTATTATTCGATGGGCTTGTTTTAAATTATTCTTAAAATACCTTTAGCCTTGCATCTCTCAAGTGAGCTCGAATGAAGTCGTGTATTGCTTGGGAGGTGTGGCGGTTGCATCCCGGCCTGGGTTACCAAAACCGGGGTGTTACAAGTTGGTATCAGAGAGCCCGGGAAATTTTTAAAGCTATTATTATTTTAAAGTTATTATTTTTAGAGCCCAAGTATTTTTTTTAATAGCCCAAATTATTTTACTTCAATTACTATTTTTAAAAGCCCAAATTTTCAAGCCCAAACTCTTTGCCCAACATTTTATTTACTTGTTATCTAAGCCCAATTATTTTTGCCCAATACCTATATTTTTATTTGAGCCCAAGAGTTTATTATCTTTAACCCAATATAGAGGCCCAAACATTTTACCATTGTTATTTTTAAATTATCCATGGAATAAATTTTTATTTTTAAAAGTCCATGGAAGAATAAATAAATACATTGCATGAATTAAATTTTCGGGGGGGGGTTGCATATGCATAATTGCATGTATGTTTAAATTCTTGTATCTCCTAACCTCACTCTAGACATATTCTAACTCTAACATATTCTGTTGACACTAGATGGCCGAACCAAATGTGAACATGGTGAATCTTATGATGAAATTGACCAACGCATATCTCGAATCACAACAACACAAATTATTTCAAAACGCGAGTAGGACAACTGGAGGCTAACATTTTACCATTGTTATTTTTTTTTTTGAGCCCAGGAGTTTATTATCTTTGACACAATATAGAGGCCCAAACATTTTACCATTGTTATTTTTAAATTATCCATGTAATAAATTTTTATTTTTAAAAGCCCATGGAAGAATAAACAAATACATTGCATGAATTAAATTTTGGGTGTTGCATATGCATAATTGCATGTATGTTTAAATTCTTGTATCTCCTAACCTCACTCTAGACATATTCTAACTCTAACCTATTCTTTTGACACTAGATGGCCGAAACAAATGTGAACATGGTGAATTTTATGATGAAATTGACCAACACATATCTCGAATCACAACAACACAAATTATTTCAAAACGCGAGTAGGACAGCTGGAGGCTAACATGGCCCATCTGGGACACCATAGGGAAGCGGATCATCACGACCTAACCCAACTCAAAGTTCAAGTCACTGAACTCCAAGCTTAAGTGACTGAGCTCCAAAACAAGAACGATGACCTAGAGGTGCAAGTGGAGAACTTGGGGTGGGAACTGACTAACCTAGCTGATGACGTGTTTCCTCATAGCCCCGAGCCCGCACCCGATGCTGCTGGACCCATTTGGCCACCAAGCCCAGTCTTCCATGGACCACTGGGCCAAGGCCCCATTGACATATCGAGCAACGAGGAAGACCCTATGGAGGATCCGGCTACTTATTCCCTCTAGACTTAGGGATCTATTGATGCATTATTATTACTAGTTCTATTTCCCTTTTTCAAACTATTACTAGGATTGCTATCCTCATTCTATGGCTTCTATTCGAATAAAGTTTTCTATTGAGCAATAAAATACAATCATTTATATTATAAATTACTTCTTATATTTAAAATACCATAAGTATATTTGAATTATTCCTTACATTTTATTATATTATTTTTCAAATACCTTGTTGGGCTCAATCAAACAAAGACACAAGGTATTTACTAAAATAAATAAATAAATAGTATATGTATATATAATAAATAAATAGATAACAATCAAACAGAGATACCCTAAACCCTAAACCCTAAACACGAAAAAGAAAAGAAAAGAAAAACCGTGAGCAGGACGTACCTGTGCAAGGTGATGTGATGGCAGATACATTTCACGTTTTAAGCATACCTCTTAAAGTTCTGTTTGACTCAGGAGCTAGTTGTTCTATTATATCATCAAGGGTCTTAACTGAACTAGATCTACCTAAGTGCGAGATGATTAACTTAGGAATTCAACTACCTTTAGGAGAACAAGTATCATGCTCTAAACGTTATAACGAAATTTCGATAGTTATCAAGAACGTAGAATTCTTTGCGAACTTAGTAAAATTTGACTTGAGGGACTTTGACGTTATACTGGGAATGGACTGGTTAACCCAGTATAAAGCGGTGATTGAGTGTCAAAAGCAGAAAATCACCTAGTCAAAAAGTAGGGGAAAGAGAGTCATCTTCTACTTTCAACCCCCTAAGAAGAGTAACAAGATTGTTAACGCTCTCAAGTTATATAGGTTAATGCGTAAGGGATACTGTAACACCCCGGTTTTGGTAACCCAGGCCGGGATGCCACCGCCACACCTCCCTAGCAAGACACGGTTTCTCCGAGCTCACTAAAGAGATGCAAGGCTATGGTTTTTCAGAATTTAAAATATTCAAACAGCCCATTCATATATAATTTAAAAATAATACATCAAAGTTGCAGCGGAAATATAAATTATGCAGCGGAAATAAAGTATGAGGGCCGACATGGCCAAAACACGGGTTGAACAGGCCCGTTCATGCAAGTCGTAATTAAATGTAGGAATTTAAAATAGAGATTTCCCCAAATGTTCCCATGTATGCATATGGCGATGCATATTCTTCGTACTCTGTAGAAAAAGGAGATAAATGGTTTGGGTCAGCAAAAACGCGCTGAGTAAGTTAACACATAGCATGGGTTAGGGGTTTCAAAGCCTTTAATTAAAATTAATAAAAACATTTCAACAATATTTAATTTAGCCGGCAATCCGGCGGCCGCAGCCAATTTCATAAAATCTGAGCTTTTTTAATATATTTCCCGTTACGCCATCATCTCAACAATATATCATTTAGCCGGTGATCCGGTGGCCGCAGCCAATATCAAAAGTATCATTTAGCCGGTGATCCGGCGGCCGCAGCCAATATCAAAAGTATCATTTCTCATTTACTTTTGTTTCTTTTATAGTTCACCATTCACCAGGGCTCTTGTGACCGCAATCCTCATAATCAATATTTCCGCAGGAAAACATACAATCGCCCTTGGGGAATCTAACCCGCAAGAACTCAATACATCCTAGGGAATCGAACCCGTAGGAATCAACACACGTCCTGGGGAATCGAACCCGCAGGAAAACATACGATCGGCCTTGGGGAATCTAACCCGCAAGAACTCAAATACATCATAGGGAATCAAACCCGCATGAATCATATTGATAATATCAAACTTGGTCACAAGTCCCCAATGTTTCAAAAGAATTCTTATAAAGAAAATGTTTTTATTTGGTGTAACGGGATTTTTCAAAAGTATAGATATATCGTATTTCAACGTCTCGACCGTTTGTTTCGAATTTCAAAATCTCTTCGATTTAAAAATCATTTGGCGTCACAGTTTACGCCTTTTTGGTTTAAAATCCATTTCTTAGGCGATTGATCTGAAATTTGTACAGCATCTCAAAATCATCCCAACGAACAACTTTTGTGTTTTAAGTTTTTCGGAAAAACGATGGGAAGCATGTCAAAAATCGAGTTTTCTACACAAATGGTATGCTGTCAGGATTCAGGTTTGACACCTTTCAAAGATTTGACTTTTTATCATATCAAATGGACTCCAAAAATTCTGAAATTTCATATGCATATACTAGACATGATTATATTCAACTTTTGTTTAGAACTCAAAGATTAGTTCGGGCTAGAAATGATAGGAATAAGCTCCTCAAGATCGGTTATGAAAACTGTCATCCATTGAAAATTCTTAAAAACGCAGAATATGTCCGACATGTTTTGGGGTATCAAAACTTGATGAAAATTTCTGAAATTTTTACACAATATAGTTTAAGCTCTTAGGATCAAAATCTTAGTTTTGAGTTTTCAGGTTTGAAGACTCGAAGTAAGAGTTTTGCTCGTCAAGTTTGATTATGAAATCTGTCAAGGTTCGTGAATTCGGTTCTAACGCAGATCGGATCGGCTCAGATTCGGAGGCTCAAATCTCAACGAAAAATTCTAAAAACTTACAGTAATATTCCAAACTCATAGATCTACAACTCTTATGTTCAACTTCAATCCTAAATCGGCCTAGATCCAAGGTCAAAATGGCTAACAAGATTGAGAGTGAAATCTGTCCAAGTTGTAAGATCCAGATTTAATACTCTTCAGTTTTGGGTTGGTTTCAGGTTTCAAAACATCATGAAAAATTCTAAAATTTTTACAGAAGCTAGACCAAAGTCTTAGCAACACTTTTCATGTTTTGAGTTTTCTTGTTTGAGCAGCTTTAGAGGTTTGAAAAATTCATACGAAAACGCTGCGTTGAGGGTTTCTCTTGTTGACAGATTTTTATTAATTTTCTTGAGTTGAATCTCTATGTTTGGTTGCATTTTAAGTCACCCAAAACCATAGTAAGGTTAACTTACAGTGGGGATGATGTCTAGGAAGTCACGGGGTCGTCCGGAATCCACGGGATGTCACGAACGAATCTCTTCCACCCGATTTATTCTTCCCTTGGCTCCGATTTGTGTTTGAATACGAAGATTCATAAGTTAGGATGATGGTTATGATCTTAAAACCATATGGAAACTTGATTAACATCTTACCAACAATCCAAAGCCTGCAATCCTTGATCTACACACTTCCTCGGTCGGATTTGGTTGCCGGAAAGTCGCCGGAAAGTCCGCCGGAAGGGTGTTTGGCTTTGGGAGAGTTTTGGGAGAGTTTTGGGGTAAATGATTGATGAGAATGGCTGACAATGGAGATGGGATTGATTACATAACGTCCAAAAGATGCCTCCCCCGTGATAGATCAGATTCCCAACCTTGGGCCCCGAAAATTGGCGAGAAAGTCGCCAAAACGCGACAAAACGTCGCTGCTGTCAGGACGGCGCGGGGTTGGCGCGCTTTTTAGCTAAACCCCGCGCGGGGTGCGCGCCACACTCGCCTGGACTTCGGTCCGGGCGGGGTCGTGCGATCCGTCGTGCTTTTTCTCCTCTCTTTCGGACTTCTATCCTCCTACGTTTTCGGGCTCGATTTTTCGGGTCATTCTCGGGTCATAAATTCTTATCTTAAGTTTATCTTGACTCAAATGAAATTCATGTTTGAGATCTTAAGTCCGTCGGTCTCGGGTTCGTCGACTTCCAATTCGTCGTCTATTGATTCTCGTGCCATAACTTGTATCATTAAATTTCTTCCGACTTCACGGGTTCTGGGAATTAAAAATCTTTTCCTTCATGAACTTAATTCCAAATTTTGTTACTCAATTCATGGAATGTCTTCGGGCTTCCTTTCCCTCTTTTATTCCATTTTGAATTTAAATCTATCGACGTTTCATATCCGAGCAATAATTTATTGTGATAAATTATTTTCTTCTTCTCGGAGATATTTCGACATTGATCGGAATAAATTTTATTCCTTTGGACGTTGATAAAAAATCTGGGGTATTACAGTCTACCCCCCTTAAGAATCAACTTCGTCCTCGAAGTTGCGCGACTTATTGACCGATTGATTGATTGTGACTGTATCATTGTGTTTTGTTGTTTGATATTATTTGACTGAACCCAGAATTGAAATTTCCAAGTTGCCTACGTACCCCGTGAAGGGATCAAGTCATTACGTAGTTCAAAAAGAATTTATTTGGGATACAAAATATTCGAGTTTCGAATTAAATGCTTATGCATTCTTACGGGGTATTACATCCTCCCCCCCTTAAGATTACAGTTATGTCCCCATAACTGCCTATGTATTATTCACAACCATGTTCGGGTATCATCGCATATGATCCTTCCTCAATGAGCTGGCAAGTCAGCTTGATCAATGTCGTTCAATCATCCCATGGTTCTTCCTTGATTCCCTTGTTGAGGGTCTACCAGATCTAGCCTTTTTTCAATCATCTCTTCACGAACATTGCATTCTCTAATCATGTGGTCTTCCCCACCACATCTATAACAAGTTCCGCGCCTTGGGCATTCGCGCACCAGATGGGCTTGGTGGCACCGTGGGCAACGTGGTATGACTGTACGACGTATGCCGTTCCTCCTATTATTGAAACCTTTATTCTTATTCTCCTTTGGCTCATTGAACTCAGCTTGACCATTATTCTTCCTAAAATTGCCATTGCTGATGTTTTGATTCTTTTTCTCAAACCCTTGTGAGTCCTTGCTCGACTCACCATTGTCCTTTCGCTTTAATTGTTGGACACGCGCGACTGCTACTGCCCGGTCATATATCGCCTGCAATGTCGTGCATTGTCCTCCCACCAATATCTCTCGAATATCAAGATTCAAACCCATCTCGAACTTCTGAGCCTTGTCAAAGTCAGTTGGCACCATTGTAGGAGCAAATCTAACCAGCTCCTTAAACTTGGCATAGTACTCTTGTACCGTCTGCCCACCTTGTTTCAAATGGACGAGTTCTTCATACTTTGCGGCCTTAATGCTCATTGGGTAAAACCTTTCCCTCAAAACTTCCTTAAATTCTTCCCATAGGCAGGCTTTAGTCAAATTTTCTTGGAGGTTATGCCACCATTCGTCGGCTTCTCCGCCAAGATAGTAGGTCGCCACTTGGACCCTCTCGTCCTCGGGACATTTGATAGCGCTAAGGAGCTTATCAAAGGTGCGAATCCAATCTTCCAGTTTGGCCGGATCCTCTTGGCCATCATAATGGGGTGGATTGTAGGGGTTTACCAATGCCAAGTAGTTGACTCGGGCTACTGGCGGAGGTATTGTCACTTGTGCCCTATGCACCTCTGCATTTCCTAATGCTACGAGTACTTCTTCTACCGTCTTTAAACGTTTATCCATGTCGTTGGGAATAGGAGGCGCTCGATCTCCGATGTTCGGAGGAATCTCATTGTTGTTAGGTGCGTTTGGGAGATTAGTGTCAGTGTCGTTTGGACTTATCTTCCTCAGTTTTCTTCTAGGTGCCATTTTCTGTTATAGAAGCACGCGAAGATGAGTTTCTAAGTGATCAAGATCTAGGACTAAGGCAAAGTTAGTCCTTAGCAAGCGCTCCTAAGTCAAGGTCATGTCGAGTTCTAAGGTAGGAGTGTTTCTTATTACCGATAATTCACATAAAAAGGGTTAGTGTAAATATTTATGTATGCATATGCATATGTGATCTCCCCCCAAAAAAAAATTTTATGCATGCACTTATTTATCCATGGGTTTTAAAAATAAATTTATTCCATGGATAGGTTAAAATAAGGATAAAAGGTTTGGGCCACTATATTGGGTCGAAAGAAATAAATTATTTGGGCTTTAAATAAAAAAAAAACAAGGCTATTGGGCCAAAATAATTTCTTGGGCTTCTAAAAAAAATTTTGGGCTAAAAATTTGGGCTTTAACTTCAAAATAATAATTGTGCTCTTTAAAAGATAATAGCTTCAAAATAATCCGGGCCCTTTGAAATAGTAGTTTAAAAATATTCCGGGCTCTGATACCATCTTTGGTATCAGATATTTTCTTTAAAATAAATAGCTTTAAAATAGTCTGGGCTCTGATACCAACTTGGTATCAGATATTTTCTTTAAAATAAATAGCTTTAAAATAGTCTGGGCTCTGATACCAACTTTGTAACACCCCGGTTTTGGTAACCCAGGCCGGGATGCCACCGCCACACCTCCCTAGCAAGACACGGTTTCTCCGAGCTCACTAAAGAGATGCAAGGCTATGGTTTTTCAGAATTTAAAATATTCAAACAGCCCATTCATATATAATTTAAAAATAATACATCAAAGTTGCAGCGGAAATATAAATTATGCAGCGGAAATAAAGTATGAGGGCCGACATGGCCAAAACACGGGTTAAACAGGCCCGTTCATGCAAGTCGTAATTAAATGTAGGAATTTAAAATAGAGATTTCCCCAAATGTTCCCATGTATGCATATGGCGATGCATATTCTTCGTACTCTGTAGAAAAAGGAGATAAATGGTTTGGGTCAGCAAAAACGCGCTGAGTAAGTTAACACATAGCATGGGTTAGGGGTTTCAAAGCCTTTAATTAAAATTAATAAAAACATTTCAACAATATTTAATTTAGCCGGCAATCCGGCGGCCGCAGCCAATTTCATAAAATCTGAGCTTTTTTAATATATTTCCCGTTACGCCATCATCTCAACAATATATCATTTAGCCGGTGATCCGGTGGCCGCAGCCAATATCAAAAGTATCATTTAGCCGGTGATCCGGCGGCCGCAGCCAATATCAAAAGTATCATTTCTCATTTACTTTTTGTAATACCCGAGAAATCGCCATCGAAAATTTAAATCCAAAAATAAAGAATTGGATTTAAATTATTAAAACCGAAATAATTCCGAGAGAGCGGAATTTATTATTTATCGGAAGATAACAACTCGAAACGAGTTTATCGAATTGTCCCAACAATCACGGATAATTCCCACATTATGATTTTTATTTTTGTAGAGAAGGAATCTTAATAATAAAAAAAAAAAAAATAAATAAATAAATTAAAAGTTACTGTAGCACGTGTCTACTGTAGCAGTACTGTAGCAGTACTGTAGCACGTGCGGGTACTGTAGCAGCCGATCCCTTGTCGGATTTTTGTCCCTTTAATGCCAAAAATACACCCCCAACACCCCATTATCACCCATCTACTTCATTTCTTCACCCAAAAACACTCCCAAAACTCTCCCAAAGCCAAAACACCTTTCCGGCGAACTTCCGGCAACTTTCCGGCAACCAAATCCGACCGAGGAAGTGTGTAGATCAAGGATCACAGTGCTTAGATCTTTGGTAAGTAGTATCTTAGGTTCTCAATCTCGTTTTTCCTCTCAAATCCCCAATCTAACTCTTGAATCGTTGATTGCAAATACGTTCGTGGCCAAAGTCGGGAACTTTGCGTTTCGTAGATCCGTTCGTAGGTGTTTGGACGACTCAAGAACACAATCTTTGTAAGTTAACCTTACTATGGTTTTGGGTGACTTAAAATGCAACCAAACATAGAGATTTAGAAACTCTAAAATCTGTCAACAAGAGAAACCCTCAACGCAGCGTTTTCGTATGAATTTTTCGAACCTCTAAAGCTGCTCAAACAACAAAACTCAAAACATGAAAAGTGTTCCTAAGACTTTGGTTTAGCTTCTGTAAAAATTTTGGAATTTTTCATGTTGTTTTGAAACCTGAAACCGACCCAAAACCGAACAGTATCAAATCTGGATCTTAGAATCCTTGACAGAATTTTCGTTCGAACTTGTTGATGATTTTTACCTTAGATCTAGACCGATCTAGGATTGGAGTTGAACATAAGAATTGTAGATCTATGAGTTTGGAATACTACTGTAAGTTTTTAGAATTTTTCATTGAGATTTGAACCTCCAAACTCGAGCCGATCCAATCTGCGTTAGAACCGATGTCAAGAACCTTGACAGATTTCTTAACCGAACTTGATGAGCATATTTCTATTATTTCGAGTGTTCAAATCTGAAAACTCAAAACTAAGATTTTGATCCAAAGATCATAAGCTATATTGTGTAAAAATTTCAGAAATTTTCATCGAGTTTTGATACCCCAAATCATGTCGGACATATTCTGCGTTTTAAGAATTTTCAAAGGATGACAGATTTCATATCCAATCTTGAGGAGCTTATTCCTATCACTTCTAGCTCGAACCAATCCTCATGATCTAAACAAAAGTTGTTGGAAATCAAGTCTAGTATGTCTCTGTAAAATTTCAGAATTTTTGAAGTCAATTTGATATGTCAAAAAGTCAAATCTTTGAAAGGTGTCAAACCTGAATCCTGACAGCTTTTTGTTTGAGTCGAAAACTCGATTTTTGACATGCTTCCCATCGTTTTTCCGAAAAACTTAAAACACGAAAGTTGTTCGTTGGGATGTTTTTGAGATGCTGTACAAATTTCAGATCAATCGCCTAAGAAATGGATTTTTAAACCAAAAAGGCGCAAACTGTGACATCGATCGATTTTTGAAATCTTTTAAACAACGATCGAGACGTTGGAATTACGATAAAGCTATATTTTTGAAAAATCCCGTTACACCAAATAAAAACATTTTCTGTAAAAGAATTCTTTAGAAACATTGGGGAATTTATGACCAAGTTTGATATTATCAATATGGCCAGACGGCTTGTGGACATAAGAGCCCAAGCGAACGGCTAGTGGACATAAGAGCCCTAGCGAATGGTCGACCAAACGGCTTGTGGACATAAGAGCCCAAGCGAACGGCCAGTGGACATAAGAGCCCTGGCGAATGGTTATTTATAAATATTGATTATGAGGATTGCGGTCACAAGAGCCCTGGTGAATGGTGAACTATAAAAGAAACGAAATATTTTGAGAAATGATACTTATGAAATTGGCTGAGGCCGCCGGATCACCGGCTAAATGATACTTTTGATATTGGCTGCGGCCGCCGGATCACCGGCTAAATGATATATTGTTGAGATGATGGCGTAACGGGAAATATAATAAAAAGCTTAGATTTTATGAAATTGGCTGCGGCCGCCGGATTGCCGGCTAAATTAAATATTGTTGAAATGTTTTTATTAAATTTAATTAAAGGCTTTGAAACCCCTAACCCATGCTATGTGTTAACTTACTCAGCGCGTTTTTGCTGACCCAAACCATATATCTCCTTTTTCTTACAGAGTACGAAGAATATGCATCGTCATATGCATACATGGGAACATTAGGGGAAATCTTTATTTTAAATCCCTGCATTTAATTACGACTTGCATGAACGGGCCTGTTTAACCCGTGTTTTGGCCATGTTGGCCCTATATTTAAATTCCGCTGCAACTTTGATGTATTATTCTTAAATTATATATGAATGGGCTGTTTGAATATTTTTAATTCTGAAAAACCATAGCCTTGCATCTCTTTAGTGAGCTCGGAGAAACCGTGTCTTGCTAGGGAGGTGTGGCGGTGGCATCCCGGCCTGGGTTACCAAAATCGGGGTGTTACACTTTTGTTTCTTTTATAGTTCACCATTCACCAGGGCTCTTGTGACCGCAATCCTCATAATCAATATTTCCGCAGGAAAACATACAATCGCCCTTGGGGAATCTAACCCGCAAGAACTCAATACATCCTAGGGAATCGAACCCGTAGGAATCAACACACGTCCTGGGGAATCGAACCCGCAGGAAAACATACGATCGCCCTTGGGGAATCTAACCCGCAAGAACTCAAATACATCATAGGGAATCAAACCCGCATGAATCATATTGATAATATCAAACTTGGTCACAAGTCCCCAATGTTTCAAAAGAATTCTTTTAAAGAAAATGTTTTTATTTGGTGTAACGGGATTTTTCAAAAGTATAGATATATCGTATTTCAACGTCTCGACCGTTTGTTTCGAATTTCAAAATCTCTTCGATTTAAAAATCATTTGGCGTCACAGTTTACGCCTTTTTGGTTTAAAAATCCATTTCTTAGGCGATTGATCTGAAATTTGTACAGCATCTCAAAATCATCCCAACGAACAACTTTTGTGTTTTAAGTTTTTCGGAAAAACGATGGGAAGCATGTCAAAAATCGAGTTTTCTACACAAATGGTATGCTGTCAGGATTCAGGTTTGACACCTTTCAAAGATTTGACTTTTTATCATATCAAATGGACTCCAAAAATTCTGAAATTTCATATGCATATACTAGACATGATTATATGCAACTTTTGTTTAGAACTCAAAGATTAGTTCGGGCTAGAAATGATAGGAATAAGCTCCTCAAGATCGGTTATGAAAACTGTCATCCATTGAAAATTCTTAAAAACGCAGAATATGTCCGACATGTTTTGGGGTATCAAAACTTGATGAAAATTTCTGAAATTTTTACACAATATAGTTTAAGCTCTTAGGATCAAAATCTTAGTTTTGAGTTTTCAGGTTTGAAGACTCGAAGTAAGAGTTTTGCTCGTCAAGTTTGATTATGAAATCTGTCAAGGTTCGTGAATTCGGTTCTAACGCAGATCGGATCGGCTCAGATTCGGAGGCTCAAATCTCAACGAAAAATTCTAAAAACTTACAGTAATATTCCAAACTCATAGATCTACAACTCTTATGTTCAACTTCAATCCTAAATCGGCCTAGATCCAAGGTCAAAATGGCTAACAAGATTGAGAGTGAAATCTGTCCAAGTTGTAAGATCCAGATTTAATACTCTTCAGTTTTGGGTTGGTTTCAGGTTTCAAAACATCATGAAAAATTCTAAAATTTTTACAGAAGCTAGACCAAAGTCTTAGCAACACTTTTCATGTTTTGAGTTTTCTTGTTTGAGCAGCTTTAGAGGTTTGAAAAATTCATACGAAAACGCTGCGTTGAGGGTTTCTCTTGTTGACAGATTTTTATTAATTTTCTTGAGTTGAATCTCTATGTTTGGTTGCATTTTAAGTCACCCAAAACCATAGTAAGGTTAACTTACAGTGGGGATGATGTCTAGGAAGTCACGGGGTCGTCCGGAATCCACGGGATGTCACGAACGAATCTCTTCCACCCGATTTATTCTTCCCTTGGCTCCGATTTGTGTTTGAATACGAAGATTCATAAGTTAGGATGATGGTTATGATCTTAAAACCATATGGAAACTTGATTAACATCTTACCAACAATCCAAAGCCTGCAATCCTTGATCTACACACTTCCTCGGTCGGATTTGGTTGCCGGAAAGTCGCCGGAAAGTCCGCCGGAAGGGTGTTTGGCTTTGGGAGAGTTTTGGGAGAGTTTTGGGGTAAATGATTGATGAGAATGGCTGACAATGGAGATGGGATTGATTACATAACGTCCAAAAGATGCCTCCCCCGTGATAGATCAGATTCCCAACCTTGGGCCCCGAAAATTGGCGAGAAAGTCGCCAAAAACGCGACAAAACGTCGCTGCTGTCAGGACGGCGCGGGGTTGGCGCGCTTTTTAGCTAAACCCCGCGCGGGGTGCGCGCCACACTCGCCTGGACTTCGGTCCGGGCGGGGTCGTGCGATCCGTCGTGCTTTTTCTCCTCTCTTTCGGACTTCTATCCTCCTACGTTTTCGGGCTCGATTTTTCGGGTCATTCTCGGGTCATAAATTCTTATCTTAAGTTTATCTTGACTCAAATGAATTTCATGTTTGAGATCTTAAGTCCGTCGGTCTCGGGTTCGTCGACTTCCAATTCGTCGTCTATTGATTCTCGTGCCATAACTTGTATCATTAAATTTCTTCCGACTTCACGGGTTCTTGGAATTAAAAATCTTTTCCTTCATGAACTTAATTCCAAATTTTGTTACTCAATTCATGGAATGTCTTCGGGCTTCCTTTCCCTCTTTTATTCCATTTTGAATTTAAATCTATCGACGTTTCATATCCGAGCAATAATTTATTGTGATAAATTATTTTCTTCTTCTCGGAGATATTTCGACATTGATCGGAATAAATTTTATTCCTTTGGACGTTGATAAAAAATCTGGGGTATTACAGATACGCGTTGTATGCATGCTACATTCACAACCTTGAAGCGAAATAGGACAAGGTTGACAACATCCCAGTGGTAAGAGAATACCCGGATGTATTTCCTGAAGACATTCCTGGCATGCCGCCTGAGAGAGATCTTGAATTCACCATAGATCTCATTACGGGAACGGAACCTGTTTCAAAGGCTCCTTACCACGTGGCGCCACTGGAAATGAAAGAGTTGAAGGAGCAACTCGAGGAGTTGTTGGAGAAAGGATACATAAGACCAAGTACTTCTCCATGGGGAACACCGGTCTTATTTGTTAAGAAGAAGGACGGAGGGCTACGTCTTTACATCGATTACAGAGGACTCAATCAAGTGACCATCAAGAACAAGTATCCGTTACCAAGGATTGAGGACTTATTTGATTAGTTGAACGGAGCTTCAGTGTTCTCAAAGATCGACTTGCGATCTGGTTATGACCAACTAAGGATTGCCGAGAAGGATATCCCGAAAATGGCATTTCAAACTCGGTATGGACACTACGAGTTCACAGTGTTATCCTTCGGGTTAACAAATGCACCTGCAATGTTCATGAAACTCATGAACAATGTGTTTCGGGAATTGTTAGATCAGTGCTGGTGGTGTTCATCGACGACATCCTGATCTACTCGAGAAGCGAGGAGGAGCATTCCCAACATTTGCACCAAGTGTTAGGGATCTTACGCAAGAATCAACTCTACGGAAAGCTGACCAAATGCGACTTTTGGTTGAGGGAAGTAGCATTCCTTGGACACATAGTATCTGCCAATGGAGTTTCGGTGGATCCGACAAAAGTTTTGGCAGTAACGGAGTGGGTATCGCCGACAAGTCCAACTGAAATAAGGAGTTTCCTTGGACTAGCTGGGTATTATAGGCGATTTGTGAAAGACTTTTCGAAAATCGCACGTCCCTTAACTCAGCTATTGAAGAAAGGAGTGAAATACGTGTGGACTAGTGAGTGTGAGTCCGCGTTTCAGGAACTGAAGAAGCGACTCACCACTTCACCCGTATTAGCACTACCATCTGAGAATGGTGACTTTGAGGTTTACAGTGATGCTTCGAAGGAAGGTTTAGGATGCGTTTTGACGCAAGATTCGAGGGTCATTGCATATGCATCACGTCAATTGAAACCTCATGAAGAGAATTACCCGACACACAACTTGGAGTTGGCGGGAGTCGTGTTCGCTCTAAAGATATGGAGGCATTATCTCTATGGGCGAAAGTGTCGAATGTTCACTGACCACAAGAGCCTCAAATACCTATTCACTTAAAAGGAGTTGAATTTGAGACAACAGAGGTGGTTGGAATTAATCAAGGACTATGATCTCGAAATTCCTTACCACAAGGGGAAGGCCAATGTGGTAGCCGATGCCTTAAATCGGAAGACCCAGCATGTGGCAAATTCACTGGTGATTCCGCTGGCATTGTATATGGACTTGGCGAGATTGAGGTTAGAGCTGGTGCATCCAGGCACCGTAAATGAAGTGGGCAATGCAATGGTAGTAGAATCGACCATATTTGATGAGATCAAACTCGCCCAACCAAGCGACGTGAAGTTGGAAAGGACTAGGAAGAGCATTGTCGATGGGAAGGCGATAGGATTTGCTATCCATGAAGATGGAAGCATTCGTTTCAAGGGAAGGTGGTGCGTACCACAAAAATGTGTGGAACTGAAACAGAGATTGATGGAGGAAGGGCATAATACGCCTTACTCGGTCCACCCTGGAGGCAACAAGTTGTATAAGGACTTAAAGAAGATTTACTGGTGACTGAGGATGAAGAAGGAAGTGGCAGAATTTGTGCCGAGATGCCTCACTTACCAAAAGGTCAGAGCAGTGCGACAAAAACCCTTAAGATTGATGCGATTGTTGGAAATCCCGAGTTGGAAATGGGATAGTATCTCGATGGATTTTGTTTCGGGATTATCGCGGTCACCCAGAGGGATGAATAAGATATGGGTGATTGTCAATAGTCTAACGAAGACGGCAATATTTATTCCAATGAAGGACACTTGGACCATGGACCAATTAGCAAGAGCGTATGTTGACAATGTGGTACGACGACATGGAGTACCACAAGACATTATCTCCGATTGAGACAGTAGATTTGTCTCTCACTTTTGGACTAGGCTGCAAGAAGCTCATGGTACATAGATTAAGATGAGTACCGCATTCCACCCGATTACGGATGGACAGACGGAGAGGACGATCCAAACGTTGGAGGACATGTTGATTAGAATTTAAAGCAAGTTGGGAAAATCATTTACCCTTGATTGAATTTTCCTATAACAATAGCTACCATGCTAGCATTGGCATGGCACCATTCGAGGCCCAACAAATCAAGGAAATTCAAGGGAAAATGAGAGCGGCACAAGACCGACAGAAAAGTTATGCCGACGTGAGACGGCAAGATCTAGTATTTCAAGTTGGAGATAAGGTCATGCTGAAGATATCACCGATGAAGGGTGTGATGCGCTTTGGCAAACAGGCAAAACTAAGTCCTCGATACATAGGACCTTATGAAATTCTAGAACGAGTCGGGAATCTAGCATATCGACTAGCCCTAGCACCACCACTGGCTCGAGTGCACCATGTGTTCCATGTCTCGCAACTAAAGAAGTATGTGCCCGATCCGACGCATGTGCTTCAACCAGAAGTAGTTGAATTGGATGATGACTTGACCTACGAGGAGGTTCCAGTGCAAATACTCGACGTCGAGGAGAGAGTGACAAGGAACAATACCGTAAGAATGGTCAAGGTTCTTTGGTCTAACCACGAAGCGGAGACAGCAACGTGGGAATTGGAGGCAGACATGAAACAGCGTTACCCGACCCTGTTCCAAGATGATTCAACCACAGTTATGGGGATATAACGGTAAGCTTAAGGGGAGGAGGATGTAACGACCCAACAATGTGTATCCTAGTCAAATAAACAAATTCAAATTATTTTGAACTACGTAATGGCTTGATCCCTTCACAGGGTACGTAGGCAACTTGGAAATTTAAATTCTAAGTTCAGTCATGATATAAGAAATAAAAATGATATGACCCTAGTTCCTAGCTTGCGAGAAGCTAATACCCAACTTTGGGACGAAGTTGATTTCTAAGGAGGGTAGACTGTAATACCCGCGAATTTAGTCGCATTATTATCGCTTGGAAAGAAATGGAATTTAAATTCAAGAACGAAAAGAATTTTAATTCCAAGAACCCGTGAAGTCGGAAATAATTTAAATAAATAAGTTATTACACGGTAGTCAAAAGTCGACGAACTCAAACCCGAAGGATTCAAGATTTCGAATACGAAATAATCTTGAGTTGAAATAGATTTAAAAATAGGGATTTATAACCCGAGAATGATCCGAAAAATCGAGCCCGAGAACGTAGGAGGACCGAAGCCCGAAAGAGAGGAGAAAAGACCCGACGGATCGCACGACTCGGCCCAGGCCGAAGCCTAGGCCGGAGGCCGCGCGGCCTCGGCGCGTTCCCGCGCCACCACCGCGCCAAGCTGACAGGCTGCGGGGACTCACGTGTTTTGGCGATTTTCTTGCCAAAAATTAGACCCTCTACTATGGAAACTCGATCAACTTCGGGGGAAAGGTATAGGGGATGATTTTTGGATGATCCTTACCCCTTATTTTAGATCATATACCCCAATAATTCCCTCCTACCATCCCACATTCTCTCCCAACTTCATCCAATCCAAAAACCCCAAGTTCTTGAGTTGTGGTTTCTCCGGCGATCAAATCCAGTCAAGGTGGACGTGTGGAGCAAGGTTCAAGGATGTAGGTTTTTGGTAAGGTGTAGATTATGATTTTTCTTCGTCTCTTTAAATCAATCCTTCGATCTAACTATGGATTATTCTTGCGTTTTCGTTTCCATGGCCAAAGGATGAAGGAAACGTGGTGATTAATCCGTTCGTGGCAATCCGTAGGCGCCCGACCACCCCTGAGACTTCCTAGGATTCATATCAAGTAATTCAATGCCGTATGTATCAATTTCGGTGGTTTAGGGGCGTTCGTAACACAAGAGTTAATCAAAACATTAAAATCGGACTAAAAAATCTCACATTTGCGCGTTTTCTGAAATCCGCCTAAAACTCCTATTTTGAGTATCCGAAACGAAAAATCCCAAACTATGATTTTGTTCCTAACACCTTAATTTAGATTGTGTTAAAATTTCAAGTATTTTCATTAATGTTTGAACCCCAAAATCACATCTGGTATTTTCTGAGTTTTTCCACAAAACCGAAAAAGCTGACAGAATTTCGTGTCCGACTTCTTTCGCGTTTTTCTAATGGATCCCATCGAAACTACTCTTTGATGTAAAAATGAAAGTTGTATTTAACTGTCTCAAGAATGTTTCTATAAAATTTCGTGAGTTTTCGTTAATGTTTGGACCTCCGAACGCGATCTGGTTTTTCTGCATTGTTAAAAGAAAATAAGAACAGATTTTACAAATCGGACTTGATGAGTGAATCTGATTTATTCTGGAGTGTTTTTGGATAAAATGCCTCAATAAAACTTGTTCATTTTTGTGTCATGTACGTGCCTGTAAATTTTTATAATTTTTGGAGTTCGTTTGCAAGGTCGAAAATGTGTTTTAAAAATAGTACGATATTACCGAAAATTTGGACAGATTATGCTTTTTAAGAAGATCGTAAAATTTGACATGTTTCCTTACCTGATTTCGAGAAACTTAAAACATAAAAGTTGTTCATTAGAATGTTTTTGATATACTGTACGAATTTCAAGTCGATCGCCTTAAATTGAATTTTTAAACGAAAAAGGCGCTAACTTTGACGAATATGTATTAAACTTGGTGGATTGTGACTTTCTATACAAACGGACGAGTGTTCCTTTGAATGTTAAAAATAAATTTCAGAAAATCCCGTTACACTAGGTTGAGAATGATCTCGGTATGTTAATTAGGGGGTGAGTGCTCTGCAGGGTGCCCCCTAACTACTCATTTCGTGCCTATATGGACGATGGTGACCCGTTATGAGAAATTGAGCCAAAACGGCAAAATATATAGGGCCTACACTCTCAGAAGTATCCGTATGGGTTTCTCGAGGCTCCAAAGTGGTACTGGGTATGGCGGATACGGCTGCGGCCGCCGGATTACCGGCTAAAGAAAATGTTGTAGAGATTCTTCTGCAATCGTGTAACACCCCGGTTTTTGGTAACCCAGGTCGGGATGTCACCGCTACACCTCCCTAGCAAGACACTGTTTCTCCGAGCTTGCTAAAGAGATGCAATGTAACACCCCGGATTTGATAACCCAGGCCGGGATGTCACCGCCACATCTCCCTAGCAAGACACGGCTTCCCGAGCTCACTAAGGAAATGCAAGGCTTGTGGGTATGTAAAAGATTTAAAACATTTCAAGATTTAGTCCGGAAATTTATAATACTTAATTTAAAATACGATAGTAGTAATCATCATGCGCGAAAAATAAATAGAGTAAATGCAACGGAAAGTAAATCACGACCAACATGGCCAAATCCTCGGGTTTAACAGACCCGGTAAAAACAGTACGATGCAGAATTGAAAATGTCCATTATGATTTCCCCCAAGTGCATATGCAATGCGTCACTCGACATACTCTGTAAAAGAAAAATAACCACGGTTTATCAGTATAAAAATATACCGAGTAAGTTAATACCTAACTAACAATTTAAGGGGTTACAGGTGTTTAAATCCAAAGATTCACTTGTCATGCATTACTTTAAAAAAATCCATATTTTATTCGCAGCGGAAAAACATGATTAATTTAGCCAAGACGATAATGCATAAATTTAAAGACTTAATTTAAAAGAGGAATTTAAAAGCATAATTTAATGACGTAATTTAAATGCGAAATTTAAAAACATGGTAAATAAGATTTAAGCGTAATTAGCACTCGCACAAGTCTTTTATAATTTATCCCGCAAACTAAGAAGAGGACACCATACCGGGAGATCACTAACGAGGCAATCTCAACATAGGACCACTAACGAGGCAGTCCACAACAATGGGAGACCACTAACGAGGCAATCTCAAAAGATAGTAGGACCATTAACGAGGCAGTCCACAACACAGCGCGCGAGATCACCAACGAGGCAATCTCAGATAGTAAGGAGACCACTAACGAGGCAGTCTCAAAGATAATGATTAGCATGAAGATCGGCTCAGCCTAGTGCACGGGATTTTTCGAGAGTTCGTATTTCAAGTGATCAAAAGATTCGATATCGCGTTTCATAGTTCGAGTTTTCTCTAGTTCGAAAAATCCGATTTGACGCAGTTTACGCCTTTCTTGATTAAAAATTCATTTTTACACCAAAAATTCTGAAATTTACACAGTAGCTCAAAAACACACACACGAACAACTTTTATGTTTTATGTTTTCGGAAATAAGGTTTTGAAGTGAGTCAAAATTTGAGTTCTTTACAAAAGATAATTTCTGTCTCAAAAACTGATTTCGTCACAGGTTCGTGTGACGCCGATTAAAAATTCATTTCAAAGCCAATTGATCCGAAATTTTTACAGGAGATACACAACACATTAAGGAACAACTTTCATGTTTTAAGAAATTAGAAATAATGAATTTTAGGTGTTCAAAAATCGACCACAACATGCTGTACACGCGCGGACTCAAAAAGGTAGTTTTAAACAGTTCTGAATTCGGCCGTTTTGACATATCAAATGAACTCCAAAATCCATGACATTTTATATGCATAATCTAGACACATTTATCTACAACTTTTGTTTAGAAATACAAAGTTAAATCATTCTAAAAATGGGTGAAAAACATGCATCAAGTCGAGTAATGAAATCTGTCAACGGTTTCAAATGTTCGGTTTGTCACAGAAAGTTTACGGCGAGATTTGGGATAGCAAATCTTAATTTCAATGGCTGAAATTTGGACACAAGATAGATTAAAGTCTTAGAAACAAAATCTATGCTGAAAAGTTTTCGGTTTGAATTCCCGAAGGTCGAGTTTTAGGCGAGTTTTTGAAATTGGGCGAAAATAGGGTTTTTGATAAGCGGTTTTCGTTACGGGTATAGATCTCGAGTTTTAAACAACAATAAACCACAAAAACTTGTGAGTAAGGTCTTAACTTACTTAGTTAGAGAATAGGGTCGCTGGATTGGGTTTCCGGACGTCCTAGGGTCACGACGAACGACCTTCTCCGATCGCTTTTCGTTCGTTTTCCGACGTGAAATCGTAGTAAGGAAAAAGGGTTAGAATCCGAGTTTCTGAGATATATGGACGAACTAAAACTTTGTACAATAGCTTACCAAGAGTCTAGAGGGCAGGGCTTGGTTCCTTTCGCCTTGTCGTCGCCGGAATGCTCGTCGGAAAGTGGATTCGGAGGGATTTTGGACTTGGAGAGAAAATTGAGGGTGGAGGCTTGAATGTTTCTGAAAACCTAGGGTTTGGGACACCCTATTACCGTCCTATAGCCTTCCCTAAGGCTGGGATTCGGTTGCCATGGTTAGGGGTGTTGTTTTTGGCAAGAAAATCGCCATGGAAGGAAAGTTTACACTTTCAGCACCTCTGGCGCGCTGGTGACGCGCACCTAAGCTTTTGCCCACGCGGAGCACGCACGACCAGCCTGGAGTCGCGACGCCTCCGTCCGCGCGGTGGCCGCGCGGCGGCGCGCGGCGGGCGCGGGCCGGCCGGACCAGCCGGTTCGGTGGTCCGCGTGCTCTGTCGGGTCTTTCCTTGCTTTCCTCTATCGGTTTTCTACCCTCTACGTGTTAGCTCGATTCCTTGGGTTGTCTCCGGTTCGGAATCTTTACCTTAAACTTGTTACGAGTTCGGCTTATCGCTCGTAATATTTCCGTGTCCTAATTAGTCTAGTCTAAACTGGTTCCAACTCCTCCTATCGTCCTTGCGATCGATCTTGGGATTTATCTAGTGATTTATTTTGTGATTCATTTTGTGACTGAACTTAGAAATTAGTTCCAAGCTGCCTACGTACCCTGTGAAGGGACCAAGTCATGAAGTAGTTCAAAACAATTTGAATTTGTTTTTCTCGGGTGTTACATGCAAGGCTATGGTTTTTCACAATTTAAAACATTCAAAAAGCCCATTGTAATATAGTTTAAAATAATATATCAAAGTTGCAGCGGAAAATAATATTTACATATATATAATGCAGCGGAATTTAAATATAGGGCCAATATGGCCAAAATACGGGTTAAACAGGCCCGTTCATGCAATTTCTAGTCTAACGCAACATTTAAAAATAATTTATTTCCCAAAATCCCCATGTATGCATATGATGATGCATATTCTTCGGCTCTGAAAGAAAAAGGGAAAAACATGGTTTGGTCAGCAAAAACTTGCTGAGTAAGTTAACACATACATGATTATGGGGTTTCAAAGCCTTTAATTAAATTTAAAGAAAATATGTGTATACAAGACATGATTTAATGAATTCATCTAATAATAATTTAATTGCATGATTTAAAAGACAGGGATTTCATAAGACCATAAATATAGCTTGCAAAGCAATATAACGGTAAGACATAATTTAAAAGCAAAATCTACAAGGAACAATTTTCGAGTCTTCTAGTTTCATGTCTCATGTCTCATGTTTATATCTCAATTGCCATTCGGCAGCTTTATTTATCAATTGCCTTTCGGCAAGCTTTATATATCAATTGCCTTTCGGCAAGCATTATATATCAATTGCCTTTCAGCAAGCATTATTTTTCAATTGCCTTTCGGCAAGCTTTATTTTTCAATTTTCTTTCGGCAAGCTTTATATTTCATGTGTATTTTATTTCAAACGAATTCCCAATCGTTTAAACCTTAAAGGCTAATTTCACCGTTCGATAAGATTTTCAAGATTCGACTCGGTCAACCACAGATTACTTCAAAATTCATTAAAAATCGAGTTTTAGTCCAAAAATTCTGAAATTTGACCGGTGACTCCAAAACACAAAGATGAACAAGTTTCATGTTTTAAGTTTTTCGATCCGAGATACGGAAGTAAGTGAAAAACGTCAATTCTTAACAGGATGATAATCTGTCCGAGTTTCTACACATCAGTTTCAAGATTTCAAGATCTACAATAGCATACTAACTCCAAATTTGATGAAATTTTCCAGTGAGATACTTAAGACATATATCTACAAGTTTCATGTTCGACTAAACTTCTGAATCGGTCTAGATCTATCGTCAAAAACGTCTACAAGATCAGACCTATGTTCTATCAGATTTCAAGATCCAAATTTCAAACAGTTCGGTTTATGATCGATTTCAGATATCAAATCTTAATGAAAAATTATGAAATTTTTACAGTGGCTAGATCTATGTCTTAGGAACGTTTTTCATGCTTTAAGTTTTCTCGTTTGAATAGTTTTAAGGGTTCAGAAAAATCGTGCAAAAACGCAGCACTGTAGGGATTTTAGTTGTGACAGATTTTACGTTCTTGATTCAAATCTTTAGATCAAATGAATTTTAATTCTCCCAAACCATGTAAGCATTAACTTACAGATCTTTGGTCGTCCGGGATCGTCGATTCGGATGCGTGGCTTCCAGTCCACAGTTTATCTCCTCCGTTCGTCGGGTTCTTCGTTCTAGATCCGATTCGTGGTGTCGAAAGAAAAAAGATTAAGTTAGGATTCATTTTTGAATCAAAACGTAAGAGACGAATGGATCAGACTTACCACGACGATAGAAGACTTCCGGATTCGTCCAAAACAGTCCTCGCCTTGGTTTCGTGCCTCCGACGACTCCGGGATTAGGGTTTTCGAACGTATGGAGAATTCGTAGGGTTTTGAAAAAATGTTCGGGGCTGTCAAGAGGGGTTATTTATAGATGGACACGACCTAGGGACGTCCAAGGTCGGCCTTGGTGAGTCTTGAGCCGAAAGGAATACAACCGAAGTCGGAAAATCCGGATTCGGGCGAGTAAATCTCGCAACGGGCGAATCTGTCCGCTGGAGCGGGGTTGGGGCGCCGTTTAGCCAAACACCGCGCGGCCACCACGCGGCCCACGCCTGGACTTCGGTCCGGGCTGTAACACCCCGGATTTGATAACCCAGGCCGGGATGCCACCGCGACACCTCCCTAGCAAGACACGGTTTCTCCGAGCTTGCTAAAGAGATGCAAGGCTATGGTTTTTCAGAATTTTAAACATTCAAACAGCCCATTGTAATATAACTTAAAATTAATAATATCAAAGTTGCAGCGGAGAATAATATTTTAATACATGTATTGCAGCGGAATTTAAGTATAGGGCCGACATGGCCAAAACACGGGTTAAACAGGCCCGTTCATGCAAGTCATAACTAAATGCAGGAATTTAAAATAGAGATTTTCCCAAATGTTCCCATGTATGCATATGATGATGCACAATCCTCATACTCTGAAAGAAAAAGGGGAAAAACAGTTTGAGTCAGCAAAACGTGCTGAGTAAGTTAACACCTAGCATGATTTAGGGGTTTCAAAGCCTTTAAATTAATTAAATAAAAACATGCTTGTAGGTAATACACAATTTAAGTTAATCATCCACTAACAAATAAATGGCGTAATTTAAAACAAGGGTTTCCACGTGATCATAATTCAACTTACATGGTAAAATAATTTGCAATGCATAATTTAAACAAAGAAAATATTCACGTCTCTTAATTTTCTCATGATTTCAGGATTTGGTATTTCAAGGATTTTACTCTTTCACTTTTGTTCGATATGATCTAGTATAATTTGTTCTCGGGAAATGAACCCGCAAGAATTTAAACGCATCCTAGGGAATTAAACCCGTAGGAATCAACGCACGTCCTGGGGAATCGAACCCGCAGGAAAACAAACAATCGCCCTTGGGAATCGAACCCGCAAGAACTCAAATACATCCTAGGGAATTGAACACATAGGAATCAACACACATCCTGGGGAATCGAACCCGCAGGAAAACAAACAATCGCCCTTGGGGAATCGAACCCGCAAGAACTCAAATACATCCTAGGGAATTGAACCCATAGGAATCAACACACATCCCGGGGTATCGAACCCGCAGGAAAACAAACAATCGCCTTGGGGAATCAAAAGCAAGGTAAGAACACAATTCGCAAATTTCACAAGTTTCTCAAAATATAACTTTACACAAGTCGCTGTCTTACTCCGTAATTATTTAAAAATTCATTTTAAGTCCGAAAATTCTGAAATTTCACCAATAACTCGAAAACACAGAGACGAACAAGTTTCGTGTTTTAAGTTTTTCGATCCGGGTTAAAGAAACAAGTCAAAAATCAAGTTTTTCACATAAATAGTATGCTGTCAGGTTTCAGATTTGACATGGTTTCAAAACTCGACTTTTTGACATATCAAAACACAATGAAAAATTATGAACATTTTACACAACTAGAGCTATGTCTTAGGAACGTTTTTCATGTTTTGAGTTTTTCCGTTTGAGAAGTTTTAGGGGTTCGAAAAATTCTCGCCAAATCGCTGCGCCGGGGGTTTTTCGTGTTGACAGATTTTTGAGTTTCTAAATCTCTATGTTTGGTTGCATTTTAAGTCACCCAAAACCAAGTAAGCATTAACTTACAGTGGGGATGATGTCTAGACGTTTTCGGATCGATTGCGGCACCCACGCTTGCTACGAACACGTCCCAATTACTCCGTCTCCTTTCCGTTGGCCCCGAAACGAAATCGAAAGTAAAAATCTAGGGTTAGATCGGATTTTTGGACTCGTAAACTTAAACGAAAACCTATGGACAACTTACCACAATCTGGAACACTAGAGATGTTGCTCTCCACGACTTCTTCGTCGATTTTCGTCGCCGGAAAGTGATCGGAAAGTCGTCGGATCGGTTTTGGATGAACAAGGGAGAAGTTTTGAGAGTTTGGGAGGAATTGGGGGCTGCCACTTCGAAAATTAGGGTTAGTTATGGGTGTCCAATCCCCTCAACCCGTCCATATACTCCTTCCCTCGACCGGGATTGAGTTTCCATCATTGGGGGTCGAAAATATGGCAAGAAGATCGTCGGAACGCGTTGTTGCCGTATTTCTGGGGGGTCACGCGGTCATGGCAGCGCTCATAGGCTAAACGCCTGCGCGGCCTCCGCCTGGACCTCGGTCCGGGCGGGTCCGTGCGATCTGATCGGGCATTTTCTCCTCTCTTTCGGACTTCTGTGCTCCTACGTTTTCGGGCTCGATTTTTCGGGTCATTCTCGGATTATAAATTCTTATCTTAAATTTATCTCGTCTCGAATTAATCCCATATTCGAAATCTTGAGTCCGTTGCGTTTGGATTCGTCGGCTTCTAATTCGTCGTCTTTTGACTCCCGTGCAACAATTTATCTAATTAAATTATTTCCGACTTCACGGGTTCCTGGAATTAAAATTCTTTTCTTTCTTGAATTTAGTTCCAATTCTTTTGACTCGATTCATGGAATGTCTTCGGGCTTCCTTTCCCTCCTTTATTCCATTTTGAATATTTGAATCTATTGGCGTTTCATTTCCGAGCAATAATTTATTGTGATAAATTATTTTCTTCTTCTCGGAGATATTTCAACCTTGATTTGATTAAGAAATAAATTTTATTCCTTTGGACGCCGATAAAAATCCCGGGTATTACACGGGCAGTTCGTGCGATCCGTCGGGCATTTCCTCCTCTCTTTCGGACTTCTATCCCTCTATGTTCTCGGATTCGGATTTCCGGGATATTTTCGGGCTCCGATTTCCTATCTTAATTTTATTCGGATCTAAATTTACATTTGGACTCGAGTTATTAAGTCCATCGGTGTTGGGTTTCCGTGTAACAATTTATTTAATTAAATTGTCTTCGGTTTCCCGGGTTCTCGGAACTTTATTTCCTTTTTAATTTAAATTCCATTTCTCATTTCCTTATGATTCTTTATCTATTTATCATATTTATTTATTTATTATTTATTTATTTATTTTATGTTGCAAAATTCTCGGGTATTACAGTCTACCCTCCTTAAGAATCAACTTCGTCCTCGAAGTTGTGTTTCGGCTTTTCTCGTATTAGGAACTAATCATTTTTGTTTGTTTTATTATTTTGTGACTGAACTTAGAATTAAAACTTCTAAGCTGCTGATAATGGCCAAAATTGTCCATTATTTCCAATCCATTTTCGTGTCTGAGACGGACATTTTGATCGTAATCCCATCTTATTTCAATAAGAAAGCAATTGAATTCGACAGATTGATGCAAGTTTGTAAAAATATTAAGCTGGTAATGAAAGACACAAAACATGCAATTTTAATTGCATTTGTGCTAGAAAAATCCAAAAACATGAAAAAAGGAAGAAGAAAAGAAAAAGGAATGAAAAGATGGGCAAAAGAATAAGATAGCCCACAAAAATAAAAAAGATGGGAAAAAGAATGAAAATCCCACAAATTGAAATTTTGGTTAAGCGTTGAAGACCAATTCGGTCTATAAGCAATTCGACCTAAATCGAATTGCTCATTAGACCGAATTGCTGAAGAAAAGAAGAAAAAGAGAAGTGTTGAAGAAGAGCAACCAATTCGGTCTGTGGCAATTCGGTCTAAACCAAATTGACCCCTAGACCGAATTGCACCATAGAAAGAAGACTTTGAGCAAAACAGAAAAGAAGGAGTTCGATCTATGCAATTCGGTCTAGGCCGAATTGATTGCATAGATCGAATTGCCTTAAAGCAAAGAAGCCAGGAGCCATCTTCAATTCAACAAGGCCAATTCGGTCTACCCATAGACCGAATTGATGGATGAAGACCACATTCCAGCTCAAGATCAAGAAGGAAGACCTCATGCAATTCGAATTCCATCAATTCGATCTAAACCGAATTACAGGAGGAGACCAAATCACATTCAAAATTGCAGCTGTGAAGCACGTGAGAAATGCATGATGGGCTTATGGTTTCGAAAAGAAGTATAAAAGCTGACCTTCTTCAACAAGATCCGTATCAATCCTTACACACTTGGACAGTTTGCTGGGAGACAAAAAGGAGCAGAAAGTTCTTCACCCCTTAAGGGTTAGGTAGGTAGTGTAGTTTAGTTAGTTTATTTTCATGTTTGTAATGTAGCTTTATTGCTTTTGAGCTTAGTTTATTTTTCATAGAAGCTTGTTACCACCCTTAGTGTAGCCATTTCCATAAACTTTAAATGCTTTGTAGTTAGAATGAGCCCTACCTTCAAGCCAATGAATGGTTTTAGGGTTATTTACTGCTTTCAAGTGTCAATACAAGAAAGAATCCAGAAATGGGTTTTCATTTCAAGTGTTTGGCATCTATTTAATGCTTTCCTTAGCAATAATGGTAGAATGTTTGTTTGTTTTAACTAGGTTACATTTATTATGTCCTAGTTGACTTGCATTCTCAATAAATGTATGCTAGTGGGTTTTTGGCTTGATTTTACACCTTAGAGATTCAAATAAGTGCTCTTAGGTTTTAGACAATCTTAGGCTTGTTAGAATTTATTTTCATGCTATTTAGTTGTTGTTTTAGTCTCTTTTATTAGCTTATTGTTGCCTTAGATAATGTAGGTGTTCTTATTTTTAAGCATGTGTTCTTATTTGTTCAGTAGATGTTTAAGTTTTTGATCTTTGAATGCTTGTTTGTAGTTCTAGGGTTTGTTTCATGCCAATACCTGTTAGCCACGTAACCTAGGTCTATTTTCCTTGAAAACACTCATTAGTGTGGCTGTGAGGTGACATTGATGTGAAATGAAGGATTTGGTAAATCTTATCCATCATAAACCACACAATGTAAACCAAACATGCACTTATGAGAGAAAGACATGCAATTCGATTTGAGGCAGTTCGGTCTAGACCGAATTGCCCATGAGAATGGAATTGCATGGCAAAAATAGTTGTTGAAAGCTTTACCTGAAAATTTATATGCAATTCGATCTAGGCAATTCGGTCTATACCGCATTGCCCATGAGACCGAATTGCATAGCAAAAAGTGTTGTCTTCATATGGGTCTCTAAGCAATTCGGTCTAGGTAATTCGGTTTAGGTCGAATTACTCATCTAGACCGAATTGGCTTTGGAAACCACATTGTATGCATTCCATCCCCTCATGCCTTAGTTTGTTTTATTGTTTCTACCAATTCGAATTGCCAATTCGGTTTAAACCGAATTGACTTGGCAATTCGAATTACCCTCATTTTGGGGTAAATGCCTTAGCCAATTTGAGTGAAGGAATGACTTCATCAATTCGAATTGTCCAATTCGGCTTAGACCGAATTGCTTGACAATTCGAATTAGAGGATGCTTCATGACTTTACAAGGATTACTTGGGTATGGTGTTACTTCATACTTCATGCATCCTCAATTCGGTCTCTTTAGCATTTTGCCCAATAGACCGAATTGCTTTCTTCCTTCTATTTTAAAAACTCCAAAAATAGTTTATTTCAAGAGTTGTGTAAGTTGCATGGGTGTATTGGGCCTAGGCCCATTACATCTAAATTTTATCCATTACACATCTCAACCCATCAGTGTCCAACTATTGTGTGATTAACACTCACACAATACCAAAAACATTTTCTTAATCTTGTTTATTTTCCCTTTCATCGTGTGTATGAATGAGTAATAAGAAATACCACAGATCAATGTTGGCAAAAAGGTCCCTTCACCGGGATAATGATTAGCTCGTCTTATGTGTATTAATTATTACTCGTTATTTTGCATGGTCTGATTAGTGGTTGGTGGAAGCTACGGCGAAAAGGTCCCTTCACGGGGATCACGATTAGTAACTCAGCCAACTCCTAATTAGATACAATTTTCTTCATTTTATCTTAATTTCAAACCTGAATCTAGAATTGTAGTAATAATAGATGATATATGCCAATGTCATCTAATAATTATTACAGTAATAGAACATGTGGGTTTTCATTCAGATTCACAGACAGTGAAGTCTAAGATGACGGCGGCAACTGTCATTTAAGGCATTCCACTGTCTAAAAATCATTCCATCTGGAATACTTGGGACCCGGACAGCAGATGTTTGCAGTCCGGATAACCCCAATTATTTCTGGCAATCTCTTTAGCCATTTTCTTCGTATCTCTGGCTAATTCATTTTTGTGTATCAAATTCTGTCTAACCCCACCATATATTTTGGGGCAATTTATTTTACTTCTCATATACATGTATGCATGATATTATTATGTAGATATTGTGGTCCATAATATTTTGGAGATCCTTCTCCTTGGACACAGAAGTCTTGATTTAAATCAGATGCTGCACAATAAATTTCCACAAAAATCACTCTATAAAATCCGGATCTAAGTAAGGGACAAGTTCACAGTTATGACTAATTCATCTTCCACTGGGGGGTGATTTTGAGAGCTTAGAAGCAGAGTCAGCGAATAGGCCTCACCTAGACTGAAAGGATCTGTGTTTAAATTGAGAGTTTAGTACCTGTTTAGTGAATAATTTTCAAATATCTATTTGCTTCTCAAAATTGTTGTGTGTTGGAAATCTTTTATTAAATGTTGCATCGACTCAGTGTCCACTTGGATTCGGATAAGATGTGATAATTAATATTAGAGGAACAACATATAGGCCTTGGTTAATTTCTAAGGTAGGGTTGAGTATTCTTTCAACTACTATCTTCTCTCACCAAAGCCTGAAAATGAGTCTTGGGTGAATACATTCGGAATAAACCTTCATAGGTCTGTTCCACTCATGTTTGTATCTCATAACTAACCGAATGTTATAAGCCCTATGGCTTACTGATATTTGGGAAGTTCTAAATCTGCATCTTGTCATCAAGACCAGGGGCTCTTTTATACTAACGGATTGTGATGATCTTTTAAGACTTCCGAGTGATAGGTTTTTAAATGCTTTCTTTACTGCTTTCTTTACCGCTTTCTTTAAAATGCTTTCATAGAGGTCACTCGGAAGAATTAGAGATGTGTCTGCCGGTTGTAAGGTTTAAGAGTTATGGATTAGTTCGGGGTTAGGTTTGGACTTTGGGTGTGACAAGGGGGACGATAGGAGTACTTGGCATATCAACTAATGATATGTTAGGTGTTGCTTGTCCACCACATATGACTAACATACTCTTGCAAAGCATTGCAAGGGGAGTTATTAATCTGTGGTATCTTAGAAGTTGGGGTCTTAAGAGCATGTAAACTCTCACTGTAAGTACCTGTCTGTTAAAGGGAACATAGTGCAGAAAGCATGAGAGTTAGCTAACTGACGAACTACCCCAAACAAAGATCAGTGTATTAAAATGGAAGTTTAATTGTGTTTCATCTGAATCTTGTCCAATCTTTATTATTTTTTTCCCTGTCCCTTCTGTTACATTTTAATCTGCTCGTAGAATAATCTTATCTGCTTTCCTAGCATAATTCTTATCACTTTCTTTGAATAGATTTAATCGCTTTTTAGATCCATCTATCGTGCTTTGTAGAATAATTTAACTGCTTTCATAATCTATTTTAAATTAATGTCAAGTAGTTGCTAGAAACCATTGCAAAGCTTGAATCGAGTAACCGAGTGGAAAATCTTTGTAAACGACGTGGGCCCTGCTTCTATTGCACATCCTCCAGTGAACGATCTGGTCTTACTATAAATTACTGCAATTTTTGACACCGTGCGCTTTCGGGGGCACAATTTCTTAACACGAGTAATAAAAATGTGACAACCTATACTATATCCCTAATCCCAACTCCATCTTCATAAATTGGTTTCATTAAATAAAATTGGAACCCAGGATTATGATTCTTCAGAAAATACTCATATAGTGGGAATGTGTTTCATGGCAAGGATCTTCATGACATGAAACTATGATAAGTTTCATGATGCCAAATGCCGGGAATCTTAAGTGTGACAGACTGAAGGTCAAGATTGAACTATCTATCTCGGCTGCATCATGAAAGTTGTCAAAAGTTTCATGCCGGGGAGGATCACAGCGCCGTTTGAAATCAGAGTTTCCCACATGAGTAATAAAAAGTGAAATATATCCTTAAACCCCTTTCCCACGAATCATAACTCTTTCCTTTTAATAAAATTTAACTTGGGATATTTTAGAAAAATACTCGTGTGGGAAATTGTCAAAAGTTTCAGCTGCCTACGTATCCTGTGAAGGGATCAAGCCATAACGTAGTTCAAAACAATTTGAATTTGTTTATTTATGATTTAGCATACATCTTATCGAGTCGAACTCCAAAGAGAAATTATTATGGGGTATCACATCCTCTCCCCCTTAGGACTTCAGTTATGTCCCCATAACTGCCTATACGTTATTCTCAAGAGGTTTCGGGTTTTGGTCTTTATTCTGAGGGTGTCAGTGCCCTTGGTTATCGCCATTCTGACCGTCTGGGTTTCGTGGTTGCTTGGGTCGAGTAGTCACATCCTCTCTCTTGTCGATGTTCTCTTTCCGTGTCCGGCAATTACGCAGCCGATGACCATGTCGACCACATCGAAGGCATGCTCCAGGCTGAGGGCATCCTCTCGCATAATGCAGTTTACCACACTTTGGACATGGTGGTGCATAGTCACCATGGTTGAAGACTATCCCCTTTTTCTCTCCATTGTCATTTTCATGTTGTCCGTTCGAGTCTCCATAGAAATGGTCCTTATCCACCTTGTATTCTCCTTGTGGTCCTTGGTTAGCCTCATCTACCGGTTTCCGTTTCAGTCCTTGAACTCGTGCAACGGCTACCACACGATCATAAACTGTCTGCAGGTTCATGAATTGTCCTACTGCAATTATCTCCCGGATACTAAGGTTCAGACCCATCTCAAATTTCTGAGCCTTGTCAGAGTCGGTTGGCACTAGCCTCGTAGCAAATCGTACTAGCTCCTTGAATTTTGTGTAGTATTCTTGCACCGTTTGCGCACCTTGTCTGAGGTTGATGAACTCCTCGTATTTCGCAGTCTTGGTGCTCAGTGGGTAGAATCTTTCCCGCAAAGCTTCCTTAAGTTCTTCCCAGGTGTAGGCTTCTTCCTCTTCCTCTGAGTTCGTTTGAAGGTTTTGCCACCACTCATCGGCTTCGTCTCCTAAGTAGTAGGTCGCTACGTGTATCTTCTCCTCATCAGGGCATTTGATAGCATTCAAGAGCTTATCAAAGGTACGGATCCACCCTTCCAGCTTGGCCGGATCCTCTTGGCCGTCATAATGGGGTGGGTTGTAGGGGTTTACTAACGCCAAGTAGTTGGCTTGGGCTACTGGCGGAGGTACTGTTGTGTGTGCCCTATGCACCTCAGCATTTCCTAATGCTACAAGGACTTCCTCCATAGTCTTTAGACGTTCTTCCATGTTGTTGGGTGCAGGAGGTACTTGTTCTCCTGGGTTTTGAGGGGTCTCATTATTATTGGCCACGTTGGGGAGGTTAGCGTCAGTGCCGTTTGGACTTACCTTCCTCGGGTTTCTCCTAGGTGCCATTTTCTGTTATAACGTATATAGATTAGTTTATCAGAGTTTAGATAGATTGCTTGAACAAGAAATTTGCTAAATTGTATATGAGATCAAGTGTTAAACGCGCGTCCATAAGGCCACGTTTAGAGCATCTGAGTTTCAAATTTTCGAATTTCGAATTTTCGGATCTATTGTTTGGAAATCCAAACAAGATTTTTGGAATAAAGAGTGTTTTAATAAAAACTTGATTTTTATTGTTCCAAATAAGGAAATTTTCTAATTCGTACACGGGTAGGAATGGCTAAGGCCGAGGATTGTTATGCTTAGGCAAGCGTATAGATGCATGAGATCTAGAACTACAGCAAGATCAGTCTCTAGTGAGCGTTTCTAATTCGATGTCAAGCCTCTAAGTTATATAGGTGTAGCAAGAAATCTAAGTTAGAATATATCGCTTCTAGGTTCTCTAAGTTTAGGCAATGCAGTATGCTCATGCAAATGATGATTCCCCCCCCCCCCCCCAAGATAATTCATGCACTATATATATATTTTTCTAATTTCTATGGGTTTTAAAATAAAAATTTATCCCATGGATTTAATGCTTTAAAAATTTAAAATAATAGTTAAAATTCTTTGACCTCTATATTGGGTCAAACATTATCATTTGGGCTAAAAAAAAAATAATTTGAGCTAGGAAACTTTAATAATAAAGATAATAATTTGGGCTTCTATAATAATTTAAAAAATATCATGGTTTAAAGATAATCGTTTAAAAATAATAATACTAATTTAAAAATAAGCCGGGCTCTGATACCACTCTGTAACACCCCGGTTTTTGGTAACCCAGGTCGGGATGTCACCGCCACACCTCCCTAGCAAGACACGGTTTCTCCGAGCTTGCTAAAGAGATGCAAGGCTATGGTTTTTCAGAATTTAAAACATTCAAACAGCCCATTGTAATATAGTTTAAAATAATATATCAAAGTTGCAGCGGAAAATAATATTTACATATATATAATGCAGCGGAATTTAAATATAGGGCCAACATGGCCAAAATACGGGTTAAACAGGCCCGTTCATGCAATTTCTAGTCTAACGCAACATTTAAAAATAATGTATTTCCCAAAATCCCCATGTATACATATGATGCATATTCTTCGGCTCTGAAAGAAAAAGGGAAAAACATGGTTTGGTCAGCAAAAACTTGCTGAGCAAGTTAACACATACATGATTATGGGGTTTCAAAGCCTTTAATTAAATTTAAAGAAAATATGTGTATACAAGACATGATTTAATGAATTCATCTAATAATAATTTAATTGCATGATTTAAAAGACAGGGATTTCATAAGACCATAAATATAGCTTGCAAAGTAATATAACGGTAGGACATAATTTAAAAGCAAAATCTACAGGGAACAATTTTCGAGTCTTCTAGTTTCATGTCTCATGTCTCATGTTTATATCTCAATTGCCATTCGGCAGCTTTATTTATCAATTGCCTTTCGGCAAGCTTTATATATCAATTGCCTTTCGGCAAGCATTATATATCAATTGTCTTTCAGCAAGCATTATTTTTCAATTGCCTTTCGGCAAGCTTTATTTTTCAATTGCCTTTCGGAAAGTTTTATATTTCATGTGTATTTTTATTTCAAACGAATTCCCAATCGTTTAAATCTTAAAGGCTAATTTCACCGTTCGACAAGATTTTCAAGATTTGACTCGGTCAACCACAGTTTACTTCAAAATTCATTAAAAATCGAGTTTAAGTCCAAAAATTCTGAATTTTGACCGGTGTCTCGAAAACACAGAGATGAACAAGTTACATGTTTTAAGTTTTTCGATCCAAGATACGGAAGTAAGTGAAAAACGTCAATTCTTAACAGGATGATAATCTGTCCGAGTTTCTACACATCAGTTTCAAGATTTCAAGATCTACCATAGCAAACTAACTCCAAATTTGATGAAATTTTACAGGGAGATACTTAAGACATATATATACAAGTTTCATGTTCGACTAAAGTTCTGAATCGGTCTAGATCTATCGTCAAAAACGTCTACAAATCAGACCTATGTTCTGTCAGATTTCAAGATCCAAATTTCAAACAGTTCGGTATATGATCAATTTCAGATAACAAATCTCAATGAAAAATTATGAAATTTTTACAGTAGCTAGATCTATTTCTTAGGAATGTTTTTTGGGATTTAAGTTTTCTCGTTTGAACAGTTTTAAGGGTTCGGAAAAATCGTGCAAAAACGTTGCGCTGTAGGGTATTTATTTATTTATTTTATGTTGCAAAATTCTCGGGTATTACAGTCTACCCTCCTTAAGAATCAACTTCGTCCTCGAAGTTGTGTTTCGGCTTTTCTCGTATTAGGAACTAATCCTTTTTGTTTGTTTTATTATTTTGTGACTGAACTTAGAATTAAAACTTCTAAGCTGCCTACGTACCCTGTGAAGGGATCAAGCCATAATGTAGTTCAAACAATTTGAATTTGTTTATTTATGATTTAGCATACATCTTATCGAGTCGAACTCCAAAGAGAAATTATTATGGGGTATCACAAATCGTGAGAAACTTGCGAAATATGAGAAGCTCGATTGTGGCGTAACGGGAATTAAAAGACTTAATGTTTTTAAAGTATTTATTTATTTACGTTATTATCTATGTATTTAAATTATGCTCTAAAATTCATGCTCATGTCTTAATTATATTATTTTTAAATTTAACTGTGCCTTTAGAATTATGCGAATTAAATTCTTGTTTATTACTTGGGCGAATTACAAGTTTTTAAATATGCATGAGTAAAAGTGTTTTTAAATTGTTAAATTTTAAAACCCCTTCATTGCTACGTTAGGGATTGATTTACTCAGTATTTTATATACTGATAAATGTTGTTTTTATATTTTTCTATTACAGAGTACGAAGATGCGGCATGAGCCATTTCATGCGTTGGCGGGAATAATGTTGCATTACCTTTATGTTGCATTTCCTTTTGAACTTTATTAGACTTTGCATTTTGGCCATGTCGGCCTGAGATTTACTTTCCGCTGCGAATATTTTATGATGCATGGATTATATTATATTACTTTTAAATTATTATTCGATGGGCTTGTTTTTAAATTATTCTTGAAATACCTTTAGCCTTGCATCTCTCAAGTGAGCTTGAATGAAGTCGTTTCTTGCTTGGGAGGTGTGGCGGTGGCATCCTGGCCTCGGGTTACCAAAACCGGGGTGTTACACATCATGACCCTGAAGATGTAATCGGTGATGTAAACTAGAAGAGACGAACTAGGGACAAGAAGATTGATTTCATAGAATTAGCTGGATTGCATTGCTTCACTTCCGAGATTGAGCCCTCTAAAGTGGAAGAAGCTCTTCAAGATGAACATTGGATAAATGCAATGCAGCATGAGCAACTTCAGTTCAAAAGAAATAAAGTATGGACACTTGTACAAAGACCAGAAGACACAAATGTAATCGGTACCAAGTGGATCTTTCGCAACAAAAGTGATGAAAAAGGGAATATCACAAGAAACAAGGCTCGCCTAGTTGCTCAAGGGTACACTCAGGTCGAAGGAATGGATTTCAGTGAAACATTTGCTCCTGTGGCTAGACTTGAAGCAGTTCGACTTTTGCTATCTGTTGCATGTTCCTTGGGGTTCAAGCTATATCAGATGGATGTCAAAAGTGCATTCCTCAATGGATGGCTCAAGGAGGAGGTATATGTAGAGCAACCAAAAGGTTTCGATGATCCCCATCATCCAAATCATGTCTACAAACTGAACAAGGCATTGTACGGTCTAAA